>OW240915.1:251821456-251844988 GCA_933207985.1 Pelobates cultripes | reverse complement strand
GTTTATATTTTTATAAAGTAGACATTCCAGAGTATTGTATATGAGGTGTTTTCACATCCTTCCCCAACCATTGTGCTAAACAAATTTCAGAGAACGTGCATGGTGGTAATTTTTTAATTCTGCTTTTTATGCACACGTCATCTGGTTTTGGCCAGCCAGTTATATGTTACTACCATAAAACTTGTTTAACCAAATGTGCAGGTATCAAATGCACCTTTAGCAGCATTCTCTAAACTAACTCCTGCAAAAAGAATCTAATTGGAGATTTGGGGGGAAGGAAACTGACTAACTAAAATTTGCTGTTTTCAAAAGAAAAAAACAGTGTCCTTTTCCTTTTTTATAACAGACCCAGCAACATTTCAGGGGATTTGTTTTTTTTTTGCAGTTGGCAGTATCTTAAAAATAAAATGTCTGGACTCCTTTGGCACCGTTGTTGGAACTTGACCATCTCCATAAATTATTGTGGAAATCAGCTTGAACTAAAATTGGAGAAAGGTGGTTCTTTCTGAATTCATTTTTTTTAAAGAGTAAAAATTAATTATGTGTTGCTACTTGCATCAGGTAGATAGCCACCTTTTTATGCCAGGCTTTTGTCTTTCTTAAGATAAGATATGGCTGCATCAGCTGATCAGCCAAATCAACACCCCCCATGTGCCTGTTATAAGCCCTGATGCACACCGGTTTTGTCTGTACCCTGCCTCGGACAGTGGCGTCTGACATGCCCTCGTTATGGATGGTTGTTAGCATGTGAACATCCTTCCTGTCCTTAAATTTTATTGCAAGCACTTTAGCTTTGTGCAGACCTTTACATTCACTTTTTTTTTTGGCCTCTATTAAAGGTCTGGGGAAATCCTTGGCATATCTTCTCACACTGCCACAGGCCAGTATCTAGAAACCCTAAAGAGTTTGAAACAAACAGACAATGCTATAAAAATTGTCCAGATAAAGGTGGTAACCCTTATTGAACAAGGGGATCAGTAAGTCAAAAACAAGTTTCCCGCTTGTCCCCAGAGAGTCAGTACAGCCAGGAGGGTCCAGTTGACCATCTTTCCCCTCTTATATACGAAAGGCAAATGTATGGCCACTTTCGCTCTCGCATAGTTTGTAGAATTTTACCTAAAGCGCTTTGAGAGGATGTATTGTTTGAATCCTAATCTTCCTTTATATTTCATTAACGATTCATCAATAGATACATTTTTTTGAGGAGTATAAACTTCAGTAAATTTGTGCTGAAGATGGTCTACCAGTGGGTGTATTTTATGAAGCCTATCATATTGGGTGTGATCTCTGGGGTGACAGAGGGTATTGTCATTGAAATGTAAGTATCTCAGCAGCGGCTCAAATCTTGTTCTAGACATGGTTTGAGTACACTCGACTAGAACAGATTGGGTTGGTGCTCCAGTAAGAGCAAATTGATGGCTTCTTTATAATCCCCATGAGAATTGTAAGAGCCCAGAATTTTTTAAGTTCAGCGACATCTGTGGGATGCCAAGCACACTCCTCTCTGACTGCATAGCTATCTGGATTGGTATCAATAAATTGGGTAGCATATAAATTAGTCTGGGGAGCAATCTCCTCCCACATGGTATCCCCTAAAAATAGCTCCATATATTGCATAGAGGAGAAGTCATCCACATTGACATTAATGCCTGTGTTGGCACTAAAAGGGGTGATTTGGGGCTCAGCTAACTGTGGAGAAACCTGTTCCTCCTCCACATTCGGCGTAGCAGAGAAAGCACAGCTTCTTTTGCAGCCAGCTCACACACAGATGACATGTCAGAAAACTGACCTGGGTCAAAATCGGACGCAGTGTCAGTGGCGTCAGAGTCTGGCTAACACAGAGTTAAAAAACAGACTAAATGAGACTAAAACTTCTGTTAGCAGCAATCTGTAAACTAACTCCTGCAAAAAGAATCTAACTGGAGATTTGGGGAAGGATACTGACTAACAGAAATTTGCTGCTTTCAAAATAAACAAAAAAAATAAATCAGGAACAAGTATTATAAAAATGTATTTTCTGTGTGGTAGACCTTAAAACATTCTCCAATGCACAGTCCAGGTTTTGTATGGCAATTGGGACAGTGAAAAGGGGTGTCTGTCCTTTTCCCTTTTTTATAACAGACCCGGCAACGTTTCTGGGGGTTTCTTTTTTTTGGTGTTGGCGGTATCTTAAAAATAAAATGTCTAGGCGACTCTTGCACTGTCGTTGGAACTTGACCATCTCCATAAATTATTGTGGAAATCAGCTTGAGCTGAAATTGGAGATAGGTGGTTCTTCCTGGATTAATTTTTTTAAAAAGTAAAAATGAATTATGTGTTGCTACTTGCAACAGGTAGATAGCCACCTTTTTATACCAGGCTTTTGTCTTTCTTAAGATAAGGCTGCATCAGCTGATCAGCCAAATCAACACCCCCCATGTGCCTGTTATAAGCCCTGATGCACACCGGTTTTGTCTGTACCCTGCCTCGGACAGTGACGTCTGACATGGCCTCGTTATGGATGGTTGTTATCATGTGAACATCCTTCCTGTCCTTAAATTTTAGCGCAAGCAGTTCAGCCTTGCGCAGAGCTTTGCATTCCCCTTTTTTAATTTGGCCTCTATGAGAGGTCTGGGAAAATCCTTGGCATTTCTTCTTACAGTGCCGCAGGCCAGTGTCTGTAAACTATAAAGAATTTTAAACAAGTGGACACTGCTGTAAAAATTGTCCACATAAAGGTGGTAACCCTTATTGAACAAAGGGTTCAGTAGGTCCCAAACAAGTTTCCCAGTTGTCCCCAGAGAGTCAGGACAGCCAGGAGGGTTCAGTTGAGCATCTTTCCCCTCGTATACACGGAAGGCAAATGTGTAGCCACTTTCGCTCTCGCAAAGTTTGTACACTTTAATGCCATACCTAGACCGCTTTGAGGGGATATATTGTTTGAACCCTAATCTCCCTTTGTATTTCATAAGGGATTCATCGATGGATAAAGTTTGTTGGGGAGTATAAACTTCAGAAAATCTGTTCTGAAGATGGTCTACCAGTGGGCGTATTTTATAAAGCCTATCATATTCGGGGTGATCTCTGGGGTGACAGAGCGTATTGTCGTTAAAATGTAAGTATCTGAGCAGCAGCTCATATCTTGGTCTAGGCATTGTTTGGGAGAATATAGGAGTCGAACAAATTGGGTTGGTGCTCCAGTAAGACCGGATTGATGGCTTTTTTATTATCCCCATGAGCATGGTAAGAGCCCAGAATGTTTTAAGTTCAGGGACATCTGTGGGATGCCAAGCATGCTCCCTGACTGTATAGCTACCTGGATTGGTCTCAATAAATTGGCTAGCGTATAAATTAGTCTGGGAAGCAATCTCCTCCCAGATGGTATCCCCTAAAAATAACTCCATATATTGTATAGGGGAGAAGTCAACCACATTCACATTAATGCCTGCGTTGGCACTAAAAGGGGGGATGTTGGGCTCAGCTAACTGTGGAGGTACCCAGTCCTCCTCCACATTCAGCGTAGCAGGGGAAGCACAGCTTCTTTTAGCAGCTGGCTCACTCACAGATGACATGTCACTAGACGTGCCGCTAAACTGACCTGGGTCAAAATCGGACGCAGTGTCAGTGGCGTCAGAGTCTGACGCCAAGAAGGCATATGCCTCCTCCAAGCTGTACATGCGCTGCATGTTTCACACCAACAGACTAAACTAACAAAATACTAAACACAATATTTTTTATTTTTTTTTAAACACTAAAACAGACTAAAACAGACTAAAACAGTAATCCCTAAACTAACTCCTGTTAGAAGAATCTAATGGAGATTTGGGGGAAGGAAACTGACTGACTACGACAGGCTATGACAGACTATGACAGACTACGACAGACTACGACAGACTAAAACAGACTAAAACAGACTAAAACAGACTAAAACAGACTTCGACAGTCTAAGACAGTCTAAGACAGTCTAAGACACAGATTTTTAAAAATAAAGTTAACCCTTAAGGGCAAAAAAAAAAAATACAGACAGTAAAAATGCACTGTCTGTAACAGATCTGGCAGGGAAGGGGTTAAAATAGGATTTTAATTAACTGAAGATACTTTTTATTTTTCACAGGAACAGCTGCTGCAACAAACTATCAGGATCTCTGTCTCTCTCCTCTCACAAAACGCTACAGAGAGGAGAGAGGCAGAGATCAGTGTCAAAGTGAGTGTTTGTAACACCCACTTTGACACCAGCCAATTGTGAGCGATCGCGGATCGCTCACATGCCGTAATTGGCTGTTACTATCTGCCTGGGATGCCGGGCAGATAGTAACAACGGGATTTCAGCGGAAGCGATCTCTGATCGCTCCCGCCGCCCGTTTTCCGTTAGGACGGTTCAGGACCGTCCTCGGTCGGCAACGCAAAAATGCAGAGGACGGTCCTGAACCGTCATGCGTCCTTAAGGGGTTAAAGGTATTTTTTGTGTACATTGTGTGATATTTATTATGGAAGATTCCTAGTCAGTTTTCTAAAATTGATTTAAAATGAGTGGAAACCAATGCAATCTTCTTATAGCTCCAGTTTGTGAACTTTGGCCCTGTGTCTCTTTATACCTAATGCTTGTGCAAGATTATCAAACACGTGTATGACAAGCATCAACAGTAGGTGGAGTTACAGTAATGGTGTATGGTTGATTAGAATTAACTGTTTATCTATTTTATCGGCACATGTGGAAATGTCTTCCCACCTCTGGAGATTTCTGGACACAGCATAGTTATCAAAACTGCAGTGAAATGGGGGATTGATGCTGTGGTATTGCTGCTGTCCCCTAATCAGCATGTCCACTCATCTAATGTGATAAGTGGGAATGCTGATCTGTGCTAAACTACTTATCCCACAAATCTATCCTGAACAGGAGTTTATGAGATAAGAGAAAACTAATGGCAAGTATAAAGGGATCCTGGTAAAATCTTCAGTTTTATGAACTTTAAATATATATTTTTTAATTTATGTCTTCACATTGTTCTAACATATTAACTAGACAATGAATGAAAATGGCAGTCACTAACTGCATATCTTGTTCATTTAATGCTGCTTCTTCCAGGTATTTTGTATATATTTCCTTTTTGTTTCTGTGTGAATTCCGGTTATCTGCTTGCTAAAAGGAGGTAGTGGTGTTAGATATGCCACCTAGGGATACCGGGAAATTTCCCGGTGGACCAGCACACTATGGGGGCCGGTGCGCAGCTGCCTAGCGTGCACCAGCCCGGGCCGCAATTAGAGAGTGACCGGAAGGAGGGGATGCGCTCCCCTCCTGCCGGTAACAGAATGTAGCGTGGCCGAGCAGGCAGACCGCCTGCTGTTCTCACGGGAGGAGAGAGAAGTCAGCCTGCGGCCAGAGGAGTTGCAGGCTGAACTGCACGCGCCACCACTGGACCACCAGGGATTGAACATTGAAGAGTAGTCGTCCCCACTCTCCCCTGGGCCCTGACCAAAGGTAAAGAGGGCGTGGGGGAAATATAAAGCTTTATTTTTTTTAAATATATAACTCCCCCTTACCCCCACACACACAACCCCTTCACACACACAGAACACCTTCACACACACAACCCCTTCACACACACAGAACTCCTTCACACACACAGAACCCCTCCACACAAACAGAACCACCTCCACACAAACAGAACCCCTTCACACACACATAACCCCTGCACACACACAGAACCCCTTCACACACACACACTGCACCCCAGCCACACACACACACACTGCACCCCCAGCCACACACAGCCACACACAGCACCCCTCACTGCAGTGTGTGTGTGCGTATTCAGCACTCTGTGTGCGTATTCAGCAGTTTGTGTGCGTGTTCAGCAGTCTCTATATGTGTGTATTCAGCAGTCTGTGTGCGTGTTCAGCAGTCTGTATGTGTGTGTATTCAGCAGCCTGTGTATATATACAGCAGTCTCTATATATGTGTATTCAGCAGTCTGTGTGTGTTTTTTGCGGTTTGTGTGTATTCAGCAGTGTATGTGTGTGTGTATTCAGCAGTCTGTGTGTGTAAGTATTGTATTTTTTGGAGGTACCAATAAATATAAGCCTCATTGTATTGATAATTTATATTTCTATTCCTTTGAGTGGTTGCAAAGTCAGGACCCCGGTGCATTGGTTTGCCCAGTGGGCTATTATGCTGTTACGATGGCCCTGGTCTAGGGTATGTGTGTGCTCTGATGATCATGCTCCTACAAAATGTAAATGAAAAGACTCATTTGAGTACCAGGAAGGGGATGAGCTGTAACAGCCACTTCTGGCCAAGAAGATGTTAAAGACTTCTAGTGTGTATGTATTTATCTGTTTTGTTTTTCTTTTAGCAATTTTTGTATCGCTAATGGGTGTCCCATTTTCTTTTTCAAAATCTGGTAGCCCTAGACACATGGAGGGTTGGGAGGGGGGTATAGGGACACATGTGGGGGCTACTTAGACACAGGGAGGGCTGTGGGGTAATGAGACACATGGAGGGGTTGTGCAGAAAGAGACAGATGGGTTGGGAAAGGGGAACAGGAGACACACACAGAGGAGCTGAGGAAGACGAACAAGAGACACGCAGAGGGAGTGGGGAAGAAGAGAATGAGACACACAGAGGAGCTGTGGGGAAAGATACACATAGAGGTGCTGGGGCTGGGGAAAGAGACAAATGGGGCTGGGGCTGAGAGACATGTGAAAGGGGTTTGGTGGAGAAAGACAAACAAACTTCACTTGTGTCTTTTGCTCTCCCTGTAACTTAAAGTTGGCTGGTGAGAGAAAGACGTGATATTAAAGGGACGCTATTTTCACCAGAACTACTACAGTTAATTGTAGTGGTTCCGGTGTCTATAGCAAGTCCCTGTAGGCTGAGAACTATAAATGCTACCTTTTCAGAGAAAAGGCAGTGTTTACATTGCTGCCTAGGCACATCTCTAGTGACAGTCACTCATAGAGATGCTTCCTAGTCTAGTGCTGCACAGTGTTGAGCAACCTATGTTGAGCATCTCCACGCACTGCATGCACGCTCCCCATAGAGATGCTTTGATGCAATGCATCTCTATGAGAAGATGCCGATTGGTGCGGTGAAGTGCAGCATATTGCCAAACATGCGCAATAGCCCCCAATGCTTTCCTATGCAAATTTAATTGGTGTTGACTGAAATCATCCAGTTGTCAGCCAAAGTGAAGAGTACACTCTTATTACTTAAAACAAAAAAACAAGATAATTTTTTTTACTGCTGTGCATTAGCATACATTCACAATTTAAGTCCAAATGACCAAACATTTCTTATTATATCAAGGTTGTTGGACTGAAACATTGATTATATGCAAATGCACGTCTGCGTCTGCTAACAATAAATCTGCTCTGCTTTATTTTGAAGCCCTATAAGTGCTTTCTTTCACGTTTGATAGTTTTCATTTTTTTTTTTTCTGTTTCCATATCTGCACACTATGCTGGCGCGATGCATTATGGGGCTGGTATAGAATTTTTTCCAGGGCTGCTTTTCATTCCCAGTCCAGCCCTGGTGAAGGCCTATGTAGTTTGTACTCTTTGAGCAGCTGACAAATAATGCAGGTATTTTAGTGATCAAAGTGAATGTGGAAAAACAAGTTACATGATTGTATTTTTTTCCGACAATAGTATAGGTAATATAACCTTTTTATTTTATTTTTCATTTTGCCATTTTCTAAAATATATCTATCAGTATTAAGAGTAATATAAATCGTTAAACATTGCAAAATGTAGCTATGTATCCCCTCTCTGAACATGCTATATGTAGTTATTACTAATGTGTTGCAATAAGGAATTACTTCTATTGCTCTGTTTCAGTTTGTTGAGAAAATTCGGCAGGAGGCAAAACAAAAAAAGAATTCAATTGTACCATCTATTATTTCAAATGCTTACATCTATTAGGAGAAAAAATATATTATCATATGTGTTTATGTTAGAACAGTGAACCATTTCTATTCATATAACTGTAAAAGGTATATGTCATGTCCATTTTTTTTTAATTGTGTTTAGTGAATGTTTTGCATCCAAAAGACTAACTTGAAAACAACCTGTATATGTTCATTAATTGAAGTCTGAAAATAAAACAGTATATGTTATGTGGGGATATCTGAAACAAACAACACTGTCAATTGTGTTTTACAGAAGACACAACAATGCTAAACTCTCTGTAATGGGCTTCCTTTTTCTTACAGATGACTCAATTATGTTTTTTTAAAGTGCCACATTGGCACTGTTTTTCTTGACATTATATCCATAAACTATATGACATAAATTACCTTTTAAAGTAACTGCTTGTCTCATATAATATATATATATATATATTGCTGCTAAAAGGCACTCACACCTCTTACTGAGTCTAATATATTCATAGATTATGGGTTTCAATTCTAGGTTCAAAAATAACTGTATAGATTTCAATATCAAACTTGGTATATTCCATGACTATTTTATTCCACTATCACAAAAATTGTTTTAAACATTATGCTCAAAATATTGTCAGATCCTCTTATGTTGGTGACTCGAAATATTCACAGAATATACATTTTTTTGTTTACCTGCCTGTACAGTTTTAATAATTCTAAAAATCCAGGAATTGTTTAATATGTGAACATCTGGTATAAGGCAAAAGTCAAAGGACAAGTCAATTTCAATAAGGAATCAGAGGGTTAGTAATAATTTGCAGCTACTGACTGCAAGTAACAACATAGAGTGTTTCCTTGGGGACCCATAATACAAATGATGGAAGGTTTTAATGGCCTGTTAAGTTAATTAAGTAGTATATAGTTTTATATGTACTGTTTAAAAATAAGAATATTTAGAATGCAAAGCATGTCACATTTCAAATAACACACAGTCTATCTACTGAATGTATCCCCTGTTTATGGTGATTTTAAAGTTAGAAACTATTCTAGTTCTGTTAACCAATGCTTGGTACATGTTTCAGCACCATGGGCAGCGGTCGTGTACTCCAATCTTCAGTCTTTCTTTATGGTAATAACATAAACCGACATTCTAATCATTACCTGTAGTTAGTATATTTATACAAAAGTCATACTGCTTAAGAAGTACATATCAGTATTTGAGATCTAACTTGGTGGCAACAGCATAACGAATTATAAAGTTAAAGTATATGTTAATGCATAATCAGAATGCACAACACAGGACCCTCAATAGAGAATATTGATATGTCCCTTCGCACTCACTTGTAATAGTGACACAAGGTACACCAAAAATAGAAATTGCAAAAATGGTGCATGCTCTAACACTACATGGTCACAAATGGGACCTATCCTGTTTGTATCTTAGGATAGGTAGATATTGAAAATGCCACTAAAGGCAGTATAAGTTTACAGACAAAGATACAATCAGTCGTATATCCAGGTTAAGACCTTTAAAACACATGCCAGGCACACTACACCAAATAAAAGGAGTAGTGGGTTTATGTTGTAAAATGTACCCAATAAAAGAAAACTATTTGTAAAACACCACAAAAACAAAAATCCAAATCTACAGGTCAGGAAACATTTTTGATAATAATGTTGAAAGATATTTTTTGTGTGATTTAGAGTCTGCGAAGCTGAAATTGATTAATTATAGTAAATGCAGTTGCCCTTCCAAATTCATTCTTCATTCCTACTTGTATGTTCATTATTTGTCTGGTTGTAAACACACTTAGATTTATCTTTAACCCCCTCACATTTTGCAGTGAAGTGTAAATGTGAAAATGTTTAATATGGCTATGATATATAAAAGTTATACTTAAGCCATCAGATCTTATACCTTCTTCCCTGCAACCAAATTTACTCCATATTGATCAACTATGGAATAATGCTGTCACAACAAACCAACCATTAAATGTCCTATTTAACATGGAATATCCTACTCATTTAATGACGGTAAAAATGTTAGGGACCAGACTGTGATGACTGAAATATCACCGGTCCTTAAATATATACTCTATGCACCAAAATAACTGAAGGTTAATACAGCAATATGGGTGTATATGTCATGTCCCTGTAGTATCACTGCTCAATTAACTTCTGAATAATGAAATCATTATGTTTATGCAGCCCTAGCCACACCTCCGCTGGCTGTGACTCATATTGCCTCCATGAAAAAAAGTTTACTTTTCAAACACATTTTACAGCACAGTGTGTTTACCTTAGATTTTTTTTTTTTATCTCTTGGTCTGTTAATTGAACTTTAATCACACAAAGAAGGCTACTGCAAGCTCCAGTAGGTAATTAGCATAGCAAAAGATAAGGACATCTGAATTAAACACTCTATGCAATAAGGCAAGTTAAACAATTTAAGCTCTTTTTCAGGTATTTGGGGAGGCTATGTGAGTTGCAGTGTAAACAAAGTGATTTAACTCTTACATGGCAGAAAATTGAGCAGTGACACTGCATGGCCATGATCTATACACCAAAACCACTTCATTAAGCCACAGTTGTTTTGGTGCCTTTTGTGTCACTTTAATGTACTAAAAAAAGGTTAGAACTCAAGGACTCTTTACTGCTCTGTGCTATTGGCAATAGACAACAATGTAAGAGAATAATTTTTTTTCAATGTGTACATACATTTTGTTTAAAACACAATACGCATTCTGTTATTTTTATTTCATACTAAAGGTCCTGATAGCTGTCATGTAACCACATTTGGAAATTGGAGATTATTATATTTTTGTCAAAATATTTCCAACCATTATTCTTTTTTTATGTAAAACATTCTTTGAAGCTTTTCTTGTGTTTAGTTTATACCAAGTGTAACAGAGGGAATTCAAAATGCAATCAGCGTGAGTCAGCAACACCCATACTACACATTTTCCCTTTGCCGGTTTTCTTGCCAGAGGGTATAGCTTAGAAAATTAATTATGTTTTACAATAAATTACTATGCTTTTTTCCAAACTCACATTTTGATAAGAACACTTCAAACCAACAATTCAATTCCAATTATACCAGGTGACTAGAAAGACAAAAAATGATAACAATGATCACAGCAAATTAAAGGGTTGGGTTTGTCAACCTATCTTTGATATGAACATTAAACCCTTTAATTACCAAGAATATTTCATGTTTTTAGAATGATTTGGAGACACTGTGCCACCGTAAAATCTCTGTAATGAAAGGATGAGTAGCGGGAGCGGAGGGTGGGGACATGCGAGTCGCTAAAAAACGTATGGGACGGAGGAAGGTGAGTAGGGGGGTTTAAATAGGGTAACATGCCCCTCCCAGAACTGCAGTCCAAGCCTTTACATTTGTGTGAGGGGCAAATAAGGCCGTATAGGAATTAAAGGGAAAATGAGTCGGTAGAGGTGTGCCAGAACCGACGTCGTGGTAGGCCTGTAATAAAAGAGGGCAAAAATTGGATACCTGTCAGAAACGAAAAACAAACAACAAAAACCTAATTGCCTAGCTATATGGTAAATGCCGAGCGAGTAAATAGTTGCCCAGCACTTTAACCGGCACTCTTAATTATGCAAGGGGAAGTAAGGTATGGTAAACATGTTGGCCCTCTATGGTAAACTAAGTGTGGGGGTAGAGAATGTAAACAATAGACTGCGTGAATAGGTGATACTTCCTGAGATAATGCTACAAAAAGGACGTGGTGACTGTGGGAAAGTATGTGATACCCAAGAAACTGTGGAAGCAGGTATAGCGGCTCAACAACTAGATCACATAGTTTAAGTGACTAGTTCCCACCAAGTACAAAACGGTTGATCCAAAAGAAGGCGAAAAACCCAGTTTGAAGCGCTGCCAATTTGCAACAAGCTGGGAAAAAAATCCTTCTTGACCCCATAATGGCAGTCAGATTTCCTTGGATCAAGCAGTTATTGCCCTACATTGAAAGTTGATGCCCGGTTTGTAGTGTCAGGCCTTTAATAGGTCTGATAGTGGTTGAGATACTTGGATGTTAATGTGAAGTCTGTAAATTTGAAATTTCCCGGAACCGGAAATGCCTTGAGTATGGTATGAGGACATGAAAACTGCGTATGAATGGTAAACCTGTACAACATGTGGAGTTGTAAACCGGATAGGTAGAGTTGATGCAAGTTAGAGGTGGCAAAAGAAGCAAAACCAAAATGCAGACAACATAGCAACAGATACAGTATCAGTATACGCGAAGAAGGAGCCTCAAAGGGGAAGGCCCTAACACACGTACCGCGAGCGTGGAAAAAGAGCCAGATGTGAAAAGATGACGACCATGAGCTTGCAAGGCTGGCAGCCTGTGGTCGGGCCCTAAAACGCAGGGAACGGCAGCGGCTACGGGAGAGTAGGAGTAACCGAAACTCCACAGCGCGATGAGTATCAGACCTAGCCAGAGAGCTCAGGCGGAGAAAACCACGCTAATCGCCAAGCAGTGGAGACCTGCTAGAAAAAAAGACGAATAAAACAGCGTATAAGCGACCCAATGTGCGCGTGAGTGTGAAAGTGTGCGAGCTGGCATACTAGCTAATGCCAAAAGGCGAAGCAATTAAAAACTAGGTTTGGTGACAGGTGAGGCCCTGCTAGACGCCAAGCGGCGACAGAGGCTCTATCTATGAGTTGGCCACTGAACGTTGTGGCGGGGTGTTGGCCTCTCGGTGACAGTTAAAACATAAGATAGAATGGGAGTGACAGGTGAGGCCCTCCCTATGCCACAATGCGAGGCAACTAACTATGATTTGGCCCGAGGGGCGTAGTAGATGTTTTTTGGCCTCGCGGGACCACTAACCTAAGGCGAAGAAGCCAGGGTGGGAATTACCAACTAGTGGACACCCAGGACCCTGACAGCCAGCCACAGCTAACTAAGAGGGGAGGGGAGGTAGTGTGAAAGGATAGATTTGCTGAATGTGTATTGAAGACGTGAGTGTGAACGAGGAAACACCGCAGAGCCGACCGTAACCGAAAACAGAGTAAGCACGTCAGTGTCCAGGCGGTGTAAACCCCACCGGGGTCACAAGACCCAGTGCGAGTGTGAGTGTGTGTGTGAGCGTGCGTGGGAGTGCTGGCATACCAGCTAAGCCAAAAAGGCGAAACAATTAAAACTAGGTCTGGTGACAGGTGAGGCGCTGCTAGATGCCAAGCGGCGTGAGAGGCTCTATCTATGCGTTGGCGCGAGGGGATAACATGGCCACCGAAACATTGTGGCGGGGTGTCGGCCTCTCGGTGACAGCTAAACATAAGATAGAATGGGAGTGACAGGTGAGGCCCTCCCTATGCCACAATGCGAGGCGACTAACTATGATTTGGCCCGAGGGGCGTTGTACATCCGATTATGAGGATGGGTGTTGGCCTCGCGGGACCACTAACCTAAGGCGAAGAAGCCAGGGGGAATTACAACTAGTGGACACCTAGGACCCTGACAGCCAGCAACAGCTAACTAAGAGGGGAGGGTAACGAGTGAGATAGGGGATGCACTGTGAGTGAAAAGAAAGTGGGGGCGGGGTACGAGGAGGAATCGTAGGGCCGACCGTAACTGGAGGGCAGAGTAAGCCCATCGGAGTCCAGGTGGTCAGGCTGTATGGGGTACGCAAGCAGGAAAATAAATAAATGTGCCTATGCGTGTAAAACCCACGGGGCTCATAAAAAAGGCCAGAACGTGCGCTTGGTAGCAAAACATAACGATCCGTCTGGAAAATAACGCAGCCCAAGTATGGCGGGCAGGCGTGGGTCAGCCAAACAGGGAAACGAAAACCCGAAACCAAACGCAGGACAGACGATTGCGATGGAACCGAAACCGCACGTGAACAGCAACTACGAAGCGTAAGATCGCGTACCGACGCAGCAAGAAAAGGAAACTATAATGGGATAAATTATCCATCTGAGTTATATAGGTATATAGATTTAACTTTTTGTAATTTTTTTATTTTTTATTATTACATTCCCACTTGCAAAGTCTGGATTGAGGGCGACAGATAATAAGTGTTGGGAGGCATTACATTGACAACCGTTTAAGAGAGTGCAAGTCAATGGCGGAGAAACAAGCGAGCGGTCATTGAACTGACCTTGACCATACAGTAAATAGAGCGAGATACAGGCTCTGCTGTGCAGCTAAGCGCCCACTAACACTTTGTACACAATCCCAATGAGCATAATATTGGAGGCTCTGTATTTAAGGAACAATATGGAAAACAGCCATCCAGAAAATTAAAGGAAAAAACATGGAACCATCGGTGTATTCAGCAACAATGATTCAGATCTAATAAAACTATTTTTTTATTTATAATTAGTATGGAGTATCCTTATTAAAAATTACACAAAATATTATACCTTTTTTAAAATAGAATAACAGGACACGAAAAAAAAAAAGTTAAAAGTACATGAGAAGGTATGCGAGGCGGCCACATGGGTGCATAATAGGTAGTGAGAGAAGTTGTTAACGTGAGAAAGGCGTCGCGGCAGCGAGGGGGTTAACCGCAATGAAGGTAGAACGGGACGTGCAGCAAGCTGAGCCACCAGCGGAGGTGAGCAGCATCGTAGCCGGGCTGACTCCACAAGAGCCAGGGCCAAAAGGGGGCAACGCAGAGGATGAGAGGGAGAGCTCCGGACAGAAAACCAACCACTCACACCCCGCTCCGCAGCAAGGCCAGCCCGCGGACCGAGACCACACGAAAACAGGAAACAAAGAGCAGCACTCACCGAAACCACGCCACTGCCCGACATGCAACCACAAATCCCCACGATAGACAGCATAGCAAAGGGACCCCCTCCATGGCCAGGCAAGCAGGACCCGCCAACAACACCCCTGCTAAACAGGAGCATGCATGAGAAACAGCCACAAGCATCTGGAGGGAGGGAGGTAACCCCCGATACAGGATCCAGCCTTCGCCAAGAAACACCCTGGAGAAAGCCACAGGAGACCCACGGTGCAGAACGCTCGGAAATGAATGAGGACGGAACGAAACCGGCAGGCCAGGTAAGAAGAAACCACGAGGGAGCAGATGGCGACCGGACATAGCGACATCCTGACATTGCGACGGAGAAAGGTGAGTAGGGGGGTTTAAATAGGGTAACATGCCTCTCCCACAACTGCAGGCCAAGCCTTTACATTTGTCAATTCTGTCATTGTCAATGTACTCTCCTGCTGTTGTTTAAAGAGTGGTAACCGTGTTCAGTTTTGGTAAAGGATCTTCAAAAGACTTGATTGGTGTGGACCATTGGGCATTAATGAGTTAATCTAGATTTCTACCTTAGCTTTTGTGTTTGTAATACTGGCCATTCATTATTTCCAAAATATGTTAGACTCAAATTCATTTTTTACTCCATATTTCTGCATACTCCCCATTGAGTAAATTCAGCCTTTTGGCTGAGTATTATGGAAAATGTATTCTAAAAATATCAGTAGATACACTGGTTTTGCTATTTACTTGTAAATGAAAATTAAAATAAAGATGATTTTTTTGTCATCTTGGGCATATGGGCCTCCTGGTGTGTGTTCTATGGGAACAGAGAGGTCATGCATTTTTGGGCATACAGCACTTGTCACTAATGCTTCAGGTGGTCCAGTAGTCCAACGTGCGCTAAAATGTGAAACAACCTGTTCTGTAAGTTATAGATCTCTTTGCTCCCAAAGCATGTTAAGTATTGTTTTTTGTTTAAATATGAGAACAGATTTTAACGCAAGAGTTAAAAATACAACATACCTTAAATATGCTTTGATATATGTGTGTAACAATAGAACCTTATTTATTAAGTGATTGAAATTTAAATGATCAGCTAATTATGTCACACATCAATGCTTATTATTATTATCTTATTATCATATAATTATATTCCTTAGCTGTTTACACATCTCTTGCAAACTGTGAAAGTGAAAGGCAAGACTCAGTCTTGCTGTTTTCTAATTCACAATTGACCCCATTAGACCCTAACTGTTCACTGTAATCTACCAAGTCAAATATAAAAGTCTTACAAACTTTCCAAACCCTATACCTACCATCTGATTAAACAGTCTTATTAGTTCATTAAATACTTTTCAATGTTTTTAGATTTCTTTCTTTTTAAAATGGATTGCTATGTTCTCAAAAATTAAAAAATCATGGTTGGCACACATTTCCTGTCGGTCATATTAAATGTTTGATATCGTACAATGCAACCCACAAAGTTCGCTGCCAGGGTTCATTCCTGTCTAAAACCCAGGAGAACTTCCAGTCCTCTGGCCACTAGCTTTAAAGCACAGTTCTTAAAAAAGGTTAAAGTTGTTGGCAAGCAGTGACTACTTATGAGCCTCAAGCCTCTTTTTTGTTCTACCAGCAGAAAGACGAAATTACTCGACTTGCTGTTTTAATCAGTTTATAGTGATATGATAAATGTGCACACATCTTGCAGTGCTATAATGATAAAATACGATCTAAACATCTAAAATGTGCTGCTGTTTTATTTGCAAAAAGGATAAAAATAGAAATCATAGTTCTTTAACATGAAATATTATATATATATATATTTAATATATATATATTTGTGTGTGTTTGTGCATGCACGGTGCTCTAGCTCGTTCAGATGATAAAAAATGTGAAGTCATCTGTGTCCAATTTAGCTAGCCAGCCTATTATTATAATACTGTATTTGAAATATGAGTCAAGTGGGTACTACAGCTTTTATTTCTGAGTTATGGAAGCAAACACATGTGGCTAGTCAACTGCAAATTCTTAGGAACATAACAATGTATTCAATGAAAATGAGGCTGCACTGAACATTTCCTGCATAGCTTTGCAGGTTTTTAAAAAACACACAGCCGAAAGATGCCTAAACCACTGCATTCTGGTTAAATGACAGGCATTGCTGGAAAGAATCTTGTTCACCCTTGCAACATAAAATATAATACTAGTCTCCCAGGGGTAATGTCAATAACTGGGAGATGTGACACAAAACAATGAGGATAAAACATTTAAGTGTTTGATAAGACAATGCTGAAAACACAGAGCAGTGATCAACACATAGACAGCTTGAATCATACTGTTAGCGCTTGTAATGTAGTAACCTATAGCTTGACATGAAATGGTATACAAATTGAAAATGTGGTGGGAATGGTGGTGAATTAGTGGGTTGCAGGCAGCAAACCCTCATTCTATGAAGGACACATACACAAATGCAGGCTGCAAGACCCCAAAGCAATATTGGAACCCAGCAGGATATATTTTTTGTGCTGTAAATTGGGAAGATTGTCCACATCTTAGTGGTTTGCTATCTTCTATAGTACCATAACAGGGTGCATACGTGTGTATGTATTATGATATTAAATCTTTACATTTTTTGAAATGGTTGTACATAGCATTTCATTTTAAGAGAGACAGTTTATGGGACAGAAGTCAGGCAGTCTTCTACCAGCCTGCCAACCAGATACTGCTGGACATGCCAGGCATATTAAAACCACCATTTACTGAGAATAGGTGACAAGCTGCTGGGTAGAACAGGACTTGGCATGTAGACAGACATAGATGCACCTTAGTGAGTAGTTCTGGTGAGTATAATCAGTCCCTGCAGGTTTTTTGCAGTAAACACTGTCTTTTAATAGGAAAGGCAGTGTTTACGTTAAAGCCTTGGGACATCTCCAATGGCCACTCAGATGGCTACTAGAGGGGCTTTCTGGAGCAGTGCTGCACAGTGTGCAGCACAGATGTTCAGCACATCCACTCTGTATTGAGATGCTGAACTTTTCTCATAGAGATGCATTGATTCAATGCATCTATATGAGGAAATACTAAATGACCACTACTCCTAATGATCTCAGCCAATCCAATGCTTTCCAATGTGGGAGAGCACTAGATTGGGTAAAATAATAATCAATTCTGATTATGTCAGCCAAAGAGAGGGATTGGGGACGGGGTCAGCACCTGAACACTTGTGGAGAGCTTGAAATAAGGTAGGTTTTAACCCTTTCTAAGGGGGGCAAGCCACCTAAATGGTAGTTTTAATACTATAGGGTCAGGTATACATTTAACACTAAAGGATCACTCCACACACCTAAAGTAATTTAGCTTGCTGACGTGCTTAATGCATGAAGTGTGCCCTCCTTAATTTGGCTTTTACATATTAACTCCCCCTGCCAGCTGTCATTCAGACATCCTGTTACTTCCTGGTTTGGTTAGCTCAGTCAGTGGAGCTAAACTGAAGAGGCAGCAATTGCTCAGAGCACCTGCCTTGAAAAGACTTCTCATGGAGCTGCATTGGGAAGTCTGTGATTGGACAGCCACAGAAAGTCTGGGCTGGGAAAGACAGGAGTGCTTGCAAAGCCTGCAGACAAGAGATCTGCAGCTTTGCAAGCTTTTTAAAAATATATAATTAAATGCATGCAAGTTTTCATTGGAGGTATATCTACTAAATTGTGTTTAAATATATATATATGTATTTTTAATTTGAGCATTGGAGTGTGTAGGGTTGCCTATTTAAGGATACCAACTTAGGGTGCTGTTTAGTAGATAGCTCCCTACTTTAGTGCCTTTATCACATAGTTACATAGCTGAAAAGAGACTTGCGTCCATTAAGTTCAGCCTTCCTCTCATATGTTTTTGCTGTTGATCCAAAAGAAGGCAAAAAACCTAGTCTGAAGTGCTTCCAATTTTGCCACAAACTAGGAAAAAAATCCTTCTTTACCCAAAATAGCAGTCAGATGTCTCCTTGGATCAAGCAGCTATTACCCCACTAATTAGAAATTATATCCCTGTATGTTATGTTTTTGTAAATATTTATCCAAATGCAGTTTAACCCCTTCAGACCGGAGGGCGTACTATTACGCCCTATTATAGGCGGCTCTAAACGCCGCCGGGCGTAATAGTACGCCCTCCGGTCTTTCGGTACTTACCCGGTCGCCGGCTCCCAGGGAGTCCCCCGCGGCACTTCCGTCCTCCACGAAGCCCCCCCGGCCATGTGAGAGTGGGGTCTTTGCGAGGACCCCACAATCACATGGCCGGGGATAGCTGGCTTCTGTATTGCCAGCAGGGGGGCTGCCTGTGTTGTAGCTAATTTACTGCAAACCAATTAGTTTGAATGACTATCTGTTCCTGTCCAAATAAATGATAATAAAGTTGCGTGCACGCAGAAGTAAATTCACACTGAGACACAAAGTTCAGGTTAATGAAAGAACTTCGGAGAAGTTTAATGGCTTCTGACAGAAAATGGGTGCGCAGACCCTTTTAAAGGCATTATTACATCATTGAAGAAAATCAAGATATAGACAAATAGACATTGTTAATTGGCTTAGGTGCTAAGATGTTAGTAAAATGCCCTCCCTATGGGGTGTACCATCTTAAGTCACTATCCTCGTCATGATTATCTCCTCCAGGTTTTAGCGCCATTTTGCTAACATGAGGAGCTCACTCGACGGGAGGGGCCTTTTGGCAGCTATCCATTTAGAGCGTAGCTGGCACTTGTTAGTTTCTCAAGGTTAGGTTTCAAGGCTTTTAGTAAATACACATTTTATCAAGCTATTTCTTGCTGACATGCAAATTCTATGTTCTATAGACAAAGCTTTCTTGTAAAACTATGGGGGCCTCTTAGAGGTATAGCAAGAGGATTTAAAGGGGCCTTACAGATTTATAGAGGCCTAATAATTCTACAACACCTGTAATGACAGGTGGTCCCCCTGCTGGCTGAAAATAAAATTAAAACAAATAAATGGTGTAAAAAAAAAAAGAATATATACTTAGATCATATATATATATTATATATATATGATCTAAGTATATATATACACATATACATACACACATGTACACCGTCTAGGTGTATTTTACTATTAATATATATATAATTATATATATATATATATATTAATATCAAATTACACGTAGACTGATACTGATTAAATATATATATAATTGTTATATATATATTTATATATAATATAAAAAAATAAAAATGTAAATACGTTAAAAAATAAAATTAAAAAAATAATTAAAAATAAATAATTAAAAAATATATAGATGTGTGTTATTTCGCTCTAACTGTATTGTGAAATTAATATATATATATATATATCAAAATACACATAGAACGAAATAATATATATATTTATACACATAAATATATACGTATATATCACTTTATATATACCTATATATAAATAAAAATATTTTAAAAAAATTATATAGATATATACATATATATACACATACGTATATATATACATATATTGATTCTACATATATATTTATGTAATATTTTTACATAATTAGGTATCTTAATTAATACAATTAGCAGGACCTGCATGACAACCCATGCCGAAAGTAAAGGGAATTTAATTTGCTAGCACTATATTTAACCCTATAACTTTCTGAGACACCATAAAACCTGTACATGGGGGGTACTGTTCTACTCGGGAGACTTCGCTGAACACAAATATTAGTGTTTCAAAACAGTAAAATGGCTACAACAAATGATACTCGCCAAAAGTGAATTTTTTGCATTTTTCACGCTATCAAAACAAAGTATTACACCTGACAATATTATTGCTGTGATACTTTTTACTGTTTTGAAACACAAAATATTTGTGTTCAAAGAAGTCTTCCCGAGTGCCGTTCTCATGTACAGGTTTTATGGGAGAAATAAAGTTACAAAGGCTAAATATAAGGTTTATGCTTTCATTTTTTCTTGGCATTAAAATTTGCCCATTGGTTACATTGTTTTGAGACCTATGGTAGCCTGCTAAGAATGGGCTGAGAGTTAATAATAGAGGCGATAATCTATGGTTGTAACAGAGCGTTCAGTTATTGTCGTTAAATACTGGTTAAAATTATAAAGTGATGTTAATAGACACAACAATAGCTAACGCACTTGGTTGGCAGCTTAGACAGTCGGTTATTAAAGACTGGGCATACCCCATTTGCAATAGTAGACAACCCAAGGTATTGCAAATGGGGTATGCCCAGTCTTTTTTAGTAGCCATTTGGTCACAAACACTGGCCAAAGTTAGCGTTAGTATTTGTTTGTGTGTGAAAAATGCAAAAAACGCCAATTTTAGCCAGTGTTTGTGACTAAGTGGCTACTAAAAAAGACTGGACATACCCTGTTTGCAATACCTTGGGTTGTCTTCTATTGCAAATGGTATGCCATCATAGGGTGTAAATTTCATTCCCGGGCTACTATACAGTCTCAAAGGCAACGTAACCAATCTGGCGAATTTCAATTTCAAATGTAACGTGCTATATTTGACCCTGTAACTTCACAAAATGCTATAAAACCTGTACATAGGGGGTACTGTCTTACACGTGAGACTTTACTGAATACAAATATGTGTATTTTATTGCAGTAAAAGCAAACAGTATTATGACACTGACCGTTAAAATGTCATGTAGAACTAAAAAAATCAAAAAAGATCGTATTTTCTCCCATTTTTTTCATATTAAATTATGTTTCATAGCTAAATATTTGATATTAAATGAAAGCCCTGTTACCCCTGAATAAAATGATATATAATAAGGATGGGTGCATTTACTATGAAAGAGGTGTATTACGGTTGGACAGACATGTAGCGCAAATGCCAGGTTTTGTTTACATTTTGTTTTGTTCACAACGTGTACATTTGGCTCCGTCCTTAAGGGGTTAAACATCTGTAATGACTCTGACAAAACCACCTCTTCAGGCAGAGAATTCCATATCCTTATTGCTCTTACTGTTAAAAAACCTTTTCTTTGCCTTAGATGAAATCTCCTTTCTTCCAGCCTAAATGTGTGAAGGTTTGTACTGGCCCCGGATATATTTGTATAAAGTTATCATATCCCCTCTCAGGCCCTGTTTTCCAAACTAAACAGATTTAATTTTTTTTAACCTTTCTTCATAACTAAAATGCTCCATTCCTTTTATCAATTTTGGAGCTCGTCTCTGGACTTTTTCTAGTGCCATGATTTATTTCTTTAAAACAGGCGGGATTACCATATTTAGGATACCAAATTAGGGTGCTGTTCAATAGATAGCTCCCCTAATTTGATACCTGTATGTGAAATTGCACTACTTACAAATACCGGATTATGGCGCTCTTTATTTGTGCACACATTCATTAACCCACACAGTCACATAGTCATTTACCAAAATATGCACAGTAACACACACTGCATGCATTCACACTGTTATATACCTATACATGCACAGTCATATACAACATTATTTACACATGCATGCACACTCTCATTAACCTATGTGTTTACACTGTTGTTTGCCCATACATGAACATGCATAAACACTGTCATTAACCCAATGCCTTAACACTGTTATTTGTCCATATATGCGTCATTTTACACAAGCATGGACAGTTATTTGTCCATAAACACACACTTTCATATGCACTGTCATTTGTCCATGTGTGCAATGTAGCGCCCTAATTTGGGATCCTAAGTAGAGCAGTCTACTAAACAGCACCCTATAGGGAATAACACATTTTTGGCGAAATGTAGTTCATTCTGAATTCATAATTTACTAAATTCAGAATTACTGAAACAAAATAAGTAAGAAAAAAATTCCTTGTGCATATGTCTACTGTCAATGATTGTTATAAGCTCTGTCCTTTGGACCTGGCAATTAACATACAGAAAGCATACAGAGAAGAAAGAGAAATTAAACAATGTTCCAGTTTCTCTTCATTTTCAATGTTTGCCATGGCTTTGCCTTGTCTAAACTGGTTTATAATGCCATTTGCTAACTCTTGAATCTACATTTAAAAGAAAACAAAGGATCTCTTGAAAAGGTATTAATAGGTTATAGGCAATTTAAATGTTTTATTCAATTGAGTAACATCCAGAGAAGTGCCAGCTCACCTTTAAAGGAGTAATATAAACCATATCCACTATAGCTCAATGTAGTACTTACGGTGCTATGAGTCATTGGGTGAAACCCCCTTTTCTGCAAAAAAAAACATTTTGGTGGTTTGACTAGAAGTGTTGCTGGTCACACTGCAGCTGCCCAGGTAATGTGGAAGATTTGTTTGCACATTATCCATTCACGCCATTGAAAGCTTTAGACTCACCTTTATAGCACTATTTATAATAACCAGCATCCTTACCTTGTAGTGTGCACGGATGTTACCGATGATGTAAAGATGTCACGTAGACTAATGTACCCCATATAATAGGATTGGAGTTGGGCAGAGTTAGAGTTACAAGGTTTTTTAAGTTGTGCGTTAAAGAGTTCCAAGGGAAAGGTGGTACCTACCCTCCACAAGTCTGTGGACTGCCAGTCGTATTACTTGTTGCCTGGATGAGAATCATGAGAGTACGCAACCCAAACCCGCCTTCTACACACCCCTAACTCTTTACCAAACTAACACTAATTTTCCTATCCGTAACCTTAGCCCTAGCTGTGTTGTTTAAAATGACACTGTTAATGCAGTAACATTTCAGTGTCTTTGAAAGAATACTTTGGTCTTCAAACATCATATTTTGACACTGTTGTTTTCAATGTTCATTCCTAATTGTCACAATATAGAAGTGGCTCTTGAATTGCACATTCAGTAGTAATTAATGTTCAAATCCTTTTCTCCTAGCTAACCATAGCTTGGCTCCATGAAATTACCTATGAAATGCTTTAATATTTACACCAAAAACATGATGTGCTATATCATTC
>OW240915.1:251773017-251816356 GCA_933207985.1 Pelobates cultripes | reverse complement strand
TAATTAATCCAGCCCACCCTTTAATTAATTCACCACCCCTTTAATTAATTCACCACCCCTTTAATTAATTCACCCCCTCTAATTAATCCAGTCCACCCTTTAATTAATTCACCCCCCTTTAATTAATTCACCCCCCTTTAATTAATCCAGCCCACCCTTTAATTAATTCACCACCCACCCCTTTAATTAATTCACCCCCTCTAATTAATCCAGCCCACCCTTTAATTAATTCACCACCCCTTTAATTAATTCACCCCCCTCTAATTAATCCAGCCCACCCTTTAATTAATTCACCACCCCTTTAATTAATCCAGCCCACCCTCTAATTAATCCAGTCACCCCTTTAATTAATTCACCCCCTCTAATTAATCCAGCCCACCCTTTAATTAATTCACCCCCCTCTAATTAATCCAGCCCACCCTTTAATTAATTCACCCCCCCACCCCCTTTAATTAATTCAATTAATCCCAGACATAAAATATCTAGCGGTACTCACATTTCAAAGATTCCTTGCCGAGTCCGACCACTGGGAGCCTCACCGCCCGGAAATGGATCCTTCCGCTGAAGATCCGTGAAGGCAGACTGACGGCGCTGCAAAATGTCGTCATCACGTTGCGCGACGCTCCTCCTACAGCAGAAGAAGGAAGTCTCGCCGCAAAGGTACAATGCCTAGGTCTTATTTTCGGGGTAGGGCTTATATTGCAGCCCACCCCGAAAATCCGACTAGGGCTTATTTTCGGGGTAGGGTTTATTTTCGGGGAAACACGGTATGTTGGAGCAACAACAATCCATACTGCACAGTATACACATACAGTTGTAATCAAAAGTATTCAACCCCCATTAAAAATGTTATTGTCACAAGTTACAGACTTTCAGCTGTTTGCAATGAACAAATCAAACAAAAGCAATTGAAATAGCTCAACACAAAGAATGTTTCAAGTGGTTTCCCCAAGTTTAACTGAAATTGCAACTTATAATGACTTCTCCAGTCTCAAACCTATTCAACCCCCTGTGAGCGTAAAAGTGGAATTGTGGTTGATGGAAGATACATCAGGCCTGATTTGCTAAACAGCAACCTGAGAATTTTCAGTTTAATGCCCCAGGGAGAGATGTTAAAGTTTGCAATCTACATTGCTGATGTTCTGCAAAACATGGTATGGGTCCCTGGGGCGGAGTATTTGGAGAGCAGGGTGGGCCAATGCTCCAACAGCACAAGTTGCTGTGTAAGAGACCACAATATGGATCTGACAAGGGTTTACTAATTGGCACTCACCTGTAGCAAGTCAATTAGCAGACAGGCTTTTAAAAGAAGAGATCAGCCTGCTGCAGAGTGAGGGAGAAAAAGCCAGCTAGAAGAGCGAACAACACTTGTGTTTATTGCAAAGCCATTTCTTTTTTTTGGAAAATTGGTAAGTGGGAAAGCCACCCAATTACAGATAGTAATTTCTGTCTAGTAAGAGCTCAAGTAAGAGCAAGGGATTTTGTTTGTTTGTTATTATTTAAAGCACCTGCTTTTTATCAAATAAAAAGGAAAACTGAGCTGAATGTGTCCTGGACTTTGTATACCCTAGAAGGCTGTGGTTACTGCAAGATCTGACAATCCTACCGGTAAAAGAGGTGGTTTGTTACATCCCTGAATAGAATCCATCACAACAGCACAAATATGCAAAGCAGGTGTTATCACAAGCACACCTGATGAAACTTATTAAGGGCTTCATTGGTTGCCTCAGGTGTGCTTGAATGTAAAACTTGAAATACCTGAACTGGCTAGGGGTTTGTTGAGTGTCACGTTTGACTGCATGTTAGAAATATGGCTAAGTAGAGAATGGTCCATAAAGTTAAGAGAAGAGATCATTGCCTTTCACTAACAAAGAACTGGATGTAAAAAGTAGGAAAGGTACTGAATATTCCTAGACACACTGTTGGAAGCACAGTTTGCAAGTTCAAAGTTGAAGGAACAGCAGTTACACTACCTGGATGGGGCAGAAAAAGGAAGCTATCAATGGCCGCAACCAGGTTTCTGAGAAGGCAGGTTGTGAAAAACCCTCAAGTGAGTGCAAAAGACCTGCAGCAAGATTTGGTCGCAACAGGCACTGAGGTTTCAGTGAGTACAGTAAGGCATGTACTAAACGTAGAAGGTCAATGCCAGAACTCCAAGATGTACACCACTACTGACCTAAAGGCACAAGAAAAGTAATCTCCAATTGGCTCAAAATCATATAAATAAGCCACAGAATTTTTGGCATTCTGCTCTATGGAGCGTTGAAACAAAACTGGAACTTTTTTGGCCCAATGGATTAGTGGTATGTCTGGAGGAAGAAGAATGAAGCATATGCTATAAAGAACACTGCCTACAGCTAAGCATGGTGATGATTCAGTGATGCTCTGGGGCTGCTTTGTATCCTCTGGAACTGTAAACCTGCAGCATGTGGAAGGCAACATGGATTCATTTAAGTATTACGAAGTCCTAAGAGAAAACATAATGCTGTTTGTAAGGAAGCAGAAGCTTGTGCATTATTGGATCTTCCAATAAGCATACCTCAAATTAGACCAAGGCTTTGTTGCAGAAGATGTCCTGGAAAATTGTACAGTGGGAATCACAGTCACCTGACTTGAAACCCATAGAAAATCTATGATGGGATTCGAAGTAGGTTGTTGCAGCAAGAGGACCCAAGAATATTACTGAACTGAAATACATTGCTCATGAGCAATGCACTAAGATTCCTCAATGGTGTCTGGCTATGCATCTCATTTGTAGCAGGTCATAAAAGCAAAATGGTACTCTACAAAGTACTAAGTACAAAGTTGAATTTGGGGAAACCACTTGAAGCATACCTTGTGTTGAGCTATTTTAATTGCTTTTGTTTTATTTGTTGAAAGTCTGTATCTTTTGACAATAAATCAGATTTTCAATGGTGGTTGCATAATTTTGATTACAACTGTTTATCTGGTGCTTTTCGTGAATGTTACAGGGAGCGCACAGCCAGTTGTGGGGCACTTTTGGCAGGAGCCAGCCCAAGCATCGTGTATAGAGACTATTTATGAAGCCTTTTGAACTTCCAATGTACCAAATCACCAAGCATCTCGAGGCACCCAATGTATAGGGCCATATGTGTGCAATGAGTTCCTGGGTCACCATTATAGGATGGCACTGTAGAGGTCCAGAAAGAGTGTAAGGGAGCAGTACTCAAACTTAAATGGGGGAATTGCATATATCATTCATTAAGTAATTCCTACCCTTACGGTGCTGAAAACAAACTACATGATTGTTGCTCACTGTTGCAGATGCAGTATGTGACTTGGAGATACAACAGCAACCTTCCAAGCTCATTAACTTTGCTTGTTTCATGGGAAATAGATAAGTAAGCAGCCACCTGAATAGGTGAGGAAGTTCAGCATTATCCGCAATATCTGGTATGTCCCGAACCTGCACATTCCTCCATTTTCTTCTATCCTGTTTGTGGAGTTGTTCATGTTGGTGAGCTCTGTGTTGTAGAGTCTTTCAAAGACCCCATTTGTCTCTTCTCGGAATTAGCCTACGTCAGCTGTGATAATGCTGCGTAAATCTTCCAGGAGGCTCCTGACCCTTCTGAGAAAACTTTCATGAATATGTTTTGCTGTATATTAAATAATTTAGCATGGAGTTGAATAATGGGTCACTGAGGAGATTCTGAAATTTAAGAATGGATCAACAAGATATTTCCATGTACATATTTTGGGTACCAGTCCAAAAAGGTTATGAACCAATGACAATGTCTATAATGTCATGTGTTGTGATCCCATGTATAGTGTTATTATGGTACATGTTAGACCGTGACACCTGTCAAACCATGTTTGCTGCTGTTCAAATGAACTCTATGGCTGACCATGTAAACCCTCATGACTATATGGTATCCATCCAGCAATATAAATCTCTAATGGAACACCATGTAGGGTCTTTTCTAAAAATGTTGCCTGTGTGCATGTTTGTGTCTGTCTATCCATCCATCTGTGTCTGTCTGTCTATCTTTGTCTGTATGTGTGTAGATAGAGAACTAGGTAGACAGACAGACAGATAATAAAATGTACCTAAAAATAACTGATTGCTAATTGGAAATATATGAAATGTCTGTCAGGATAAGAGCCCTTGAGAAGAGAGCTGGACAATGTTTTTCTAAGTAAATGGGTGACAAGCTGTCATTGCAGAGCAGTGCTGTATTCTTGTTAGTGAATATGGACAATTCATTTCTTATTAAGATAAGCCCTCTCTGTAAAACTAGCTATGACAGCAGTGTTTGTTTGTTATATTTACTATGTAATGCTTATTCACCTTTTCCCTTCTACTCTCTAGGTAATTGTTTAGCAGAATGGGTTTACTCTCAAATAGTCACATTTAATTTATCAGGGTGTGATAATTTCTATTTCCCAATCATCTTGCAGAGTTTAGTTCATTATACTATTGTTTCACATGAATAATTTAGCAAAGTTTGGATTGATTGACTCTAATTAACTAAACCTTGTTCCAGGCTGTGCATCTATTGTCATGCTAGCTAGCCGCAAAGCCCCAAACTGTTCAGTAATGGCAATAGGAAGCATATTGATTTAGAAACCTTACAATACTGTGCAAAAATGAACTTGTCACAATTTGAATCCAGAAGTCAGATAGCATAAAAAGGAAGCTTAGAGTTATAAAGTAAGAATAAACAGAGATACCAGTTTTAAACAATAGTTAAAAGATCTGTATGATTGAACGTTACAACATATCTTCTTTGACTAGTTTAATACATTCTCTATGTTCTGTCACTACAGAAGGTCACCTTGGCAGTGGAGAAGTTTGTCAGCTACGTTTTCAATGATGTCAAGCCAACTTAAAGTCTTTACTGAATATTACTGGGGATTTAGTTCAGAAATATTTGGAGTGCGGTGTGGGCATTGCTGTTTGCAACCACCGAGAAAAGGGTGTGCTAAGATATTCAGTAAAATAGCTTTATTTAACTTATGGTTTCAGTATTATCAATAGAAACTTTCAGACTTAAAACCCTATTATAACTGTGTATTATACAAGAAATTTATATTTGTTATTATTATAGCATATTTGTTATGGTTTTCAGCATTGGCCGATTGACATTAAAATGGTTTATATTGTTTTATAGATTTATAAAAAAATTAATTTGTTACACAATTTGAGCAAACCATGGCTGTCCAATATGGACCTCAATGGCCACACCTGTAAATTAATGTTGTAAATCCATGAAGATTGGGCTTCACTTATAAATGTATCATGTGGTGCTCCCTAAACATATTGTGTTTGTGATCTACAAGGCTACAATTCCAGCACTGTTTGGTGGCATGTAATTTCCATACATGTTCTTGAATGGAATTCTAGTTACTAGTTTACTAAGTTTTCGGTTGTGCCAATTTACACTGCATATTGCCATACATCTAACAGTATCTCTATCTACATACAGTATATGATTTTATAGTAAAGGTACTCACTCCATGTCCAAGAATTTATCTTATCTCGGCTTATGCAGGAGGTCTTCGCTCCTAGTGCACCCAGTTTTGCTTTTCAGCAGAATGTCTATTCTTTCTCAATGTCAGTCGCCAATTTTTCTTTTACATGCTTACTGCTTCAATACCAAATCCCTAACAAGTGTCTGGTCCAATGCTGTCAAGTCCTTCATGTGTTTCTAATCCAGTACAGCCAAGTTCTTACAGAGTTTATGCTTTGCACCGCTAAGTTCTTCCAGTGTTCCATGTTCAGTGTTGCCATGTACTGCCATGTTCCTGGTCCAGTCCTGCCCAGTTTCTGCTGTGTTCCTCATTCTGCACTGCTGATACCCTTGTTCAACACTGCCCTGGTCTCACTGTTATTTAGTTCAAATTTTGCAAAGTCCTGCCTTTCCAGAAACCAGTCTTGCCATATCCTTGACATAAGCATTGATGCTTCCTTCTTAATATTCCCTTGACATAATGTTGATCCTGCCTTGACAAAGGTCTTGAGAAAGTTGAGAAAATTATGTTTTGCGACTACCTGTGTACTTCAGCTGTGTACTTTTAATACAATCCTAACAATTGGTATTTATTATACAATACTGCACAACGATTATTGCCGAGTCCTTTTGAATACTTGTTACTGCTGGGAGCACTAAGCATCTCAGTTTGCATACTTACCATCAGCCAGTGGCCATGTGGTTGTTGAATGCAGCTTTGCTGCTTCGTTTATCTTTGTACAGTTACAAAGGCTCTGGATACAATTCTATACAGAAGCGGCATTTCACTATAGTTTTTGCTATAATGCTGGTCACAGGACTTCTTGGCAAAAGCAATATTTAGCAGATAAATTATATTTTTTATGAATTGTTTTCTGCATCCTGATTTTTTGCACTGTTTAGTAGTCACCGACATACTTGTTTTTTGTTGTTGTTTTTTTTACTTTTTAATTAATTATTTGAAATAAATATGCCATGTATATCTTTTAAATGACTAACCATACAGTATTCAATGTTGTTTTTCTCCCTCCATATTTTGATATAATTGTCCTGCCTTGACAAGTCTTTGACATGCAGTGGGCTCTGCCTTGCCTAGTCCCAGGTTCTGTCTAAGCAAAACCTTTACAATCAGCATTAAAAAACAATTTCTGGCTGCAGTATGTTTGGGGACCTTGACAATATGAGATGATGTGTTTTGTTCTTGTTGCATATTGTAATTTAAGATCAGGAACAGTTTCACAGGGAAAAAAATATATATTGTTGTACCCTTAATCTGGCATCATACATTAGGCTACAAACTACAATTTATATATAAATTTCTTTAATAGAGATCTGGTACAAAGCTAATGATTTGATAAACCAGTAAGAGCTTTAAGTCCAAGTAAATGCACTATGTAAGTTTATATTAGTAAACAAAATCAATGATATTACTGATAACTTTTTCTCTGCTTCAGACAGAAACTAAAGACCTGTCTTTTTGAAAGGCGTTTCCTTCTATCATACACACTTCACCTCCTTTGAGGCGTTTAGAAGCAGGATTCATTCTGTTTATGAGCTAAGTATGGTTCTGAGATAAATGCATAGTCTCATAGCACAGTTACCTGCTTAACACTGTTATCACTACATCATTGCTATGTCTTAACATTGTAATTTTCTCCCGTAGACAAGTCAATATATGGTCTTTCAGACAGCACGACTTTCTTTATGAGCAGTGTTGCAAAAGTTCAAGCAAGGAAGACTATGTTCCCAAGTGTGATATATACCACTCGGAGAATCTTGCACTGTTTATCACCAATTAAAAAATAACAGCTTAGAAGCATATGCTTAGTTTCTTTTACATGGCTGCACATCTGCTGAAGATCTGAGGTCTTGAACTTAAAAGTTAAGTTGGTCGATTAAAAGGATTCATTAAATGCCAAAAAACCATAAGCACTAGGTAAGATAAACGATTACAGTGTCTAACATTATAGTGTGAGACAAATTAGTTGGAATGTAATTTACATCAATATAATAAGGTATTTTATTGGGTACTACGCAGAAAAGTTTGAGAATGCATTTTTTAAAATCAAGTTTAAAATAAATATTAATATTTGTATATAGAGTTTTTTTATACTTTTATATTTGTAATACATTATCAGTATTTCATTATAAGACACTTTTTAAACTCACATTCATAAGTGTATTGCATTACAACTTTCTGGGCTATATTAAAATCCCGCATCAGTAATAATCAATAATGTTTCCTGACTTTCGTTCAGTAATGCCTGTGATGAAATGTATGCTATTAGCAAAAAACATTTGAAGAAAATAACATCTCGTCAACTGAGCATGAGTAGATCTATTATGCTTTGGGTTTTAGGTGAGGCTGTTCGTAGCACAGGACATATTGTTAAGGTAGAGAAATATCAAATAATCCTGAAAGCTGATGTCCCATAATTAATGATGAAACTGACAATGAGTTGAATTTTCCAAAAAGAGATTGATCTAAAACACACCTCGAAGTCAATTATGAACTACTTCAAGAAATGAGAAAAAAAGGTTTTAAAATTCCAGTTCCCAGACCTGGATATTTATAAATTTCAAGTTTCCCATAAGGAAGAGTGGGGAAAATACATAAAGCAATAATGGAAAGCTATTAGGTTGCTATAATGGGCAATTTGAGGCTGTGATTTCAGCCAAAACCGGTGTTACCAACTACTGAATGACAGGGATCTCCAACTTTTGCACATTTATTGTTTTGTTTTGGGGGGTTTTCAGTCAGTTAAATTTATCAAATAGATAGTAACTGTATATTACAATATGTAGAGTTTATTCATAGCAAGTTAACTTAGAAAATCAACAAAACATTTTTTTAATGTTGTAGTTGCCCTGTAATACAGCACAGTCATAACCAAGCCCACATGAAGATTAATGCTGGTTCCACAGAAGCTTACAAGATGTCAAAATGTACACCAAATAAAGTTTAATGTTTATGGAACTCACTTATTAAAAGGTTCTTCACAGTGCAACTAAATTAGGCAAGTGAGGCATGGGGGGTGAGGCATGGCAGGCAGCCTATAGATTAGGGGGTTGAGGCATGGGGGGGTAGCCTATAGATTAGGCCTATAGATTAGGGAAGTGAGGCATGGGGGGGCAGCCTATAGATTAGGCAAGTGAGGCATGGGGGCAGCCTATAGATTAGGCAAGTGAGGCATGGGGGGCATCTTATAGATTAGGCAAGTGAGGCATGGGGGTCAGCTTATAGATTAGGCAAGTGAGGCATGGGGGCAGTTTATAGATTAGGGAAGTGAGGCATGAGAGGTGGGGGGGCAGCCTAAATGAAGAGTCAGCAAGGAGCAGGAAGGGTCTGCAAGGAGCAGGGGAAGCAAGGAGCAGGAAGGATCTGCAAGGAACAGGGGCAGCAAGGAGCAGGAAGGGTATGCAAGGAGCAGGGGCAGCAAGGGGCAGGAAGGGTCTGCAAGGAGCAGAAAGGGACAGAAGGAGAAGGAGCAGAAAAGGGTAGCAAGGAGCAGAAAGGGACAGCAAGGAGCACAAAGCTAAAGTAGGAGAAGGAGCAGAAAGGGTCTGCAAGGAGCAGAAAGGAATCAGAATGAGAAAGGAGCAGAAGGGTGCAAAATAAGCAGAAAGGTAAAGGAGTAGAAGGAGCCAAATATAGAAGACAGTGTCAGAAGAAAAAGAAGACTGTCAAATGAAGGAGAAGAAAAGGAGATTGGAGCAGGAAGGACAAATGAAGTGAACCCTCCACTTTATTCTGGACACCACATCATAAGGCTTTGGTACCTGGGCCTGGCAGGGAAACTCTGGACCTTCTCATCTCCCCAGGTAAAAAAAAAAAATTCTTATTAATGTGTTAACTTTTATTTACTAAGCGATTGGCTTAGAGCGTCAACTGTCAACTCTAGCCAATCAGCGGCACCCATGCCTGACGTCAATCTGCACTTCCTGACACTCCGTTTCAGATGCCGAATACCACTGAGTGACCTGGAGCTGGAGGAAGCCTTTGGGGTTAAACCATTTGAGAATGGTTTAACCCCTTAAAGGAAAGAGAGCACCCAGGGGCTTCCTGGCATCATAGCATTTTCATTTAGATGAAATTGTTATGGTGACCAGAATGTTTCTTTAATTTGCTTAAAGGAACACTATAGTGTCAGGAATACAAACATGTATTCCTGACACCATAGTTGTGAAAACGCTATTCACCCTCGCTTTATGTGATAATGATTATGCTCCTCCCCTTCATGACACTGTCAAAAAGAGGCCAAGCATAGATGTCATTACAATTATGCCCCACCCACCCGCCCCCCCCCCAAAAATATTCCTGCGGACGCCCATGCATACAGCGGTTTTCACAGGACAGGTTCCACTCAGAACAGTCCTCGCCATGGTCGACCAAAGAAGTTGAGTGCACGTCCTCAGCATCATAGCCAGAGGTTGTCTATGGGAAATAGACGTATGAGTGCTGCCAGCATTGCTACCGAGGTTGAAAGGGTGAGGGGTCATCCTGTCAGGGCTCGGACCATACGCTACACACTGCATCAAATTGGTCTGCATGGCTGTCGTCCTAGAAGGAAGCTCTTTTAAAGATGATGCACAAAAAAGCCCACACACCCTCCTCGCGAGAGCCCTTAACACCTCAATAACAGCCATTAGAAACAAAACCGGACAGGTCCTCATAACCCCTAAAGACATAAATGACGAATTCACGAACTATTTCATGTCCGTATATAACCACTCCCCCACACTAGCAGGAGACAACGCAACATATGCGGCAGCGGTGGCGTCCTTTTTGGACAACACCCAACTTCCCCAACTGGGGGCAGACCTAATGGCACCCTTAGGGGACCCTATAATCGCTGAAGAAGTGGAAAGAGCTATATCAGGGCTCAAAGGGAACAAGGCCCCGGGCCCTGGCGGTTTTGACGGCGCCTACTACAAGGCCTTCAAAGACGAACTCACACCCCACTTAACCAACATGTACACACAATGGATGGAAGGGGAGGCCCCTAACCCAGACCTTGTGACCGCGAATATCACACTCATCCCCAAGCCAGGGAGGGATGCCACACAGGTGGCCAATTACCGTCCCATCTCTCTCATCAACTTTGACGTGAAAGTCTATGCCAAGGTGCTTGCGAATAGACTGAACCCCCTCCTTACCAAATACATACACGCTGACCAGGTGGGCTTTGTCCCCACCAGACAGCTATATGAAAACACGAGGAGAGCTACCGACCTCATGTGGTGGGCTGGGAGAACTCGAACGCCTTCTCTGATCCTTTCCCTGGATGCAGAGAAGGCGTTTGACAGAATCCAATGGCACTACATGTTCGCTGTATTACGTAAGCTACGGATGCCAGACCTTTTCATAACGGCAGTGAAAGCCCTGTACTCTACCCCCAGAGCGCAAACTCTTATCCAAGGTGCGCCAGTGCGCCCATTTGCCCTGACGAATGGAACACGCCAGGGTTGTCCCCTCTCGCCCCTCCTGTTCATATTAGCCCTCGAACCACTACTACAACGCATCAGATCCCACCCTCAAATAAAGGGCATGTCAATAGCGCAGTCAGAATTTGTGGTCTCCGCCTATGCGGACGACATACTGCTCACCCTCACCGACCCAACGCACTCAGTACCGAACCTCCTTACCCTCCTGGAAAAGTACCAACAGATTTCCGGGTATAAGATCAACCTAGACAAATCAGTGGGCATGCCGATAGGTCTGACAGAGACAGAGGTGACTTGGCTAACGCAGACCACAAAACTACACATAAGCTCCCGACCTATCAAGTACCTAGATGTAACACTGACCATCAACCCCATCGACCAATATGCAGAAAACAATGAGCGACTTATGACCACCCTTATAAAGGATCTAGCTAAATGGCACGAAAAACCTATATCGTGGATAGGGAGACTGCATAGCGTCAAAATGAACCTCCTCCCACGTCTTCTGTTCCTTTTCCAAGCACTGCCAATTAAAGTCACCAAGGGAGATCTAAAAACACTACAGACGACCATTGACAATTTTATCTGGGCCCGCAATAGGCACAGGATAGCGAGGCAGACATTATACACCCCCAAGAGCAGGGGGGGATTGGGGCTACCCAATCTCCACCTCTATTACCTCTCAGCCCAACTCGCACAAATCATAGAATGGCACTCACCACCAGACGCACACAGATGGGTAGACTTGGAAACCCTACTAATGGGTACCGACCTCCCGCAGTTCTGGATCTGGGTACCACGGCCCGACAGACCAGAGCTCCGCACGAGCTGTCCTGCCATCCTGAACTCGATTAAGATCTGGGACTCCACAGCACACAGATATGCCTTAACACACCAAAAATTGCCCCTAACCCCATACCTCCGTAACAAAGCATTCCCACCGGGACTCGTAGCAAGGGACTTCAGTAACATTGAAAGCACGGACATACAGCGCTATCACCAACTCTATCAGGGTAACAACTTTAAAACATTTAACGACTTCAAATCACTAGCCCCACTGACCACAAAAGACTGCTTTCGTTATATACAACTACGAGACTTTGCGGGACAACCGCACGTACGCAAAGCAGCCAAGACCAAACTCACCTTTTTCGAAACACTATGCACGGTGGAGGGACCACGTGCCAGCCTCATCACACTTCTCTACACACAATTGAGCGCACCAACAAGCGACACACAAACACCCACATATGTGGCACAATGGGAAGCAGATTTACAGCAACCCCTAGAGAGCGGGGAATGGCAAGACATCTGGGAGGCAGCAGCAAAGGTCTCCATTTGTGTTCTACACCAGGAACAATGCTATAAAACATTAATGAGGTGGTACACCACACCAGTCAAACTCTGTAGAATGGGTAAAACAACCACAGACGTGTGCTGGAGAGGGTGCGGGGACAAAGGGACATACCTCCACATGTGGTGGACATGCCCGAAAGCGAAAACCTTCTGGGATGACATAGCCAAACTCCAAACAGAAGTGCTACACAAACACGTCTAACCGGACACAGGGGCATTCCTTATCGCAAAGCCACTAGATGCCCTAACACACAGGGAACAAAAACTCTTCAACAAAATAAATTTAGCTGCCAGACGGGCCATGGCACAGACATGGTTACACACCGACCTACCCCCAATGGATAGAGTGACTAGCAATATAAAAGAGGCCCACCTTATGGACAAACTCACAGCACAACTAAGAGACACTTATCCATTATTTCTTAAAACCTGGGAGCCATGGGAAGACTGCACAAACCGCAGAATGACATAATCTCGTGCACACACAAAACTGAGAGCCGTGCCTACATCCAGAGACAGACGGCAGTTGCTCCGACCGCCAGCGGCAGATTCCCCCCCCCCCACCTATTGTACCTTTCCCCACACCCTCTCTCTCTACTACCTTTCACCCTCTTACGTTTCTCTTCTCCTATAAATAGAAAATCCATGCCTCAACCATAGCGCCTTAAACTGAGGCATAGGTACGGAACACCGACATACAGACAGGAAGCAAACCCAAGTTGCACTAAGCTGCACTTCTTCTATGGGCAAACGACAGCACTACCAACGTTAATCTGAACAACCGACTCAGTAATGCCATACCTCTTTGTACATGGCTGGCAATAGAACTTTACAAAATACCTATGTATAAGCAAATTGATATGCTTTCCTGTATGCTCGACTATATACTTGTAAAGCTTTTTTCTGTACCAAACCTGTGCATGATCTGACAAATAAAGAATTGAAAAAAAAAAAAAAAAAGCTCACAAACAGTTTGCTGAAGACAAGCAGACTAAGGACATGTATTGCTGGAACCATATCCTGTGGTCCAATGAGACCAAGATAAACTTATTTGGCAGAGCTGGTGTTAAGCGTGTGTTCAATGTGTGTGGTGGCAAATAGATGAGGAGTACAAAAAGTGTGTCTTGCCTACAGTCAAGCATGGTGATGGGAGTGTCGTGGTCTGGGCTTGCATGAGTACTCCGGCACTGGAGAGCTGCAGTTCATTGAGGGAACCATGAATGCCAACATGTACTGTGACATACTGAAGCACAGCATTATCCCCTACCTTCGGAGAATGGGCCGCAGGGTAGTATTCCAACATGATAACGATCCCAAACACACGTCCAAGACGACCACTGCCTTAAAATAAAAACATAGAATGTGACAGCAAATAAGAACCATTCGGCCCATCTAGTCTGCCCAATTTTCCAAATACCTTATCTTACTAAAGAAGCTGAAGTTAAACGTGATGGACTGCCCAAGCATGTCGCCAGACCTAAACCCTATTGAGCATCTGTGGGGTATCCTCAAATGGAAGGTGGGGGAGCACAAGGTCTCTAACATCCACCAGCTCCATGACGTCGTCATTGAAGAGTGGAGAGGACTCCAGTGGCAACCTGTGAAGCTCTGGTGAACTCCATGCCCATGAGGGTTAAGGCAGTGCTGGAAAATAATGGTGGCCACACAAAATATTGACACTTTGGGCCTATTTTGACAATTCCACTTAGGGTTGTACTCACTTTTATTGCCAGCAGTAATATTGATATTAATGGCTGTATGTTGAGTTATTTTGAGGGGACAGCAAATTTACGCTGTACACTTACTACTTTACATTGTAGCAGAGTGTTATTTCTTCAGTGTTGTCACATGAAAAGATATAAAAAGATATTTACAAAAATGTGAGTGGTATACTCACTTGTGAGATACTGTGTATAAAAGAGCGATATTTAAATACACATTTTACTAAGGTCTAGAAGTACAATTAAAACAACATATTATAAAATGAACAATATTAAGACTGACGCATATGAGAAGGAAGTAACAGAACCTGGTGATCTGTCCAAAATCTGATTAGTTCTAATATGTTCAAGCCACATATACATCTTAATAGCGTATTGCAACATTCAAAATCCAATAAAAAAATAAAATGTATTTTTTATTGTTATTTTACTTCGTCTAATACATTCTAAACGTCCAATACAAATACAATTGAATTTGGTGGAGTGTCCCTTTAAATACACGGAATAACTATATCACATTGTTTTGCTAACATTTGAAGGATTGTTGTCTTGGGAAGTAAACTGATGGCATTTAATGCATTACAAGTATTTTAAGTGCTGTAAGTGCCTAATCAATTGGAGGTATTGATTCATGAAATTATGTATTGACATACAGATAACACGCATTACATATATGGGACGTTAAGCTTCCCTGTTAAAATAAATGGAAGACTTTCCCAGATTTCTGTTCACATTCCATAAAAAGCAATAACGTTCTGATAAATTAAATTGCTAGCTCAACAGGCCAAGGGTTTTCGAGGAGTCCTTATCTTGCTATGTCTTATTGGTGGTCAGATGTGTCAGAATAATACAAAATATGTACACTATCAACACTAAGAATATGTACAGTAGGTCTAAGCATAGCCAAATATTAATGACAGAATCCAGCTAAAGACAGTAGGATTTTATTGATTTAACACCAACTTGTAGTGAATTGAAAACCAGATTGCATAATGTAGGCTAAAATAGCTAAGCTCTGATGATAGCTACGCTGGGCAAAGTTTCCAATATTCTTTTTTTACATTTTGCAATATGGTTGTGAATTACATTTGGTGTTTAGTGAATAAACCGCAGTGATGTAGGAAACAGAGGAATTCTACAATCAACATCACATTTTCACAATATGAATTATGTAAATTAATTTTCTACTAGCAATAAAAACAGAGTTCAAACAGAAGACAATAGTGAGAAACTCCCCTAAAATATCACATGAATCTTTATTTAAATTCTTTATGTTATTCAGTTGTCTGTCACTTACATACACATACCAGGTATATCTACACTTAACAAAATTATAAACGCAAAACTTTAGATTTTGCCCCCATTTTGAACTCAAAGATCTAAGACTTTTTCTATGTACACAAAAGGCATATTTCTCACAAATATTGTTCACAAATCTGTCTAAATCTGTGTTAGTGAACACTTCTCCTTTTCCCGAGATAATCCATTCACCTCACAGGTGTGGCGTATCAAGATGCTGATTAGACAGCATGATTATTGCACAGTTGTGTGTTAGGCTGGCCACAGTAAAAGGCCACTCTAAAATGTGCAGTTTTACTGTATTGGGGGGGCTCCGAAAATCAGTCAGTATCTGGTGTGACCACCATTTGCCTCACGCAGTGCAACACATCTCCTTTGCATAGAGTTGATCAGGTTGTTGATTGTGGCATGTGGAATGTTGGTCCACTCATCTTCAATGGCTGTGCGAAGTTGCTGGATATTGGCAGGACCTGGAACACGCTGTCGTATACGCCTGTACAAAGCATCCAAAACATGCTCAATGGGTGATATGTCCGGTGAGTATGCAGGCCATGCAAGAACTGGGATGTTTTCAGCTTCCAGGAATTGTGTAAAGAACCTTGCAACATGGGGCTGTGCATTATCATGCTGCAACATGAGGTGATGATCGTGCATGAATGGCACAACAATGGGCCTCAGGATCTTGTCACGGTATCTCTGTGCATTCAAAATGCCATCAATAAAATGCACCTGTGTTCATTGTCCATAACATATGCCTACCCATACCATAACCTCACCGCCACCATGGACCATTCGATCCACAACGTTGACATCAGCAAACCGCTCACCCACACAACGCCATTCACACTGTCTGCCATCTGCCCTGTACAGTGAAAACCGTGATTCATCCATGAAGAGAACACCTATCCAAAGTGCCAAATACCATCGAATGTGAGCATTTGCGCACTCAAGTCGGTTACAACGACGAACTGCAGTCAGGTCGAGACCCCCGATGAGGACAACGAGCATGCAGATGAGCTTCCCTGAGACGGCTTCTGACACTTTGTGCATATATTCCTTGGTTATGCAAACCGATTGTTGCAGCAGCTGTCCATGTGGCTGGTCTCAGACGATCTTGGAGGTGAAGATGCTGGATGTGGAGGTCCTGGGCTGGTGTGGTTACACGTGGTCTGCGGTTGTGAGGCCGGTTGGATGTGCTGCCAAATTCTCTGAAACCCCTTTGGAGATGGCTTATGGTAGAGAAATGAACATTCAATTCACGGGCAACAGCTCTGGTGGACATTTCTGCAGTTAGCATGCCAATTGCATGCTCCCTCAAAACTTGCAACATCTGTTGCATTGTGCTGTGTAATAAAACTGCACATTTCAGAGTGTCCTTTTATTGTGGCCAGCCCAAGGCACACCTGTGCAATAATCATGCTGTCTAATCAGCATATTAATATGCCACACCTGTGAGGTGGATGGATTATCTCGACAAAGGAGAAGTGCTCACTAACACAGATTTAGACAGATTTGTGAGCAATATTTGAGAGAAATAGGCCTTTTGTGTACATAGAAAAAGTCTTAGATCTTTGACTTCAGCTCATGAAAAATGGGGGCAAAATCAAAAGTGTTGCTTTTATAATTTTGTTCATTATAAGTATATTAAAGAACCACTATAGTGCCAGGAAAATAAACTTGTTTTCCTGGAGCTATAGTGCCCTGAGGGTGCCCCCACCTTCAGGGTCCCACTCCCACCGGGCTGAAGGGGGAGGAAGGGGTTAAATCCTTACCTTTCTCCAGTGCCGGGCTCCCTCGGCGCTGGGGACTCTTCTCCTCCTTCAGTCGTCATCGGCTGAATGCGCATGCACGGCAAGAGCCGCGCGTGCATTCAGCCAGTCCATAGGAAAGCATTCTCAATGCTTTCCTATGGACGCTGGCGTCTTCTCACTGTGAAAATCACAGTGAGAAGCGCAGGAGCGCCTCTAGCGGCTGTCAATGAGACAGCCACTAGAGGCTGGATTAACCCATTTGTAAACATAGCAGTTTCTCTGAAACTGCTATATTTACAGCAGACAGTGTTAACCCTAGAGGAACCCGGCACCCAGACCACTTCATTAAGCTGAAGTGGTCTGGGTGCCTAAAGTGGTCCTTCAAAAAGCAAGTATAAAGTACCTTTATCTTCTTCATAAGTTAAAGAGAAATCCTATGTCTAAAAATGCACACATTGTTTATAGGTTTATTGCATATTGTTAAACAGTTTCCTAATCCATAAAAACGTACGTTCCATTAACTGCAGAACATGCCTCGCAGGTAATGAAAGTCCACTTACAGTTTGTCCAGTACTTACTTCCTTGTTAGTGCTGCTGAGTATTATCAAATCAAATACTTCTCACACAGGAACACTAAGGTCAAATCTCTAATCCAGAACCTCTCATAGAGAGATTTAGGGATTTGTATAAAAAAAAAAATTATTTTAAGGCTGTATTAATTCAAGTGCAATTTTCAAGTATTAATCCGTATGTACAAAAATAATTCCTGCGCTCAAACTCCTACTACTCCTGGAGGAGATTATATTTAAAAGAAGAAAAACTACTACAACAAGAGGACATAGTCTTAAATTAGAGGGGCAAAGGTTTAAAAATAATATCAGGGGGGGCGTGGCTAGCGGCCGAGAAGAACGGTCGCATGGTGTGAGAGCTCCCGGCCGTTATAGCCCTCACAGCCTGACATATCGAAGCCACATGCCCTAAAATCGGGCCAAATAAGCACCACCACCAGCAGCCTGCAGCAATGGCCCCTGCTAAACAGACGAAGCTCACGGACCCGGTCCGCCAACAAAAACGGGACAAAACGCGGCCTATACAAGATGGCGGCGACGGCCTAGCGACATCACAGTCCACAGACTCCCCCCTGGAACAAGACACTGATGTAAGCCTATACACTGATGCCCCAGTTACGGAGAGGAAGCTCTTTATGATGCTGCAAGAATTTAGAGTTACTCTGCAGAGGGACCTCAGGCAGGCAACAAATGACATCAAAAAAGAAATTTCAGAACTGGGGGAGAGGACGAACAACTTGGAGGCAAGACAAGAGGAACTCTGCTCAGCACATGACATGCTGGCAGAAACTGTACAGAATCTAAGCGAAGAACACATGGCTTTAAAAAAGAAGATGGCCGACATGGAAGACCGCTCGAGGCGGAACAATATCAGATTCCGAGGGATCTCAGAATCTGTGGCAAATGACGGCATAGCTGCATACATATTGACATTGTGCAAATCACTGGCGCCAATGATTCCGCAACAGGAGTGGATCATGGACCGAGCACACCGGCTACCAAGACCTCAAAGGCTTGCGCAAGACACGCCACGTGATATAGTGGTGAGATTCCACTTCTTTAAAACTAAAGACGCGGTTCTCGCAGCAGCAAGGAAAGCAGGAACATTACCGGCGCCATACGATAAAGTTCAGCTATTTGCAGATCTGTCAGCAATGACAATGAGCAGGAGGCGGGAGTTTATAACAGTCACAAAGACATTAAGAAACAACAGCATTCAATACCGCTGGGGGTACCCAACCAAGATCATCGTTTGGAAAAATGGAAGGACATATACGGCGAACGAACCGGAGGTGGGCATGCGACTACTGAAAGAGTGGGGGTTATTCCCGCTGAGGTCTCCGGACGGAGCGACAGTGGAATCACCGTCACGCCCGCAAAGAGAGTGGCAGATGGCGGGCTCGCCCTCCAAAATCTGACGACTTACAGGTCCCTCACCACAAGGACTATTGTGAGATAAACAATGACTGTCAAGCTTGCTACTTGCTAACGATTGAAAGGTTGTGAGTATAATTAAATGTGTTACTATATATGGGGACATGACACCACAACCATACCACGACACTCCAGCTACTGGAGAGACACACACGATTACCCTAAAGGATAGGCTGATAGGGGGTAGCAGCACGAGAGGAAAAGAGTTTCGTAACCCCAGATAAGTCTCAATTTGGTAGCATTAACAAGATGGGCAGGGGTAATTGGTTGGTCAATTTATCAATACATCCATTAATTTCAAAGGACAGGGCGGAAACCAACATTGATGGGGGCCGAGGGTGGCACGATCTCACAACCAGACCATCCCCTTGGTTTGCGCGCAGAGACGGGACAAAACACCCGACTTGCGGCTAAACCAGGAAGAGCGCTAACAAAAACAATGGCGCTATGTACATACTTGTTTTTGTTACAAACACGTGGTTTTGTTATCCCTGTTATATCCCAACCCCTTCCTTCCTGGACAGCCTCATCACCACTTGCTATGCATTATTGCCCGTACACGCACGAACTGCACAAGCAGCCTAACAAAAGACCGTATGGCTGACGAACTAAAAATCCTAACTCTGAATGTGAAAGGCCTCAACAGCCCCCATAAACGCAGACTGGCAGCAGTGGAAATGAGTAAATCTAAAGCAGCCATAGTGTGCTTGCAGGAGACGCACTTCTGCATCCGCAATGCCCCGAGGTTTAACGTCAAACAATACACCCAAAACTATCACGCCCTATCACCGACTAAATCCAGGGGGGTGGCCGTGTACTTCCATAGAGACTGGGTATTTTCACTCTCTAAACAATATGCTAGACGGGACGGGAGGCTGCTGGTTTTGGTAGGCTCCCTGAACGGATTACAAACAACAATAGTCTCACTATATGCCCCGAATGAAGCGCAGAAACGATTTCTAAACAGTGCGTTCCGCACAATTGCACAGCACAAACAAGGACACACCATCATATGCGGGGACTTTAATTGCTCTCCTGACCCATCCCTAGATATCAGCAGAATAAACAATGAATCACCAAAGCCAGCCTCTATGGCCTTAGGACAACGGCTCAGTACCCTTATGCATGAGCATGACTACTATGACACGTGGAGGGCTCTGTATCCATGTGAGAGGGATTACACGTTCTACTCCCATGTACATATGACCTACACTAGAATAGACTTATGCCTCTTAGACACAAGAACGTTACCCTTTGCAAAGAGCGTACAAATAGGCTCAATCACGTGGTCTGACCACGCTCCACAAACTATAACTTTAAAAACACCTTACCCAGCTAGGGGTCGAGGCACATGGCGCCTCAACGAAGGCCTTTTGGACACACCGGGGAATCTCCGTCAAATACAGGCCAAAACGCAGGAATACTTCGAGACCCATGCGACCTGCCAGACAACAATTATCACCAAATGGCTAGCTCATAAGGCAGTCATAAGGGGAGATTTTATCCAGATGGGGGCGAGAGGAAAAAAGCAATATAACAATGAAAGATCACGCCTTGAACAAGAAATAATCACACATGAAGAGGCACATAAACATAAACCCACCAAACGCACGCACGGCACACTGACAAAGCTCAAAACACAACTAAACTCTCTTCACTTAGTGGAAACTGAAAAAAGGATGCGGATTCTCAAACAGACATATTATACCATGGGCAACAAGGCAGGAAAATTACTAGCCCAACGAGTCCGTCAAACCAAATTGCAGTCGAAAATACCCTATATCACCTCAGAGCAGGGAGCAAAACTATATAACCCCCAGGACATAGTCAACGAGTTAGCTCGGTACTATGCGTCCCTTTACCAGTTAGACAGGGATCGAGGCACTCACCAGCCGACTAAACAGGAAATCACATGTTTTCTAGAGCAGATAGACTTACCGAGCCTGTCCCGAGAGCAATGCTCCGCACTGGAGGCACCCTTCTCAGAGCAGGAAATTGAAGAGGCCATTAAGTCCCTACCTAAGCATAAAGCCCCGGGCCCAGACGGCTTATCAAATTATTACTATATAAAATTGTCGCCGCATCTGATCGCACCTCTCACCAAACTATATAACGCAATTAAAGACTCAGGGGAAATGCCCAAAGAAATGCTAGAAGCTTTCATTGTGACTCTGCCCAAACCAAACAAACCCCCCACAATCTGCGCTAATTTAAGCCCAATTTCCCTGCTAAACGCAGACACCAAACTCTACGCTAAACTGATAGCAACTAGACTTAAAAAATACTCCCAGATCTCATCTCGGAGGAACAGGCGGGATTCGTCCCAGGGAGACAGGTGGGAGACAACACCAGGCACTTTCTAAATCTGATAGATTGGGCAAATTTATCGTCCCAGACTGGCCTAATCTTGGCACTGGATGCCGAAAAGGCCTTTGATCGCCTACACTGGGAATATATGTCGCAGACGCTCCTCAGAATGGGATTCTCCTCAAAAGTACTATCAAGTATTCTTGCATTATATCGAAATCCGACGGCCAGAGTGTTTAGCACGGGCTTTATATCTGATCAAATAGAGATAAGAAATGGTACCCGACAGGGATGCCCCCTCTCGCCCCTTATATTTATACTAAGCCTAGAACCTCTAATTCGACTAGTAAACCGCGACCCAATAGTACAGGGACTCCACACCCCAGGCGGTGTCAAAAAACTGGCACTTTTCGCGGACGACGTTTTAGTATTCCTAACGCGTCCAGAATCCTCACTACCACAACTCATACACAGGCTCGACACATATGGACGGGTATCTTACTATAGGAACAACACGACGAAGATGCAAGCATTGCCTATAAACCTACCGAGCACTACTGTCAAGACGTTACAATCACGACACACATTTGACTGGCGTAAAATCTCTTTAAAATACCTGGGGATTAACCTCACAAAGTCCTCTCAGACCACCATACGGGAAAACCACTACCCGGTTATACAAAAGATAAGAACTACGCTAGAAAAATGGGAAGGTCTAGAAGTGTCCTGGTTAGGCCGCATTAACCTTATTAAGATGATGGTGTTGCCACACATACTATACCTGTTTAGAACCTTGCCCATCGCCCTCCCCGCCAAACTGTTAAAACTCTTTCAAAGCACAATAAATGCACATGTATGGAAACGAAAGCCCCCGAGAGTGGCAAAGAGCGTGCTGGGGCTTCCAGGCACCAGTGGGGGGCTGGGTATGCCGGACATCAAGGCTTACTATAAGGCAACCGTTTTAGCGCAGGGACTCAGGCTATTACGCTCAGCGTCTGCCACCCGTAAACCAGTATGGCTAGAAATGGAAAGTGCCTGTCTGGCAACCCGCGATTTGTCAAGAAACCTATGAGCAGGGGGACATTCCCAAGATGTAGGGGGGAAACAATTGCAGAGCTCACGGTTTCTTTTAAGGGCATGGAACAACTGGAGCTCCTGTATAGTGAACTCCACAGAGCTCTTTTTAGCAGCACCCTTGGAAACACTAGAAGTACTATCCCCAGACTTGCCGATGGGCCGGTGGAAAGGGAGGGGTGAACTTCGGGTCCAGGACATACTAGAGGGAGGGAAGATTAAGCAATTCCCCACCCTGCAAAGGGAACTACAGCTACCAGCAAGGGATATTTTCAAATACCTCCGAATAAAACACATAGTGCACTCGCACATGCAACTATGCACTTCTCATTCCCTCAAACCCCACATAACGCTTAAACAGGCACTTCTCCACAAACAAATCAAACCGCTCTCAGCATGTTACAACGCACTAATCAATTCGGCAGCCCCCGAAAATCATAAAACCACATACATGAATCTGTGGGAGAGGGACCTGGGACTCCAAATTCCCAAAACAGAGTGGCTAACGGCTCTGGAAATCACGAAAAAAGCATCGCAAAGCCTTACACTCTGGGAAGCGTATTGCAAGGTGCTAATGAGGTGGTACTTGGTACCACATAGACTAGCAAGTATGTACCCGGGTACGTCCGGGAAGTGTTGGAGGTGCAACATAGGAGAGGGAACCATGATCCATATTTTTTGGACATGCCCCTCACTGACAGAGTACTGGGAGGCGGTTCACCTGCTTCTACTAAGCAGGACGGGAATCACTCTCCCCAAGAAGCCGGAACACTATATACTCCACATAATACCCAGCATAGCAACTCACCCCCATAGGAAAGTAGTGGTAAACATTCTAACGGTAGCAAAAATACTGCTAGCCAGCAACTGGAAGAGCAACAAACTACCAGTAGTAGAGGCTATAACAAATAGAATGGATATGATTAGCGTATATGAAAAAATGGCAAATAGGGTAAATGGTAGTAGTATGAGATACGACAGAGAATGGAGTTGCTGGCCAGCGGAAAGTTAGGTGGTAAAACGGGAACCGTGAAAAGGCGATGCCTACCGTGTTTCCCCTAAAATAAACCCTACCCCGAAAATAAGCCCTAGTCGGATTTTCGGGGTGGGCTGCAATATAAGCCCTACCCCGAAAATAAGACCTAGGCATTGTACCTTTGCGGCGAGACTTCCTTCTTCTGCTGTAGGAGGAGCGTCACGCAACGTGATGATGACATTTTGCAGCGCCGTCAGTCTGCCTTCACGGATCTTCAGCGGAAGGATCCATTTCCGGGCGGTGAGGCTCCCAGTGGAAAGGAATCTTTGAAATGTGAGTATATTTTTATGTCTGGGATTAATTGAATTAATTAAAGGGGGTGAATTAAAGGGGGTGGAATTAAGGGGGTGAATTAATTAAAAGGGTGGGCTGGATTAATTAGAGGGGGTGAATTAATTAAAGGGCTGAATTAATTAAAGGGGTGGGCTGGTTAATTAGAGGGGTGAATTAATAAAGGGGTGGTGAATTAATTAAAGGGTGGGCTGGTTAATTAGAGGGGGGTGAATTAATTAAAGGGGGTGAATTAATTAAAGGGTGGGCTGGTTAATTAGAGGGGGTGAATTAATTAAAGGGGTGGTGAATTAATTAAAGGGGTGGTGAATTAATTAGAGGGGGTGAATTAATTAAAGGGTGGGCTGGATTAATTAGAGGGGGGTGAATTAATTAAAGGGGGTGAATTAATTAAAGGGTGGGCTGGTTAATTAGAGGGGGTGAATTAATTAAAGGGGTGGTGAATTAATTAAAGGGTGGGCTGGTTAATTAGAGGGGGTGAATTAATTAAAGGGGTGGTGAATTAATTAAAGGGGTGGTGAATTAATTAGAGGAGGTGAATTAATTAAAGGGTGGGCTGGATTAATTAGAGGGGGGTGAATTACTTAAAGGGGGTGAATTAATTAAAGGGTGGGCTGGTTAATTAGAGGGGGTGAGTTAATTAAAGGGGTGGTGAATTAATTAAAGGGTGGGCTGGATTAATTAGAGGGGGTGAATTAATTAAAGGGGGGTGAATTAATTAAAGGGTGGGCTGGATTTATTAGAGGGGGTGAATTAATTAAAGGGTGGGCTGGATTAATTAGAGGGGGTGAATTAATTAAAGGGGGGTGGATTAATTAAAGGGGGGGTGGATTAATTAAAGGGGGGTGGATTTATTAAAGGGGGTGGAGAAAAGTTGTTTAAATATTGTTCAATGTACATACCGGTACCGTAAATAAATAAGCCCTACCCTGAAAATAAGCCCTAGTGTGTTTTTTGTGACTAAAATTAATATAAGACCCGGTCTTATTTTCGGAGAAACACGGTACACTCACATAGAACAAGGTCCAGACGGGAGCAAGGCCAAGATACAAATGGATGCATAGGACTAAATAACCATATGTATAAAATGCTGTCTAGGGTACCCCCCCTCCCCCCCTCCCTTCTTCCTTTCTGTATCCCCCCCCAACCCAAGTTTTGTTATAAAATGGAAGAATAGGTAAAGCTTGTTGGACGTGCATCAAAAGCAGAAAATGTCATGTGTACCGCACCAACACACAAAGACACTAGGCAAATCACAGAACACAGTGCACCCGAACAAAGAGTTCCAAAGAGAGTGAACCTACCTGGGAAGCACCATAGGCTTCAAAAGCATAATCAAATGTACAAACAGTAGATATTAGAGCGATGCCATGTGGGGCAAATGGTTTACACAGCTGCGACTGTGCGGGGTGCGAATGCCAGAGTGCACTGCGATGCACAAAGTCTGATAAAATGCTTGTACCAATAAAAAGACAAATGAGAAATAAAAATAATATCAGGAAGTATTACTTTACTGACAGTGTAGTGGATGCATGGAATAGCCTTCCAGCTGAAGTGGTAGAGGTTAACACAGTAAAGTAGTTTAAGCATGTGTGGGATAGGCATCAGGCTATCCTACCTGTAAGATAAGGACAGGGACTAGTGATGTCGCGAACGTAAAATTTTCGGTTCGCAAACGGCGAACGCAAACTTCCGCAAATGTTTGCGAACGGGTAAACCAGGCGAACCGCCATAGACTTCAATAGGCAGGCGAATTTTAAAACCCACAAGGACTCTTTCTGGCCACAATAGTGATGGAAAAGTTGTTTCAAGGGGACTAACACCTGGACTGTGGCATGCCGGAGGGGGATCCATGGCAAAACTCCTATGGAAAATTACATAGTTGATGCAGAGTCTGGTTTTAATCCATAAAGGGCATAAATCACCTAACATTCCTAAATTGTTTGGAATAACGTGCTTTAAAACATCAGGTATGATGTTGTATCGATCAGGTAGTGTAAGGGTTACGCCCGCTTCACAGTGACAGACCAAACTCCCCGTTTAACGCACCGCAAACAACCGCAAACAGTCCATTTGCACAACCGCAAACTCCCCATTTGCACAAGGTTGGAGACCAAGCTAGCCATGTCCTGTTCCTTGTCCTCACTGATGTCATTGAAGGTCTCTTCCTCCACCCAGCCACGTACAACAAAGTACTACTTATGCACAAAGCATTGTACGATCAGATTACACACATGTGCCATGCACGGCACATGTGTCAACTTGCCCAAATGCAATGCCGCCAACAAATTTCTTCCGTTGTCACAAACCACTTTGCCGATCTCCAGTTGGTGCAGAGTCAGCCACTGATCCACCTGTGCGTTCAGGGCGGACAGGAGTGCTGGTCCGGTGTGACTCTCTGCTTTCAGGCAAGTCAACCCCAAGACGGCGTGACACTGCCGTATCCGGGAAGTGGAATAGTACCTGGGGAGCTGGGGGGGTGCCGTTGATGTGGAGCAAGACGCAGCAGCAGAAGAGGACTCAGCCGAGGAGGTTATGGAAGAGGATGGAGTAGGAATAGAGGAGGTGGCAGCATGCCTGCCTGCAAGTCATGGCAGTGTCACCAACTCCTCTGCAGAGCCACGCATTCCATGCTTGGCAGCCGTCAGCAGGTTTACCCAATGCGCAGTGTAGGTGATATACCTGCCCTGACCATGCTTTGCAGACCAGGTATCAGTGGTCAGATGGACCCTTGCCACAACACTGTGTGCCAGACATGCTATTACTTCCTTTTGCACAATCGAGTACAGGATGGGGATTGCCTTTTGTGCAAAGAAATTTTGGCCAGGTACCTTCCACTGCGGTGTCCCAATAGCTAAAAAAATTTTGAAAAGCTGGCGGGCTAAGAGTTAAGTCAAGCCAGCTGTCAGACGCCGGGCAAGGGGGTGACTTTGTGACATTGGCTTCTTACGCTCAAACATGTCCTTGACAGACACCTGACTGTGGGCAGATGAGCAGGAACTGCTCAAGGTGAGAGACGGAGGGGCGGATGGTTGAGAGGGGGCAAGGAGGACAGCAGTGGTTGACGTGGCTGAAGATGCTGGACCAGGAGGAGGATGGCGGCTTTGAGTTTGTGTGCTGCTTGTACTCATGTGTTGATCCCATAGGCGTTTGTGATGTGCGATCATGTGCCTTTGCAAAGCAGTTGTACCTAGGTGGGTGTTGGACTTCCCATGACTCAGTTTCTTTTGGCACAGGTTGCAAATGGCATCGCTGTTGTCAGAAGCAGACACACAAAAAAAATGCCACACTGCTGAGCTCTGCAATGACGGCATTCTGGTGGTGGCAACAGCATGCGTTGATTGGCGTGCTGTCTGGCTGACCCCGGGTGCCGATGCATGCTTTCTGACTGTGCCACTAGCTCCTTGCGACGACCTCCCCCTGCTTCCAACTCGTCTCCTCCTCTCTGTCTCCCCATCTGAACTTTCCCCCTGTTCTTCTTCTCTTCTAGTGGCACCCACGTGACATCCACGGACGCTTCACTTGTATCTGACAACTCAACAAAGGAAGCAGCAGCGGGTACAACATCATCATCATCACACCGTACGTCCATGTGTGTAATGCTGCCTGACTGAGACATATCCCTGTTATCTACATCCTCTGGTTGCGCATCACTCATTTCTTCCAACTGATGTGTAAATAACTCCTGTGACATACCAACTGAAGCTGTTGTGGTGCTAGTGTTGGTGGTGGTGGCAGGCGGGCGAGTGGTAACTTGAGAGGTGCCCAAAGCTAAGCTGGAGGAGGATGGTGCGTCAAGGTTCCGAGCGGAAGCTGTAGAAGATTGGGTGTCCTGTGTTAGCCAGTCAACTATGTCCTCAGAACTTTTCTAGTTCAGGGTACGTAGCCTCTGGGCATTATTCTAGGGCCAAAGGGAATCACAACACCATGACCACGACGGCCCCTGCGGGGTGGCCTGCCTCTACCTGTCATTTTTTTTCGATTAGTGGTACTATGCGTGCAAGCTACTGTGACAACAGATATGAGTGGCACTGTGCAGTGGCAGAAGTTGGCAGAGTAGACGCTGTAGGCCTGACACACGCTTGCAGACAACTAACTGCTATTCAATCTATTACAGTCAAAATTGTATTATTTTTTTTTAAATGTACACTACTGTTACACCAGATATGAGTTGCACTGGTGTGACACTGTGCCCTGGCAGGCCCTGAAACGCACATGTGTGAAGGAAACTGACTGCTATTATATTACAGTCAAAAAAGTGTAGTTTTTTTTTTTAAATGCAAGCTATTGGGACACCAGTGAGTGAGTGGTGGCACTGGGCAGGCCCTGAAACACACACTCGTGAAGGAAACTGACTGCTATTATATTACAGTCAAAAAAGTTTTGTTTGTTTTTTAAATGAAAGCTATTGTGACACCAGTGATTGAGTGGTGGCACTGGGCAGGCCCTGAAACGCACACTAGTGAAGGAAACTGACTGCTATTATATTACAGTCAAAAAAGTTTTTGTTTTTTTTAAATGCAAGCTATTGTGACACCAGTGAGTGAGTGGTGGCACTGGGCAAGTGGGCACAGTATATGCTGTGAGCCTGACAAACAGGCTGGCAGGCAGGCAACTGCAATTACATTACACAGAAAAAAAAAGCAGACTGATGTTCTAGCCCTAAAAAGGGCTTTTTGGGGTGCTGTCCTTACAGCAGAGATCAGATGAGTCCTTCAGGACTGTAGTGGACACTGAATACACTAGCCTAGCTATCAATTTCCCTATCAAATCAGCAGCAGCTACACTGTCCCTCCTCTCACTAAGAATGCAGCTTCACAATGAATGTAAAATGGATGCTGTCCAGGAGGTGGGAGGGTCTGGGAGGGAGGGTCTGCTGCTGATTGGCTGGAATGTGTCTGCTGACTGTGAGGTACAGGGTCAAAGTTTACTCAATGATGAGGAATAGGGGGTGGACCGAACAGCGCATATGTTCGCCATCCGTGGCGAACAAGTGATGTTCGCCGGGAACTATTCGCCAGCGAACCGTTCAAGAAATCACTACCAGGGACTAATGAAAGTATTTAGAAAATTGGGCAGACTAGATGGGCTTAATGGTTCTTATCTGCCGTCATATGTTTCTATGTTTCCTGGGCTGCAGCAATGACTATAATAAATATCAGCCTAATTACATACAATAAAACCCAAAGCAAAGAGTGACTTGTGCACTATCACAAATCCCTATGCAGATTTAAATAACTGGAGGTTTTTAGTAAATCTCTAATGGCTCTCCTGAAAGCTTGCCATTACAAAATTCTGCTAGTCAAATAAAAAAGGTATTACAAGACACAAATTTATTTTGTTATTTTACATATGTGAACTCATGAAGACACTAAAGTGAATGTTGTGTGATATACAAAAGAGAAATAAAGCCAACAGAAGAGACTGACAACAGCGGGCAAACTATTTCTTATATATTAAATAACACGCATTGTAATAGAGACAATTTAAATTAATAAAATACTTAAATGGTGGGCTGTATAAACCAATATTACCCTCTTCTGTATTAGATAACAAGATTACCCGCTCTGTTTATGGAGGGGTGGAATATGTGTAAAAGGTAATACACCACAAAATTAAAACAAACAAAAAATACAAATAAATCTAAACTGTATAAACAAATTATCTCTGAATCCAGTTCCTTGTTTTATATATTTAATTATTATTTAATTTGTTTTGCATTTCACCCAATGTACGGCAGAGAACTGTTCAGATTCTCGAAGGGGTTCCAATTATTCCACGTAATATGAAAATCTTGTTGAATTTTTTTACATTTGTTAATATATAGGGAGTTTTTCTGTTAGAAGCATTAAGTAGAGCACTTATTTTTCCAATGATGAGTGAAAAAAAGGATTCAATTAAAAGAAAGCAATAAGAAATAATAAGATATTTGTCCTAATGATCTCTTTGAAACAATCTTTAATTATATTTGATACTCCAGGAGGTTTTCAATGGATGTTAATTTTTGTTGTTATTCTAAACAGTTGCAGAGTTTGTTCAGTTTGGCTTATTTATTTTGTATCATTTACTAGATAGTGTTAATTGTGTTAACTGCATGATGATGAGGGATGGGATTGGTATGGCTGGTCCCTGCAACTGGAACCTGGTGGGACTGTGTATAGACAAATAATCTCCAAAATATTATCTATCAACACAAAAACAGTGACAGAAAAAAGATACAGACACGCAAAGGATGGTTTTTTTTAGATTACATCAATGTTTAATCAAAGAAAAATAATCATGTTCTAAAACTCGAAGCACATGGTAGAAAATGGTAGAATGCTTTTGTCTACTCCATAAAAAAGGAAAGAAATGTCCTACACCAAGACCAAATTCTCCCTTCAACCTGATTCTCCCTCTGTGAAGTCACTTATCCTGCAGGGGAGGAATGTCAGAAAGGCAGGACTCTGGATGTACTTAAGGTGGTAGAGAAGGTGGATTGATGCTGTCATTGGTCATCAGCATGCTATGCATCAGTAGCCGAAACATCCCCAAATTAGCAGAGCTTCAACCGTACTTTAGAGTTATTGACCAAGTAAAACACAGGGTTGAATGTATTGAAGATAAATAGCATATATAGCAGTGCTGGTTAGTTCGGATGTTACCCTGTATACAATGAATTGTATTAAATTGAACAATTTTAGTCTAAAATGTAACATTGCCTGGTCATTTCCCAGCAATTCCCTGTGTATTGAATAACCCCGAGTATGTACTATGACACATAGTTCAGGTATACTTTTCTAACCTGCAAAATTAACCTAATTTGCAAACCGAGTAGAATACTTCTATATTTAAATGCTTTTAAAAACAAAACATATTCACAGAATTTCCAATCTATATTTTTTAATGGAAGTTTCACATAATGATAGATTTTCATCTATTTAAGGCAGTTACATTTCACTTGTTTGAAGAAGCAAATCTCTTTTTCAAAGCTTTTCAAATGTGTTCTTCTGGAACTAACTCAAAAAAAATAAAATATATATATATATATACACACACAAAATAATTGTATTTACCTCAACACTGTTGATGCAGCCATGTAAGCAAAATATAAAAGGTGCTGTATTTGTGGTTTTCACCAAGCATGAAAAAACATGAACACACCTACACAGGGATTTATTCACTAACACCCAACTGTGTTAACCCAAACCCAAATTAAGGAAATAGTTTAATGAATAAAATTCAGAACCTGTGCTGTAAATTTTGAAATTCTAATGTGCGCTTCTGCACGAAAATCCCTGAGTTTATTTCAGCTACATCACTTGAACAAAGCTATGTCTCTCATGAATAGACTCACCAGATTTCTCTGACATTATATAAATCAAGAAAAGAACCTACTCGTTTTATTTTATCAATGGTAGACAGCCCCTGGAGGCAGACTTAGTGCTGCAATGTAAACATTACGGTTTCTCTGCACTAAGTGAAAAAGGGACACAGCACCCAGATCACTTCAATGAGCTGAAGTGGTCTGGGTGCCTACAGTGTCCCTTTAAAAGCTAACCAAGGGCACCAAGTATCTACATTTCCAATCAATGATGCCTAGGCACCTCAGTGGCAAGAATGTCCTGAACTCTCGCCAGCCTATTGTAAACACAGAAGGTGTGAGGGCAGGCACCAAGGACTCAGCTGCTTAATCAAATGTCGAAGAATCTAATTCTTGTAGATAGCAAGTGATGAAGGTGTTGAATGCAAACATGTGAGTGCATTTTTAACCTTAATTATTCATTTTCTAGTATTTACATTCATTCACTGAAAGTCTTATACTCTGTTTTGGTTTCCCCTCTCTTATGTGAATGTTTACAAAATCTGACAAAATGCTGCTGCAGAGATATTTGTTGTGTGAATGTTTACTGATTTAAGTACTCCTTTTCTCTCTTGTTTGTTTTTTAATCCTACATTTTCTCCTTGTATCTGCTAAAATTGTGCTTTGTGCAGCAGTACACATACTGACAAATGACACAGTGTGTTACTCTTCTTCATCCTAGCTTTGCTTCAAACCATTCAATAACTCCACAAGGCTTAAATGATATTCAATAACATTTAGATTTTTATTATTTTGTACATTTCCAAACTTAAAAAAATAGGTTCTTAGTAATTACATTGATTTAGTAGTTTGTTATTAGACAGAACTCAATATATGTCCATTGCCAACATTTTAAGATGACTTAACGCTGCATAAGTTTTCAACTGTTCCATTATAAGGCATATTGAGGGAGATTTATCAAAGTTTTCTATTCTACAAAAATGGAGCAACATTGTAAAAGTGGGGAAGTCACCAATTAAATGTGCCTATTGTTTCCTCTGGTTTCCATGGTGATTGCCTCACATTAAGTACTTTGGATTACTTGCTACAATAAAAAAACACTCCATTTTCTACTTCATATTTTTAAATGTTTCCCATGGCTTTCAATAACCTATGTATGGGGACTTCTTAGCCAAGGAGGGTATTGGTGTCATCACCATACCTATGTGCGGTTACATTACCATGTAACATGTGATTCGGATATGGATCTCTGTAAAGGCAAAGTTGCTTCCCCGGGGAATCTCAATGGCTGCAGTCCGTACCCGGGTTCCAACCAGCACACCACACCTATGAGCTCGGAGAATTGACTGACACACAACACAAGATAGTGAGGGTTCAAAATGACTCTGAATTTTATTGGCATAACATATCAGTTTATGTAAATGTCTTATTATGTGGTATTTCATCACATTTTTCCAAAAAAAGGAACAGTGACAACAGGGTGCATAGAGTACAAGGGTTTGCCTGACCATATTTTGGTTTTGTAATGTTGTTTGTTCCCAAACTAACTACTGAACAGGAAGCATTAGGAATGAATGTAAGTGCAAGGTCCTTGAGCAAGTGAGTTAATGTTAAAATACAATTTTATACTGTCTTGATAAAAATGATAATTTAAGCAGCTTTGAGCAGTAAACAGCAAGATGGACCGGGAGTACAAAATAGCACCTGAAAAAAATATTTCTATCCCTATAATCCCTAAGAAACACGCAGGCACGGTCAGAGTTGTGGCCTATTACATGCAAGCGGGAGGGAGGCGGCCAATCCTTCTGCTACTGGGCTAAACAGTGCAGACCGCTAGAGATTATTTTTCCCCCCCACACGCCGATAAGGGCGCTCCTGTCCCCCCTAATACTATTCAGAGGACATGGGGCGCAAACACAAGAGGCAATACCACACAGAAAGGCCTACTCTACTTGACATTAGACGGTCCATTGAGAGACCAGCACTGCCACCGCCCGCCAAGGTGACACCTGAACCTCAGAGTGAGCATGAAGCCTCAGATGATTCCCACCTCCTCGAATGAGGACTCGTCTCCTTCCATTAAAGAGGACATCAACATACTGCTGATGGAGCTGGGACAGGAACTCAGACCTGTAGGAGACTCAAGCAGAAATAGGTGTCTTACACCAAAAAGTGAAAGCTGTGGAGGAAAGGGAGAAGGCATGAGATAACAAACTTCAAGACACCAAGCAACATACAGAAGGTCTCGCCACACAAATTAAACAGTTGCATAAGATGGAGTCACGTCTGGAGTCTCGTCACCGGTGTCGGAACATGCGGCTACGAGGCATACCTGAACAGGTGGCCAGAGGAGAAATATAGCTCTTTGTCCAGAGACTGATTGCCTTTATGAGCATTCAAAGCGGTACAGATAATCCACCTATCCTGTCCACTTTTCCAGTATGCAAATCAGCTGCAGCTCTGGAATAAGCACCTAGAGACACTATTGCAACTACCAGAGACATTGTGGTGAGAACCGCCATAATGAATAGATCCAGAACCCTGGGAAAGGGGACTTTTGAGGGCCAGTGTCCACCTATCGCAACATCCCTTTCTCTTATTAATATATATAATCCATAGTGAGCTGATCGTTCACTCGAACACTTAAAGTGCAAGATAACATAGAGATTGCATTATAGCCCTACCTGTACAGTGTCTCTATAAATTACTTTACCCTTTTTATACATTTCTACAGTGACTTTGATTGTGGAGGTGCGCCTAGAATCACTGTATACTTAAGCTTTTATTTCACTGCATATCTTGGCAAAGTTGTATACTATGTGTACGAAACCTAATAAAATACAACTTAATAAAAAAGTTATAAGGACACTTCGTGTTTTGGGTAAACTCGTAACGTTTATTTATTAAACAATGAATTGAGATGAATTGAAAACTGAATTTACAACTTTTTTGCCACCATATCCAAGTCAGGGGATAGATAGGAGTTCTATTTTTAACATGTTTTCTTTGACTTAATTATTGAAAATATAGTTTCCAAATCACTATAAACCACTGTTCAGACTGCTCTGTATATAACTAATGTAGAACAATCTATGGAAAATGCAGTATTACTCATATATATGCATGTTTCCATGCTTAGCAGTATTCTGGCTTAGCCTGGCAATATAAAAATAACTTATTTTAACACAATGAAATGTATGTAGTCAACAAGAAACATAACATGCTTGCATTCTATTGCTTCCCAAGTATTGTTTGTATATCCACACAAGTATATCTTATTTGGAATTTTTATACTGCATATTTTGTTGTCTTTATAAAAAAAAGCATTTATTTAGTGGCCTTTTTTTTTCTTTCTTTCTTTTTTTTTTGTTTGTCTGTAATCATTTTTCTGAAATCTTTGAGGTTTTTTTAGCGTGGTATAGCTCTTCTGGTGCAGTAAATGACATTAGCCTTTTGTAAATTCTTGCAGAATATAACAGATCATTGGTTTTATAACACAGTCGCTGGTTTTGCATTCTGATGAGATTAGTAGCAGCACTGACTATAACAGTTATGCATAGCGCTAGTTAAAAAAAATAAAAGTTTACTAAATGGTCTCTTGCCAACTGTATCTTAAAATCGTTTGAGATATTTTCCTTCTCATACATGAGGTTCTATTTAGGATTCCCAGCAGGTTCTGATTTAAACAGAAATCACTGTGCAAGCACAGCATTTATTTATATGTTTATCCACTAAGAACATACATATTTAACTCAACGCAAAGCACTCTGTGTGTAAGACGCATGCTAACTCACTCTACAACTACAAGACCTTAAACTACAATGTAAAGTAAGCACAGAACCAGAGAAACCACATTTCCAACCGGCTATAATAGAGGTAATACTGAGAAATTATGTAAGATGCATTTTCTAAGAGAGCTGGGTTGTGCTGCATGATCTGAAAAGACAGATACACTTTAAACTGAACGCCATAAAGAATGATAGACTATATTGCATGTTATAAGATGGGCCTTAGACATATATTCTACAAAGCAGGCTATAGTCAGGTTTATGTTCCAGGACCAGTGATAGAATATATACACGTCCTTAGGAGAATGATCGTTTGGGTAGGATGAATATTCTTAAAGTGCTAGAGTATGCTTCATTTTGAAACAATAGGTGATAATGCAAAATACATGTTGTACCATATTGGCTGGATACAAAGGGCTATTCATTACATGTAAGTTGTATGGGATTCATAGATGGATTCGAAATTCACATTCGATTCCCAACAGTTTACAGTATAGTGAATAACCACATGTTGAAAAAAAAGTTTTGCTGCTTTCTGCAGTGTAACTCCACATCCTTGGTCACACCTCCTGTTTTCGTAAAGCTACTTCCTTATTAAAGCTGTTCTGAGTATGTACACAGCTCAGCCAATGAGAGATTGGGATGAGTTGTGTTGCTGACATGATTCTGTCCCACAGCCAGTCATTGCTCAAACATCGTTTGCCCCTTTCCCTTAGCACAACTTTTAAATACTCTACATATAACGTGAGGACGGTGACTGGCTGTGGTAGTTAAGAAATCCGCTTAGCTCACACTGATCTCCAATTGACTGAGCTACACTGTGAACCTTCAAATCAGGAAGACATCTTGGGTAAAGAGAAGGCGTGGCTAAAAGGGCAGGGTTATGCAGCAGATTTTTGTTTTACTTTTGTATTTGTTTTTTAGCAAAACCAAAGAGAATTGAACAGAATGAAACACAGCACGAATTAGTCCAAAACCAATTAAATGCAATTATTGTACTGGTGCCCAGAGAATTTTTTTAAGTATACTTCATTTTTTTTTATTTGAATGTGTTCATGCTGGAGGGGCTTTAAATATTACTTGATAGGGGCGTGGCTTGGACGCCGATCGGAATGGCGGCGTGAACCCGAAGCTCCCTGCAGGCTCTGCACTATCACCCGCCTCACTAGCCCCACACACAGCAAAATGGGCAAAACAAACCGGCAACAGCAAGCGACAGCAGCCGCCAACACTCCCAGGGGGTCCCAGACGCCGGGCATGAGACAATACCTCCTGACCCAAGCGGATCACGTCTCTCAGGCCTCCAGTGACTCTGAGGCCTCGGGCCTGGCCCGCCCGCCCTCACCAGGCAGCAGACATCACGAACAGGTACTACTTACACCTGACCTACCCCCATCCCAGCTGGACTGGGCATCCCTATTGAGCAACCTACCCACGAAAGCTGACCTTAAAGAGGCAAATGCTGCCCTCCACAAGTCCATAACAGGGGAACTCCATGCCTTGAGGGAGGACATGCAGGGGCTACACCATAAGCTAGCATTGTTGGAGGCAGACTGTGACCATGTGACATCTGCACAAAACGCCACCGCAAACGTAATACAGCGGCAGACGCTACAACTGCGCCAAATGGCCCTCCACGTGGAAGACCTCGATAATAGGGGGAGGCGGCAGAATATTAGAATTCGGGGCCTGCCTGAGGAACTTGACCAGACAACCCCAATACGAGATTCCCTCACGGAAATCTTCAACTCCCTCCTACAGCGGCCGAACACGACGCCTATTGATTTCGTTAGGGCACACAGAGCCCTCAGACCCAGAGGCCCTCCGGAGTCCCCCCCAAGGGACGTGATATGCTGTTTACTACACTTTCAAGTGAAGGAAGACATCCTAAAGAGCGCCAGGGAGAAACAACAAATACTTCATCATGGCGTGGAACTACAACTATACCCGGACCTATCTCCAGCGACCCTGGCGTACCGACGGGCATTGCGCCCTTTTACACGCACGCTACAAGCCAACAAGATCAGATATCGGTGGAACTTCCCCACTGGCATACAGGTCACCACAAGCACCGGCTCCTTCGCAGTGAAGAACGACGGCGATATGAGGGACATTGCCCGGGAACTACAACTACCGCACATACAGCTGACCTGGCCGGACCCGATGTCCTTCTACGAGTTTTCACCCGAAGCACACCGCCAGTCGCAACAGCCCACCAGGCCACGAAGAACTAGACAGCAGACCACGCGCCCCACGGGCGCCAACATATAAAGGACTGCGCACCACCTACCTTCCAACCTGGGCCTCACCTCGACCCACCCGTGGACCAGACACACACCTCCATAACCGATTTCCAGATCCAGAGACTGTGGACACAATGCGCTAACTCATCCAAACCGCAAGTATACCTCCCACGGGAGACACACCCAGCCACATAAGCAGAGAAGCACCAGGGGGCGTACCTGGGACACAGGAGCCCGGCCACGCGGAGCCCTGTGGCCTAATGGACTAATTTAACCTTTTTATGATAACGCAAGGTGCAAGGGTAACGAGGGACATCTGGTCCACATATATAGGGTTAGGAGAATATAGAGTGTCCGCCCCCCCGGCTGGGTCCGGCCGCCGCCCTCCGCCCGCCCTGCGATGAACCTCGGGGAGCAGGCGGGGGATGGTGCCGGCTGGGCACACCCGGGGTGGGGACACAAGGGAGCGAGAGCGGCCGCCACTGGGCCACACAACAGCAGGGACACCTCCCACAAGAGACACGTCCAGCCACACCGGCAGGGAAGCACCGGGGGCGCCACCCCCCCGGCTGGGCCCGGCCGCCGCCGTTCGCCTACCCTGTGATGAACCTCGGGGAGCAGGCGGGGGACGGCGCCGGCGGGGCACACCCGGGGCGGGGATGCTGATAAGACACGGTGGGGATGGAGGGTAAGGTCGCAACCAGGCCACACAATCCAGTCTAGCCCATAGATCAGCTACACGCTCTAAACATGTGACAAGGAGGGCACGGACACGTAAGCGACCACCCGAGCAAGCACACCCAGATTGATTAAAACGAATCCAGAGACACGAGTGCCCTCGCCCCGACCCCGCATGAGGGCGCCCCCAAACCCAGAGAGTAAAGGAACAAGGGACGAGTTTGCTCACGCTAGATAAGCAACCCAACGGAGGGAGAGGGGGGCGGGGGGGGGAGGGGGTGGAAGCGCAGCCCTGCACCATGGTAGAAATGTCAACTGCTTGTTATCACCTGTTGTGAATTTAATCTATATGTTATTGTTACGGTTTATGCCTTACTACGGTACCTTGAACAGACATGCTGTGCAACACACATGCCGGCTCTCGAGCCAACACACCCCGAGGCGGGGAAGACCATCACATCCCATTGAGGTAGCATCCGGGAGCCAAAAAGGGGCGACATGGGACCCGACTGGCCGTACGAAAGACCGACACCGATACACCCTACCACTGCCCAGTAGGAGAGACGTCACTCAGACGGTGAGTCACTCACGGGAGCCACTGGTGGCACCGTGGATTGAAACTCCCCGACGTCTGCACCTGACGGTCCCGAGACCGGAACACACCCACTGGAGATCACAAGACATCTCCACGAATCCCAAGATACCTTATCCCTCTCTCTACCCCACCTCGAACCCTGACACCTTGTCCTCACTCTGACCGCGACGAACGGGCCACACATGGTACACACACACAGTAGGGACTTGGACAACGACACCGATACAGCACCACCCAACAGCCGACTGACCAAACGACATGACACTGACTCCCGCCCCGCTGCATGTTCTCACAATCAATACCAAAGGCCTGAACAAACCAGAGAAGAGATCAGGAGCACTGAGAGACTTTCATAAACAAAGGGCCTCGATAGTCATGTTACAGGAAACACACTTTCAGAAAGGGGCCAGACCCAAACTAACAAACCAACACTACACACAAGGATTCTATAGTGACTACCACGGGGGGAAAGCTAGGGGAGCAGCAATACTTTTCCATAAGAGGGTGCCGTTCCAGGAGGGGGGCTGCTTGTCGGACGATGAAGGCAGGTACCTATTCCTCAAGGGGGAAATAGCAGGCCGTCAGTACACGTTCGCGACTATATACGCCCCAAACACACGACACTACCGCTTCCTCAAACAAACACTCCACAAGCTCCAGGCGTTCAAAGAAGGGACTCTCATACTGGGGGGGGACTTTAATGTCGCATTAGAACCGTCATGGGACACCTCAACGGGCACCTCGCATATCCCCAACCAACAACTGCAAGGCATCAAATCCCTACTCCGGGACCACCGACTGGTCGACTGCTGGAGGGCCCACCACCCAGACGCCCGAGACTTCACTTTCTATTCCCACCCGCACAACTCATACTCCCGCATCGACCACATATACACCTCACACTACGACCTTTCATTGGTAACTGACGTCGAGATCGGAACAGCCACATGGTCGGACCATGCCCCTGTCTCCCTCAAAATAAAGTCACCACTATTTCGCCCCACATCTCCGAAATGGAGACTCAATGAATACCTACTCTCCCACCCGGGAGTCACGACCCTTATAGGCGATAAAATCAGAGAATACCTTGCCACCAACACGACGGAGCAGACATCGCCGACGATACGCTGGGAGGCACACAAAAGTGTGATAAGAGGTCACTATATCCAACAGGGGGCAATACTAAAAAAACAAACCGAAGCCCGACTGACCGCCCTATTAGATGACATATACAAAACGGACGAACAAAACAAACGCGACCCAGACCACACACACCAGACCCGACTCCTACAACTGCGAAGGGACCTAGCGACCATACTGCATTCCAAACACCACAGGGAGGCACTTAGAAATAAGGCATTCTTTACCCTACATGGGAACAAGAGCGGTAAGCTCCTCGCTACGATGCTGAGGAAACAGAGACAGCACACATACATCGACAAGATCAGAGACAAACAGGGGTCCCTACACCGACTCCCGACTGATATCATGAGAGCGATCCGTACATACTACACCGAGCTATACGAACTCCCACAACCGACAACTGAACTGGCTAAGGCACACCTTCACCGCTCGATTCAGGAATACCTGACTAAATACCCGATACCGACCCTAGACGTAGAAGTCGCTGACCTGGTTGACGAACCCATAACCATTGAGGAATTAGCGCGAGCAGTCAAACTCACTAAACCGGGCAAAAGCCCGGGGCCGGACGGCTTACCGGTAAAATACTATAAGACTTACGCCGAGGATCTCTACCCACCCATGGTGGAAGCATTTAACGCGATACAAGAAGGAGACCACATCCCTACCCAAGCCCTGACAGCCCATATTACCATCATACCCAAGGACGGCAAAGACAGAGAGCATTGCGGGAATTACAGACCAATATCGCTAATCAACTGCGACATTAAGCTACTAGCCAAGATCCTGGCAGTGCGACTCACCAAACATATCCCGTCTCTGGTCCACCCCGACCAGGTGGGATTTGTGACAGGACGTGAGGCACGCGACAACACCATCAGAGCGCTCACACTTATGCACGGAGGCGGGGGCACGGACGGAGGCCTCCTCTTGTTGTCCACGGACGCAGAGAAGGCCTTCGATAGAGTGAGCTGGGACTACCTCTTCGAGACACTATCCCACATGGGGCTGGGTCCCAACATTCGACGTTGGATAGAGGCGCTATACCGAGCACCGACGGCCCAGGTATTAGTTAACGGGGCACTGACTGAGACCTTTACCATACACAACGGCACGCGACAGGGATGTCCCCTCTCGCCGCTACTGTTCGCTCTCGCCCTGGAACCATTCCTCACACACATCCGCCACAATCCAGACATAACGGGCCGGACGACAGGCCAAATACACCACAAGGTAGCGGCGTACGCGGATGACTTACTTTTCGTGGTGACCAACCCCGAGATCACCCTCCCAAACATCCAGAAAGACCTGCGGACATTTGGCGCTATATCTAACCTTAAAATTAACTACGGCAAATCCTACATCCTTAATGTTAGCGTCCCCGCCACACGCGCGGACCCGCTACGACGCAGCTTCCCCTTTCAATGGGCCGAACAAAAAATTAGATACTTAGGGGTATGGCTGACCAAGCAGAGCAGAGACCTGTATAGGGACAACTTCGCCTCTATACTACACACGTTCCAACGAGACTTGAGGGAATGGTCCTACCCGCACATATCGTGGCTCGGGAGAGTGCAGGTCATAAAAATGAACTTCCTTCCGCGCCTCTTATACCTCTTCCAGGCCATCCCCACTGTCATACCAGGCCCCTTCTTTAACACACTCAGAAAAGAAATGATAAAATACGTATGGAACGGGAGGAGGCCCAGAGTGAAATTTTCCACACTGACACGTCCTAAAGACAAAGGGGGACTAGCCCTCCCAGACTTCCACCAGTACTACGTAGCCACACACCTGCAGAGAATCATGGAGTGGTCTAAAGACGGAGTTCACAAACTATGGAAGACAGTGGAAGAGGCAGAAGCAGGCAGACCGATCTCGGGGCTTCCCTGGGGCCGAGACACAACCGATAGAGGTGACATGTCCATATACACGAGACACACTATGAGAGTTTGGAGGAAGGCCGCAAAGAAAGGGAATATGGCACCGTACCCCTCCCCCCTCTTGCCCCTGACACACAACGAGGACTTCCCACCGGGTCTAGACCCTGGAACCCTCAAACACATCTTCCCAGACAGTACCCCACGCCTACACCACTTCCTTCAAGGTGGGAAATGTAAAACACTAACGGACTTGATGGGAGAGACGCCCCCGACCTTTATGCACCGCTTCCGACATGCCCAACTGACCAATTACATCCACTCCCTACCACAGGGACCAGCACTGGCCAGAGACCAGACAACGATAGAAGTGGTCAGCTCACACCCAGACCCGCTCCCGCATGGAGTGTCCTTCTTATATTCCATGCTCCAATCAGAAACCCCGTCCGAGACACCACTATTCATGGGAAAATGGGAAACAGCCCTGGGTAACACACTAACGGAAGCAGAATGGGAAACCATCTGCTACCTTACACACCACTGTTCCACTCACAGCAAAACACAGGAAACGGCCTACAAGCTTCTAACACATTGGTATAGGACACCACATCTCCTTCATCACGTAAACCCAGACCACTCCAGACTCTGCTGGAGATGTGAAAGAGAGGTGGGCACCACAAAACACATCTGGTGGGATTGCGCGATGATCCAACCATACTGGAAGAGGATACACAAAATGCTAGAGAAGTTCGCGGACGCGCCCCCCCCCCTGGAACCGGCAGCGATGCTCCTACACCACACAACAGTTCCCCGATCCAAATACAAAAAATCCATGACCATTAGAATACTTAACGTGGCCAAACGAGTGCTCCCCCAATTCTGGAAACAAACAGTTACACCTCCACTTTCGACCTGGTTTAGCCAAATGGAAGAGCTAAGGTCAATAGAGGAACTGACCATGACGACCAACACTACACCCACTACCTACATGAGCATCTGGACGCACTGGATTCTAGAGACGGCAAAAGAAGAGTTCCAATTAGAACTCAGGCCTAACACTAACGGGAATCACGACACAGACAGATAGTACTCAGAACACACACCACAGACGACGCTAGATGGACGACAGACGAACTGGACGGAACTACCCCCCCCCCTCCTTCCTTTCTTCCCACCCAGACACATTCCCCCCCTCTTGCCCCCTGCGAAATACCAGAGCATCATCATTGACTGAATCATCCCCACCGCACCCATAGCGACAAGGGAAAACATATTTGGGAACGATCAACGAACACGAACTGGTACTTACATCCAGACCGGCCCGGGAAGACACCCCAAAGCCAAAACATGCGAACACCTGAAGGAACCCTGGACAGGCCCAACATTGACACGGCTAATGCAGTATCCACACGCCCAAGGTAAGGGTACCCTTTACCCGCAATACCACCATTCCCCTGGTTAAACACGGGAAACACCGATAGTAATAACGGGGGTAAACACAAGCCCACCACGGTCGATGACACATAGCTAAGGACACAGGGCCCGATGAGACGCCGTGGACAGGGACCATAGGGGTGGCCTACAAACACTGACACCTAATCAAAGACTGATTAATCTGGTTCAAAGACGATTACAAAGCATTATTTTCACTCAGTTCATGAAAACGTTACTTAATTTATAGTCCCAAACAAATGTAAATACCAGAAAATGGGGACCTGCGAGTCCTTCTGTGATGGGGCCTGCGAGCCTAATTTGTTACCTTTTATAATAACATGCAATGGAGACCTGCGCGTCTCACCGCAAATTTAAATACACAAAATGAATAAAAATCATATTCACAAAAAAAAAAACCTAGTGTGAAACGTGGAATTCGGTTTGAAGGGCAGAAACCGATAGGATCTGATCTTGGTTCATTAAACATTCAACCTGGAGGCCATTTGAATGCCACAGAGATC
>OW240915.1:251730763-251772917 GCA_933207985.1 Pelobates cultripes | reverse complement strand
CCGGCCCCATAGTGTGCTGGTCCACCGGGAAATTTCCCGGTATCCCTAGGTGGCATATCTAACACCACTACCTCCTTTTAGCAAGTAGATAACCGGAATTCACACAGAAACAAAAAGGAAATATATACAAAATACCTGGAAGAAGCAGCATTAAATGAGCAAGATATGCAGTTAGTGACTGCCATTTTCATTCATTGTCTAGTTAATATGTTAGAACAATGTGAAGACATAAATTAAAAAATATATATTTAAAGTTCATAAAACTGAAGATTTTACCAGGATCCCTTTATACTTGCCATTAGTTTTCTCTTATCTCATAAACTCCTGTTCAGGATAGATTTGTGGGATAAGCAGTTTAGCACAGATCAGCAGTCCCACTTATCACATTAGATGAGTGGACATGCTGATTAGGGGACAGCAGCAATACCACAGCATCAATCCCCCATTTCACTGCAGTTTTGATAACTATGCTGTGTCCAGAAATCTCCAGAGGTGGGAAGACATTTCCACATGTGCCGATAAAATAGATAAACAGTTAATTCTAATCAACCATACACCATTACTGTAACTCCACCTACTGTTGATGCTTGTCATACACGTGTTTGATAATCTTGCACAAGCATTAGGTATAAAGAGACACAGGGCCAAAGTTCTCAAACTGGAGCTATAAGAAGATTGCATTGGTTTCCACTCATTTTAAATCAATTTTAGAAAACTGACTAGGAATCTTCCATAATAAATATCACACAATGTACACAAAAAATACCTTTAACTAAAGACAAATTGTTTTTTTTTTATAAGTGTAAAACCCAAAAGCACCGGTTTTATGGGGTGAGGCAGAACTAAATTAAAAAAAAAAAAAAAAAAATACTTAAAGCTTTTCTATATGTGATGTTTAAGACAGCGGTTCTGAACATATTTGAGAACCGAGCCATACTTCAATATGAAGACCATGTCCAATGTCTTTACTGACAAGATTGAACAGCTAAGGAAAGAATTCTCACCCCCTTGCCCCTCACTTTCTCAACCACACCTGGATCATGTCTCTCCAACCCTTCCGACCTTCTCCCAGGCTACTGAACAAGAGGTGGCTGCGCTTATCCTTTCCTCTCGCCCCACCACTTGCCCGATTGATCCTGTCCCGTCTCACCTTATCAGATCTCTTTCCTCTTGTCTTATGCCCTCCTTAAGTAACATCTTCAACTGCTCTCTTTCTTCTGGCACTGTCCCTGCTGTCCTTAAACATGCTACTGTAGTACCCATCTTAAATAAAACATGTTTCGACCCATCCTCCCCTTCTAACTATCGTCCTATATCCCTGCTCCCTTTTCCTCAAAGCTTCTTGAAAGACTAGTCTTTACCCGTCTGACTTGCTTCCTCAACTCCAACTCTCTCCTTGACCCTCTTCAGTACAGCTTCCGCATCCTCCACTCTACTGAGACTGCCCTTATCAAAGTCACTAACAACATTATCACAGCTAAATCCAAAGGTCACTACTCCATACTAATTCTTCTTGACCTCTCTGCTGCTTTTGACACCGTTGATCATGTTCTCCTTCTTCAAACTCTTCAATCACTCGGTCTCTGTGACTCTGTCCTCTCATGGCTTTCCTCCTATCTCACCCAATGCTCATTCAGTGTCTCCTTTTCTAATGATACCTCCATTATTCGTCCTGTCTCAGTTGGAGTCCGCCAAGGATCTGTCCTTGGTTCCCTTCTATTTTCTCTTTACACTGCCTCTCTTGGCAAACTTTTTACCTCATTTGGATTCCAATACCACCTATACGCTGATGACACCCAGATATATCTCTCCTCCCCAGACCTCTCCCCTGATGTCCTGCAACATGTCACCTCTTGCCTTTCTTCAATCTCTGATTGGATGTCCTCCCGCTTTCTAAAACTGAATCTTTCCAAAACAGAACTTCTTGTCTTTCCTCCTCCTACTATTAATCCTCCTCTCTTGCTCTCCCTTCAGATTGGTGGTACCCATATCAGCCCATCCTTACAAGCACGTTGTCTTGGTGTTACTTTTGATTCTGGCCTCACCTTTGAGCCTAACATTTGGTCGGTTGTCAAATCATGCCAATTCCACCTTAAAAACATCGCCCGCATCCGTCCCTTTCTTACACAAGAGCTTGTCCATGCTCTCATAATCTCTTGCATGGACTATTGTAACTCTCTCCTAATTGGTCTTCCCAATAGCCCTATTGCCCCGCTACAGTCTGTAATGAATGCTGCCACCAGACTGATTTTCCTCTCTAGTCAGTCCTCTCACACCTCACCCCTCTGTGAATCTTTTCATTGGCTTCCTGTATACTTTAGGAGTCAATTCAAAATGCTAACCCATACCTATAAAGCACTGAAAAATCTTTGCCCCTCTTACAGTATATCTCCTCACAGATCCATAGGTATGCTCCTTCTCGGTCTCTCCGCTCTGCCTGTGACCTTCTCCTGTTTGCTGCTCGTACCTGTACGGCCAACTCATGCTTGCAGGACTTCTCGCAGACGTCTCCCTTCCTTTGGAATAGCCTGCCTACCGCCATCAGACTCTCCCCTAGTCTTCAATCATTTAAGAAGTGCCTTAAAACCCATTTATTTAGGAAAGCCTATGGCCTCCCAGACTAACCTCTACCTGTCTCTTGCTCTCTCGTAAAGGGCAGCACTCTACTCTTTCCTCCAGCTCTGCTTCACTCCCACCTTATTTGATTGCTATTTCCTGTCCTAATGTGTTTTATACCCCACCTCCTATAGACTGTAAGCTCGTTTGAGCAGGGTCCTCTTCAACTTATCGTTTCTGTAAGTTTTCTTGTAACTGTCCTATTTACAGTTAAATCCCCCCTCTCATAATATTGTAAAGTGCTACGGAATCTGTTGGCACTATATAAATGTTGATAATAAATAAATAAATGTCCAATTTTTTTTTCTTTTTATCATCAGTGGCTTAAATATATTTAACATTCACTTATGTTTATATGTAGCCTTACTAAAGAGATTTAGCCAGGCTAGCTTATTAGTTTTACTTAATTTTCTGATAACCAATACCTATTAAAAAGCACATCTTAACAACTGCATTCAACCTATTTCAGCCTTGAAGTCAATGTGTTCATGTCTTACTTTGAGGTTGAGGCACTCTGGTTCCAGACCTATGGTTTAGGACGTATGTTAGTAAATCGTTTATTACTGATCTTCTGTACATCTGATGCTACTTATATTTGAATGTTTTCTTGTTTAGGCACCGATTAAGTAAAACATAGACAATTAAAACCAGATAAAAAAGACATAAGTCAGACACATTGTGATATTCACGATATGATAAAGAGTATTAATAAATGGTCCTGCCAGAATAGATATGAAAATGCGGCTTTACAAAAACATTCTCACTTAAAAATGTCTAGAATTGCTCGATTTTCCGAATTCAAAATATAGACCTCATATAAGTTAAGTTCCTGTTGCATAAAGCTCAAAATCTAAAATGTTGATAAATTAAGTATCTCTTTAGTTAATAAATGAAGTATCTCTTTCGTTATCCTTTGTCAGCAACATTCATTTTAATGGAAAGTGAGTTTACAGGGTTACATGATTGAACTACTCAGCCAAGTCACTGTTGGCAAATGAGGGGCTAAATTATTGATGTTACACACTAATGAATTCTGATGAGAAATAAAACACAGACATTACGTTTCAAGTGGTCCATAATTATTTTTGTACTTTAAAAGCAATTCTGTCCTTTTTAAAAAAAATCATTTTGGTTGAGTAAAATAAAAACATAGCTATTGATTATAACTTGGAACACGGAAATGAGTAATACTACTCTTTGAATTTGCTATGTAGATAAAAGGTATCATTTATCCTAGCTTCTTGGAAAAAAATGAGAAGGCTATTGCAATTTCAGTAATGGGTCTTGTAACATTGCTTAAACAGGGAGTTTTAAACTCAGTCCTTAAAGTGAACCCATTGCCATTAGGTGCTGGCTAGAACAGCTGTAGGCTGCTGCCACATCATTTGGATGTTGTTTACCTCTGTGCAAAGTTGGGGGTGTTCTCTATAATTTAACTTCTATGCCATCATGCCAAGGAAGAACATTTCATCTATTCATTTCTAGCTATTTCAATGTACAGATTAAATGCATTCTTCGATAGAACCATGTGATATTTGGCAAGACAGGTGCACTTTAAAGGGACACTATAGGCACTCTGACCACTTCAGCTCATTGAAGTGGTCTGGGTGCAGTGTCCCAGGTCCCTTAACTCTGAGCAGGTAATTATTGCAGTTTTGAGAAACTGCAATAATTAACTGCTAGAGTAAACTCCACCTCTAGTGGACAGTCACTAGAGGGACTTCCTGGCTGTTAGGTGACTTTTGGTTGCCTGACATTGGGCATTCTCACACTATGCATGGGGACATCCAGCATCACCCAAACCCCCAGCATTGAATAATGCTTTCCTATGGGAAAATACTAATGCGAGAGCGGTCATTGTCAACCGGCGGGGGAGGAGAGAAGCCTCAAGGAAATCGGCACTGGACCCAGGTAATTGACAGAATGTTTTTTTAAACCCCTTCTGCACCACAGGTGAGGGGCATTGATGGAGGGGGAAGCTCTAGTGTCAGGAAAAGAAGGTTGTGATATATTGGATGATTCTTGTAAGAGTGGAGTAAACATCAAATGAATGTGAATGCTGATTCCAATGGTTTCCCTGGTGATTGCCCCACTTTCTGTACTTTTCATTTTGCATCATACAATGTTTCTTTAAAAGAATAATTTAAAATAAAATTTAAAAAATAACAATGTTTAAATGTGAAAGTTTATACTGTAAGATGAACAATGAGTCATTTAACTTTCTGTTCTCCAGCAGATGAAAAAGTCAACGTGCTATTTTGAGAAGGAATATGGATTAACCACTTAAGGGGGCAGTCCTAAATGACGCTGGGTGGCAGAGCACGTCCCAGCCATCCTTTTTACTTACCTGATCACCTGCATTTCCAAGCTGTCGATCGTGCTGGGGGGGGGCTGTAGTTGTGGGCGGGGTTACCCGGCCTATCGTCGCTCGCTCTTTATTTTTAGGCCTTCACGCCTGTCGATTTCGGCACACTACACCCCAATCAACTTACTCAACAATTCAGCTTTTGTCCCCGACCACAAATATAGATATATACACATTTAAATTCAATGAGTATATTTATGTAACTTTTAAAATAATTAAGTAATTTTATTAATTGCCTGACAACAAGCCCTATAGTTAACCCTGCAACAAGAAACCATAAAACCTGCACAACGGGGATACCGTTGTACCAGGGAGACTTTGCTTAACATAAATATGACTATTTCAAAGCAGTAAAACATATCACGAAGATATCAGTGAAAGTGTCGTTTTTGTGTGAAAAATGCAAAAAAAAAAATATGAACGCTAACTTTGGCCATCGTTTGTGAGTACGTGGCTACAAACAAAAGACTGGACATACCCCATTTTGAATACCCTGGGTTGTCTACTTTTGCAAATGGTATGCCATGATCGGGTTAGTTTTCATTTCTGGGCAGCAGTACGGTCAAACATAACCAACCTGGCAAGTTTCATCGTGTAAAAACTGAAAAAGAGGAAGAGCAACTTTCCAAAACCTCCTAAAACCTGACATGGGGGGTACCATTGTACTTGTGAGACATCGCTGAATACAAATATGTGTATTTTATTGCAGTAAAAGCTAACCCTATTATGACATTCACCGTTAAAATGCCATGCAGAACTCAAAATAGAACAAATTTCAAACAAATAATGTCTTCATTTCTCACATTTTATTTTATTCATGTTAAATTATGTTTCATATATAAATATTTGATGTGAAATTAGAGCTGTGTTTCTCCTGAAAAAAATTATTATATATAATACGTGTGGGTGCACTTAATATAAATAGGTAAATTATGTTTGAACAGACATATAGTCAAATTCCAGGTTTTGGAACTTGCATAATTGCCTCTGCCCTTAAAGGGCTATAGACAAGGGTAAATCTACTGTAATACAAATTATAAGTCTTTTAAGAAATTTTATTTTAATTTAGCATTTTTTGCTAATTTTCTTTTTTTACATTCATACTATTAATATAATCTGCAATAATTTTGTTTGGAAATCCTATTCAATCGCACTGTTAAATTTCGATCTGTACAATTCTTGCAACATACATTGTGGATATTTTATTAGCTGGAAAACTGTATTTAAATTATTAGCTCATCTAAGCAACAATGTATATGACCTTTATCAATAAGCATCATATTTGATTTGATACTTTTTTGAGTAAAACAGTTCATGGTTTATAAGATATAAACAGCCATTACTCTATCCTTATTGTCCTTGATCTTTCTGCTGTCTTCTGCTTGACACTGTTGATCAGCTTCTTCTCATTCTCCGTAATCTTGGTCTATGGAATACTGCTCTCTCATGGTGCTCCTTCTACCTCTCCAAGTACTTTTTCAGAGTTTCTTTCTCTGGCTCTGCCTCGTCTCCCCAACCCCACTCTGTTGGCGTTCCCCAAGGTTCTGTTCTTGGTCACCTACAGTTTTCTATCTATACTGCCTCCCATGGTAAACTCATCAGCGCCTTTGGCTTCAATTATTATTTATATGCAGATGACACGCAAATCTACCTGTCCTCTCCTTATCTCTCTCCGCCCATCTTGACTTGTGTCTCTGACTGCCTCTCAGATCCCTAAAGAACTTTTACAAAAAATGCTGATGTTGATAATCCTATTACTTCCTGGTTTAGTTAGCTCAGTGGAGCTAAACTCAAAAGGCAGCAATTGCCAAGAGCACCTGCCTTGCAAAGACTTCGCATTGAGTTTTAGAAGGTGAGGAGTTGCAAAGGCTTCGGACAAGAGATGTGCAGCTATCATAAGTAGTTTTCAGATATAGTGCCAATGAAAACAAAAAAATAATCAAAGGCATGCATTGTTTCATTGGTAGTATATGTAATAAACAGTGATTTTGATTTATTAATTTATTTTTTAATTTTATTCTTTATTTTTTGTAGTGCATTGCCAGTTTCACACATAGACAGGACATGTTCGAATATAACATTTCAAATTGTCATACGGTATTATACTGTACATGTCAATCGTACTGCACTGTTTTTAAAGTAAAAGAAACTATGAAAAACACATTACACAGTGTATAGAGACTTACAAGATTATCTGACAGATAGGCGAGATCTATTCTCTGCTAGTGATTATACTTAGTAAATATGAAAAAAAAAATTTAAAAGGAAAGAAAGCAAGATGCTCAGCTTTGAGCTCTAGTTAGCGAGGCAGGTGAGCCAGCATTAATTGCTTGTGAGCAGCCATATAATTGGGAACACCGCTGAATTGATACAGGCTAAACTTTTGTGTGATATAAAATAGCTTGTGTTTTAAGTAGTACAAGTTGGAGATTACTTGATAAATATCAAGGCCTCATCTAGCTTTAACTAAGGGGTTGTCAAATCCATCTAGTGTAGAGAGCTATGACATCATGCTTAACACTGCAAAAGTTAGCTGTTGTGGCTGAATATCTTGGCGGTACATTCACTGGTTTATCACGCAGGGGAGTGAGACTACAGTGCAATGTTTGGGAGATAAGCTAGCATGGTAAGAAACAGAATGGACAGAGAAGAGTATAGAGGAGTGTGATGGTGTTTGTAGGTTCTGAGCGCAGTCCGCGGCGTTTTCCCGGAATGTGAGTTCCCCTTCAGCCGATTCCAAGCATAGGAAAAAGTGTTGAAGATGTATGGAAGTCCTGCTGGTGCAAAACAAAGTCCAGCTGCGTGAGTCCCAGCATCGGGCCCATCCACTCCGCACTGTGGATACCTGCGTTTGTGGTGCAGGAAGATGATGCCTCTGTTAAGGATTCCTGGGATCTCCATGGCTTTGTCAGGATCCGGTGCTGTGAGGGAAGTCTACCTCTCTGCTGTTGCTCAGCTGGTTAAACCTTGTCAGGGTGTTGGGTCTTACTTTGCCGTAGTTGTAGTTGCACGTGGCATCCGCCATTGTGCACGCCTTTGTTGCTAGAGGCTGCTCATGTGGCTTTGCTGTCTGTTGTGGCCAGGCTGCCTGGAGGGATTGGAGGTGGGGAGCGGGCAGTCAGTGGCTCTGTACCCATGGCGTAGGGGCGAGGAGAGCGGCCGTCTCCCCCCAGCTCCATCCTCCGTAGGCTGCAGCGTGCCACCTCAGGTTCACGATTTCGGGAAACACTCATGTCTGGTATCAGGTGATTCATCAGGGTGCCCCTAGCTTGGGTAGCGTACCCCGGCATCTTTGTAGGCTTTGAGTCAGTGAGTATTTCCCTATAATCAGCATGAATAGTGGGAGCCCCTCCATCATGCGACTGTTCAGCTTGCAGGTCAGGCCCCGCCCCCTATTAATTTATTTTTTAATATAGGCAGCGGAGTGTTCCTTTAAAGCGATTTAAATATATGATGTTCACTGGCAATTTTATATTATTCAACTCTGAACATCAAAGACAGAAATCAAGGTAAAATAATTCAGACTTAGTTATCTTACCTAAGCAATTAATTAGCACTACAATGTAAAAAATATACACATGAAATCTTAGAGGACCATCTATATATTTTATAAATAGTGCCAAACTAAGACAACGGGTAATTACAAAAATACATATTTCTGTCTAAAAGAATTTTCTGATTTCCTAAACCATAATAAACCATAAGGGTAAAGACTGAGTTGTTTATTTCTGTTCTCAGGAGCAGAGCTGGGAATTTATCTTTGTAATTACCTGATGTCTATTTTATATTTTATGTACAGGGTCCACCTTGATTCCTGTCCTTCCTGTCAGTCAAAGACCAGCTTTTTATAGCCGTTTTATAGCTTTATATTCAGAGGTGACAAAGTCTTTTGGAATGGCCTAACGAATAGCAGCAAAATGTCATGGAAGTACACTTTTTCATTATATATTTATCTATCTGTCAAGGATGTTAGAATGTAAATATCATAGCTAATCGTGCATTGATATTGTGTATGTAACGAGTCAAACTTTGTAGTTTAACTGGATTGGTTTCTTTAAAGGGACACTCCATGCACCATAATCACGTCTTACTGTAGTGGTTATGGTGCAAAAACATGACCCTAGACTTTCACCTTGCAAAACCATCCCGTCTGCTTTTGACATAATTTGACGAGTTTTTGCCTTCATGTTTGGCTGATAAGATATCTGTGAAGCATGAACACACATTGCAAATAAATATGCTCCTACACTAGCAGTAGCTATGCTGTGACTGAGCGCACACGCAGCGCTATTCCCCTATTCCCTGCCAGGCCCAGAGCACAGTGCATGCAAGTACACTGAGTAACTAGCCTGTGATGTAGTCTAATATGCTAGTTGTTTAAAAAATAGTGTGAAGAGCACTCTAAGCTAAATAGAAAACTGGATAGTGGTGATGCACTGCACAGTTCCTATTTGTGTAGAATAGATGATGATTTGCACAGATCATTGCACAAACAATTTTTGTTCATGCCATACAAATATTTGAACAGCTCTATTTATGCTACAGCAAGGTTACTTTTTGGTAAAGAGAGAGCTGTATAATCTAGGATCAACTCCCCTTTATCTTTTATAACAGGTTGCTTTTCTTTAGTGTGCATTGTGTAAGTGCTGTCCAGCTGATTGCTTGCACGGTGCCTATTTGAGACCTGCAGTCACTTTTGCCATTATACATTTACAATTGGGATGAGAGATGGAACATTAGGGAGATGAAAGGTAGCTAGGGTGATAGAGTGGGGTGTGGGAATAGATGTTAGGGATCAAGGTAAAGGTTGTAGATTATGTCTCTCAATAGCAGAATGTATGCCACATTTTGAATGTATTATGTAAATTGTTAAATAAAACAAATACAAACATTTTAAAAAGTACAAAAATTATGCCCATCTTTAAAAAATCTCATTAAACCCCCCATGATAATGATCACATGAACAACAATACGGAAGCAGTTAAAATAAAATCAATGGGGTGGACTAATAGCTGCAAGTGATAGGGGGGAGGTCCTTGCACCATAATCTATGTAAGGATCACAGATCGTGAGAGAGTTCCTTTAACTTTAATGGAACACTCCAAGCACCATAAGCACTACAGCTCAGTTCTGCACCTCACCTCCACATCTGATAAATAAGTGTTGGGATCTCTCAGGGGGCACTGTATCCCACCTCCACAACCAATGATGGAGCACTGTCTTTGTGCAAAAGGATGACAAACTGCTGGAAGCTCTCAATGCCAAGCTAAGAATGACCAGCTGATGTCAGTAGAGGAATCAGGGCACAGTGCCAGGGGGCTTCCTTTAACCTCTTAATGGCTGATCATGTTACAGAGTTTATATGACAAGGGGGTTTTCATAGCCATGAAGGAATATACCACAATAAGTTATTCCAAGGCAGAAACGATGAAAGTTGATTTAGCAGTGATGCTTACAATTTTTATAATGCTCTAGAAAATAAAGAACAGACGCCATATAAATTGTAATGTTGATTGGTCAGTCTCCCTTTAATCTGAATCAGCTGCACATTATTATCATTGAGTTTCAATTAGACGGGGCGCAATCTAGCATTGTACAATCTAACTTTAAAAAGTATCTAACAGCTCTTTAATATAGTATTCTACTTTGCAAATCTACACTGAGCATGCTGCTGTGTACAGATAATCAAATCAGAAATCAAAATTAAATTAAGAAGAAAATCACCAGAGGTGCTTTAACAAGGTGATAATATTGATCTGTGGTTTGAATAATTTCTTGTAACAATATTTTTACACAAGTAAATTGTATCAAATGTATTTGTGCCACATTGCTAATTCAATATGTCCATGAAATGGTTCCACTGACTCTGGAGTAATTACAGCTTCTGTATTTCTTTGGTTTTCATGCAATGATTTTGCATCAGTAAGCTGATTTATACAGACAATGCAGTTTCCATCAATCAATATACCAGCTCTGTTTAGACACATCAGTACCCAAACTTGTTTTGAAGCTGTAGTGAAAATACATCTTGTACCACTCCATGGATGTCTGCCATTATTTTCATGGGATTTTGCATGGGATTAAGGGAACAAATATTGAAAAATAGTTCAGGGCTGGTGTGTTTGGGGTTAAGGTTTTTTTTCTTTTTAGCGCCTTGGAATGAGTCAAGTAAGAGGTTGGCGTAGATGGTAAGGGAGGCATGCGGCAGTGTTGCATCGTAATCCCATGCATTTGTTTTGGAAGTATTCCTTCTTTACTTGGAACCCTATAATGGAACTCTTTGCAGGGGTGTTTCTGTGTTCCAAGCTCACCTGAGGCTGAAGCCCAAAACAAAACTAGATTACTCATCTTCCAAGACCCCACCCCCTCAACACACACACATACACCCTACCCCCTAATTCAGGCAAACTCTGCATGTTGGCAGTCATGAGTCTTGGTTCTATCCCAGACTCTTACAATCAAAAAATACACAGCTAGCAGCACAAGCAGCTGTAATAAAATATTACTTTAAACATCCAGGAAGGATGTGGCGCAGCTGCACAGGTCCTACGATACCCCCCACCAATGAGCATTGGTGGTAGCTGAAAAACAAAGAATGGGGGATGGACAGATCACTACCCGGCTACCCCTAACAGCAGGACTAAAATTGACTCCCTGTATCCCAACGGTGGAGCTATAATTAAGTAATAAAATGGGGGGACATGTCCCTTTGCCCCAACGTGTGGCCAGCGAGTGAGGGTTATTATGGTATTTTGCCCCCCCCCCCCTGCAGCCCCAACCATTTCTGGTTGGTGAGATCTATTAACTAAATATTGACTCAGGGGAGAACTAATATGCCCAGCCCTTTCTGTTCCTTAAAAAACAATATATAATATGAATGGGGCGCCTATTATTACTGGCATATATAAAGCACCAACATATTCTGCAGTGCTGTATAATTGGGGAAAAATACAATATAAACAATATAAACAAACCAATATATAGTTGAGCTGAGAAATAGCCACTCACACACACATTTTATACAGAGTACTTTGCTAGATAGCCTGTGAGTTTACAACCTAAAGGAGCTGTAGTGGCCAAGCAGGACCTATAGCTGCAACCTGAGTCCAAACTATGTCTGTGAGTTAGTCTGTGCTCTCTTCCAAAGCAACTGGAACTAGTGTTATTTATTGAAATGTGAATTGTCAGGAATTCTACATTAATTCCCCAAAAATGGTGTTGGCCAGGAAAGGGTCCTAGCTGCAGTCTTATAAGAAGTCCCAACACCTTGTCTAAACGTGCTTCTGTGTGTGAGTACGTGTTTCATTCCACAGCAACTGAAATGGCAGATCACTTATTCCTAAGTGTATACCAAATAACTTTTGGATACTGTGACAAAGACTTAAAATTTACTTTAAATTTCCACCAATTCACTACATAATGACAAACTCTGACACTCCAGCTGCTGTGTAACTAAATGTAAAAATATACAAATAAACACCCAACATGCAATATAAAAGATGCATAATAGTGAAATGTGTGTTGGGGGGAATATTGCTATCTCGTGGTTCTGGAAACAGCCACTAGATCTTTCCAGAATTTCCAGGTTTTGATCCAGAACAATTTGTTGGTGTTATTTTCCTATAGTACATACATATACACAAACAGTCTACAAAATGATTTATATATAATCTATACGTAATGTAAATATATAGACTGATTCATTAAAGTCTCAGAAACAAGGTGAAATATTACAGATGCTTCTTTGTTTTTGTTGACTTCTGTTTCTTTGTTTTTTTTAGCATTTATCATAATCGCTGTTTACATTAATTTAAACTAATTAACGTCATTGAAAACTGGATGAAAATTGTTTAGAAAATATGTGCGGCATTGGTGTTAACGTATTGAATTCATCCTTCATGCAATTCCAGTTTATTAAAGAGGTTAAAAATTTATAAAACCCTGATGGGATATGGTTTTAATGCTTCATCACACTACCCATCATTTGCTTTTCAATCTAGATCAGAATGATCTTTCTCACTTCCTTGCAATCACCTACCTGCACAGCTAATATTTTCTGAGCATTCTCTTGAGAGGCTGCCTGGAACGTCGCCAGCCCAGCCTGGTTATAGAGGCCTCGTTGTTTGAAGAACTCTAGCAAAGCCCTGTGCATCTTGCTCTGCAGCACCGAGATCTAAAGGGAAAAAAAAAGAGGAAGGGGGGGGAATAAAAAAAAAATTGAGTCAGACCAGGAGAGGAAATTAATGGCAGTGTTCAAGAAGAATGATGGAGGGAAATATAGAAAGCAGTCAATAGCCTATTCTGCACTGTACAGCCCTGACAGGAATTTCACAGTCTCTTGGTTTTTCAGCCCACTCATGTGCATTCATCAGAAACCAGTCACATCTGGCTGCCAGGATGGGGGGTTAATTTTCTGTAAATGCCTCAGCAGTTTTGTTCTAGCTGAAGCAAACTCTGTGACTGCAAAGCTGATGAGTAAAATATTTCTACTTCACCCAGTTTAACTCAAAACCGATAGCCGCAGGACATATTGAACCTTTTTTGTTTTGCCTCTTTTTTTTTTCTTCGTTTTTTTTAAGGAATCCTGCAAAGCTTTTGGGAATAGCGCATCAGGTCAGGGCAAGGTTTAAAAATGCAAGGTTGGGATTTTGATGGACGCTGTATTTTTCCCCCTCTCTTTCTCCTTGTAAGGCTTATGATAGCAAGGCAATGTGTGCTTTGGAGCATGGCAAAACTAAAGAGAATTAACTCAGCCATCAACTGCTAAGGGAGAACAATAACAGGAACGAAAATTCCAGATATAACTCCCTATTAATCTACTTTGCTGAACATGTGACATAAATACCTGAACTGAGCAGAGATAGTGTGAAAGATGACTTTGAAAACTGACACTGCACGTTATACAAAGTGTGGCCTTTACTTCCAAGTGAACATGTGTGGCTAATGTTTTTAAGACTAAAATAAATATGCTTTTACTGCAGATTTATCATTTTTATAAAGCAATTTTTGAACTGTGCAAATAAAAATGCTGCCAGATATATAGGTTGGCTTACAATTATATGTCTGATCCTGGCAGTACTCAGCTGTTATGTTTCCGAGTTCCACAGATATGGGCATTGGTCAGATTAAGGCAGACTAACCCTGGGTCTGTGGTGGCATTTTGAAAAATGCAGTTAAAGCTTGATGTGATAGGATTTCAGTAGCTGTCATCGATACCTTAAAGTGGCACTGTGGCATGAAAATGTGTGCCATAAATAATTTTAAAGCAATTATGCAAACACATAAATATCATTTTTAACTAAGCAAGCTGTTGTGCCGCTGGCAAAATTAGGCCCAGAGAGACTGAAAGTTAATATATTGTCTCTAAAAGGGACATGTCTTTGATTGTGTTTGAATGTAATGTGATAGTATGTTTGAATCCTGGTCTAAGTGTATGTTTATTACTTTGAAACCCGGTCTAAGTGTATGTGTATAATTTTGAATCCTGGTCTAAGTGCATGTGTATACCGTTGAATCCTGGTCTACGTTTATGTTTATTACTTTGAAACCTGGTCTAAGTACATGTGTATATCTGTATGTCAGCATGTGTGAATTTTGAATACATGGTAGTATTTATGTGTGTTTAGGGTTGTTTGTGTAGCATGAATTTGTGAACGTGGGGGTGTATTTCTGCAGCATGGCAATGTGTGTGAATGAGGAGGTATGTTTGTGCATTATGATATAGTGTATGAATGTGGGAGTGTAAACGTACAGGGTGGCAGAATTTGTGAATGTATATTTGGTAACATGACAGTAAAAGCTAAAGTTGGGGTATATGTGTGTAGAATGACAGTGCATATACATGTTGGGGTATATGTGTAGTGGCAGAATGTGTGCGTATTTTGTTTAGCATGTATGTGTATGTAAATGTTCGATAGTGTGGCAGAATGTGTGAATGTAGGTTTATATTTGTGTAGCATGTACGTATATGTGATTGCTGGGGTATATTTGTGTAGGCGGATAGTGAATGTATTGATATATAAGTGTAGTATGAGATTTTATATGAATGTTGGGGTATATTTGTATAGCACTAATGGTTGTGTGAATGTAGGGCTATATTTATGCAGCATAGAAGTTTATATGGTAGATGTGGTAGATTTGGGTTGTGTAGTGAATGCGTATATAGGGTATATTTGTGTGATTGCGCAGTGTATGTAAATGTTGGAGTTTATTTGCACAGCGTTGCAGACTGTGTACGTGTAAGAGTGCATTTGTATAGCATAGTAATGCATGTGAATGCAGAGGTACATTTGTGTAGTGGGGCAGTGTATGAAATTAGGCTTGTGCTAGTGTCGAGTGAAATTATGTGTGAATGTAGTAGTATATTCATATTCTGCTCTAGTGTGTGTGAAAGGAGGGATATATTTGTGTAGCATGGTAGTATGTGACTGTAGGAGTGTAGTTGTGTTTTGTGGAAGTGTTTGTGACTGTAGGATTATGTGTGTGTAACACGCCAAAGTATATGAATGTTTGGGTATAGTTGGGCAGCATCATCCCCAGCATGGTAATATGTGTTAATGAGGAATTATATTTATGCTTTGTGGCAGAGTGTATTTGTGGAGTTATGTGATTGTAGAGCTATAGTTGTATGAGGAATATTTGTGTAGCAGTGTAGTAGTATATTTGAATGTTTTCTGTATATTTGTGTCATGTTTCATTGTCAATAAAGAGGTATATTGGTATGCATTTGTGTTGTGTGGAAGTGAGTGAAAGTAGGGGTATATTTGTGTAGTGTGTGATGTAGGTGTGAATGAAGGGGTATGTTTGTGTTGTGTGCCAGGTTGTGTAACTTTCAGTTACAGAAAAATAAGGCTGTAAACAGCATGTGATGTCAGCAGCCAATCAGAGTATGTGATTTGCAGAATACCACTGTGCAAAAGAGATTTTTTCTTTGCAAACTCTGATTTTGCTATTTGACCAAAATGCCAAGTCAACTGTACTTTTTTTTCTTTATACAAAACTGCTAAACATATTAAAAACCAGACATTGTAGACAGTTTCTAAAGTTTTAAATGATGGTGCATTCACTATTTTGGATGATAAAGCCACTTTAAGTCAGGACAACTGAGTGAATCAATTAAAAAAAAAGTTAAAAACCAGCAGTTTATAGTGTTACAGACTTTATGTCCACAGCATGTATTTTGTATACATGAAGAATGCTAAGAGGATTGTATCACTGGAGACTCTACAAACAAAAAGACATACAAGATATAAAATTGGCTACAGACGCATATTGTTTTTTGTTTTATGAATTAGAAGCAATAGCTAAATGTAGATCTGCTTGCTTTACTGCCAAGTGCCAAGGTAAATTCAAAGTTAAGGACAATGGCTAAAATTGATCTTCAAGTATACTCTGTCTGTCTTCCTGCTGGACTGCTAATAATGTAGTTGCCCATAAATATCATGGTGTGGCAGTGTTTACATGTCTGTAGGATAAGATTAAATCATAGCATTTCTCTTCATAAATGTATTATAAGTATTAAGAAAAGTAACAAAACCTGACATTTTTATGGAAATAAAGGTAGTAGTGAGTAAGGGTTTCACAGTAATAGTATGTTGGGAAAGATAAGAAACGTTTTGTCATTTTTAACTGTTTAGCAACACAGTAAATACGTTAAAACATGCTTGTAGTTTATAATATAAATAACAAGTTGAAAATATTTAAAAACATTAAATATTTTCTCTAAAAAGCTATGCCATGTATAACATGTCAAATTCATCTGTACGCTCTGCTAGATTAATTAAAGGACCACTATAGTGCCAGGAAAACATACTCGTTTTCCTGGCACTATAGTGCCCTGAGGGTGCCCCCACCCTCAGGGTCCCCCTCCCGCCCGGCTCTGGAAAGGGGTTTAAACTTACCTTTTTCCAGCGCTGGGCGGGGAGCTCTCCTCCTTCTCTCCTCCTCTGTTCCGCCCCGTCGGCTGAATGCGCACGCGCGGCAAGAGCTGCGCGCGCATTCAGCCGGTCACATAGGAAAGCATTCATAATCACAGTGAGAAGCACGCAAGCGCCTCTAGTGGCTGTCAATGAGACAGCCACTAGAGGCTTTGGGGGAAGGCTTAACCCATTAATAAACATAGCAGTTTCTCTGAAACTGCTATGTTTATTAAAAAATGGGTTAACCCTAGCTGGACCTGGCACCCAGACCACTTCATTAAGCTGAAGTGGTCTGGGTGCCTAGAGTGGTCCTTTAAGTTACCAAAACATAATCTTTTTCTTTTAATGTGTAAATTTCCAAAAATAATAACAGTTAGATAATTTACCTGACATCATCAGATATGGCTCACATGGCGATGCAGGTTGACAGGCACCCTATACAAAGTAATACTTTTTAGATAATTAATGTATTCTATGGTCACAATGTATTCCTTTGAGTTAAAGGGACACTGTAAGCACCATAATCAGTATAGTGTTATGTAATGGTTATGCTGTAAGGAGTGTTTGGGTGTCCAGCATGTGTGGACAATGAAGAAGTGAAACTCTTCTTCCTTGTCATGACAGCAGCAGACAGGTCAGGTTTTGAGTGTTAGGGGAGAAGAAGTGTTTTTTTCAAGACACTAGACATGTGAAATTTGTTTCGTTCTGAATGTACAAATTTTGTTCAATTCAAATGCTTCCGAATGTTCGAAGTTTGAATTGCCAAATTTCCGAATTGCCGAATTTCCAAATTGCCGAATTTCCAAATTGCCGAAGTCCCGAATTGCCAAAGTTCTGAATTTCCAAAGTGGGTTAGGGGTAGGGGTTAGGATTTAGGGTTAGGGTTTAGGGTTCGGCATAGAGTTAGGGGTTAGTGCTAGGGTCCGAATTACTGAAGTTCCGAATTGCCGAAGTCCCGAACCGAACCGATTGCCATTGGTCCGAATTGCCGAAGCAGACACAAATATTGGCCTTAATTTTATTATTTTGTATCTCCATCAGAGATGATTTGATCCTATTAGAAAAACACTTTGTAAATTATTTATCTACAAATATTCCTAAAGACTTAAAATTGTGACTTCTGTAAATAAATAGTTTGAAAAGTTGTTTTTCTAACAGAATAGAATAATTTCTCATTAAAAATAAATAAATCTAGGTCATAATTTGATAATTTTATTGGTGTTACAGAATACACTGCAATGTAAACATTATATCGTGAATACCCTGAAATATATTTTATTGGTAAGTAGTCCATTTCTGTACACACAGTATCAGACATCAGAACCTAATTACAACTGGACAACAATGCATTAACCATACAGTAAATAACGCTATCAAAACACCACACACTGCAAATACCACCATTTAGTAAATACCTCATTAATCCCTAATTTCCTCATTAACTGGTCGTTTGAATGCATTTCTACATATATGAAGAGATTGCATCCCACATCACACTGGCACCAGCACAATGAAGAAATCAAACATTCAATGAACAAGGTCAGACGTTTTGCAGTGTTTCACGTTTGCCTAACATTTCAAATTAACCCAACACCTACCAAAGATTTGTTCAACTGCCTCCTCAATGTGAGAGAATGAACAATCACCTCCGATCTTTTATAGTGAGTAACAAATGAAAATGACTACAATTATTGACTAATATATATGAAGGCAATTTTTATCTTATACCTGAGCTTTTTGTTATCAGTGTAATGGAAATGTGTGACTATATCAATAAACGTTTAGTAGTTCAAATTAATTTACCATATGTAATTATTTGTTTTACCATGCTGAATATATTCATATTTCTTATATTTTCAAACATGGATGGAATGAAGGAAAAATCTAATTGCATTAACTATAAAGTTGGAATGGCAGCAAAATTATTGATGTAATATGTATTACATATACAATCATATCGTTTATATAGAAAAAAAGAGAAAGGAGAGTTGACAGAATACTAGTTGGCCATGTTTTAATCGTGCTACAATGTTTTTTTTTGTTTTTATCTTCTTCGTCTCTTGAGCCCCGTTTGATAGTGAGCCATTCTCAGAGGGGTTTATGGGTATACAAAACTTACCTTCTTGTTAAGCGGAAACCGGAAATGGATTTAATATGCAAGTATGGGGGAGAAGTGAAGAAAGGTATTATTATTATTTTAAATTTTTTTTCACTTTATTATTATTATTATGATATTTATAGAGCGCCGTCAAATTCCACAGCGCTTTACAATGGGTGGACGAACAGACATGTAGTTGTAACCAGACAAGTTGGACACACAGGAACAGAGGGGTTGAGGGCCCTGCTCAATGAGCTTACATGCTAGAGGGAGTGGGGTAAAATGACACAAAAAGGTAAGGATAGTATTAGACTAGTGACAGTTGCAGAAGAGGAATCAGTCAGGAGCGATTAACAGCTTAATTGATACACTTTTATGAAGAAGTGGGTTTTTAAAGATTTTTTGAAGGAGTGGAGACTGGGTGAGCATCTAACGGAGGAGGGAAGCGAGTTCCACAGGAATGCTGCAGCCCTGGAAAAGTCTTCAAGGCGAGCATCAGAGGTGGGAGTACGGACAGAAGATAGACGTAAGTCTTCAGCAGATCGTAAGGGCCTAGACGGGACATACTTGTGTATAAGGGAGGATAGATAGGTGGGAGCAGCATTATGTAGAGATTTGAAAGCAAGAACCAGAATTTTAAATTGAGCTCTATATTTTATAGGAAGCCAATGTAGGGACTGACAGAAGGGTGAGGCATGGGAGGTGCGGGCGGACAGGAAGATGAGCCTCGCCGCCGCATTCATTATGGACTGTAACGGCGCAAGTTGGGAGCACGTAAGACCACTGAGAAGCGGATTACAGTAGTCAAGGCAAGAGAGGACAGTGGAATGGACCAACACCTTAGTCGCATCTGGCGTTAAGTAGGGGCGGATGCGCACAATGTTTTTGAGAAGGAAATGACAGGATTTGGCGATAGATTGAACATGAGGCTTGAAGGAGAGGTCAGAGTCAAAGAGAACACCTAGGCAGCGAGCCTGCGTGGTGGAGCTGATGGTAGCACAGTTGACTTGGAGGGAGACAGACACAGGAGTAACAACACTTGAGGGAGGAAAGACCAGAATTTAAGTTTTGGTCAAGTTTAGTTTAAGGAAGTGGGCAGCCATCCAGTTAGAAATAGCAGAGAGGCAGTCAGAGACACTAGTCAAGAGGGACGGGGAGAGATCAGGAGAGGACAGGTAGATTTGCGTGTCATCTGCATAGAAATGATATTGGAAGCCAAAGGAGCTAATGAGTTTACCAAGGGAGGCAGTATAGATGGAGAATAGTAGGGGACCAAGGACTGAACCTTGGGGGACACCAACAGAGAGGAGTTGGGGAGAAGAAACACTGAAAGAGCGTTGGGAGAGGTAGGAGGAGCACCAGGAGAGAGCAATATCTTGTAGACCGATATTGTGGAGGATGAGAAGAAGCTGTTGATGATCAACAGTGTCAAAAGCCGCAGACAGGTTAAGGTCACTTGCTCCCATTATGTTTTCAGATGACGTGGGTCAAGGGAAAGCAATTTCTACTCAACCTCTTTTGTCTATTTGGATTGTTACTGTTCCACTACATTTCTGTAATACTTTTCTCTTTTTTGGCAAACCTAACTAATGATATCCATTTCCAACTACTGCCAAATGTATTAATTTCTATTGTTGTTAACAACAATGTTATTATGGGAGATGTAGTCCAAAACATCCAGATTGCCTATCCAGAGTGCCAAAGGTTGCCTATCCCTAGTCTAGCCTAACTGATTCACTCAAGTACCAATGGAACATTTGGGAGAAAACTACCAAACAAAAATATTCTATATAATATAAACTTTTGTTTTCTAGTGCTTCTGTTCATGTTCCTCACCCAGATGCGTCTCCATTTCCAACACATGATATTAATTACCAATGCAAACTGTTTTGTTTTACAATATTTCGATACACCTTGTTTGTACCGGTATATTGCTTATTATAACAATGCTATTGCCAATCCCATAATGGACGGGTCGTTTTCCACTGTTCTTATTATTATTTTATTGACTGTTTTATTTTTACTTTTTTCTTAATGAGTGTTCATTAATTTATGTTATATTTATAAATGTTGTTTATTATTGTTGTTTCCTTTGTTAAAATTGCAAAACTATTCAATAAAAAACATTTGACAAAAAAATGTCAAGAAGACCTAGGGGACTCCCTCTACTAGTGTAGAGAGCTCTCCTCTAAGCATGAAAGGGACTTGTAAAGTATGCAAGGTGCTGAGAAGTTAACAAGCAATGTGTTACAAAATAATTCTGTTAAAAATAGCCAAATGGTTCAAATACCATAATATAGGGTGTATCTCACTTATGAAGCAAATATGTGAGTTTTTGTGTACCGTTTTGCCATTTCGGCTTTATTATATATGTGCCATTTGGAACATTGTTATCAAAGGAAATATCTACTTATAAATCATTGATTCACACAGTGTTTCACCAACACACATTTCCAGTGACATTTTCAGTGACAGAAACACACTCACTGACAGACATACACGCAGTCACTGACAGACACACACACTCACTGACAAATACACTCACTTACTGACAGATACACACATACTCTCACTTAATTAACACACATTGACAGAAACACACACTCACTAACAAACAGACTCATTAATGTGACAACACTGACAGATACAATTTCACTGACAGACACACTGTCATTGATAAACACAGTCACTGACAGATACATACTCTGACTGATTTGACACACACTGACAGACACACACATACATACTGACAGACACTCATTGACACACACACTCTGATTTGAAACAGACACACTCATTGTGACCTTGGTAGTCCCACCACATGCCCCTACTAGAAATCTGAACCCCCTAAATAGATGAAGTCACAAAACACTTGATATTGGTTAAAAGTTTAAAACAAGTACTTTGAATGAATTCTCACAACACTGAGAGTATGATGCTGTTGTAGAATCCTTCATGTCAGCATCAGAAAGTTGCAACTCTGCAATAGCTGGGGAGGATAGGGGGCCACTTTATACACTGCAGTCACAAAACCGACACACACACTTCATCCACTACACAGACACACACTGCATCCCACTGCACCGACACATACTGCATCCACTACACAAACAATGCATCCACTGCACAAACACAGGCACTGCATCCAGTACACAGACACACACAACATCCAGTTCACAGACACACACAGCATCCAGTATTCAAACACAGACACTGCATCCACTGCACAAACACAGACACTGCATCCACTACACAAACACACACTGCATCCACTACACAAACACAGACCATGCATCCACTACACAAACACAGACCATGCATCCACTACACAAACGCACACACTGCATCCACTACACACACACACACACTGCTACCACTACACACTGCTACCACTACACACTGTGTCCACTACACAATAATGCTAATCATAGGCATTCCATGTGCAGGGACCTGATGATGAGTTCTCGCATGGAGCTCTGGCAAGTCTTGTTTGTTCTGCACAGTGCAAGCCAATTCAATGACATGCTTGCGCTGTGTTTGCTTGCGACTTTTTTCTTGCGTCTCCATAAATGGGATACCAGACAATAAAAGGGCCATGAAACATGTGTTTGGAGCCTGCTTGTAGGATTGCGTGTGTACAATGAGCTGTTAGTGGTGTGGTGCTTTGTGTAAATAGCTTTCACTTGTATTCTGCCTGTAGTGTAATATATGTGGCTAGGTGCTGTAGAGAGTTTGTGTGTGTGTGTGTGTGTGTGTGTGTGTGTGTGTGTGTGTATGTATAAGAGGCATAGTATGTGTAAAGTGGATATAGAGTTTCTGCATAGGGGCTCTAGTGTGTATAGGGAATTTGTGTGTGTTTTGGGGCTGTTGAGATTGTGTGCATTTAAAGAATGTAGTGTGTTTGTGCACAGGAAACATAGTGTGTGCATAGGGATCTAGAATGTGTACAGGGGATGTAGTGTGTTTTAGGAATGAAGTATGCAGTCTGGTGCATGGTGTGTTTACATCGAATCTAGTGTGTGCAAGAAATCCAGCGTGTGTATATGGGATTAAGTGTGATAGTGGTGCAGTGTGTTAATGTGTTGGGTGGGATACGGCTTGAGTGGAGCAATGACTGATCGATCGATCGATAGATCGATAGATAGATAGATAGATAGATATTTGTGTGTATCGTATTAACTTTTTTTTATACAAACTTTATTTCACCCTCTCTTTTTCTTATCTTATCTTATATTTTTCTTATAGTGACTCTAGCCTGCACCACCGGTGGTTTTTGCTTCAGTTTACTCTTCTTGGCAGCTCTGGCATTGTGATGTATCAGAGCATTGCCGTGGTAACCCATGACAATGCTCCTAATTGCCAGAGTTCTTGTGAGAAATACTCTGACTGCGCCCGACAAAGTGCAGGTTCGAGCCTCCTGGGTCCTATTCCCTCTTCACCTCTCCTGCTGAAAGGTGCACTGAGCTGGCAAGGATCTATGATCTCCCCATCGGCCCATGAAGACACACAACATGAAGGGCATTTGGATAGTCCCGGCTCTTATATGGCTGGCAGGGGAGATCCTTTGATTTCCCCTGTCGGACACCACAAACGGCCGTCACAGTCCACTTAATGTGGCTTAAACTTAATTGTACCAATGTGTAACCAGTTTCTCTCAGAATTCACATACATTGTATGCAGGTAGATTCTATTCAATTAATTATCACAACATCAAAATATAAGGGCACCCCTTTCTGGAAGGATGTAGACTTTGTCAGAGAGTATATATTTAAACAAACAGCATCATGAAGACCAATGACCCCCCTTCTTAATAGCCTTGCTAAACACTAAACTAGTGATTTTTCTTTTTATATCAGACAGCTGCTTTTAGTTAAATTAAAAACTACCAATATGATACTGCCCCTTCCATTACCAATAAAGATCCTGAAGAGGTCTCATCCAGAGCCTCAGCCCCCAAAGCCACTAGCAAGGCCAATGGTCAGAGAAGCAACCACATAACACAAAGGCAGTGGTAACTATGCAACAGCTGAATAGAACCATAACAGGAATGTAAGAAACCATACATGGGACAAGTATAACCCTTCATGGATGTATAATGGATTATGGAATATACAAATTATAATAAATCTCATTTGAAATTTACCAAAATGTACGAGGTAGACATTGCAACCATTTAACATTGTTATCTGGGCTCAGACTTGAATGTGCAAAATGCTTCAAAGTGGGACAAAGTCAACATTGCTTATTACCCTTAGAACACAATCTCCATCATTCAGTGAGAACAAGTAATAATTTTATACACAAGCAGTGACACTAATTGTGTTTTATACAAAAGCCTGTCTATTTTATTTGTAGATTACTACACAAACCCAATGAATTTGGATATCCAAAAAGACAAGCTAAGCAAGCAACAGGAGATCCCTGTGTTGTAGTCCATGTGCCCTCACATCATCGTCTAGGAGCCAAATCCATGTCTCCTTGTACTGTAGATAAGAAGTTGCTTTTTAATATTAATGAAATGTTCATTACTATGTGACAGTGAGGGTAGCACACAAGGTTACATCAGCAAAAAGAGATGTATATCTTTCAGATCAAGGCTACAACCAGGATGCAAGAGATAGACCATGTAGCATCTGAAAGACAGGAATCTTATACAGAGGGTTACAAAAACCTAAAATACTATATTTAAGTGCACTACAGGCAAGCAAAAAAAATATAATTAGAAAGATAAACATATTACAAATGTAAACATTGTGTCATGCTAAAACATTACATATCCTCCACTGAAAAGGATAACTTTATTTCCTCTTTAATTAATTACACTGTTATTGTTACTGCAGTAGCATCAATATCCTTATATGTTAAAGGTAACCAACTCATGGTTTCCACTGAAATATCTATCAGGTCATATCCGCATCCTGCACCCTGTTTTGGCTAACTTGTTTTCCATTATATAAATTCTGAGAAAGAAAAGCAGGCTGGCAGACAGACAGTATAGTAGCCCAGAAAATCCCTCTAAGGAATCAAGGACCTGAGTGACTCTCGACCATTTTATAAAACAATGTGTTTCAGAATCATGGCAACAATTACAGCACATTGTTCTTGATGTTTTATTTGTCTGATGATGTTAGAAGCATGTATTTAATATGAGATGAATGATTGGATAATCAAGTGTATGGCTTAGCTAAAAGCAGCGGCCCCCTAAAGCTGAACGAAAATCAGACGAATATAATTACAGCAGGAGTACTAACAGGAGAGACTACACTTTTCTGCAGACAATTAAAGGCTAAATTATATTCTGGGCACAATTCCCTTTGAAATACATTGTTAGTATTTAAATTTAATTGCTGGTTTATAATCTGCCCTGTAATCTGTTTTAAATAACACAAAATAATTTAATCAATTAATTATGTTTTACATACATCAACGATATGAATGGAAAAAAAATAGATAAACATAATAGGCAATAATGCTTAGCGTTTGCAAAACAATAAACCTCACTTTAATGTGCATTTAATATTGATATTTGCTGAAACATAATTAACTTATTTAGACCGCTTTTCTGTTTTATATTTAAAAGTCTAATTTTGTATTAGTTACCATGCACAACATAACAAGTAATGCACTGTCATCATTAGGCTCTGCTTTCACCACAGCTGATATGCAAATTAATGCATTTGAAGATACAGTGATGCTGCTACAGCACAATCTCAATGGTCTGGAACTCTCCTGACCAATCAGAACACAGAGTTCTTCAAGCTTGATAGTCAATTAAGGCTATATGTTTGTCAAGGAAGTTGCAGAGACCATAATCTTAACAATTCACTACACATTCATAAACTGTACTTTCTGCATGCTTTGACCATTTCTCTTAGGATCAGTAAATATAAAATTATACATTGTTTTTACTAAGGGAAAATGTACATTTTATAGCATAGACACTCAGAAAAAAGTTTCCTCCTAACCTTTGGCATTGCTTTAAAACACATTTTGGCTTTCAACGTAGGATGGTATGATTCCTTTTAATTGTTTTAAGCAATATGCACCAGGTTGATATACTGAAAAGTAAATGTGATGTGTCTGTAAAATGTTAAGTGTAAGCCATCCTCAAAGGCTGACAAAGGAAAGGTTTAAAGTATGGCACAAATCATACAATTTAGTTAAATTCTCTCGAATGTGTTTTACCGGATGTTTGTCAGCCCTGGGATAATAACTAAGAAGTATCTTCATGCCTCTCAGCATTGAAAAGTATGAATGTGGGATGGTGGGGGGGGTGGTGCAAAGCATGCAAGTGATGCTGTTTAACCCACTGGTGATGCAGTGGGGAGGTCACCTTCTCCCAGAAACGGGCACATCTTCCAAAAGCTGGCATGTCAACCAGGAGTGCATGCATGTCAGGCTGTCTGCTAGCCACACTTGCCAGAACTACTTGAGATTTCTGTTAGCTGCACTGGACAGCACCACTTGAGATTTTTGTTAGCTGCACTGACAAGCACCATTTAAAATTTCTGTTGGCTGCACTGGCCAGCACCACTTGGGATTTCCACGTGCAATAGTCTGTGGAAGCCCTGAGGTAGGTTTGTTTACACCACTGGTGATGCAGTGGGGAGGTCACCTTCTCCCAGAAACGGGCACATCTTCCAAAAGCTGGCATGTCAACCAGGAGTGCATGCATGTCAGGCTGTCTGCTAGCCACACTTGCCAGAACTACTTGAGATTTCTGTAAGCTGCACTGGACAGCACCACTTGAGATTTTTGTTAGCTGCACTGACAAGCACCATTTAAAATTTCTGTTGGCTGCACTGGCCAGCACCACTTGGGATTTCCACGTGCAATAGTCTGTGGAAGCCCTGAGGTAGGTTTGTATAGCAAAGACACATATGATGATGAGCTCACCCTACACTAATGAGAGGACTTGTCTTTGGTGTCCATAGTAGGATGGCTTGGGCAGGGGCCTATTCCTATTCATGACTGGTGGGAGGTATGGAAGTATCACCCATAAAAGATGGGTTTAGCTTAACAAACATGTAAGCTAGCATCTACTTATGACTGCAGTTGTGTATCTGTGCACCTCCCCTTGGGGCCTGACACTGCAGGTAATTGCACGAGAAGGCATATGGTTTACGTATACTGAGCCAGAACCTTCAATATTGAATAAATGCAAGGCAGACAGAAAAACCCATATTTTACAGCCTCAAACAGTACAAAATATACTACTGACATTCAAAGCTTCATCACCTTCAAAGGCTACACCATGTTTACTCTTATAATGTTGTATTTTAGTGTATTTTAGAATACACTACGAGGGTGCTGTAGTTTAAATGTATGTCTCTGGGAAGCATATATATTACAACAAAGTAACAAGATTTTATATTCAAACATACAAAGCAATGTGTTAAAATAGCAGTTATCATGTGTAATAATTGATATCGTAATAAATGTTAACAATTACAAACTTTTATAAGATCACTTATTACGCATCCTTTCACATTTGTCAATCAGTACAAAATCTTGTGTTTTTGAGACTTTGGGTTATAAACGAACTGCAGTGAGGCATTGACTAAGGATTCAATAGGCTGGGCAGTTACTGGTGCACTGAGCTTTAGCAACATGACTGGTAATTTGTCTGGCACAGATGTAGATTTCATTTTTGACTGTGGAGATGCTCAGTTATCTCGCTAGTAGGTTTATGGGTAAATTTGTATTTATATTTCAGTGACAGTGTGAGATTGCTGAAGGCTATTCAGTGCCAGCTAACTTCTTCTCATATCAGCCTGCTTGGACAGCCCCCTTACCAAAATATTATATAAACCCCCTGTTTAGTCACACTACTTTAATCTTCTGTTGTTGGTAATTTAGGGCTACAATCAGTGGTGAATAGGCATTATTTCTGTAAGGGGACAATCAAGTATTAAGCCCCTTCATGTCCCTGTAAGCCACATTTATTGCCTCTGTGCATTAACTGTAAAAATACTGATAATGCATTCTGTATGTTTGTGATGGGGGTAGAGTAAGTGTATGTCCTTTCAGTGGAGGCACATTCATAGGGGCACTTGGGGGCTTCACCCCACTAGTTCTTGTGCAGAGAAAAATGTATTTGCATTAGTTTAGCAACACTAACATTCTTTTTCTTGAGGAGAGGGTGGTAAGCTAAAAAAATGGGATAAAATTAGTGTCTCTTCTGTAATAGGTTTCAGTTGTGCAAAGCCCATCCAACCTAATTGGTAGCTGTTTGGAAAGCATGTCAAGCTAGACATGTAAAGAAAAAATGGGTTGGTTTTAAATCTGCCCTGTTTCAGCAGGTTTTGCACATGGCCTAGTGTCCTTTAAGAAGACATTTCTGGAATTTCGATTGAGCTGCCATTTGGGCAGCAGAGACAGTTGCCCATGAGAGGAGGCATGATATTGGCCTTTCTATTCAGGTTCTATCATTGGCTGACAGCACCAAGTGGTGGGGTTACAGTTCGCACAGGAGAGAGAAGCAAGAAGCCATCTTGGAAGTAACACAGAGAAAGTACAGCAGCAGCAACTCTAAACCCTGCCAAATGTAAGTGTATAATGTTATATTTTTCTCTCCCAAAATAGCTCTAGTGACAGCCTAAGTGCTGATTAGGCAAAGCCATTTACTCATTTAATTAATATATATAAAGCCAGGGATGCCAACGTGTGACAAGGGGAGAGGGGCATTTCTTACACAGAGCACTGTGCTGCCTGTTAATAATGGTTTTTATAACTCCTGCTGCACATAACCATCATCTTCTTTAAAGTGCTCAGTCACTCTACAGCTGAGACCTAAAATACTCATGTTGTGGCTAGTCGAAAAGTTGGAAGTTTCAAACTGCAGGACTGGGGCTGTGACTCTGAGGACTGATCTGATTTCAGTCTGTTTTAATGATTGTTGATTCTGTTAACCATGTCAGCTACTTCTTGGTTCCATATTACCACTACAGTTCAATTATATTGCCAGCTACAAAGGTAATAAGGAGTCTATCAGTATCTTCATGCTTTAACCATGTTTACACTGTGCGCTGAGACCTAATGGAGAGTTAGGAGTAGTTGACATGGTTGGAGTCTATCAATACTTCATGCTTAAACCATGTGCACACTGTGTGCTGAAAGCTAATGGAGTAGCTCACATGTTTCATAACAGCAGAAATTTTAAATAGAAAGCTAAAGTATTTTACAGAGACATGTACTGTTTGGGGATCTTTGTATTGCAGCTCTGTGTAATCCATCACAGTGTAATGATATTGATTTTACAAAGGTTTGGAATCCAGCAGCCAGATCAGCAATGTTTTCTGCCAGAAGTAGCCACTCGTTACCCAGGTGGTTGAGCCCCTGAGCCTTGAGTGGCCGTCTGGTCTTAAGCAGAGATGACAGACTGGAACAGAAAGATGGTAATCGTAGTGAGGCAAGCCAAGGTCAGTGTGAAGGAGAAGCAGCAAAGTCAAAATGGTCCAAATTCAGCAACAGGTAGGAGAAACAGGAACAAGCTTGATTATAGAGTACAGGAACCACAATAATCTGGCAAAGGTACAGAGACAGGAAGTGGCTTATATAGGCCAAGAACCAGACACCTGACCAGACACAGCTGGAGAGAGTTGTCACTGATATCATTGCTTGTAGAGTCAAGGTTATCAGATCTCAGGTAAATTTGCAAAAGACAGTGGTAAGGAAGAGGTTCAGCATCATGTTCGAAACCCAGCAGAGTCAGTTCCTCACACACAGTGATCCTGGCTGTATGGGATTTATGTGACCAGTTCCGTGTGCTATTTCTCTGTACTTTACTCATCTCTACCTGTTGTGTGTGTATCTCTGTAGTCTTTTCAGCTGTGTATTGTATCACTTTTTTTTGTATTGTGCTCAGCTCTGTGTATTTCGATGCTTTCTTAGCTTTGTTTGTGGTATGGTTATCTCTGTATTGCACTAAGTATTTTATAGATATTTTGTTGTGCCCAGCTTGTTTTATTGTATGAGCGTCTCTGTAGAATTCCTAGTTCTCTACATTGTACAATTATCTCTGTACTCTATAGGAAGGAGTACAATTCTGTGGGAGGAGTCAGGTGCCCCACCATGTTAAAACTTTGCCAGCCGCCACTGTGTGCTTCAGTAAAGAAGGAGCACAGTAGGAAGAGCAAACTGAAGAAGGAAGAAGATGTGTATTAATATTAATTAAACAAAACATAATATTATTAACATGTCATAGATAGTTTTTGTTCGTATGTACTAAGTACAGGCATAACGTCCCTAAGAAACATATTATAGAGTTTTGTATTGGGATGAATGGAGAAGGGAGACTATTGGATACTACAGGATTATGAAGATTGTAAACATGTCTGACAAAGTACAAGTTAAATACCCAGATGTATAGATTGGTCTTGCTATATAAGATATAAACACTTTCCAAGGGATTTTTTATAACTTTCAGTTCACTGGAAGCAAGCAACCAGAAAATTGATTATAAATCAAAGCTACAAGACCTTGGTTTGGAGATCCTGAATATTGAAACCTAAAATGTTAAAATTCTGAACACAAAAGATGATTATTCACCGAATACAAAGGCATATATAGCCATCACTAGGTAGGTCCTGCAGCAAAATGCCTGTAAGTATCTGACCATTTACACCAAAGAAAGTACTTTATGCTGACATGAAAATTGTTGCAGCACAGGTATACAATCAGTTGAATGAGACTCTGGATACTAAGACCACACTGTTGGACACATTTGTATCATCCTTGCCATTATTGTAAAGTAAGGTGCTCTTCTATTTCAATTGGCAACAAAAAACAATCTTGTAGGGGTTCTCAATATAGCATATTTGCTCTGTGTACTTTTTGTCTGAAGAATTGTTGGAATATAATACTTTCTTATCACACAGGGATTTTAATACCACTGGCCTTGGCCACACATTGAACATATTGTATCCCTAGCCAATTATCAGCCATATGAACTAAATTGGACTTTGAACCCAACCTGTAATTGCACTGTAAATAGAGAAACTTGCTGTGGTACTTTTCATTTAATGTTTGGCCAAGCCCCAAGACTTTCAGCAAATGTAATGTTCCAACGAGTAATGAAAGATGATAATGTTGTTGACTACAATAAATATGATACATCTTATATTAAGGAAGCAAGACGCACTGATCTTAATTCAATGTCACACAGCTAAAGAACAGAACAGAATCATCAATCTGAGGAAGTAACAAAAGAAACAGAAGTTCGTTGCTTTGCAGCTGCATTTGGCATGGCCATAAGAAGCAAAATTGACATGAGAAGCATGGGAATGAGACACATGGAGGGGCTGGGGAGGGAATGAGACACATGGAGGGGCTGGAGAGGGAATGAGAAACATAGAGAGGCTGTGGGGAAAGAAGACACATGAAGGGACTGGGAGAGGGAATGAGACATATGGAGGGACTAGGAGGGGGAATGAGACACCTGGAGGGGGAAGGAATGAGACACATGGAGGTGAATGAGACACATGGAGTGACTGGGAGGTAGAATGAGACACATGGAGGGGGAGGAAATGAGACACATGAGGGGCTGGACACTCATTGAAGTGGACTTGGTGCAGTGTGAAAGAAACGGAGGGAGGGGGAAAAAGAGGGAGGGAGGGGGGAGAAGGAAACAGGGAGGGAGGGGGAGAAGGAAACAGGGAAGGAGGGGGAAGAAAGAAACAGGGAGGGGGAAGAAAGAAACAGGGAGGGGAGGGGAGGGGGGAAGAAAGAAACTGACAGGGGAGGGGGGAGAAAGAAACTAACAGGGAGGTGGGGGGGGGAAGAAACTAACGGGGGGAGACATTGACAGGGAGGGGAATTGACGGGGAGAGAGAAATTGACAGGGAGGGGGGAGTGACAGGGGAGGGAGGGGGAATGAGAGTAACAAGGGAGGGGGAGAAGAGAGTGACAAGGGAGGGGGGAGAGATGACATCCATCACACACACAATCACACACAGTGCACCCCTTACACACAAAGACAATGAACCCCTTGCACACAGAAAAACACACAATGCATTACACACACAATGCATTACACACACACACGCAATGCAACCCTTACACACAATGCATCCCTTACACACACAGAAACACACAATGCATTCCTTACACACACTCAATGCACCCCTTACAGACTCACACACTTCATCCCTTACATACACAGAAACACACCTTGCAGCCCTTACACATACAAACACAGATTCACAAATGCATTCCTTACACACAAATCAGGACATTCCCTACACACTCCATCCCCTGTGAACAAACTCATTGGTGGAAAATGAAGGTGGACCCTGGGACCCAGACCTTGAGCTGTGTAAAGGGCCCCCAAAAAATGGAGCTGCTTCTCGTTCTCCCAGAACATTGATTTGTGTGACCACAGTTACAAACAGCCTCCAGAGATCCTGTTATACACCAGACCAGTGGAGCCAGACTGCAGCTAGAGCCCATCATCATCCTCATCTGCTTGTAAGTAGGTAATCTAGTATATTATTCGTGGCACTAATCTCTAATTTACCTCACATTAAAGAAACACTATAGTCCCCAGAACCACTGCACCTTAATGTAGTGGTCCTGGTGTCTATAGCCTGTCCCTGCAGGCCTTTTAATGTAAACACAGCGGCACTTCAGCACTAGCGTTAGTTAACATGGCAGGTCATATGGGTGGGGCATTGCGATGTCACGGGGGGGAGGAGGGGGGCGTCAAACTTTACTTTTGCCTAGGGCGGCAAAAATCCTTGCACCGGCCCTGCATACAGCACTGCCTGACTCACAATGAAAATGGTTCATATAGTATATATATATATATATATATATATATATATATCCATCTTATTCATTACTGGAGAGCAATTGATTTCCCTCTACATTCACATTTATTTTTCATTTCTTACTTTAAAAGGAAAAATAACTGTTAATTTCTAACCTACATATGCCTGCAGTTGTATTTCTGTCCCACACTCCCATTACATATCCTAATCACTCCCTTGTTAGATCTGTTTCCTTTCTACCTTCCTCTGTAGTGTTTTAGCACCTTCTCCCTGTGCTGTCTTTTTGATCCTTTTTGCTACTTGATAATAATAAACAAAAAAGAGGGATGGAACAGCACTACCCAATCTGATCACAACGGGGAGGGGGAGGCTGCACCCCTGAAAGGAAGGGTAACCCTCAAAACCGTTCAAATGACTGGAAAAACAGAAAACAAGTACAGGGTGCGCCAAGAACAAAGTGAATAAATAAAATAAATAATAGGAAAAAATACCAGGGAAACAGGCAAATTAAAGTCCCTAATTCACAGGTATATTCTTCAGAAATTCTCAAGACGTCTTTTTGTTGTGTAATAGGGATAGTACTTCTTTCTCTGTGATGGGCCAACATACAGATTGTCATGTGGTTTCTCCTCTGGTGCTTGTGCCTGTTCTATCTCCAAAAAAGAGAATGACAAAGAACAAATGAGTTGATACTATTAGTTCTGTAGGAATTCTAGGCATAATTGCCTACTCTTTCTCATCACACAAGTTCTAATGTCTGGAAAGTGCATCTGTTCTGTGTCCATGGCCTAAATGTTATAATGTAATTAAAATAGACAAAAATAACAACCACCTGGCTGTGTAGATAAAACATGTTTAGCCTCATTGATATACAATAGATTTTTATGATAGGTAAGTATGGTGTTCTCCAACTTGAATGTATCCTTTTTTCCAATACCAATACAATGGCCAAAAATTTCCTGTTCCCAACATCTTAATTATGTTCAGCTTTTGAAAGCTTCTTAGAGAAGAAGCCACAGAGGTAAAAAGTCTTGTCATATGCCTGAAGCTCATCCTCAGTTCAGGTTCAAATAGCACAGGGGTTGTGGCAGTAGAAAAGTGAGGAGCTAGAGAGAAAGGAGGGTGGTTAGGTTTGTTTCTAGTATTGTGCCTCTCTCGGAGTCTACTAGCTATATGAACCATGTTAAAAAATGTAAATTCTAAACCCTCAGGCAAATCTCTAGCTGCAGTTTCATCCACTAAAGATTAGCTGAGCCCTTTAGTAAAAGCCATAACCAAATAACTGTTTTTACAATCTACTTCAGAAGCTAAGGTACACAATGATATTGCATAGTCTTCCACAGAATGGTTAATCTGTTTTATGCACAGCATTCTTCTGCCTCTGAAGACGACCCTTGGGCCCCTTTAAACAAACTCAAAAATATATTTTTTTATAGTTATAAGTAACTGAATGATTTCCCTCCATAAGGGATTAGTTAAAGCAGGAGCCTTCCCAATTAAAAGGTTAATGACATACATAACATTAGCTCTAGTAGGTGGGAAGGATCTGGGGGGGTCTGAAGTGCCTTTATGAACTGTTCCATCCTGTGATCAAGTTCTTCTATCTAAGCCCCACAAAGAGAGAGTTGCTGACCTATGCCTGTAGGGTCCATGACCCTGTTGTAATTTCATGACATGTGTAGACCAAACACACAGAACTCAGGATACATCTGACTAAAGTAGGTATAGTAAGGGATAGAAGTGTATTTGAATGGCCATGCATAACGCTAAACAGAATAGTAGTAAACAAGCCAAAGTCAGGAAAACAGAAAGAAACGTGATCAAGTAGACAAGCCAATGGTAAAAAAAAAATTGGTATGGAGAATGGGCAAAGTACAAGCTGAGGTCAAAAAGCCAAAATATAGACAAGACAATAAAGTGTTCTTGTATCCCCATGAGGAAAAACCACAACAGGGAATTGTGTGGAACAAGTTTATATATCCCTAGAGAGCCTGTGATAAGTCAGCATTATTCCTGCAACACCAGGCGTGTGTGGCATCACACAAATGATGCAAGCAGGTCCGTGTCAAAATTGACTCAGGAAAGTTCAGTGTTATAAAAAGATGTGGGCTCACAGCGACTGATGTAGAAAATGATATGAGAACAATGCAAACGATCAGGATGTGTGGTAATATGGCGCACAGGAACTGGATATGCTGCAATACGACGCTTGGTTACTGGAGTTATAGTAATATGACGCATGTCTCCCGTGACACAAAGTGAATGAGAGAGATTAAAGTGGCTTTGTCACCTCAAACTTACCTTTTCCTCACTGTTTCCTCTTCTCTTACTCTTTCATAATCTGTTCTCCTTTTCTTCATTTTTTTAGGGACTAGTTTGTTTGATGTATTTTTCCTGATAAGGGGTGGAGCTTAAGGGAAGCTCCAATGTCTTGTCAAAGGAAGTGGAGCTTGCCTTAAGTTCCACCCTTTGTCAAGATTCTCATGCATAGAAATAATACAAAAAACAAAGTAGTCCCTACTTCATCTTATGTTTAAAGAGAAATAGGTCAGAAATGAAGAAAAGAAGAACAGATTCTGAAAAATGAGGAAACAGTAGGAGAACTGTAATTTTGACAGAGCCACTTTAATATTGAGGGAACATATGGTGGAAATACTGCATGTTTAGGTCCAGGGTTTTGGATGCGATGAATCACACCATGGAGTCTATGGCAGGTTGTTGCTCTCTGCTGTAAAGAGAACCAATGGTGACCAAGAAAGGTATTAGTTAATTGAGTTGATATAAACAAGAAGGATGCAAACAATAATGTGACAAAGATAGCCCATGCTCAATCATCTGAGGCCCTGATGGAGTCCGACCGAGATGCATGCCAATATACTGACGCTCCGGTCACTGAAAAAAGGTTGTACACCATGTTGCAGGAATTCAGAGTCACACTCCAGACGGATCTCAGGAGGGCGACAGGCGAAATTAAAAGAGAGATTTCTGACCTGGGCGAGCGAACAAACCGACTGGAAACCCGCACAGAAGACATGTGCACGGAGCATGACACGCTCGCTGACACGGTGCAACAACTAATGGAAGAACAACAAATGCTCAAGCGCAAATTAGCGGACTTGGAGGACCGGTCCAGGAGGAACAATGTCCGCTTCCGCGGCATCTCCGAAAAAGTGAGCACGGAAGAGCTACCAGACTATATTGCGGGACTATGAAAAACACTACAGCCCAACATCACCGAAGGTGACTGGTTGCTCGACCGGGCCCATCGCCTCCCAAGACCCACGAGGTTGGCGCCTGAAACACCTCGCGACGTGGTCGTAAGATTCCATTATTTCAAATCTAAAGACGCGGTGTTAACAGCATCCCGCAAACTAGATCAGCTACCGGACCCATACACGGGTGTTCACCACTATGCGGATCTTTCCGCGCTGACGATGTCTCGCCGGAGGGAATTCATCACGGTAACAAAAACTCTGAGAAACCACGATATCCAATATCATTGGGGATACCCCACGAAGCTCATCATATGGCGAAACGGCAAGAACCACACTGCAAACGAACCAGAGGTGGGCATGCGCCTAATAAAAGAATGGGGACTGTTCCCAACCCATACGTCGGTTGCAGCCACTACGGAGCCACAGAAGCGCCTGCACGGTGAATGGCAAATGACAGGCTCGCCCGTCAAGGCCTAAGGGACTTGGCCCCCGGGACTCTCTCTCTGTCCAGATGTCCTCTGCAGTATACCAGTATACGTAAATATGTGTTGTCATTGCATGATATCATGGGAGATACTTATGCTCCTACTGCTGCTAATCCAGTAGTTCTAACTGAGGGTGGAGGGACTGTCGGGGGAGGGGGCAAGCTCCTGGGGACGATAACTAAGGGCTATGCAAGTTTCTTTCACAAAGGGCTGTGTTAATGTTAATAGCATGTAAGTCATTCACGCTCCGCCTTTAACACCGAAGGCAACCCCAAGGATGAGCCCAGCTACCGGCGAGGAATGCCGGCCTGTGCCTCAGCCGAGGAATGCGCCGGTAATGTTGATGGCGCTGTGTAAATACTTTAGTTGTAATTTTTGGTTGTTAATACTGTTATGTTCCCCCCCCCGTATTCCCTCCCTGCCATACTCCATTACCTTTAAGGAAATCACGCTTCACACATACTAACATGAACTCATTCAGAACCCATGGATGACACCCTAAAAATGTTCTCTATGAACGTTAAAGGTCTTAACAGCCCCCACAAACGTAGACTAACAGCCCAGGAGATGACCGAATCCAGAGCGGCCATAGTGTGCTTGCAGGAGACTCATTTTTACACACGCAAACCATCCTCCTTCAAGGATAAGCAATTTCCCCAGGCCTACCATGCCATGTCACACACTAAATCCAAAGGGGTGTCAGTATATTTCCACAGGGATTGGGTATTTACCCCCACCACACAACATGCCAGTAAAGATGGCAGATTGCTCATACTAGTGGGCTCTTTAAACGGTCTCCAAATTACAATTGTTTCCCTGTACGCCCCGAATGACAAACAAAAATCCTTCCTGACCATGGCATTCCGCAAAATAGAAAAGCACAAATCCGGACACACTATTATTTGCGGCAATTGTAATTGTACCCCGGACCCGCTTATGGACATACAGAGGGTGCATAACCGACCCACCAAGCATGCATCGGCCTCGTTAGGTCACCATTTAGCACATCTACTACACTCTCACGACTATTACGATGTATGGCGAAAACCTATACCCTGGCACAAGGGACTACACATTTTATTCACCAGTACACATGACGTATACTAGAATCGACCTCTGCCTCCTTGATAAACGCACACTGCCACATGCCAGAGGCATGCACATAGGCCCTATCACTTGGTCTGACCATGGCCCACTGGTGATTACTATGAAAATACCACAACCTGCGAGAGGGAGAGGAGCATGGCGTCTTAATGAAGCCCTGTTAGATAATAAACAATATCTCCCCCTACTTCAGGCATCTCTAGATGCTTACTTCGAGGCACATTCACACTGCGAAACCGCGCTTACTACACAGTGGGTGGCCCACAAGGCAGTTATGAGAGGTGAGCTTATCAAGCTAGGAGCCAACATCAAAAAAGCAACATGCACTGAGCAAACTAGGTTGACGCAGGAAATAGCTAACATAGAATCTGCTCACAAAACGAATCCTACTAAGCAAAACCACGACCGCTTACAGACACTGATTACAGAACTAAAAGACCTACAGCTAAAAGCGACTGAAAAATACATGCGCTACATGACGCAAACCCACTACACACTAGGGAACAAAGCAGGCAAACTCTTAGCCGGACGGCTAAAACAGAAATACCTTCAGGCTAAAATCCCCTACATAACCTCCAAACAGGGAGAAAAACTCTATAACCCCCAGGACATAGTCAACGAACTGGTGACGTACTATGCATCGCTATACCAACTACACAAAGACCCAGGAACGCACCAACCCTCAGCTACAGACATAGAGGCCTTCTTGGGGAGGATGTCTCTCCCCTGCATATCTCAAGCTCAGGGCACATATCTAGACACCCCTTTTACAGAGGATGAACTCAGGGACGCTATTAACGCCCTCCCCAAACACAAATCCCCTGGCCCAGACGGGCTCTCTAACTACTACTATATAAAATTTGCGAAACAACTAACTCCCCACCTGCTTCGACTGTTCAATACTATTAAACAATCTGGAACCATGCCCCGAGAGATGCTGGAGGCATTCATTGTCACACTTCCCAAGCCTAACAAACCCCCCACTAACTGCGCCAACCTACGACCAATTTCCTTACTTAATTCGGACGTCAAACTATATGCCAAAATGTTAGCGACAAGGGTCAAAACACTCTTTCCCACGCTCATCTCCCCCGAACAAGCGGGATTTGTACCTGGGAAACAGGTGGGGGACAACACCCGCCACTTCCTAAACCTTATCGACTGGGCCAATCACTCCTCACAGCAGGGCCTAGTGCTGGTGCTGGACGCCGAAAAGGCGTTTGACCGCCTGCACTGGGGATACATGGAACGCACGCTAAGCAAAATGGGAATTCCTCCCGCTTTTTCGGCAAGTGTAATGGCCCTCTACCAATACCCATCAGCGAAAGTCTTTAGCACAGGTTTTCTATCGGCATCTTTCTCCATAGCCAATGATACACGCCAGGGTTGTCCACTGTCTCCGCTCATCTTCATCCTCTGTCTTGAACCCCTGACACGCCTCATAAAAGGCGACACACACATACATGGCTTGTTGACTCCAGGCGGCACAAACAAGATAGCACTGTTTGCCGATGACATTCTCATGTTTATTACCAACCCAACAACCTCTATCCCCACAATCCTAGGGCTCCTGCGAGGTTATGGAGAGGTATCATATTACAAAAACAACACCTAGAAAACTCAAGCACTACCGATAAACTTGCCACACCACTTAATGGCCAAACTAAGCTCTGAGTATGCATTCGACTGGCGCAAATCATCCCTTACAAACCTGGGGATCAAACTGACGAAAACACACCAAGCCATCCTAACTGAGAACCACTACCCCGTAGCCAATAAACTCAAAACTACCCTAGAGTAGTGGGAAAATCTAGAGATCTCCTGGTTAGGCCATGTGAACACAATTAAAATGATGACACTGCCCCACATTCTCTACCTCTTCCGCACAATGCCCATAGCAATACCAAACAAACTGCTCAAACTACTACAAGCCACCATAAACACGCACATTTGGAAGCAGAAGCCTCCGAGGGTAGCCCAAGGCAATCTAGGGCTTCCTTACACCAAAGGGGGCCTAGGATTGCCGGACATCAAGACGTATTACAGAGCCTCTATCTTAGTGCAGGGGGTGCACCTATTGAGACTTACGAAATCTTCCCAACAGCCCTTATGGTTGTCGTTAGAAAATGCATGCCTCCATCCGCAAAACATAATACACTCCCTGTGGACCAGCACACCCCCTAAACAGGTAGGGGCGCAGCCACTGCAGTGCACTCGATTCCTGCTGCGCTCCTGGCAGCTCTGGAATAGCTTAATTATGAACCCTCACTCGCTTCTCAGAAAAGCACCACTGGCGACCTTGGCCATATTCTCCCCAGAGATGCCCATGACTGGATGGGCTGCTAAGGGCATACATAAAGTGCTAGACCTCCTGGAGGGCAACACGATCAAACCCTTCCCTGACCTTCAGAGGCAATACCTCCTACCCCAAAGAAACATGTTCCTCTTCCTTAGAGTAAAAAACATACTATTACTGTACTTGAAAGAAATGCAAACACCACTCGAAGACCCTCCCCTACTACTCCATGTGTTATAATGCCCTTCTCCACGTCCAGTCTGGGGAGAAGACATCTTACATGCTGCATTGGGAAGAGGAGTTAGGGCACCAAATCCCCTTGTCTCGATGGAGTGAGGCAATGACAAATACAAAACGAGCCTCAAAGAGCCTCTCTTTGTGGGAGGCATACTGCAAGATCACTATGTGGTGGTACCTAGTCCCACATAGACTGTCACGCATTTACAAGGATGCATCTAAGCTGTGTTGGCGATGTGGGGGAGGAGAGGGAACCATGTTACACATGTTTTGGTAGTGCCCGTTGCTAAGGGCATTCTGGAAACAAATACAAGGCCTTATATCTAGCACAACAGGCCTCCTAATCCGGCAACAGCCCGAACACTTTATATTACACATAATACCTGAGTTGACACTACAGCCTTACAGAAAAGTGATAGTCAACATACTTAGCGCAGCAAAGGTCCTTCTAGCGCAAAACTGGAAGAGCACAAAAATACCTACCATAGAGGCGGTTAGTAGCAGATTGGACGTAATCGGCTCCTATGAACTAATGGCTAGCAGGATGCAGGGCCAGGAGGATAGGCACGAGAGGGAGTGGGGCTGTTGGAAACCCAAAATGGAGAAGTAAATAATACTATGTCAAACAGAAGGGTTACACTCCACTGTGACTGTAAACGCATATACAAATGTACATGAAATCCTTAAGGTAAATGCAATCATAGATTACCACAGATACGCAACTGCTAAAAGAATGCAAACTAAGAGTAAACAGAACAGAAGCCGGCAGGGTTCGGGATTTATATATCCCCAATCCCAAGTTAGACCCTTTCCCTTCCCACCTTTGGTTTCCATCGAACAGAAATATCAAAAAAAATAAGATGCCTTTAAAATCCACGTTGACGATACACACCAACTTACCCTAATGATACCTTATGTGTACATACTTACTGTTATGCATACCTCAGGTGCACTGGACCATGTTAAAATGTAGCGCAATACTTCAATGTAATGATTTATGTATCTAACACTGTCAACTGGACGAAATGTATGTACCTACTCTGTTGAACTTAATAAAAAACTATATATGAAAAAGAAAAAAAGAAAATAAGTCACCCATTATTGCAAGCTGTATTTACTGAAACCTGTTCCACAGGTAATGGCATATGGACCTGCCTTATAATATGGTACAGACAATCTTGGTAGGAATACAAAAATCTTTACCACATCAAAACTAGTTTCTAACACAGTTTCCAAAGCTTACTTAGTAAATATCATAATGACGACACAAACAGAGTCTTAAAGGCTCATTGCCATTAAAGCAGTATTTGCCTCAGTAGATTTCCCATTGTATTTTGCCCATTAGAAAGGAAACACTGTGCACGGGGCAGCAGAGTGGAGCTGATTGGTATATTGCATACTGTTCAGCTAATAAACCTGTAGAGGAAAGACAAGTATACTTCCTTACACTATTTATATGTCAACAGCAGGATTGCCAGGCTCCCCAGCTCAACGCAGAGAGTGCAATCACTAAGATAATATGTAGGGCTAATTACATTTATATATATTCATTCTCAAACAGAATTCTCTGCGAGGGTTTGCCAACTGTGATACCTTTTACTACATTGTCGGAAAGATTATACGTTAAATAAAAAGCATTATAGCTGTTAAACGAAATCTGTCACCCACAGTCAACACTGAGTTAACTGACATGAAAAAAATGATATAGTAAAAAAAAAAAAGGGGGGGGGAGTTGGGGGCACACACAGAACATGCATTCTTAGCCATGGTGCTGCCGCACTGACAACGATTGATGCAAAATACAGAATCAGGAACAGCGCACACACAAAAATAGTTTTAAATTTGACAAAACTAATAAATAACCTATTTCAGCAAACAAACATGAGGATTCAGTTACATCATATGGTTATATCGTGTAAAGTCCACCAATACATCACAGTACCCCGATATCAGTGGGTCCTACACTAATTCTAACGTGAGGGACAAATTAAGCAGTGCTAGTGCTAAATGAACTAGAGTGTATTTAATTAATCTGTTGTAAGAGGGTTGGG
>OW240915.1:251714476-251726955 GCA_933207985.1 Pelobates cultripes | reverse complement strand
GACGGCTCCGATAAGTGAGCACACCAACAGGTCCTGGAAGAATACTGCCTTCTATTGATGGGTGTATGCTGGATCTGTGTCCTGATGGATATGTCCAATTGTCACATGCAATACAAGATGGTCGACGGAGCTAAGCATATAACCACACAACTGCTCCTACCTAAGGATTCGAGGGCTGATCGTATTGCTCAAGATATGGAGCGAAGTTGGTCTCAACTCTGGCACACTCCGGGCCTTCGAGCAGCAATGCCTACAAAACAAGCTCTAGCTATGTTCAATACATCGAATAGCAGCGGAGTCTCCAGGCCTGCTAGGAGAGACCATGTTGAGATGCCTAATTGGTAGAGGCGTAAGAGAGAGCTGAGGAAAGCACGTACACACCAAAAGCCCAGTTCCACCGATGCTCACTACACTCCTGGACCCCAGTCCACAAAGGAACAACCCGTGGGCGCTGCTCACATGCTCGGAAGAATGCACATCGCACCGATCAGCCTGACAGAAGATCACGAGCTTCGGTCCGGGTTGCAGTAGCCCGACAGGATCAGTGAGATCATTGCACTGGACTGTGTAGAAGTCTGGAGCCGGTGGAGAACTGAACTGTGGGACATAGCTTGGAATATGCTACAGGCCACATTTGGATGTTGGATGGGCAAAGGTGGAGTTCCCATATTCTCTGCTTAACCTAAATAGTAGTTATTTAACCTGTGTTATATCACCCCTAGACCTGCCTTTTCTGCCAATCTGCATTTGACACATAATCTGACTAATAACTCCTAATCCAGTCCTCACTATGCACCCAGAGGCATTAATTACATGTAACAACCTTTTCCCCTTACTTTTTCATTGTACTTTTTTGAGTAATTGCATTAATCTGTATGCTGCTTCGACATGTATACTACTAACTACTCTATAATAATCTTGCTTATTCTCAATAACAAAAAATGTGCAATGTTTTTCTTGATACCACGCAGCTGTTATACTTTGTCTGATGATCAGTTTCCACCAGCTGTTGTGGCAGTGCAAACCTGCCTGTATATCATATGCACGAATAAAATAAAGAATTAAGGGGAAAAAAATGCTGGTCCTACGCGTTTCGTTCTCAAATGAGAACTTCCGCAGGGACCCATTTGGTAAAAGCAGTAACAACAAAGTAATAAAAACTTTACAGCCTAAATAACCCTTTCCCACAGTCCTCTTTATGTAGGGCTAACCCCCAAAATGTCATTGGTGGAGTGGTGGGCGTCTTCTCTTTGTACCTCCGGATTGGTTGGTGTGTTTCTTCCTACAGCTGTCTCCATTCGCTGTTGATTCCTTTCCCCGCCTGCGTTTTCAAAAGTCCATCCATATTGTGATGCACTTCTGTGCGTTTCACGTCCAGACTTCTGCCAAAATAGCCGTGTAACGGATCGACGGGCACCCCAACTGGGTACCTCCATTGAAGGTTGCTCCTAGCACTTCCTGAGGACTCCAAGCACTGCAGCAGACACCAAAATCACCGAATCGTAGGAGCATATGAATGCTCTCAAGCATATGAATGTTGTATACAGCCGAATAGGAAAAACCATGCAAATAGGTTTACACTCCTAGCAGTCAAACTGGAACATCATACAATAAATCCTCCCCCAATAATGAGACGACACTTCACTTTGAGGGTTAAGCAGGAACTGATTTACTGGGGCTAACTGCTCGGCTTTTATGCAGGTCTCCCACCTGGTGGACACTCCCCTAGGGGACCAAATGGGAGACTGGGACACAAAGGGTAAAAGGACCAATCACAGACTTACACATTTCAACCATCCCACAATGCATCACAATCCCTCCTCTCTGCCCTGGAGATAATTGGGAAGTAATTCAATTATCTCCAAAGACAGAGGCAAAACTCCATTAACCACATGGCAGAAAACAAACAGTAAAATACATAAAATTACCTACAGTTACATTCAGTACATAAAACATATACGTTCTACATATCCCCAGATAGCTCAGATCTGAGCGCACATTATTACCGAATGGCGCTCAGATCACATACATACAGTTCAATCGCCATGGAGCCAAAGTCCTTCACACGGTCTTTTCATTACATGAACAGGCTCCATGGCTTAGCTATCTGGGTGATGCTGTTCATCCGGTTAAACTACCGAATGAACAGTCATTCGGTTCCGCTCTCGAATGGGAAGGGAAGGAGGCTGGCGGCTCAGCGGTGTTCGAGCAATTAAGTGTCCGTTTTCAGTTCCATAGTTTAGGCGCTGAACACTGCTGGCCGTTCGGGAGGTAAAATGGCCGCTGTCACGTGTTCGGCAACCGAACAAAGGCCTCCCAGCGTTCATCAAATAAGCTGCGGTTAACCGCAGCTTCTGGGCGGTCAATTGACGGCACACTCCAGTTCCCAGGTGGTCCATCGTTCGGTAGTTTGTTCGGTAGATTGAATCTACCGAACACCCTGGCAGAAAGGCATGAATAAACCTTTCAGCAGGGAAAATAACAGGTCTGAACTGCAGGGCCATAGTCTAAAGGGAGCAGGCGAGCAACCAGACTTCTCCAGTGTACAGTGGCGAGGTTGGTTTCGCCACAAGCCGTGCGTTCATCTCTAACTTGTGAGTGCAACTGTAAATTTGTGTTTCCAATATTGTATATTATATATATGCTATATCTTTGTTTTTATATACATCAGCAGGATTCCTAAAATGTTGTGTACTTTACATTTCTGTTGTGGTTGGTCACCACCTGGGAGGTAACCCTGGGAGGCTGTGTACCTATAACTTAAGTTTTGATTTTTATATTGTCATATTTCACTGGTGCCAGGTGGAATTGTCACATTCATATTTGCTTATCATTGTAAAACTTTGTAGATCATTCATATTACAGCTTATTAAGAAGTATATGACAGACAAGTGCACTTTTGGCAAGTTTAGTGTTTGTCTACTCAGCTTGCCAAATATGCCTGGTTTCACACCATGTTTTACTCATGTTCCTTCTTGATATTAAAAAAAAAAAAAAAAGAAAAAAAAGTGCAGCACCTCTTGACTATATATGCCAATTGTTTGCCATGATATTGTGTACTAAACATGTGATATCCTCTGCACTCAAATATAAATAATAAAAAAAATAAAAATAATTGCCTGGTTTCTCTAATTTCTGCTTTGAACTATGGTGTAAGTCAAGCAATCCAGGAGGCAGCATCAGAGTTACATGTCAGGCGCCTGTTGGCACAGAATTCTAAGGCACGACCTGCTATCTTCTCCCCCCACCCACCACAAAAGGACAGATAAAGTGAGTTTAATTAAATTATTAACTGAACATAGCAAGCATAAAAATAAATAAATTATTTTTAAAAAAAACATGTATTTAAATTGACAACTGCGTATGCATCTACGTGTCTGGATATTGCTACTCGTAACGTATTGTGTTTGAATCTGTGGGTAGTGACTGTTTGCAACTAGGGTGATCTATTAGAAATTGTTAGGATAAAGCAGTTAAGGTTATTGAACGGTTAATGTTACATGACATATGATGTTAAGTGTCTGGGGACTTTGCATAATTTGCAAAGACTCGCAATGGGGGTCCTGTGGCCGGGGGCAGGCAAAGGTGATTTTAACTCCCCTAAACCTGTCCCTATTTCCGGACGGTCCTCTTGAAGCGACAGGAGCCGACGTCAATGATGTGCAAAACCAATTCCCTGCAGCCATCTGGGGGGGATTAACATTTCTAGACGATTGTAGCTTCGTCTAGTGTTTTAGAAGTGACCGGCATAGGAAAATAACTGAGACAAAGTAGGAATTGCAGTGACATTCTAACATAGTCAATATTAGTATTTCAAAAAGATTTTTTCATGCGAGGGAGGGGTCCCAGTGCCGATTTAAGAAGATTAAAAGCTTCAGAGGGGTTATAATCAGTGGTGTATCCTGGTTTTGTGCTGCCCTAGGCAGGACAAAACTCAGGCGCCCCCCTCCCCCCGCGCCACCCCCACCCAACCCTTCCCCCCCGCCCCACCTTCTAAATACACACACACACAGTCAGACACAAACACACACACACACAGTCAGACACAAACACACACACACAGTCAGACAAAAACACACACACACAGTCAGACAAAAACACACACACACAGAGTCAGACACACACACACAGTCAGACACACACACACACACACAGTCAGACACAAACACACACACTCACAAACACACACAGTCAGACACAAACACACGCACACAGTCACACACACACATTAACTTTTTTTTTAATTTAAATCCCCCCCCCAACCTCCTTACCTTTGGGAGTGCTGAGGGGGGAGGAAGGTCTCTTTCTCCCTGGTGGTCCAGTGGCTGCCGGTCGGGTGGGCGGCGCTGGCAGGTGGTCGGCTGACGAGGGAGCTCTTCCTCTGAGCTGACTGCTCAGCTCCCTCGCGCGCCGCCCGCAGAGTGAGGCTAGGAGCCGGAATATGACGCCATCTTCCGGCTCCCAGCCTCACTTTGCGGCGCGCGAGGGAGCTGAGCAGTCAGCTCAGAGGAAGAGCTCCCGCGTCAGCCGCCCGCCTGCCCGCCCGCTCGGGATGTCAGTTAGCCGCAAGGCTAACTAGGCATTTGCCCTGGGCATTTGGGGGGCGGCGTTTTTTGCCGCCCCCTGAAAAATGCCGCCCAAGGCAAATGCCTTGTTTGCCTCGCGGCTAATACGTCCCTGGTTATAATTGTAGTATAATGTTTAGGATTATTGAGTTTTGAGTTAGAGTGGGGATGAGTTTAGTATTGAGTTACTTGGGCTGTTTATTTTTGAAGAGAAGTTACACCTAGGGTTAAGGTAATGGGTTTTGCTTTTTGCTTAGACTTAAGAGTGCTTACATTTTGGATTGAGTAGAGTGTTTGTTTAGGTTTTGAGAAGGGTTTAGTTTAGGGAAAGAGAAAAAAGTTTGTTTAAGGGGTCACCCTCCTATGTTTAATAGTATTGCTGTGTGAATAACTCTATACTGATCTATTATTGGTTAGACAGGTGTGCATCATTGTTCCTGTACCTCCTGCAAAGCACTTCCTGGTGACTCTGCCTAATGGAAATCTGGCCCTGGAGGGAAGTGGTGACTAAGGACATTGATAAAACTGTTGGTTTCTTGGGAAATTCAGACTTTTATAAAATATAATTGGATGAATCCGGTATTTCACCTAAAGTTAAAGCAAGCTAAGATGCTCTCTCTAGATGTCAAGAGTGTTTCTTTAACACTGCCAGGGTTATGGATTAGGAAAAGGAAATCATGGATTTATATACAAATATATATTATGCGTGTTTTAATGCAATAAGATGGAAATGAGTATTAGTATTTTCCACATTACAATAAAATGAATAATACAAATAAATATCTGCAAAATATACAGAAAACTAGAAAATATACTTGTGTATGTATCCATTTTTAAAAGAGGATGACAAAAAATAAAACTATTACTTTGTTTTTGTGCGAATTATTATTTTTTTTTTTAATTTAAGCAATGTATTCCATTACAAAACATTCCCTCACTAATATCCAAAGCAGCCTTAGCAACTTGAAGGGCCTCAGCCTGACAGTGAAACCAATCATTGCAACTATCTCACAGTCCAAAGTTTAACTACTAGTTCAACAATTTATTAATACCCATATGTCACACTCACTAATTATGCTAAGATTGAATTGTATGTGACCTACGTCCTCTGTAGCAGAGTGAGCGGTCAACTCAATGCTAACATCCCAAATCAAACATAACCATAAGTTAACCAAAGTTAGAAAAATGGAACAACTGCTTGACTGTGTCACTATTACAAGACATGGCCACTATGGCTGCAACATCCTATCCTGCCATAGACTGGTTGCCATGTATCTTTTACAGCAGTGGTTTCCAAGCCAGTCCTCAAGGCACTCCTACCTGTCCAGGATTTAGGGATTACCCACTTGTGTCAAGGTGGGTTTTTTTCTTTCTAAAAACAAATTAGATATAACTAGTAATCCCTAAATCCTGGATTGGTAGGCGTGCCTTGAGGACTGGTTCGAAAGCCACTGATTTAGAGAAAAAAAAAAGTTTCTAGTACTGATTTTGGCAAGCATACTGTTCCTATCACCTGACATGTTAGATTTATGTATGTCCAAATGCATTTCTATCAGAGGTGATAGACAGTTTGCAAATGATTTACAAGGTATTATGCTAAAGATTGGGGTGTTTCCTAACCATCCACCTGACTGCTGAATTAAGCTCGATTGGAATATTTAGTACAGCTATTGAGATACATATTGCTCTGTTCTTACTACTACGGCTGTTATTGGCTAGGGAGGGATAACATTTAACTCCTGGTGCCTACATGAAAATTAATTTAGCTGTTATTTTAAACCCAACTGTATATATTATCCAACTCAGTGTTATTATTATTAACATTAAAATAATCAAAAGATGGTCTGAACCTGTGACCCAGAGGCTTGAGTAAATATTAAAGACATTGCAGCTGGAGCAGTAACTAACTAAACTATCTCACCATCTGAATGTACAGTCACAAGTGTAACTAATTATTGTAATAAATTGTACGTTGTGTCAATGGACTTATAATTAGGAAGTCACTGCCTTGCCCTAGGTTATAATTAAGCACCATTTACGTTAGAGATTCATCAAGCCTTGTTGTGGGACTTTCTTCCTCCTTGTGTTGTGAACACGTTAAAGTGGCACAGGCTGTTTTATTTGTAATCCTCTTCCGACTGCACTACACTTTATTGCCCCCCAGTTATCTCTAAATGCTTCCAGGGCCCCCATTTCCCTTTTTTTCTTCCTCATTTCTTCTCCAGATTTATATCCTATTAGTGCCACCATCTTAGTGTTCCTGGTTGATGTTTACCACATTGCCTTCATCTGCCCACACACTATTGCAGCACAGTCGCTAATCCAACACAGGTTACCTATGCCCCCATGGTAAGGCTCCTATTAAAATACTTAACTGAAGGGGGATATAGTGACCCCTCCAGTCCCACCCGTGCCCTGCAAATGGGGGCTATTAAACTAAACGGGGGACCTATTATCTCCACTAGCCTTTACCCATTGGCGGCGTGTGGGGGCTCTAAATGATAAGAGGGGGACGTATTGTTCACTCCTAGTTTCTACCCGTTGGTGACAGGTGGGGGTCCTAAATGAAAGTGGGTGGAACTAATTGCTGCCGCCACCCTCTGGAGGGTTAGGGCTAGTTGTAAAAATATTCCCCAACAGTGACTAGGGGTCCCCTACTAATCTCCCCATGACTAGAGGTCCCCAAGCTAATAGTCACCCCCTAATAAACAAATTACCCAATTAAAATTAGGGGGACAAACTAAATACCTGAAAAATAAAATACTAACCATTAGATATCCTATCAGAAGTATCTCATTCTGGTTGAAGATGGACTGCCCTTATCCCTTAAAGGGACACTGTAGTCACTATAACCACTTTGTCTCTTTGAATTGGTTATAGTGCCTGGAGTGCCCTGGCATTGTCCCTCCATTCAGTGTTGCACCATGTTTGTGCAGTATGCCACAAAATAAGAGTCCCTGGTCACCCACAGTCCGGCCCCTTCTGTATGTGCAGCTAAGGCAGAGATTACACACTTCCTTGTTGTCATACCCATTCATACCGTCAGCTGGAGCTCTGACAGGTTAAAAGCAGTCAGCTGACACTCTCAGCCAATCACAGCTGCCTATTGCTGCTCAGGGTAATACTTCCTTATTAGCCGAAGCAGCACAGAAGGGATGGACTGCCGTGGTCTCTTGTTTAGCATTAAAGCATTACAACATTAAAAACTGTTTAATGCTGACAGAAATGATGGCACCAGGGCACTCCATACACTATAACCAGTTTAATGAGATGAAGCAGATACAGTGCCTACAGTGTCCCTTTAATCCTCTGTGCAGGAGAGGATTATGGGATATGTAGTTTATCCCATAGTAGTTAATCCCGAAAGATCAGTTCCAAACATCACAGGATGATTGGAACTGTTCAATAAACCGAGAGCCTAGTCATGGGGAGATGAGTAGAGGACCCTTAGTTTAGTCTGTCTTAATCACCGCACATGAACAGTTTGTTACTCGGCATTCTTTAAAACAGCACAATAGAGATGACACTGACACTGGCTACCTAGAACTAAGTGTCCAGGCTACCTGACTCACAATTTGTATGGGCTGTTTTTATATCCTCATCGGTTTTTACAAATTACTATTACTATAAGCCACTCTCAGACATGAGAATGGCCTCAGGGTGCTCTAAGCCCCATGCACTTTGCAATAATCTTACAGTGGTGCTTAGAATTATTCTTTAAAAGCTGCTTATTATTTGTTTATGCTTTTTTTATTTTACTAAATAATATAAATGTTAGCTGACCTATTATTTTTTTGGCTATGAATTCCTATAATGGCTATAAAACACACACATTATATTCTGTAAGTAGCCCAGAGCTCCGGTGGTATCTTTTACCCCAATCAACACTACCACTCTTATGTTCAAAAAAAGAGTCTGCATTCAACAGTATGCTGGGAAGGCAGGAGCACTTTCATCAAATTAGTATGCAACATAAGGCAGCTGTATATTCAAATGGGTTTTCTAGCAATTTGGTTGTTTTCCTTATAATAACAGGAAAGAACATTTTGATTTTGAAGGTGACAGAGGCAATATTACTAGAATTAAACAATCTGAATTAGCTTTTTCATGAAATGTAATATGTTTTATGCTTTTAGATTGGATGCTCCAGTGCTTTCAGATGAGCATTTCACTGTCACAGTCAGTGGCCAGGAACAGAATAAGCTGCAGAGGTAGGATTATCCTCAAATTTAATTTTTTTTTTTTTTTTTATAGAAAAAGAAGCTAATAGCAAATGTTTCCAGCTAACTGTAGGTTCATCTATGCTATAACTAGAGAAGAAAGAAATAATATTAGATGAAAAGAAATGTATAAAATTAGTAAACAAAGGGATATTTTGAAGATTGATGCTAAGCCCAGATAAAAGCAATTTTCATCATAAAAGACAACAGAATAGGCCATGACCAAGCAGCGATTGTTAAGTGCTCCCCAAAGTAAGATTTTTAATGTCACTTAACATAAGCAGCGAAATATAAAATTATGTACATAGCATAGTGTTTTGCCAACAAAACAGTTTTATACACCTTTTTTAGAATGACTTACGGGCTTCTTATAAATTCTTTATTACTATAAACACATTATCCGTCTTTACATTTGTAATTATCAAAACAGGTATTTTTATATATGTATATAAAATATATATAGTAGATATGTACGAGATTTGTTTTGACATTGTTAATATAATGAGAACGGTTTGCACGACATCGATATAACCAAGCAGCCAAGGAGAGTGGACTGGAATGTGCATGTATGAACAATGACGACTTAGTGGGGGCGCTAGATGCCATTGAGTGAGCATGTGTACTGTGTGGCCGTCGCATTTCAAATGACTGAACGTGTAGAGCAATAAATCTGCAACAAATTTTGCGTTAAGCTTAAACATTCTGTAACAGCTACCCAGCTGGTAAGGGGGTATCTGCCGTTGGAGACGTCCTTTTCCTGGCAAGCTGTTGTGTAGTAATGGAGTTCTTATTCCCATCCACGAGATACAAGGGTAGAGTCAGGCATAACTGTAAAATGGAGCAGAGGAACTGTACAATAAATCCCCTTTCAAAAACGAGACGAGGCTACGTTTTGAAGGGTCAAGCAGAACTGATGTTTATTGACAGGGGTCTCCTTTTATGCAATGCTACCCTGGAAAGGGCGACACCTTCATAATTAACACAATACCCAATCACAAACATGGTACAACCCCCACGTCTCCTCCCCTCAGATAAACATTTAACATAATTATAACACACACAATTTTACCCAAGTTCTGGATGTACCCCAAAACCAGGGGGTACACCCTTAAATCCGGTATCCCCAGATAGCTCTTGTTCAGGGGGACAACATAGCAAAAATCAAGCCCATTCGGTTAAAGCGTTCGGGAGTTGTGGGTCTTTGAAGTTTTGACCGACCGCACAGACTCTCTAGCAGAAAATAGTTCAACAAGTTTTGGCCTTGCGGTCGGTCCCCATTCGTGCATTGAAAACCCACGAAAATCTTGCCATCCACAGCTATCTTGGCGTTCGCCAGAATCCCCATGCATGGTTTAGTCTTTCTACCGAACGGCCGGCTGTTCGGTAGTTTCAGCACAAATCTACGTTGTCACGGAGGTCTCATCGGTGTTCACCTGTTTCCGTATCCGTTTTTAGTTCCACACGATTGACGGCAAAACACCGCTGTTCGTGCGTAAGATGCCCGCGAAAACACGTGCAAAGTCCCGAAATGGGGGCCACCTATACTTTACACAAAGGATTCATGCTGAACCATGCGAACGGATGTGCCGGTCTGGGAGGTAAAATACCACTTAATTTCACATCAGGGTGGTCCGGTGTTCGGCAGTTTGGATTCATTTTTGGGGCAATAGTAATTCACATACAACAGGCAAGTCGGTTCTTTTCTATATCCAGATTATGTATTGTTAAAGGAGTCTGTGCAGAAATTGTAGTCCTGTTACACATTCCACCACGGAAACTATTCGGATGATTCAGGAGGCTTTTGGTGATGACGCAATGAGTGCAGTATGATAAAAGTGTGACACAAATGCTTCAAGGATGGTCAAGAATCGTTTGAAAGACTTGGCTCCCTGCAACTTCTTGCTTTTCCCAAAAAGTAAAATCGCCTTTAAAAGGGGAGAGATTTCAGACCATCGATGAGAGTCAGGTAAATACAAGTCAGCTGATGGCGATTCCAACAAAGGATTTTGCAGAGTGTTTTGAACAGTGAAAAGGTACCAAGGTTCCAAGGTGCCTACTTTGAAGAGGGCTGTGAGGCATTATTGTCCTATGTACAATGTTTCTTGTATCTTGTATATTCTTCAATAATTATGTCTCTATTTTTCATATTACATGGCTGGATACTTTCCGGACAGACTTCATATATACACACACATACATGTGTTGATGCTAACCAATTAAATAAATACTCCAAAAATATATGGCTCTGCAAGGAACACTCCAAAACACTTGGTGAAAAGGCTTGCAGTCGTGCTTGAGAGATTAACAGTGTGTCCACTCTTTATTATTTAATAAAGGTGCCGATTTCAAGAAAAGGTCATGGGTTGCACCCTCCCAGCTGTTAGTTAAACAGCCTGGAGGGTGCTCTTCCTCACATGTTTTTAACACTTACTCAAAGTGGATATGAGGCTGCTCATAGAGAAGCACTGGCTTTGACAAGCACTGCTGCCAGATTCTGGGGATTGACACTACTGCTCACTTCCCCACAATGCTTCTCTTTGAGAAGCATTAGATTGGCCAGATGATATCAATGATGATATGCTTGGGTGCAGAGCAGGGATACAGCAAAGGAACAACTTGCCTCTGGCTTAGAGGTAAGTAACCTTTTTATTTTGGGGGAAAGTGGACCCCTTATCCCAAACAGTCTACACAAAATTTCAGATTTATAAGTAACTACATTTGTTTAGAAAGCTGGAGTGTTCTTTTAATAGAATTTTCTACAGAAAAGCATTGTCCCTGAAATCATTAATACACACTTGTAGCTACGAGCCTTTATAATCTGTTCTGAGTTTTCAACCCCACCTCCATCTCTTGAGGTTATATTCCTCTGACTGTTCCACCCTTATATCTTTCCTTGCCCCCTTATAGACTTTTTCAGTACTTCTAATTCCAGTGTTTAAAAACACATGTTCTTAGGGAAGTTTATAATCTAGCATCTTAATTTCTCTCCCTAGCAGACCTCCAGACTCACCTCACACAACCACCTACCACCTACAATGTCCATATGACATACAGTCTATAAATACTGCATGTTGCTAATAATCAAATACATCTATATTCCCTTTTGGAAACACTGCTTTTATGTGATTATACCTACTTTCTTTAGACTGGAAATTGTATTATGTAGATTGCTTTGTCACAATTATATGTTTATTATTTTCTCATTTTACAGTGCTGTTGAATATGATTGCTTGTGCTTTATTAACAAGACTATGCAGGTAGGAATTAACCCACAATTTAAAGGAATATAAACTTAACTTGTTAAAAATGCTCAAATTATACAAATGAAAAATATTAAAATAACTTTTTTTCAGCCGCGATTGTGAGAGCTGCACAATTCTTGTTCTCCTGTTATGTTCACAGGGACAGCTATGGAGAGCGTTATCCCTAAATCCCTGTCAGGCATGGGGTTATTAAAGATTACAGAAGACATTGAAATATAACATATACATCAATACAAATATTAAAGAGAGTGCTCATCTAGATCACTTCAGTTAGGCACAGGGGCATTAATCTCTAACGGACAGAGGCAACTGAAAATTTATGCTATGTGTTTCTTTCTTCATAATTTAAGATTTTTTCTTTAACAACAATAATAATAATAATAATAATAAAATATATTGTTTTTTTTAGAGGACAAAAAGGACTTTCTTTT
>OW240915.1:251674441-251714376 GCA_933207985.1 Pelobates cultripes | reverse complement strand
AATATGTTATGCGCATACCTAACACACTATTAAGTATAAACAAAATTGTAAAAATAGGGAAAAAATTTTTTTCATTTTTTATTATTATATTGTTTACACATCAAGTGCAACTAAGAAAACGTCCTAATTGTTAAATGCCTCATATGTCTAGGATCTAAATAAATTTTTGGTAGTTAAAACTAATCCTATACCAACCCTCCCCCCACCCCATTCTATTCCTACTCCAATGCTTATACTAACTCTAAACTCAACTCGATTCCTGTCCAGTCCCGGATCACTCTGCCACATCCAATATCTAGCTGAAAAGCCTAGGACAGCCTCGGCAAAGATAATGCTGCTGAGTGACTTAGAGTGGTCCGTTGCCATTCTCAGACAGTCAGTGATTCCCCATTTGTAAAAACAGCTTGAGAAAAAAAAGTACATTTCTCAAGCCGTTTTGAAGCCACTGATTGTCCGACAGTGTCAGATGACCACTTGAAGTAAATCAAATATGCCATTCTGACGTCAAGAATGATAGTGGAGGTGGCAGAGTAATCTGGAGCTAAAAAGGACATTTTGAGATGATTTTGTTTTGGTGCCTGAGGGGTCACTTTAAACCTACCCTAACATTAACCCCTAAGGGATTCCTTCTCCAAAATTCAGTAATAGTCAGCACAGATACATTTTCAAGCTAAAACACTAGGGCGTGGTCTGGGACCGCCAGCATTGAATCAATGCTTTCCTATGGGGGAGGCCTAATGCACTCACTGTGCTCGCCACACATGCGCATTAGGTTACCGCTATCTCTGTGACATCGTGGGAGAAGGAGACAGATCCCTGCCGAGGGACCTCAGCCCTGATATCAGGTAAGTGAAAAAACATTTTTTTTAACCCTTTCATGATGGGAGTTGCGGAGACAGAGGGAGGAATACAGTTTTGCATTCCTAACAGAAAATAGTATTCCTTTAAATTTGAAATTTACTTTGAATTACATTTTAACATTAGTAAATAACCCTGACAGAGTAGCTAATGCATTGACATAAATAAATGTTCATTGGCCATTGGGTTCTCACAGAAGTCACTGCTAGCCCGTTAATCTGTTTCCATACATTTCAGTGACTAAAACAATCTGAACTGGATCATTTTTTATTTTGTTTTAGGACAATGTTACAACTTCTGTTACTAAAAACATACTCTTCGCAGTAGTAAATGTACACTATATGTACACTATGGTGTGCACCCTGGAATATTTTATATATAAGAGGCAAGCATTTATTGAATATCCAATCACAATTTATTTAAAAAAAACAAAAAACTAAAATGTATTATACTTTAATATTTTTATTTGGCTTACATTTTTAAACTTACAATAAAAATGACAACATTTAAAAAATTAAATTTGCACTTAGAAGAGACAACACATCTATTTGCTGGAGCTGAGTTTGGCATAACTGCCTAGAATGCCTTCTGTTACATGCAAGGCTAGGAGCCTCAGAGTTTGTATACTGTATCCCTCTCTATAGTTAGCATAAACAAACAAGAAGATGTTCTCAAGGAGCACAGCTTACAATTTGTAAATGAAAGGAACACTGTAGCATTAAGAATACATATCTGTATTCCTAATACTACTGCCCTGATGCTCCTTGTCGTTTAGTTAGCACCATTTCTCCAGGGCAGGGTCTCCCTCGGCACTGACGCAACCTTCTCCTCGATTGATGTCATCCTTGAGGAACAGCCAAATTCAAATGATGCTCATAAAGGAGCTTGGAGCACCTTACGAGCATGCGCTGCGCTTGCCATGATGCACCTAAGATTCTGGCATAGAGAATACAATGATTCTCTATGGCCAACCGTGATGACACTGCACATGCACGTGCGCTGTCACTGTATGAGAACCCAGGGCTTGGAGGCATGGCTGAAAGACACACTTCCAAGCCCTCTAATTAGTTTAATATTGGATTTTGGGAGCAAAAACAGGACTGCAGTTCAGGCACTGACAGCTTCATTAAAATGAAGTTGTTAAAGTGCCTACATTATCCCTTGAAGCATATTTTTCATGTGCAACTACAAAATGACAGAACATGGTTAAACGATATATTACCTATTGTTTAGGGGACTTGCCCACAGAATTCCTGAGGTATTTTATAGGTCTACTTTATCACATTACGTGGCTGACATATTATTTCAATTTAACATATGTGGGGTCAATTAACGCTGAATAGTTATTAGAAGACATGATAACAAAAGCCATTACACTGCAGTTCCGTTTTGACAGTAAAAATTTCTGCAACATTATCACAAATCCTCCTGCATTAGTGCAATGATCCTTACTACAGTTTCATATTATAATGAAAAGACTGCTCTAGCATACTTGATAAAAGTAAAACATTTTTTTCCACTCATTTCAACATTTGTATTTTCCCCTCCTTTTTAGGTTACAATTAGTATAACAGGATTACGTTGGATTTCAGGTTGGGACAGAAAAAAAATTAAAAGAATATAATTTCATTTACATGGCTATATTATTCACTTCCTTTTTTTTGTTAAAGGGACAGTGTAGGCACCCAGACCACTTCAGCTCACTGAAGTGGTCTGGGTGCTGTGTCCCTTTTGCACTTAGTGCTGCAATGTAGAACATTGCAGCACGACGTCCGCCCTCAGTGGCTGTCCACCAGATAGCCACTGGGGACGTTTCCGGAATCGTAACAGACTTTTGGTCTGTTATCTGACGCTGGACGTCATCACGTTCTGCATGTGGACCTCCAGCGTCGGATTTTTTCCCATAGAAAAGCATTGATTCAATGCTTTCCTATGGGGAGGTCTAATGCGCGCGCGGCAATTAGACCCTGCTCGTTGCGGGACAGAGGAGGGGGCGGAGCTTCGACCCAGCACGAGGGACATCGGCACTGGGATAAGGTAAGTAAATAAATAAAGGGGTTTTAACCCTTTAGTTACCGAGGAGGGGGGACGCCAGGGAGGTGGGAGGCAGAGGGATCGGTAGTGGCAGGAATACAGCTTTGTATTCCTGGCACTACAGTATCCCTTTAAGGTTTATGCAAACCTTCACCAGCATCCCTATTAACTAACTCGGAAACTTGAATCCTACATCAATAAGTTATATTACATAAATAAATACCACTTAGTCGGTTATTCACTAAACTTTGAATATTTTGGAATTGAAATGAAATCAAATCAAATGGCATAATTAAGGCAAACATGGCTGAATTTGAGAAATTCTCCAACTCTGCTATGTCAAAGTTTGAATATTTTAACATTAGGGAACCACTCCGGGCACCATAATCACTAAATCTCAATGATGCACAGGCTTAAGTAAAGAGGGAACAGCAGTGATAGGCTGAGAGTGTTAGCTGCTGCTTTCAGCCTACCGTTTGCCAACCTTCAAGAGTAAAGATTAATCATTTACATATATCTAATCTTAATGGGCAGCCAGTGATAGACGGAGGGTGTCATCTGATGCTCTCAGCCTATAACTGCTGCTGACTCACTCCTGGAGCCAACACTTCCCCATTAGCACAAGCACAGGAGGCCGGGTAGCAGATCAGTACCTGGGGAGACATCTTCTGTGAAGATTAAGTAGTTATGGTGCCCAGAGTGTTCCGTTAATTTTGCCATTTGAATTTCAATTCTCTACAATTTAAAGTTTGAGTGAATAACCTAGTTCAAATACATACAATTATTTTAACTGTAAGGTTCAATACTAAAATATTAAACTATTATTTTAAACATTGCTTGATGTTCAAGGTCACACAAAAAAAGACTTCCTTATAAGTGTATGAGCACACTGACAGGACTGAATGAGCTATAATCCAAGCAGCCTACATTTGAAGGAAAGGACACTTAGGGTTACATATAGTAAGGACTACAAACAGACTACATGTCTGCTTGTTTACAGCCATCATGACGTATAATTTGCAAAAGGAAGCAACTTGGGCTATTTCATATGGGGCAGTTTGAGTTGTTTCTCTTTACTGTTTCGCCACCAGTAGCTGCCACATTTTTCACACATACAGTACAATTTTGTGGCCTTGCTTGAGACATCTAGCAACAGCTCAAAACATGCCTGGCATATGATTGGCATGTAAAGGGAACTACATCAACCACCAACGATGCATAATAGAAAAGGGAATTTGATCACTTTGGAACGGTATCATGGCGATTATATGTCTTGTGCAGCCTTAGGGAGTTTTTGAGGGCTAAAGCTTCATACCCCTATTAGTGAGGAGAATGGCAGCAATCAGGTCTTGATTTGGGGGAGATTTAAAAGGCTGCTGTACACTGTATAATTGTACCCTGTATGTCAGCCGTTATTACCTGTATAATTATAACCTGTATGTCAGCCATTACTACCTGTAAAATTGTACCCTGTATGTCAGCTATTACTACCTGTATACGTGTACTTTGTACATCAGCCATTACTAACTGTATAATTGTACCCTGTACGTCAGCCATTACTACCTGTATACGTGTACCTTGTACATCAGCCATTACTAACTGTATAATTGTACCCTGTATGTCAGCCATTACTACCTGTATAATTGTACCCTGTGTGTCAGTCATTACTAACTGTATAATTGTACCCTGTATGTCAGCCATTACTGCCTGTATAATTGCAACCTCTATGTCAGCCATTACTGCCTGTATAATTGTACCCTGTGTGTCAGCCATTACTACCTGTATAATTGTACCTTGTATGTCAGTCATTACTACCTGTATACGTGTACCTTGTACATCAGCCATTACTAACTGTATAATTGTACCCTGTATGTCAGTCATTACTACCTGTATACGTGTACCTTGTACATCAGCCATTACAACCTGTATAATTGTACCCTGTATGTCAGCCATTACTACCTGTATAATTGTACCCTGTATGTCAGCCATTACTACCTGTATAATTATACCCTGTGTGTCAGTCATTACTAACTGTATAATTGTACCCTGTATGTCAGCCATTACTGCCTGTATAATTGCAACCTCTATGTCAGTCATTACTACCTGTATAATTGTACCCTGTATGTCAGCCATTACTGCCTGTATAATTGTACCTTGTATGTCAGTCATTACTACCTGTATAATTGTACCCTGTATGTCAGCCATTACTGCCTGTATAATTGTACCCTGTGTGTCAGCCATTACTACCTGTATAATTGTACCCTGTATGTCAGTCATTACTAACTGTATAATTGTACCCTGTATGTCAGTCATTACTAACTGTATAATTGTACCCTGTATGTCAGTCATTACTAACTGTATAATTGTACCCTGTATGTCAGCCATTTCTACTTGTATAGTTGTACATTAGCCATTACTACGACAGAGTACATGGTATGGTGCATGTAATGAAGGGGTTAAAATAGTTAGAATAGAGCATTCAAGTAGAGATAGATGTACACGAAAAACCACAGCACTTTAAATTGTGTAAGATGCAATGCATGGCAAAGAATACCTGTAGATAATCTCGTAGTGTGATCTCCATCTTCAGTCTTTCTTCATAGACGGACATTAGTTTATCTTGCTCATCTAAATAACACGATTGCAGTGTCTTATACTCTTTGGCTAGCATTCTGTTTTCATGAAGTGATGCCATCAAGGTTTCCTGTATGATAGAGGTAATGGTTTAATTTAATGATTGTGATATTTTCTAATGAAAACCTTGTTTTGGAAAAATATGATACTTTTCAATTGGTATTTTCTTATAGCAGGTATAATGTGACAGAGGAAGAAATAAACATGTTTTATGCTCTAGTCCAGGGATAGGCAACCTTCAGAACCCCAGATATTGTCCAAAACATCCTATCCTAGCCTATCCCTGCTCTAGTCTATAGTAAAATAGGAAGCCATGTTATTATGACAGGTATGGCAACTGACTTCATTTATTTATAGGGCGTGGGCAACAGTATTTCTCAGCACTTAGAATGAGGGTATGGGGCATCCTAAAGTCCTTTGATTTGAAAGCAGAAGCACAGTATACAGGCCATTTTGCTTTGCTTTTCATCCTATCATACATGAAGAGAGGGAAGACACATACCATGCATTGGGCTTTGCCTGGTTAGTAGAGGCACATTGAGATGTCTGGACAACAGTTATTTGGTGAAGGACCACTGTTATCTCTACAGCTGCTGAAGACATTTGATTACTTAAAATAAATAAATATATGGGGTAATAGTGACTGTAACAAGTATACAGTGAGCTATCAATGTTGAAATATGGGATGATGATGATGGGAATTGCTGAACCACGTAATTATGAACAATGATTTTGCAAGTAATGAACTTTTGTATGGGAGTCTATGGCATGAACATGGTCTATATTCTACATTTTGCTGAAATATTAATAATGTGACATGTCTGGTCTCCTCCTACACAAATAAATGAAGAATTACAAATGGAGGGGGCTGGAAGAGAGGATATACATTTATATTTAAATAAATAATTGCTTTCCTTCTTGCAGGCTTGAATCCGATTATGGTTTCTTGTATCAATGCTCTAACCAACAAGTGGCTGGGTACTACCACCATGGTTTCTTGTTATATGTGCACATGCTACTTTACTAGCCATTGCTTTTAGGACAGCTTATACAAACAAGAGAAGGGATTGGGGGCACACCGCAGAAAGGTGCTGCCGCAGTGACCAAACTTCATACATGAAAAAAATAGTTGCGGCGCACTCAGACTAGGATTACAAGGATTTAATAATACACTTTATTTTTAACACTAGTACTATTTAATTTGTCCCCCACATTTTAGCGTAGGACCCACCAACATTGGGGTACTTTGAAAGCAGTGGTGGGCTTAACGTTATATGGCCATATGGTGGAACTAAATCCCCATGTTTATTCTTAGATAGGCAATTAAGAAGCCGTCTTTGTGTTGTATTTTTTTCTAGTCTGAGTGCGCCGCAACTATTTTTTTCAAGTTTATACAAACAATTCAGATTCATGCAGCTTCCACATGAAGAAATAAAACTGCTCATGGAAGGGAATGGAGGCCACTGGTCATTCAAATTTATGCGGAAAACGTGATCTGTCACATGCAGCCTTACACCTTAAGAACTAGGAGTATCCCCTTAAATGTAGTACATGTCACAACAAATAAATATTGGAGATAGCTGCATGTAAGAAAGGTTTTTATTTAAAAACAAAAAAAGACAAGTCCACACATTCTCCTTTGTTACCACATTTCTGTCTTCCTCAACAGACCAAACACATCTAGATTAGGAACTGGCATAAGGCATAGTTGTATAAAAAGTATAGATAGAGCACTCGTTCTTCTCATGAGATCTTTTCACCTTGATATTGTCGCCTGCAATTGAAATATATTAGGCAGGGAATTCATATTTTTTAATGAAAGAGTGGGAGGGAAGAAAAATGGAAATTGAACACTTAAGAATACAGAGGATAAATTACATAAAAACGTTCATTTTTCCTGCCCCTTTTAATCTTACTGACGTATTCAAACTATTGGACATGTACTGTAACTGAATATCTCAACTGTACCTGAAGAAATAATGGAGCGTGTCTCAGCAGTAAAACAGAACGGCACTAAACTGATGAGTTTAACCCAGCAGAAAGAGCGGCTGTAAACATGACAAATGCCTGCTATTGATTTCAGGTTTAATTACTCTGTGCAGCACTGACAAAGCCCATCAGATGTTGTTGTGAAGTGTAAATGGAACAAACCACACTTCACTGACCATAGGAAACTGATGGTGTCTGCAGTTTGCATTGTTTACTTTATCCTCCGTAAACTTCAGCCTTGATCAAATTAACAAGTGCTACTAACCTCCAACAAACTACTGTGCTCGTTGGTTTTATAGCACAAGCCTGAGATTACCACCATCCTATACATATACCATGACAGGTGAAGGTTCTGCTTTAGCTTTGCCAAGCGGTGTTTACCAAGTTTTGTGGTGCATATCAGGTTGAGGTTTTCTTAAAATTAAACGTGATTCCAAAGTAAATCACTTTAATTGCCACGAAAAGTAGCGTCATAAACATCAACCATTCACTTTACGGGTCACAAAGTACGGTTCTTAGGGTTTGTTTGTTTGTTGTACAAACAAATTCCCTGATGCAGCTAGTGAAGGATTTGTTTATCTATTATCATTTTCCATATAACATCTTCTGCCCCAATATTGTGCCAGGAAAAAGCACAATTGGTACCCTGGGAAGGAAGCCTTGGACATCTCTCTCAGATAAAACCTTTTTTTTGTGGCACCATCTAGGGTAATCATGAGAAGATTATCACTCATGCAAAGTGAAAGTAAATCATTTTGTAATCAGCCAAGGTTTCTTTATATAAATACCACTTAGCTTTAAAAGCTTTGAAATTAGCTATGAAAATAATCATTGAAACATGTTTCTCTATAATGGGTACATACATGGATAATTTTTTTTGTATTTTAGTAATGATTTTCTACATGTGCATGACTATGTATCCAAGAATTGTCCAAGTAGTAAAGGAACACTATATGGTTAGGAATACAAAGCTATTTAGAAGACGTTGGATGTCCTAATGCAAACCGTGAAGGCGTCCAGGGTTGAGTTAAACTCCACGAGACAGCAGGAAGCGCCTTTAGAGGCAGCCTAGTTGATGTAATGTTTTTCAGCTGCAACGTTAAGGGGGCAGAGCACCCAGACTGCATCAATGAGATGAAGTGTTCTGGGTACTTAAGTGTCCCTTTAACATGAATATGGAAATGGAAAATAAAAAAAGGAAATGTTAAGAATGAAAAATGATAACAGAATTTAAAACCATTTTTTGGAAGTGATCCTGGGTGGGAGCACAGGGCCAATGCACTCTGTAGCTAGAGGTCCTTATTTTAGGTCCCATGGTTTATTTGTTTCCTTAAAATAGCCAAGCTTGCCTATTTCTCTGACCGTATTCCTGTGTGAAATTGTGATTAAATGTACTAATTATGTAAAATACAATCAAAGATAATACAGTGATTAGCAATTTTACATACCAGTCTTACCTGTTATTATTTTTATCAAGGTGTAGTACTATATTATATGAAAGGACGTTTTATCTGTTATAAATAAGTGATTTAGTTTGACTTTGAATCACTGTTTAGGACTGTTGGATACTAAGGGAGGTGGATATAGTATATGCCTAAATATTTTCTTCCATCTAGCTAAGCTACAAACCATTTAGTTAATAATCCCCACTCAATCATAGATTTATTCCATGCATTTTGCCAACCTTATGTTTTATGATTGCATGTGTGCATTGATCAGTTGACGAGTGTCCTATAGAAGGAAATATTGTTTTTGGAAGCATAGGTTGTATGATGGTACTGAATCTATTAGTTTAAAGGTCAGGTGTGGTACCTGTGATATTTGCTTTGGTTTACATTGTACAATTGATTGCCTTAACCATAATTTGATGTCATTTGATAAATTAATCATGCCTGAGTGTAATTGACTTGATAGTGTGAAAATATAATTTCTAGATATGTTTTGCTATTACAGCGTATTATTATTAAGTGTTCTTGCATAGCAAGACCACTTAATGTTATCTCACATATATATTTTTATTAAGTGTTCTTGCATAGCAAGACCACTTAATGTTATCTCACATATATATTATTAAGTGTTCTTGCATAGCAAGACCACTTATTGTTATCTCACATATATATATATATATATATATATATTTAAGTGTTCTTGCATAGCAAGACCACTTAATGTTATCTCACATATATATTATTATTAAGTGTTCTTGCATAGCAAGACCACTTATTGTTATCTCACATATATATTATTATTCTTATTATAGCCAAATTTGCCACCCTAACTCCTCCCACAGTTTTTACACTACATAGACAAAAATTTACCAAAACGTGCAGATTGTTCCCGATCGGATTGTTATTACTTTGTGGAACGTTTCGCCGAATGGTTCACGGAATATCGTCGTTTTTGTGGCGCAATTTGTCCCATAGGAATGAATGGCAAAGCTAGAGTGGAGCTGGCAAAAGCTGAAAAATCAGGACATGATTTCTAAACTGCCACCACTCCCTTATTTTCAGGCCCACCTACACAAATCTTATATCAAAACGTTCAGCTATCCCTGCTGCCACTAAACATGTCAACGGCTAAGCCATAGTCCTGATAGTTTCCACAATATAATCATTTGTTTGCAACTAACGCCGTCCATTGACTTTCATTGAAACTTCACTCTGCAAAGCTCAACTTTGAAGAGCAATTTCTAAACTGCGACTGTGCCTTCAATTTGAATACTTCAGAGACATACTATGCATCAAAACGTAGGTCTGGGTCTTGTGATTCTCACAATATAAAGCTCTTCGCTGTAGGATGTATAGTTTCTTAAAATACTACTGTTTCAAGATGGCAACCGCCAAAATACTCTGACCTGTGTCAGGCTGCAGCAGCAAGTGATGTCATAGACAGGGCCTTTTGAACACCTGCTAATGTTTTTATAAATGTATGGTTTAATGTAACTGTGCAACAACGTTGCAATTAAATGTGCTATATAAATGATAACAGTTACTCCGCCCACTCCAGTTGTAGACTACTGGTGGCGGCAAGAACACTTCACAATTTCCCCAGAAATTGTAGCTTTTCTAGTTATTCTTATTCTTGCCAAATTTGCCACTAACTCCTCCCACAGTTTTACACCATGGACAGTAATATACCAAAGCGTGCGGATTGTTCCGATTGGATTGCTATTACTTTGTGGAGCGTTTGCCAAATGGTTCACGGAATATCATCGTTCTTGTGGTGAAGTGGTCCCACAATATAGCTGTAGGATGTATAGTTTTTAAAATACTACTGTTTCCAAGATGGCAACTGCCAAAATACTCTGACCTGTGCCAGGCTGGATCAGCAAGTGATGTCATAGACAGGGCCTTTTGTACACCTGCTAATGTTTTTATAAATGTATGTTTTAATGTAACTGTGAAGCACTTTGGGCAACAACGTTGCAATTAAATGTGCTATATAAATAAATAATAGTTACTCCGCCCACTCCAGTTGTAGACTACTGGTGGAGGCAAGAACACTTCACACAATTTCCCCAGAAATTTTAGCTTTTCTAGTTATTAAGTGTTCTTGCATTGCAAGAACACTTAATGTTATCTCACATATATATTATTCTTATTCTTATTATAGCCAAATTTACCACCCTAACTCCTCCCACAGTTTTTAAACTACATAGACAGAAATATACCGAAACGTGCAGATTGTTCTCGATTGGATTGCTATTACTTTGTGGAACGTTTCGCCGAATGGTTCACAGAATATCGTCGTTCTTGTGGCAAAATTGGTCCCATAGGAATGAATGGTAAAATGTTCAAAACTAGAGTGGGAGCTGGCAAAAGCTGAAAAATCAGGACATGATTTCTAAACTGCCACCACTCCCTCATTTCCAAGCCCACCTACACAAATCTTATATCAAAATGTTCAGCTATCCCTGCTGCCACTAAAAATGTCCACGGCTAAGCCATAGTCCTGATAGTTTTCACGATATGCCCATTTGTTTGGAACTCACGCCGTCCATTGACATTCATTGAAACTCCACTCTAGCCAGCTCAAATTTGAAGGGCAATTTCTAAACTGCGACTGTGCCTTCTTTTTTAATACTTCAAAGACATACTGCATTTAAATGTAGGTCTGGGTCTTGTGATTCTCACAATATAAAGCTCTTCGCTGTAGGATTTATAGTTTGTAAAATACGACCGTTTGAAGATGGCAACCGCCACAATACTCTGACCTGTGCCAGGCTGGAGCAGCAAGTGATGTCATAGACAGGGCCTTTTGTACACCTGCTAATGCTTTTATAAATGTGTGTTTTAAAGTAACTGTGAAGCACTTTGGGCAACAGCATTGCAATTAAATGTGCTATATAAATAAATAAAAGTTGAAATGCATTTATCACTATCAATATCGGCAAAACCGATAATCGCTCGATCCCTAGTTGTAGACTACTGGTGGAGGCAAGAACACTTCACACAATTTCACAAGAAATTGTAGCTTTTCTAGTTTTATTACTATTATATCTATATATAGGTTTGTGAGAATATCCTGTGTGACAAAATGTTCCCACTCCCTCACCCCTTCACCCACTTCATATTTTACACAGTCTCTAGACGCATGGTTTGTCCTGTTTATGCACTGTATAAATTCATCCACAGTTAGAACAAGTAGGCAGCATGATGACTGAGTGATAGGTAACATGTATGCATGCAGGTAGCATGCATGCTTCTTGTTGATCTAGTGAATCCTACTTCAGTGCCTTCATGAAGGATGTCAGCATTTTGTTTGCAGCAGCTAGCACCAGACTCTGTTAATTCCAGTTACCATCTCAACAGATATCATCAGAGTAGGCCAGAGTCATAATAACAAAACATTTAACACATTTTACCCATGTTTTATCTGTATAAGCGAACACACTGTAAAACATATTTAAAACAATAAATTAGAATTGTTAAAGGCTTGTGTTTATTTTGTTTATTGAAAATGAACATATGTTGTATGTTGCCCTAGTGCCCAAGAGATTTCTGGCAAACTCCATTCTCACTTAATAAACTGTTTTGTTTTTTCTTTCCCTTAGTGGATATTATCAAGACCATGTCCATTCATAAAACATATTTCCTCCACCAGCCTTTTTAGAAAACAGTAAAATTGGTTTATTTATTCATGTTTGATAGTATTTTTGCTCTTTCACCCAACATAGCTACATGTATTTGACCTCATTAACATGTAACATTGTGGTAACCTTGAGCTGACCTACTGCATTAATTTCAGGCAGAAACAACCAAGGTCATCCAAAGCAGCTCCAGTGGCCTGGTCTCTGCTGCCTGCCTGTTTCTTCTCCTACCCTTCAATCTGCTAGTTACCCCGAAAACAGACAGTCCCCGTTCCTCATGTTCAATGTGACTGTCGTGATGTCTGTCTTAAGATTTCAAAGTGACCCTGAATAGGCAGGTAGCATGATTGCATTCACTTTCACGTTAATATGGCACTAAGCCATGTGTTATTGTACATATAATATCCATTTTTATGCATTCATGTATTAATGTACATTTAACTCCCCATTGGCATATATCGTGTTTCCCTGTAAATAGTACTCTTAGTCTTTGCAAGAAGTATGAGAGAGACATTAATAATACCCAATGTTTTGGCCCCAAGAACCTTTTTCAATGCAGGAACCTCAGACACTGCCCCAATCTGGGTTCTCTTCCCCACCTCTACCATTACCTTGGGTCCCCCCCAACTGTAAACCATGAGAAATGTAGAAAGATGGCCAAACTTACAGTGCAGCAAAGACAGATTTCAGGCAATAAAGAATGAGAAGGTTCTAGCACTTGTGTGATGAGGGAGCCAGTTCAACCAGAATCTCTCCTTTCCTGTCATGAGTAAAATGTATACAAGACAAGGGAAGTGGTGCCTTGAAAAAATCCTAAAATACAGGTCAATATGCAACGAGAAAAGAGGTCAAATTATAGGATCTAGGGAAGTATTTAAATATTAATTAACGAAAATGAAAGGAAATGCACACTCTATGGAACTGATAATTAGCTCCAATTTAGTGCATCTGGGCAGTATAATCCCTGCATCTGGATATGTGCTTGGTGTCTTGGTCCAATGTGGTGTAGCTCAAGAGTATGCAATAGAAGCAGAGAATTACACCAATATAGTGTCATGTTTTTGATATTCTGAATGGAGTAAATATATATTTATAAGTGCGCACACACATTTTTTGGAGCCTTCTCGTGGCTCCTAGTGAATATTGTGCAGTGGAATGGTCCCCACTCTTGAATACATATAATTGAAATCCTCACCAGCATGCTCTAAAATATACTGCTCACTATATAGGTTAATAGTAATAAAACGATAGGAAAAGTACTCACTGGTGCAAGTCAAAAATAGTTTTGCTCAATCCATAAGCCAAATGTGGTATATTCCCCAACAAGTAAGATAAAGCTTGTAAAAAAACAGATAAAACAGAGTAAGATTACATATTCATGTGTTTCTAACTATTTGTCAAAGTGTTACAGGCCAAGGGACCACCCCTGTTTAAACAGAAGAAAATAGATTTGAAAATAATGGTCATATGATGTCATAATCACGTGACTGTCAAGTAATTAGCATAAAAACATATAATAAGTAACTGATGTAAGGATTAGGAAGAGAAATAATAACCTAAATATACTTTAATGTCGTAAAACACAGCCTATGGCCAATAAGAGTTTTCTAAATCAAAAGGGAGATGGTATGATTGGCGCGGCCGTGGTTAAAAGTAAAAAAGAAAAATGAAGGAAGCTATGTGGCTAATACATCTGTAGGAAGAGATGTAAATAAAAGTAAAAAAAAAGGACTACAAAAGTAGATCCGGAACGTCAAATATGGAAGTGTGGCTCCCACAAGATGGCGTCGGAGCATGATTAAGATAAATAACATAATGGCAAAGGAAATTAGAAGAATATATCAAATGGGTAAAAAAATGTAATAAAAGAAAATAGCACAAATATATACAAAAATGGGGAGAGTAAATATATTGTGACAGAGCGCAGGGCATTGTTGTTAATGGAATCTATAATTTCACCAAAAGTACTACAATGCTACGTATGGTCTAATAGCACCAGGAAGAATGTTTTGTTTTAGTCATGAAGATTCTGTAATTTAATATGGGTTCCTGGGGTGGAGCATTTGGAGTGAAGGGAGGACCAGTGATCCACTCTACTTTACACGCAGCACAACAGGTGAGAAATTCAGGATCACCCAGTTAGTCCTCATCTGTTAGCAGTGAGTAATACATTTTACTGTTTTGAAACACTAATATTTGTGTTCAGCGAAGTCCCCCGAGTAGAACAGTACCCCCCATGTACAGGTTTTATGGTGTCTTGGAAAGTTATAGGGTTAAATATAGTGCTAGCAAATCAAATTCCCTTTACTTTCGGCATGGGTTGTCAGGCAGGTCCCGCTAATTGTAATTAATTAAGATACCCAATTATGTAAAATATTACATAAATATATATGTAGAATTAATATATGTATATATATATGTGCGTATATATGTATATATATATATATATTTTTAAATATTTTTATTTATATATAGGTATATATATATAGTGATATATACGTATATATTTATGTATAGATATATATTATTTGTTCTACGTATATTTTGATATATAAATATATATATATATATATATATATATTAATATCACAATACAGTTAGAACGAAATAACACACATCTATATATTTTTTAATTATTTTTTATTATTTTTTTATTTTATTTTTTAACGTATTTACATATTTAATTTTTTTATATTATATATAAATATATAACAAAAATTATATATATATTTAATCAGTATCAGTCTACGTGTAATTTGATATTAAAATATATATATAATTATATATATATTAATAGAAAATACACCTAGACAGTGTATGTGTGTGTATGTATATGTGTATATATATACTTAGATCATATATATATATATAATATATATATATATATGATCTAAGTATATATTTTTTTTTTTTTACACTTTTAACATTTATTTATTTTATTTTCAGCCAGCAGGGGGACCACCTGTCATTACAGGCAGCCCCCCTGCTGGCAATGCAGCAGCAAGCTAACCCAGCCATGTGATTGTGGGGTCCTCGCAAGGACCTCACTCTCACATGGCCGGGGGGCACCGGAGGAGGAGGATCTGGCGCGGGGGCCTCCCTGGGAGACAACCCAACGCGGTCGCCGGAGTGGGACCGCCGGCGACCGGGTAAGTAAGGAAAGAGGGGTTAAAGGGAAACTCCAGTACCAGGAAAACAATCCGTTTTCCTGGCACTGCAGGTTCCCTCTGCCTCCCACCCACCCAATCCCTGTCGCTGCTTTCTCCTCCGCCGCCGCTCCTCCTTCTGACTGCGTCGGCCGGTGGGTGAGACTGAATCCGCCCACCGGCCAGGGAGACCTAATGCGCATGCGCGGTATAGCGTTCCCCATAGGAAAGCATTGAAAATTGAAAATTCCTATAGGGAAATGAGCGACGCTGGAGGTCCTCACACAGCGTGAGGACGTCCAGTGACGCTCTAGCACAGGTTTCCTGTGCTAGGAACCAGGAAGTGCCCTCTAGTGGAGTTAACCCTGCAAGGTAATTATTGCAGTTTATAAAAAACTGCAATAATTACACTTGCAGGGTTAAGAGTAGTGGGAGTTGGCCCCCAGACCACTCCAATGGGCAGAAGTGGTCTGGGTGCCTGGAGTGTCCCTTTAATAAAAAGGTTTGCGATTTCTAAAGAAATACAAACTTCTGTGGTATTTCTGAAAGATTCTGAAAGGGGAGAAGATGAATCGATTGGGAAAAGGTAAGTTAGGCGTGACAGTGCCTGTGTGACTGTGTCGTTATATGATCCCAGGTCACAATATGTAAAAGAGCATAGGAATAAATGAATAAACAACACAACCACAGACATCCTGTGGTCCGGGACCCGGGAGACTCACGCATGTTTAATGAGGTTCCCGGACACCTGCACACCATGTGTAATATCCCGGAAATCACACACACAATCGAACATACATGTCAGATTGTGTGTGTTTGATTTCCAGGATAATACACATTATAAATGCACCCTACTCATTACCCACCTGATATGTATTGTTCCTGAACACGAGCCCGGTTGGGATGCCCGGGCCTTTAAGAGCCTGGCCGGGCCCCTGCAGTATCTGCCAGCTTAGAGGAAGTGGTATGCTGCCATTTCCTCCCAGCTAAAAAAAAACAGCCACATGGGAGAGAGGAGAAGGAGGAAGCTGGAGGAGGAAGCAGGAGTCAGCACCAGAGCAGGCAGTAGGGAGAGGCTGGAGTGAGCTGCTGCATGCTCACTCCCATCAGCCTCAGCCCAGACACCAATAGGTATGCTAACAGGTGGCTGCAGTGTATGTCAGATTGTGTGTATGTGTATATGTACTAGTGTGTGTATCAGAGTGTCTTTTCTAGTGTATGTATATGTGTGTTTGTGTGCGTGTGTGTGTATGTGCCAGTGTGTGTATCTGAGGGTCTGTGTGTGTATATATGTGCCAGTGTGGGTATCTGAGTGTATATGTGTATATGTGTCCGTGTGTTAATAGTGTGTGTAAATAGTTGTCATATGTTGTGTGTAACTGGGTGGGGGGCCTGCGTGTGGGGGCGCACATGGGGGGGGGGGGTGCAGCTACCTCCCTGAAACGAGTTTTGGGATGTCTGCAACCAAATAAAAATGGGGAGAATAAAAATAAACCACATAAAAGTGAGTACATAGTATAGATCTAACAATAAGTAAAGTTATTTATTTGTGTTATAAAAAAGATCAAAATTTAAACCATAAGGTGCAAGAATGTTTAATTCAAATACCCATCTAATTTCTCGTTTGCCTAGTATTTTTGTAAGATTACCACTTCCCCATGGGGGGTATTTTTTCTAAAGCACACATTTTTAAAAGCATAGGGTCATTGCTATGTATTTCATTTATAAAACCCTTGAAAATGTCCCTGCAATACTTAGTAATTCTGGTTTCAAACTACTTTTTTATATGCATATCTTATGTGTTTTAATCACTCCACCTTTCTAGTGGGTTTAACAATCTCTCCTATAGAATCACATGACTCTAGAATCTAAAATACTACACTATAATAGTGTCATTCTCTGCTTCTTTTACATATGTTACGACTACCCCCATTGGACCAAGATACCAACCACATATCCACATGTCCACAGAGGGGCATTATGCCACACAAGTGCACTAAATGGAGCGAATTATCAGCTCCATACGCTATTGCATTTCATTTTCTTCAGTCAATATTTAACATACTATACTATATTCTACCCCATGTCCACTCTTCTCATTGCATGTTGACCTGTATTCTAGGATTTTTTCAAGGCACTTGATAGTGAGGAATTTTCTTTGTCAGGAATTTCCCCTTGCCATGGTCTTTCTTATCAATTTGGAACTCTCTATATTTCTCCTCATCCCCAAGCCAGCTGGTGAGGAGCCCCAATGAACGAGACAAGACAATGTAAGGTTCAAGGTGACTTCTAACGTTTAATGGACTGTGTAACAAGTTATATTCAAGAGGAAACAGGGGTGGTCTTACAAGCATTTATCCAATCCTAACAAAATCATCTATCTTATATTAACATCTTAACCGATAGCAAGCTTGCAGGTGTATCTTCATGTTTAGGCCTTGCACAAAGCTAAGTTTCACTATAACTACGCACTTAGAATTAAAGATATTAACTATGCAGTTCTAAATTACACATTACTATGCAGTTATGATCAAAGGGAGAAACACAGGAAATAAGGCCAACGACAGAAACACACAGGATATAACACAAACGCTTGTTACACGATGTTCGATAGCTCTTGTCTAGAGGTATATTCACTAAGCATTGTATATAGATAAAGTATATTATTTCAAATAGCTGACATGTTCCAAGTTAGCCAATTTTAAACAGACTGACCATCCGCCCTGGGTCAATATAGGCAATGTATTAAGTGTATTATTCCCAACAGTTTCCGTCCTTCGTTCACAACGTGAACGCGTATAGTCAAAGTGGGAATAATACATACAGTGTAAGGTGGAGTTTCTTCTGGTTACAGGTAAATACAGGTAAATTCTAAAAGTAGAACACAAAATAACACTTGATAGTGCAATATTGTCTGAATAATGAATATAGTGAGGATAAAATATATAGTAACACACTCACAAAATTAGAGCCTGTAATGTAAGGCTCAATTTTCCAGCGCTGTGGGATTAAGGATCACCACTTCCTTCTTTTAGCTTGCCAGGGGATGGAAAAAATCCAATGTCCTCTCACATATCGGTATAAAGTGGTGAAAGTGCTTTAATAGTAAAGTGCACAAAATGAAATAAAAAACAAGACCTTACAGTTTAAGGTAATCTTGTTGGAGTAGTCTCTAGCTGCAATACGCGTTTCGCCTCGTCTGGAGGCTTCCTCAGTTGCTCTGGTTGCTTGTAGTTCATGATCTATATTTATATCCAGTCTTTTGCGCCTTTTTTTTGGTCTCCTCTCTCTGTTCGCGGCATTTTTACTTCCGCGTTCCACCGGTGGAACGCATCAATCGAGTCACTTCCGGTTTCGGCTTTTGCGTTCCACAGGTGGAACGCATACAATATTCCTCCGTTTTTCATGTGTTAAGGTGCAAATAAATTGTGCAAAACAGTCCATATGGGTATAGGGAGGTATAGGTAGCATGAAATTCATAGTTCATTAGTGAAAGAGATATAAATATATAATAAGCATTCCCAACAATCAGGTAAAGGGCATAAACATGTCAAACATGCAAATCTAACAGGATGCTGTCTGGAGAGAAAAAAGAACCCTAATGTAAATCAGCATAAAAAAGGAAAATAGGCAAGTGCTAGATAAAATGGGAATATGATAATAGATATGGCAATAAAAGGAATAAAAAATAATAATAATAAGAGGAGAAACCTATTAAGACCACATAAAAAAGCTAAATGGTTATGTATTAGTACCTTAAAACAATATAGTTAATGTATTAGTACCTTTAGACAATATATAAAATTCTTAATTAAAAGTGGCAAACTTCAAAGTCTAAATTTAACCCATAGGGGATAAGGGTTTTAAAAGTGTATATATATTTCATTTCTTCTTTACCTAATAATTTAATGTAGTTACCCCCTCTCCAATCTCTCTTTACTTCTTTAATAGCACAGAAAAATAAATTCTCTGGGTTTTGGTTGTGGACTTCTTTAAAATGTTGGGATACGCTGTGAGTCTCCAAACCATTCCTTATGTTCCGTATGTGTTCAGCGATCCTAACCTTTAAAGGTCTAATAGTTCTTCCAACATAGAGTAACTTACAGGGACATTGTAAAATATATACAATGCCCTTGGAGTGGCACGTAAGGTGGTCTTTAATAATGAATGGTTTCTGGATGAGATCTTCTAAGTTTTCAAAGTGCCTTTTTGTTTGTTTGGTAATTCTGCATGGAAGACATGTGCCACATCCATAAAATCCTTTAAGATCTTGAAGAAAGTGCTTAGGTTTTGTGGGTTTTAAATGACTCTTGACTAAAATATTTTTAAAATTCTTAGCTCCTCTATACGTGATTCTGGGTTTGGTTGGTAAAATTTTAAATAGGATTGGGTCATCTTTTAATAAATGCCAATGCTTATTTATAATTTTGTGAATACGTCTATTTTGTCCATTAAAATCGCAAATAAAGGGGACTTCATTGGTGTCTATCTGTATTGTCTTTGGTTTGTATTGTATGAGTTGTTTTCTCTTTAATCTTCCGACTTCTTCTAAATCTTGGTTCAAAGATATTTCATTGTACCCCTTTTCCAAAAACTGCCGTTTAATATAAGTGGCCTGTTCTAAATAATCACTATCTAGTTTGCAGTTCCGTCGAATCCTTAGAAATTGACTTTTTGGAGCATTGTGGAGCCAAGGTTTATGATGACAGCTACTAGTATTTATGTAGCTGTTTGCATCAACTGGTTTAAAATAATTACTGGTAATTATCGTCGCATCTTCGATCCTGATGTTAAGATCTAAAAAATTTATGTTGGATGCACTGTAATTATAAATGAGATGAATTCCATAATCATTGGTATTTAACTGGGTTATAAATAATTGTAAATCTTCTATGGTGCCAGTCCAAATAAAAAAGATATCGTCTATGAAGCGGCAATAGGACACCAAACTCGCCCCCCACACATGGTTTGATAATACCCATGTTTCTTCCCAAAATGCCATGAAAAGATTGGCATAACTCGGGGCGAATTTGGTGCCCATCGCCGTCCCACAGATTTGTAGATAAAACGTATTCTCGAACCAAAAATAACTATGGGATAAAATTAGTAAAATTCCTTCTAAAATGTATTGAATCTGTTCTTCTTTAAAATAAGATTTGGTTAAAAAATGTTTTACTGCTGCTATTCCCTTGTCGTGAGGTATAATACTATACAATGCAGTAACATCGCATGTAACTAATGTATTGCCCTCTGTCCATTTAGTTTCTTCTAAAATTTGTAAAATATGAATGGTATCTTTAAGATATGTTGGATTTTTTATCACAATCGGCTGAAGAATGGTATCGATATATTCAGAGATCCTAGTGGAGATTGAATCTATTCCCGATATAATTGGTCTTCCTGGGGGATTAGTAATATTTTTGTGGATTTTAGGTAATAAGTAAAAAACCGGTATTTTTGGGTTATCTATCCACAAATAATTTGCTTCTTTTTCAGTAAGAATTCCTAAAGTTTTTCCTTTTTCCACATACTGTTTAAAAATCTCCATAGTGGCATTAGTGGGATTATATGTCAGTTTCTGGTAAGTCGAAGAATCTGAAAGTATTCTATTTGCTTCCTTAATATATGCCTCTTTGTCAAGAATTACGGTTCCTCCACCCTTATCCGCGGGCTTGATTACTAATTGATCACTATTTTTAATGACATTTAAGGCTTTTTTTTCCCCTATTGATAAGTTGTGTTTATATTTATTGGTTCTTTTGAATTTCTCTACATCCTTCATCACCATAGTTTCAAAAGTTTGAATAGCATCCGAAATTAGATGTCTTGGGAAGAATTGTGATTTTGGCCTAAGCTGTGTATGAAAATATTCATTATCATGTTCTTCTTGCGGTTTATTTTCTTTATTATAAAAAATTTTTTTTAAACATAATTTTCTTTTAAATAAATTCATATCTACAAAAAAATTAAAAGGGTTAAAATCTGCCGTAGGTGCAAATTTAAGACCTTTATTAAAAATATTTGCCTGTTCTAAGGTAAAAGATTGTTCTGTTAGATTAAAAATTCCTTCTAGATTGATGTCTTGCCTCTTTTCTCTCTGTGCTGGTCTCTTCTTTCTTCTCTGTCTCCTTCTTCCTCCAGGGATCTTTGTCTTTTCCCCTGTGATTCCCAGGGTTGGGCATTGTCTACCCATTTTCTCCTGTTTTGAATCAGGTCCCTCCGAAAAAAAGAAGGTGATGGTGGAGTATCTGGAGGGGAAGGGGTATTCTCATTTCCTTTTCTTTGTCCTCTATGTTGAGGGATTGGCTTCTCCTGATGATGGTAAAAGGACTCCTCCCTCGGATGTTTTTCTTGTTCTTTCCTTTGGGCTCCTTCTTTCACCACATCGCTATATTTTCTGCTGTCCTGATTATTGGTGGTGGTTACAATAGACTCAAAGTTAGTACGTTGTTGTCTCCTCTGGATCGGTATATGTTTATAAGTTTTAGGAGATTCAACAGTCTTATTATCATAGATCCTTTTCTTATTATGGTCTGGTTGCCATCTATTTTGTTGAGCTCCATTTGTATATTTCTTTGTATTATTTTCATATGGAACTCTCTTACTTCTATCATATTTTGTGTTTATGTCGTAACTCTCTAAAGGGTTATCTTTATATGGAATTTTCCTACGTTTTTCCCATTTAGTGTTGTTATCGTTTCTCTCTAGTGGATCTCGAATAGTTAATGGGTGTTGTGAATAATTATCCTGACCATATTGTTTTCTTTTAACAAAAGTGTTCTGACGTATATTTTTTTTATTTTTATTATTTCTTTTTCTTACATTTCCTGTCTTGTAATCGATTGTGTCTCTCAAATATTTTTTCTTTTTTATTTCAATAATATCTAATTCAATTTTATCTACTTTTAATTGGATTTCTTTTAGGATATCGTTATAGATTTCTGGGCTTGTGGATTCTGCCAAACAATTTTTCCATTTGGTAATTTCTTCATCAAGTTTAGGGAGAGTTTCTTCTCTTCTTGCTACGATATACCCCATTGTACTAAATGAGAAGCCATCAAGTAGTTTCTCCCAACCTGCCATAAAGTGGGGGTCTTCTCTATCGAAACTAGGGTCCTTGTCGAACCTGAGGCCTCTAGGGGTGATTTGATCTCGAACATATTTTTTAAGGGTTGCAATCTCCCATTTGACCTTCATCTCTTTTATAAGGTATCTCTCTAAATTATATCTGGATTTGTTTTGATCACTGTATTGTGGAACTGAATTTCGTTCTATAGTTGTTTCAAAGCAAACATCAATATTGTTAGTACGATATTCTCTATTATCTAAAAAAGACATCTTAATGTAGTGACCGCTTCAAATACTGAGAAGGGGATTGTATATAAAAATACACAATGTTATACAATAAATACAGTAAATACAGTATTTTCCAGTGGGACACGTACATAAGAAAGTAATCCAAAAAGATACTCAAAACACCTTTGTGAGTACCCTTCACCCTCACATAAAATTTAGATATACATACAGTGTAAGGTGGAGTTTCTTCTGGTTACAGGTAAATACAGGTAAATTCTAAAAGTAGAACACAAAATAACACTTGATAGTGCAATATTGTCTGAATAATGAATATAGTGAGGATAAAATATATAGTAACACACTCACAAAATTAGAGCCTGTAATGTAAGGCTCAATTTTCCAGCGCTGTGGGATTAAGGATCACCACTTCCTTCTTTTAGCTTGCCAGGGGATGGAAAAAATCCAATGTCCTCTCACATATCGGTATAAAGTGGTGAAAGTGCTTTAATAGTAAAGTGCACAAAATGAAATAAAAAACAAGACCTTACAGTTTAAGGTAATCTTGTTGGAGTAGTCTCTAGCTGCAATACGCGTTTCGCCTCGTCTGGAGGCTTCCTCAGTTGCTCTGGTTGCTTGTAGTTCATGATCTATATTTATATCCAGTCTTTTGCGCCTTTTTTTTGGTCTCCTCTCTCTGTTCGCGGCATTTTTACTTCCGCGTTCCACCGGTGGAACGCATCAATCGAGTCACTTCCGGTTTCGGCTTTTGCGTTCCACAGGTGGAACGCATACAATATTCCTCCGTTTTTCATGTGTTAAGGTGCAAATAAATTGTGCAAAACAGTCCATATGGGTATAGGGAGGTATAGGTAGCATGAAATTCATAGTTCATTAGTGAAAGAGATATAAATATATAATAAGCATTCCCAACAATCAGGTAAAGGGCATAAACATGTCAAACATGCAAATCTAACAGGATGCTGTCTGGAGAGAAAAAAGAACCCTAATGTAAATCAGCATAAAAAAGGAAAATAGGCAAGTGCTAGATAAAATGGGAATATGATAATAGATATGGCAATAAAAGGAATAAAAAATAATAATAATAAGAGGAGAAACCTATTAAGACCACATAAAAAAGCTAAATGGTTATGTATTAGTACCTTAAAACAATATAGTTAATGTATTAGTACCTTTAGACAATATATAAAATTCTTAATTAAAAGTGGCAAACTTCAAAGTCTAAATTTAACCCATAGGGGATAAGGGTTTTAAAAGTGTATATATATTTCATTTCTTCTTTACCTAATAATTTAATGTAGTTACCCCCTCTCCAATCTCTCTTTACTTCTTTAATAGCACAGAAAAATAAATTCTCTGGGTTTTGGTTGTGGACTTCTTTAAAATGTTGGGATACGCTGTGAGTCTCCAAACCATTCCTTATGTTCCGTATGTGTTCAGCGATCCTAACCTTTAAAGGTCTAATAGTTCTTCCAACATAGAGTAACTTACAGGGACATTGTAAAATATATACAATGCCCTTGGAGTGGCACGTAAGGTGGTCTTTAATAATGAATGGTTTCTGGATGAGATCTTCTAAGTTTTCAAAGTGCCTTTTTGTTTGTTTGGTAATTCTGCATGGAAGACATGTGCCACATCCATAAAATCCTTTAAGATCTTGAAGAAAGTGCTTAGGTTTTGTGGGTTTTAAATGACTCTTGACTAAAATATTTTTAAAATTCTTAGCTCCTCTATACGTGATTCTGGGTTTGGTTGGTAAAATTTTAAATAGGATTGGGTCATCTTTTAATAAATGCCAATGCTTATTTATAATTTTGTGAATACGTCTATTTTGTCCATTAAAATCGCAAATAAAGGGGACTTCATTGGTGTCTATCTGTATTGTCTTTGGTTTGTATTGTATGAGTTGTTTTCTCTTTAATCTTCCGACTTCTTCTAAGTAAAAATGCCGCGAACAGAGAGAGGAGACCAAAAAAAAGGCGCAAAAGACTGGATATAAATATAGATCATGAACTACAAGCAACCAGAGCAACTGAGGAAGCCTCCAGACGAGGCGAAACGCGTATTGCAGCTAGAGACTACTCCAACAAGATTACCTTAAACTGTAAGGTCTTGTTTTTTATTTCATTTTGTGCACTTTACTATTAAAGCACTTTTACCACTTTATACCGATATGTGAGAGGACATTGGATTTTTTCCATCCCCTGGCAAGCTAAAAGAAGGAAGTGGTGATCCTTAATCCCACAGCGCTGGAAAATTGAGCCTTATATTACAGGCTCTAATTTTGTGAGTGTGTTACTATATATTTTATCCTCACTATATTCATTATTCAGACAATATTGCACTATCAAGTGTTATTTTGTGTTCTACTTTTAGAATTTACCTGTATTTACCTGTAACCAGAAGAAACTCCACCTTACACTGTATGTATATCTAAATTTTATGTGAGGGTGAAGGGTACTCACAAAGGTGTTTTGAGTATCTTTTTGGATTACTTTCTTATGTACGTGTCCCACTGGAAAATACTGTATTTACTGTATTTAAAGTGGGAATAATACCTATCCCCCACCCATGGACCAGGGTCTAGGATTACCAGTCCACCTGGTGTTCTAGGGCCAGGTAAAAAACACAGAGGCAAAAACTCGTATTTGAACTCCGATCACCCATTCATGCTCCAATTCAGATACCGACAACTGAAAGGGCTCATACAAGAAACCACCCGAAACAATCACACTCTCAGACCCTTAACAACGTTTGAAGAGATATGCATGGACCCGGACCCGCTGCCGAGGGGCCTATCAACGCTCTATGGAATGATCATGCGGTTGAGGAGGCTGCCACCCCCAAACTTCATGGGGAAATGGGAAACAGTTTTAGGCACTACATTCACACCCAACCAATGGGACAAAATATGCACCCTCTCACTACACTGCGCACCATCCAGTGGAACGCAAGAAACAGCATACAAAATACTGGCCCTTTGGTACCGCACCCCACTCCACACACACCTATACGACCCCACGAAGGACGACGTATGCTGGAGGTTCAACACGCACAAGGGAACATACCTCCACATATGGTGGGAATGCCCAATCATCCAACCATACTGGTCAACCATTCACACGATCATCAAAAGATTCACAGACTCCCCACCACCCATGAACCCCGCAACATTCCTCATCCATCACACCAAGACGAAAGCATCGACATATAAAATATCCTTAACCATACGGATACTTAATGTAGCCAAAAGCCTAATCCCCCTCTACTGGAAAAAACAATGTGCGCCCCCGTTGGGGACGTGGTACCAAAGAATGGAGGAGCTGAGAGCTCTGGAAGAGCTCTCCCTGCTGGCAGAGGGGAGGACCCAGACGTACATAACGGTCTGGACACACTGGATACTGACCTCGACTAACGCTGACTTCCAGGATCTGCTGACATGACTGAAGACACCTGACGGGACAAACGACCACCTTGACTGAGAGAGTAACTACACAAACAAACAGGAAAAATACCAGAATCAACATCATAATAAATAAAACACCCCCTCTCCTCCCCCCCATCCCCCCCTTCACCAGTCCCCCCCCGGGGGAACCCGCGGGCGGGAAGGCGACACAGTAGAGAAGTTCATAAGACGTAGAGGCTCCGGACGGACGGGCACCCTCTAAGCAAAGAAAGGAAGAGAGGGAAAAGATAAGGGTAGCAAAGGGGGAAGGAAAAGAACAGGAAGGGGAAAGCCAAGAGTAAAAAGAGAGAAAAAGAAAGGAGGGAAAAGAAAGGGAAAGGTGTAAGGAAGACAAGAAGGAAGGAGAAAAGAGAATCAGACAGGAAAAACAGGAAAAGGGACAGAGGTTCACAGTTAAGGATAAGACAAGGAGAAACAAGCCTAACTTTGCACCCACGCCAAACGCGGGAGTTAATGAGCAGACAGGAATAAGACGGTACAAACCACCTCCACCCCAGCCAGATTAACAGGGGTATACCCCACCGTCACCAAAGATCCGAGAACTGAACTTGCAAGGCACACACACAACACCCTGTTTCTCCCCCATACGGTTGGTCATTACACACTACCTGTCTAGACACAAGACACAAACCACCTTTGTCACACTGGGTGACTTAGTATAGCCACAACAACCGTACGATAGAGGGAAAACCCCATCCACACAAAGGTTCTTAGGACCTATGAGCCCAACTAGTATGTGTCTTTAGACTGTTTGATGACTTGCATGTCACTATGGTTGTTCACTATAACTATCTCATGTCTGAGACATGAACTGAAAAAGCCTTTATTGGACCTGCGTGTCCGCGACAATGTTTTATGCATAAAGTGAAAATTATTTGAATAAAAGAAATTTACAAAAAAAAAGTCGTATTTGAGGAAAAAGCACATCTTGGCAAACCCTGAATTGGGTCCTCGACCGTATGGACATGTCATCCCTCACGTTGACACCACTTGTGACTTATAATACCCGTACCTGTGAGTACATAGATGGGAAACACTTCTTGATTGAAAAGGCCCACTTACATATTAAATCATGAGATAAATTATAATTTAGCTTGCAATTCTTAAAATAATTTTAAACAGACTGACCATCTGACAATAATTCCAACCAGCACCTTGCGTTCTGCCTTCTAATAATGTCCCTATTCTAACAGTCCAGTCAAAACCATACCCCCAACAATTTTAAGCAGACTGACTATCCGATCATCTGTTGCTTGAGCCTTGGGTCAATATAGGCAAAGTGTATTATTCCCAACAGCGCTTCTTTCCTTTTCTTGCATACAAATACATATTTGAGCCTAGGTGCCACGGACCTTTATCTTATCTCTGAATTCAGGGGTAATATTTAAAAAAAAAAAAACATTATCACTATTAACCTAAATGTATGATTTATTTTTTGAGAACAATTTGATAAAACACTTTTTTGTTAAAACAAAAACTGCGAGAAATTATTTTTAACAAAACAGTTCCACAATTTAAACCTGCAACAAATATTTATAATTCTAATAAATGGAGGCCACAATTGGTCAAACAAACATCAATAAATACACTTTTTAAGGTAATAATAGAATTGGAAGAATGAATTAAAAACACATGAAACTTTTGAGTTAATGAACAGGGTCCTTAAGTGCTCATTTAATTCAAGCAGCTGTTTGTTAATGCCGTAAGCAGTGTCATAAACTGTGGAAATACTGTTAAGTGCAAGACACTACTTAATGCTATAAAGAAACACATGGTCTAATATTAAAGGGGTTTAATGAGATTAATACAGAATAAAGCATTAACTCGCTGTTATAATGGTTTAATGCTTCAGGGTAAATTCTGCCTAAAAAACAACTTTGTAGACAAATCTGCACAAAGTAAAGTCACACTGTACAGCAAATCACAGCATTTTTTATTACTAGCAAAGAAGTGGAACCCTGATACGATCACATCTGTTCCAATCTTGGATTGGATAAAATCACAATTTACTAAACTTCTAAATAACTAAAAACGTGGAACCCCCTACAAGACGCCATCTGTTGACACTACGTCTAAGACAAAATTCCCCCCAAATTTAAATATACTTCAATTGATATATTAAAAAAAAAAGTTTTGCCTTAATTTGTTTCAATTGATTTGCAAATTTCAAATCATTATCAATTTAACTCATTCACAGAAAGTATATTACAGATATATTACAAATGTAATTGGGCGTGCACCTGAAACAATGAGTATTCAGGTTTAATTATACAGGAGGTCTAAAGAGCTCTGAGCAAAATAAAACTGCATCCAGCGATAATTCTGGTACACAGAAAAGAAATCAACACAGCCACAAATCAGTATCAACATTTCACTGATGATGTTGCTTGACAATCATAATTAACTGTTTGAGTGCCAAAATGGTGACTATCTAAATCAAGACCTATCAACAGGGCATGCTGCGATTACGACTAACCTCCTGCCTAGAGAATGTGATATAAAACACATTTTAACCCTTTCAATGCTTAGAGAGCAGAAAAATGCTTTTTTAAAAAATTTTTTCCTTTTTTATATACATTTTTATTTATCAAAAATTATTTCCATACAGTGTCTTCATATGAAAATGACAATATATCTCATATATAAATAATAAAGACATTTTCAGTATTATTATTTGTACACCAAACAATTAAAGACATACAACAACATTAACATCAAGACAAAAATAGAAAGAGTGGCAGATTTTGAGGCTTGTTATAATTGATTATCCTTAGGGTTAGAGTGAAGGTGCCAGGAAAGAAACATCATATTGATGTTAAACACCATTGCCCCTCTTTCCTATTCCTTTACCTTTCCTCTCCCTTCTTCTCTTTATTCCTTTTTTTTTCCATGTACCTTGTATAGTACGGGGTTTTATATACGTTATAATTATCAAATATTTTCTCCTTCTAGTAAATCCTCCTTTTAATAGTTTTTGCCTTTTTTGCCTCAGAATTCATTGTTATGAAACCTATGTAACCAATACCTCCATAGCGCTTGATCTTTTTTTATTCCAATTTATTTGGTAACATTATGGAAAATTGTTTCATACTTACCGTAATTTTCTTTTCCTGATCATTATTCATGGCAGCGTTTACTCATGGGTGAGCTCCTCCCCTTACAGCAGAAAGGACAGGAAATAGAACTTTGAAACTGGTATAAATAGATCCTCACCCTCCCATCAGGCAGTCTTTGTAATTAGCTTCACAACTCTTATAGTATATGGGTGGGAACGTAATGCTGCCACGAATAATTATCAGGAAAAGAAAATTACGGCAAGTATGAAGCAATTTTCCATATTCCTGATCAATCATGGCAGCAATTACTCATGGGTAATACCCAAGCACAATATATATATATATATATATATATATATATAGAGAGAGAGAGAGAGAGAGAGAGAGAGAGAGAGAGAGAGAGAGAGAGAGAGAGAGAGAGAGAGAGAGTTCAAATACAGCTAAAAGTTATAAAAATCATCATTGAGCTGCATAAACCTTAAAAGGACTTTAAAAAAAAGCCAAAAGCCAAACAGTAATCAATAGGTTATTGTCCTAAAATCTGTTCAGACAAATAAATTTACCCTAGGAGCTGCTAATACCCCCTGGTATTCAAATGTCAGAAATATCCTGGAGAAATATAGAGCTAGATAGGCATTAAGGTCATGTGCTCCCTATTAAGGGTTAATAAGTATATAAAAATACCCCTCTGTCTCATTAGAGATATCTTTGCCAGAAGCTCAAGGAAGCAGGCTGAAGGGTCAGTGTTAGGACCCGCTTTAGAGGAGTCTGCCTTGACGTTGGCAGGCGGGCATTCCCTCCAATGGCCATTGGAGCAACTAAATGACCTCCATTTGTCTAAATATACATAGGTATTAAGGAGAGAGCGCAGGTAACTTTTTCATTTCTTTGGGTTTTATTAAGGTCATGATAACCAAACCTATTGAAGAGACAACGTTGGACTAATACAAGACAAACTCCTGTACGAAAAAGACAACCATCCTGTTATGGATAATACATTTTTTTTTTATAAACTCCATAAATTATAGACCTATAATGTCCTTCTCAAATATAAAATTAAATACCAAATGGATGGCGGTATCAAACAGAACCGTGACAAAGGCATAGCTTCCAGAAATCAGACTGGAACAATCCATTCAATTTTAGAAAGTGTTGGATGAAAACAGTCACCCCCTGTTTTATAGCAGGGTGAGAATTAAACTAAAAATCCTATTTTCTGGATGTATTTATTGAAGACAATACATACCATTTTGTCTTGCTTCATGTACTTTTTACCTGTAGATACAGGAAACAAAATATCTACCTGTAAGATAAGTATTTCTCCTAGTAGAGAAATAAGAGAGTCTGTTATTAAAACACAGCAATAATGACTATATATTGCAAAAATCTAACTCTCAACAATAACTCCCACTGTGAATGAATTCTTTAATACAGTAATGAACAGTTACAGGAGAGGTAGAAACCAATAACACAAGTAGATATTACTAGGCAAAGGCAAGAAGAATCACATCATTCAGATTAGTTAAAAAATATCAGTATGAACCATAGAAATTGTGGCAACTGCTAAATTATAAGTAGGTAATATAGGCCAACAACATCAGGACCTACATGCAAAGTTACAAATATTGTAAATAGTACAATTTATGCCAAACAGTAGAATCAAAACGATTAGAGACTGCTTTGCAATGTCAGTAGGAGATAGACTATAGGCAGGACACCAATTAAAAGGTGGTAACCATAGGCACAGTATCCATTGTGGCAACAGACATGTAATAAGTAGGATAGTAGAAGATATTCAGTTGTCCTTATGAGAACAGGCAGGCGCATAGTTACACTGACCATATCTTCAGATATCTCCATCACATATGTAGGCCCTAGGTAATAAAGAGTGAAAACTATACTCCCCCACCCATTGGCGGCGGCCCTAACTGGTAATGGGGGGACCTATCGTCAACCACCAGTATCCCCCCATTAGCGGTCCTCCCCAAGCCTTTAGTCATACCCCTGGTGACTAGGGGTCCCCAAGCATCTAGTTACCCCAATAAACAAATACGCAAAAAATAGTAATGGAGAGCAATAAAATAAATACATTTAAAAAAAAATAATAATAATACTTACTATTAGATGTCATCTTTTTTCTGACATTTTTTTTTTCAGTCCCCCAAAAAAGACCAAGTAGGCCGTCCCTTATCATGTAGCCCACTGGAGACTTTTTGCCGAACAGACTGGAGAGCTATAATTTGAGGTCCACCAGACCTATTTACATGCCTGTTTAGCCACTGTCAGTGGCTTTATGTTTGTGAATGTATTTTTTTTCTTTTTGTTTTCATATGTTTTGTGTGATTTTATGCTATGTTCTATCTGTATGTTTTTAGGTGATCAAAGCTTTAAGATTTTTACTTCATACCTGGATCACTTTATACCCATATGGGTCTGGAAGATTCTGAATAGTGTATGTATACTTACTAATATATCTGGTGTTATCACACATGTATGAGTATTAATACACCACACCATTTTGCTGTTTGTTTTGATAATGGGTGGCGACTGGTCACTAGGTACCCCTTTAAGGTTAATAGTTCCAATTCACAGGCCACAGAGTGGAGGGGGACACTACGTCATCCCACTTGTTAATTGGGGCGTGGGGCGATGGGGAGAGGGAGTATTTTTTACAACACTCAGCAGACACTGGCTGATCACTGTTTAGTAGACATGCCCCTACTTATGGCACAGTGAGTAGGGGCAGGAGTGAGTTTTTAAATTCCCTCATTTACTAATACTAGTATTTTTTACTTAGTACTAGTAAAGATGCAAATCTTTTTAGTAGATAGTTCCCTAATACTCACAGGATATCAATTTACGAGGCTATATAGTAAACGGCTTCAAGATTCAGCAGTGGCACGGATCGGAATTTCCAAATGAAATTTCAAACCGAAAATAAAACTGAATTTCATCCGGACACGAATGTACAAATTGTCGATATTGTTTTTGAACAAAATTAGGTAATTTCAGCGGCACCCTAGTCTATGTGACAGGAAGTACTGAAATAGCGAAAGGAAATAATGCAAGAACACATAGAAGGATGAGTATTGTGGGGAAACTTTCTTTGATGCAGGAAATGGAGCTGATTTAATCTACTCCTTGTGTCAAAGAAAGTCAAGCGTAGGAAAAATAAATCCCTACTTTGTCTTATGTTTTAAAGAGAACTAGATCAGACATAAAGAAAACGAGACTACATTTTGAAAGAGGAAGAGAAGATGAAGCGTTGGGAAAAGTAAGTTTGGCGTGACAGTGCTCCTTTAATCACACACAGGATGATGGTGCAGGCTCTAGCAGGCAATTAACTGGGCAGGCAATACAAAACTCTAAATTTAACACAGTGTGTAATAAAGGAAGCACAAATCTTTATACTTCTTTTACAGGAAGTGAATAGGGAGTCCATGTAAGACACTGCCAGAGGAGGTGTGACTAGGACTGCATAAACAAACAGTTTTCCTGGCACTGCAGGTCCCCTCTCCCTCCCACCTCCCATCCCAAGTTGCTGAAGGGGTAAAAACCCCTTCAGTGATTTACCTGGGTCAGGCTCCGCCTACGCGCCTCCCCCGCCGACGTCTGCCGGCGGAGGAGACCTATTGCGCATGCTTGGCCGGTGTGGGGGGGGAGACCTAATGCGCATTAGACCTCCCCATAGGAAAGCATTGAATAATGCTTTTAATGCTTTCCAATGGGGATTTCGACGACGCTGGAGGTCCTCACATAGCGTGAGGACGTCCACCGTCGTTATGAACACGGAAGTGTCCTCTAGTGACAGCCACTAGAGGAGGACTTAACCCTGCAAGGTAAATATTGCAGTTTATAAAAACTGCAATAATTACACTTGCAGGGTTAAGGGTAGTGGGAGTTTTCACCCAGACCACTCCAATGGGCAGAAGTGGTCTGGGTGCCTGGAGTGTCCCTTTAAGACTACAGAGGCTTGTTTTAAACATTTAAACACCCCAACCACTTCATTAAATTGTTTTTGGTGATTCGAGTGTCCCTTTGATTGTTTAATAAAAAGTAAACTCCAGTCTACAATAACCTTTTAAAGTTTCAACTGAATATCACATTTGTACCCTTTATTAAAGTAATATTCCATCTTATAGGTTATTTTTGTAAACAAGAAACACTGAATTTTTTCAAATGTTCTTTCCTTTTAAACAAGCGTATCTAAATTTCTAATTGTGGGTTCTCCCCATGCGATAAATGGATTCTGGTGTCTGTGAGTGCAATTATGTTAGTTTTGATCTCCCCAAAAACATGTTTTTTTAAAAGAAATTTGATCTTTTAATAGCGACTGTCTTCATCTTATGCGTTAAGCAACAGATTTTTAACGCTGTCAGATCTGCATTTTCCTTTTTAAACCCATTGGACTCTGTTTGACCTTTGTTTGATGACACAATGCTATCTTAATTCTCGCATTCGTATCTCCTAAACTGAGTTAATGAATTGTTTTTCTTATGGGATGTTTTGAAGTCCAAATTAAGTAAGTGAATGCATGCAGTGTGCAGCTGGTTCCACCGATATTCACTACAAATGTTATATGAACATGCCATCTATACAATTAGATACATTACGTTGATTTGGAGGATATCAGCATTCATCGTATGCTTAAAGGAACAGCAAATGAAAAAAATGCTACTCATATAAAATTGTATATGTGTTTATAATTGGACAGGATTGTTACAAAGTGAGTTACAAAGGAATGGTTGCAATAGTTCCTTAGCACTAGACGTAATCAAAAAGCAAGGTTTTGTAAGTAGATAACAAGCTTCAGATTTTCACTACCATATATGTCAAATTTAGTTGGGTTTATACATTAGCATGGAGAATAAAAGATCATATTACATGGTAGCATATACAGTGCATTCAGAAACTAATCAGACCCCCTTTTTTATTTTTATTATACATTTTCATGGTTCAGCCTTATGCTACACTTATTTTTATTAATTTTTTTTCTTATCCATCTACACTCAGTAGCCCATAATCACAAAGCAAAAAAAAAATGTGAAAAAATTATTTAACACTTGTATTAACAAGAAAAAAAAAAAGTAATATCTTGACATAAGTATTCAGACCCTTTGTAGCTTGAAATTTAGCTCAGATACATCCCGTTTTTCTGGATTTTTCTACACTTTGACTGTAGTCCACCTGTGGCAAATTTAATTTAGTGAACATAATTTGGAAAAGCACACACCTGTGTGGCATTACTTACCTTATCCGGAGGCCAGAATTCTCAGCTTGATCCGCATGCGAGCATGCGCGCTCTTAAAGGTGCAGTGGAAGTTACAAGTCGGTTCAGAATCCTATTGGCCCACACACGCTTGTTTTGAGGGTATGGGCGTGATATGTGCCAATCGCGAGTTAAGTAAAGGCTATTTAAACTTCCCTAGCCCTATCCACTTTGCCCTGTTTCTGTAACCTTTAGTGCGTTCCCTAATCTATTGTGTTTATTCTGGTATTGACCTTGGCTTTGTTCCTGACTGAGTTTATCTTCAATCCTTTCCTGCTTTGTTTGCCTGTCAGACTGATTACTGTGCACCTGACTCTGGCTAATTCTTGTTTTCGCTGTCTCTCCATTACCCTTACCTCGGCTCATCTCTAACTACACTTAATCTCTGTCTGACGTTTAGTCTGGTCATTCTAAGGCCCGGAAGTATGTTTTAGCCTTGTCTTGTGCCTTTATGTCCTAACCTCTGCGTGTTGAGGTATTAGAACGTGACAACCTGTCTGTATAAGGTCTCAAATCTCAGAGCAAAAACCATGCCAATATGTCAAATTTACTTGCAGAGCTCAGTGACAGTATAGTGTCGAAGCACAAATCTGGGGAATGCAACAAAGATTTTGGCTGCATTAAAGGTTCAGAAGAGCACAGTGGCCTCCATAATTTGTAAATGGAAGACTTCTGGAAAAACCTTCAGCCGGTCACCTGACCAAATTGAGAAATTAGGGAAGAAGGGCTTGGTAAGATAGGTGGCACATTGTAGAGATGTGAGAAACTTGTGGAAGGACAACCAATACTCCACCAATCTGGCTTTTAGGGCAGACAAGCCATATAAAAGCCTCCCCTCACTGCAAGACACATGAAAGCCTGCTTGGAATTCACAAAAAAACACTGAAAGATCTCTCAGACTGTTGGAAAGGAAATTCTCTGGTTTGATGAAAATATTGTTGTACTGTTTGGTCTCAATTCAAAACATAATTTCTGTAGGAAACCAGATACCGCTCAGCACCTGCGCAACAACATCCCAACAGTGAAGCGTGGTGGTGGCCTTATGATTTGATGGTGGTTTACAGCAGCAGGGACTGGAAGACTGGGTAGGTGGTTTACAGCAGCAGGGACTGGAAGACTGTAGGGTTGAGGGAATGCTGAACACAGTGGAATACAGAGATACCCTTAATAAAAAACCTGGTCCACAGCTCTCGGGACTTTGTTGAAAGTTTACCTTGCAACAGTACAATGACCTAAGCTTATAACAAAGCCAATGCAAAATGTGGTTTATAGACAACTCTGTTAATGCCCTTGAGTGGCCCAGCCAGAGTCCGGACATAAACCCAATCAAATATCATTGGAAAAATGGCTGACCGACAGTCGTGATCTAACCTGACAGCGCTTGAGAGTATCTGTAGATCAAGTACTTCAAGTACTGTGTTCAGGGTCTGAATACTTATGTCAATGTGCTATTTCAGTTTGGTCTTTGAGGAGTAGCCTGCTCCAGTCTATCTGGTTAACTAGTGCAGGAATCCAAATGTTATAAAGGAGCTAATTACCCCCTGGCTTTTCATTATCCTTTTCTTGCTCCATGCTGAGTACTCACTCTACCTCTCTACCCCCCCCCCCCCCCCGGGTATACTCTGGGAGACAGGGGAAGTCGCAACCGCTCCAGCAGGACCAAGCGCCAACTCTAATTTTGCCTGGCCCAAGACCTGCTCCCTTAATCAAGCACCCAGGAGAGCGTTTTTTGGAGGGGAGATAGGGAAGAGGACAAACTATCATCGCTCCCTGAGTGCCAAGTGGAGCCTACGTTTCCTAAGCCAAAAACAATTAACCATGACACTTAACCTTGGCAGCCTGGAACTCTGCTCCAGATCAGAAAGAAGCATCAGATTGGTTACTCAATTATGTCATGGACTGGGTCTATCTGATTCAGGCTCTTTTTAGACACATTGCTTGGGAAAGTTGGCCCTGTCCAGGGATGCCTAAATTGTATTAGAAATGTGTGATTTTTAATATTTTGTGATACAACACCCTGAAGTCTGGAGATTAATAAAGTCAGCAATAAATAACTGAATTATCTCCAGACACAGCCGCACATGGACAGGAAAATATTGTCCCAGTTGATGACCACCTGTTATTATTGTCCCTATAAACATGCATGTTTGATAATAATAAATGGTGTTGTACCCTTCACTATTTGTCATATAGTGTTTGGGGATGAGCTATAATCACTGCAGTGTGATATTCTCCAGCTAGAGGGTACTACTAACTGAGGTACTCAGCCAGAGTACTGAGCTACGTTGCAGTCTAATTAAAGGGACACTATAATCACCTGAACAACTTTAGCTTAATGAAGCAGTTTTGGTGTATAGAACATACCCCTGCAACCTCACTGCTCAATCCTCTGCCATTTAGGAATTAAATCCCTTTGTTTATGAACCCTAGTCACACCTCCCTGCATGTGACTTGCACAGCCTTCCATAAACACTTCCTGTAAAGAGAGCCATATTTAGGCTTTCTTTATTGCAAGTTCTGTTTAATTAAGATTTTCTTATCCCCTCCTATGTTAATAACTTGCTAGACCCTGCAAGAGCCTCCTGTATGTGATTAAAGTTTAATTTAGAGATTAAGATTATTATTTAAAGTAAATTACATCTGTTTGAAAGTGAAACCAGTTTTTTTTTCATGCAGGCTCTGTCAATCATAGCCAGGGGAGGTGTGGCTAGGGCTGCATAAACAGAAACAAAGAGATTTAACTCCTATATGACGATGAATTGAGCAGTTAGATTGTAGGGGAATGATATATACACTAAAACTGCTTTATTTAGCTAAAGTAATTTAGGTGACTATAGTGTTCCTTTAATAAATTTGCAATAGTAGCAAAAATCTTTTTTTCTTTGTCATTATTTGGTAGATTGATGTTAAAATAAAATAATTTCAAAATTTGTAGCATAAAGCCACAACAGAAAATATGAAGGGTTAAAATAAAAATTATATATTTATACAGATAAAAATATATAAAAATGAAGGGTTCAGAATACTTTCTGAACTTGCTGTATGTGTATTATTCAAAAAATGACAATTTTGTCAGGACTGTTCCAATTTTGACTGAACGGTCACAATTTAGGGGTTGTGTTTCACTGTGCTGATTTTGTTCCCTGGTTTCCTGCATCCAGGGACATAAGTGAACCCCTGGCAGCACTGTGCAAGAACATCTAAATGTTCCTGCAGGATGAAATGTATTGAAAGGCTATAACAAGTCACTTCCTTAAAAATTCTGAGCGGTAAAATTATTAAGTACTAGTTGTAATTTGGGAGGAGGGAATTTGATGAGAACAAACGGGTAGTAGATGTCTCAACTGGACAGCTTGCTAAAGAACGACACAGAAAGGTTATGCTGTGAGTAGGTAGGTGTGATCATTGGCCTCACCAATGAATCGATCAAGTAGTAAGGTATGATTTTACAAATCTATTATTAGTTGAGTAATTAACATGTGATTTTATCTTAATTAATTACGAACATGGCAGAAAACAAAAAACCTGGGGGCTAAATGAGCTTTTATATTTTGACTTGTGCCATCCACACACACAGCTAAAAAGTAGAAGCACTATACAGAAAACCACAAAGGTGAAAATCGTGTGTGCTAATACAATATATCTTCAGTCATGGGCGTAGGAACCCCCCAAAATCTGGGGAGGATAGCATTTTTACTCGCCGGGTATATTCTTATTCCGTAAACTATGAGTTGTTTATCCCATTGCACAGCGCTACGGAATTTGCAGTTGCTATATAAATGATTAAATAATAACTTTAAAGGGTCACTACAGGGAATAAAAAAATATGCACATTCCTAGCTTAATTTTTAGCACGACATATGACACAAACATTTTGTACTTTGCAGATTACTTTTTATATTTTTTTTATACATATACAGATTGTGTAATACTGCCCCTGACTTAGGGTGACCACATTTCCTAACTGCCATTCAGTGACACTTTCAGAAATGCATTCCATACATTTTACTACCCGTCTCTACCCCTTCCATTTATATTAGAACCCCTTTCCATGTAAATTAGAGATTAGTGCCATGAATAATATGCTAGATTGCCTACTTACAACCAGATGAGGATGATGATGGGCTCTAGCTGCAGTCTGGCTCCACTGGTCTGGTGTAGAACAGGCTTCTCTGGAGGCTGTTTGAAACTGTGGTCACAAAAATCAATGTTCTGGGAGAACGGGAAGCAGCTCCATTTTTTGGGGGCCCTTTACACAGCTCAAGGTCTGGGTCCCAGGGTCCACCTTCATGTTCCACCAATGAGTTTGTTCACAGGGGGTGGAGTGTGTAGGGGATGTCCTGATATGTGTGATGGATGTCAATCTCACTCCCTCCCCAATTCCTCCCTCGTCACTCTTTCTCCCCAATCCCTCCCTCGTCACTCTTTCTCCCCAATCCCTCCCTCGTCACTCTTTCTCCCCCTCCCTCCCTCGCTCGTCACACTTTCTCCCCCCTCCCTCCCTTGTCTCTTTCTCCCCCCTCCCTCCCTCGTCACTTTCTCCCCCTCCCTTGTCACTTTCTCCCCCTCCCTTGTCACTTTCTCCCCTCCCTCCTCCCTTGTCACTTTCTCCCTCTCCCTCCCTCCCTTGTCACTCTTCCCTCCCCCCCTCCCCTACCTTTGCTGTAGCGTGGCCGAGCCCAGTATTGTCCGCGGGTACAGGGAGCTTTTGTTTCCTTTACCCGGCCGGACTAACAGGAAGTGAACACTCTGTTCCTACGCCAATGTCTTCAGTTAATGTGTATATAAAGTGCAAAAATAGGAAGGGAGAAAGGGCAATAAAGGTCAGTTGATGCCTTTCATGCTACAAACTACAACCTCTCCCATTATCTTAAATAGTCTGGCATTTGGTAGACTGTACCATTAAGTATATTTCTGTTCAGACCATTTGTTTTGTCTGTAGATGCAAGTGTATATTTTGTACACTAAGAGGAAAAAAAACACAACACAATTTTCCTATATTTTCGGTTACATTTTCAAAAAGGGAGTGCATCAAAGCATATATAGAAAGGAAATATCTGAGTGTTGGTGAATACTGATC
>OW240915.1:251638059-251654463 GCA_933207985.1 Pelobates cultripes | reverse complement strand
AAAAATAAATTTTAATTAATTTAGCAATGATTCATTAGCAAGTGACATGTTGTGTTTTTTTTTTTGTGTGTTCCATATTATCTGTTTTAAAAATGTAAGAAATTGCAAAAAAATATTATCACTGAAATTGGAACACCAAACATAGCACATTCAAATAAGCATGACAGTCTTTCTTTAACATATTTCCAAGCTTCATCCTTTTTTTTGCCATAACTAAAACAAAGTAACACAGGCTGCAGCCATTTGCATCTTCGGAAGAGCTGTTTTGCTTTGGTGATATAGTTAATGAGTCTAAAAATATTCACTATAATAATTCTGTCAAAGCCCCCACAGTCTCCTCAATGAGCAGAAGCCTGCAGGATTCCAATGGGGAGCCAAGTAATGAGCTCTCAGTGTTCGCTCCCACACCGTCCGGGCAAAAAAATAGTTGGGCTTTTATGGTTCCACATCATTAGCAACATGAAACAAAGACACATGCTTGACTTTAATAAGCGACTAAAGTTGCTGGCTTATTAAGCCGTTACTACGCATAAGCTCTGTTTCAGTATGACAAAAGAGCTCCATGAAAACAAACGACAAATGAGGGTTTCCTCGACAACAATGCGTGGAAAAGAGTTCTGTGAGGAATGATTCTTTCTGAGGTGGATGAATGTAACTCAAACCCAGGGCCTTAAGATGTCATGGATCACACGGAATATACAGAAGGCCTTCGATGGCTACAGTGATCAGGATATCCACATATGTCACTGAATATTACTTGATCATCTTGCGAGAACGAAACGAGCAAGCCTATTTCCCACTGGGAAAAGTTCAGACATGATTAACTGGGGCATGACCAAATAGGTCAATGATATTACAATATATTTCCAGCACAATAATTAAGTGGGAAAATTTGTGTGATTTGTTTTCCCTTGTTCTTCGTGTAGCAATAATGCATTAGCATGGATTCATTTAGTCTCTTCATAACAATTTACAGCATCACGAGCGGTAATTTTAATTCAAACAACTTACTCGGTTACAGATCTCTTTATTTGATTTCAGAAATAAACCACAAAAATTACTAAAAGAAAAAATTGTAGAAAAAAAAAAAAAAAAGATTGCAAAGGATAACAAAATAAAATAATTCTTCATGTTTGCTTCTTAAAATTAATTCAGAAAGACCACAGTAAGCAGCTGCTAAGTGAATAATTTATTTACTGATTTCAGTAACATTTTTGGTTTACTCACCCTGCCAAGTTAATGTGATTATAAACAAGAATGTAATACCCCTGCTGTGATTCCCCTAGGTAATTGAAATGCTAAAAAAAACTAAGCAAAAAACACAAACCACAAAACATAAACAATGATGAAATTTTAATGTGTTATTGTTGTACATCACTTTCTATGCTTCAAATTACAGCAAAAAAATATTTAATTGGCTTTTTATTCATATTAACCTATTTCTTATTGGATCCTCAACAAGTATGAAACCCCGTGGGCTTTCCTTCTACAAGCTTATTGGCTTTATTGGTTCTGGATATTTAACCATATTGGTTTGATGAAAAGGGGGATGAGCGGTTATCCACTCGCCTGATACAACATGTAAAATAGCCGACACGAAACATAAAAATATTTAAATTTAAAATATTATTGTGGATTTTTAGAATTTGTCATATTGATACTTAAAGTATTGCATGTTTTAGTTAATGGAAGACACTTTTTAATTAAAAAAAAACTTTAATAGTAACGTGTTTTGAAACTGTTGGCTTTTTTTTTTATAAAGTGGTTCAGAAGATTAGAGTGAATTAAAATACGCTTCTCAAATTCAATATTGATTGGATTGTTTTTTAAATTAACCCCTTAAGGACACATGACATGTGTGACATGTCATGATTCCCTTTTATTCCAGATGTTTGTTCCTTAAGGGGTTAAAGGATCACTATAGTGTCAGGAAAACAAACTCATTTTCCTGACACTATAGCATCCTTAGGACCCCCCCACCCTCAGGGCATCCCTCCGTTGGCGCTGGTGAACTCTCCTCCCCCTCCGACGTTGGCTCCCGAGTGGAGCAGAATGCGCACGCGTGTGCATTCAAACAGTCCATAGGAAATTCGCATCCAGCGTCGCAGAAGTGCCTTTAGCGGCTGTCAGGAAAAAGACAGGAAGGAAGGCTGTCTGGGTGACTATAGTGTCCTTTTAAAACAACGATGATGCTTTTATCAGATGCAGATGAAAAAAGGTGTGAAGGAGATTCTCCTGTACATGGAAGATGGGGGAGAAGACTTTTTATACTACTTAAACCACTTTATTAATATTTAAACCTTTCTGATATTTTGAGTTTTGGTAAAGATTTATGAAGATACAAAATATAAAATCCATCCTGGAAATGAGTGCTGCATTTTAGGTATGAAAATGACTTACTGGCCCTTGCAGCTGCAGACTAAATTGCTTCCCTATATTATTATTATTATTATTTATAAGGCTCCAATATTTTCTGCAGTGTTCTACGGTGGGTGGACAAGCCTGGATGTGATTGCAACAAGACAAGCATGACATTCTGGAACAAACAGTTATGAGAGCCTTGCTCAAACAAGCTTACAGTCTAAAGGGAGCAGCATAAAATTACACAAAACTTAACGGGCATTGAAAACTGATTGCAAGATATATATATACATCTGAACGTTTCCTGTGGTATCTGGCACCAAGGCATTACCAGCAAACACTTAATGTTTATATTAGCAGCAGATGCATTAAATATATATATATATATATATATATATAATTTTATTATTTATATAGCGCCAGCAAAATTCCATAGTGCTGTACAACCCAATGGGTGGACTAACAGACACATAATTGTAACCAGACAAATGGACGCACAGGAACAGGGGTTGAGGGCCCTGCTCAATGCGCTTACATGCTAGAGGGAGTGGGGTATAGTGACACAAAGGGTATAAGTAGGGATAATGAAATAGGTTGCTAGAAATGTATTCACTGGGAACTTAGTAGGTTATTTTTCACAGTTGCAGGAGAGCAGTCATGGGGGGTGGAGGTGGGGGGGGAGAAGGGGAGGGAGAGAGATTAGAGATATCTTCCCTGATTGTAGAAATCTTCTCAGTGAAGTGAGTTGCAAAGTTTGAGAGGGAGCAACAGGACGAATGAGAGCATTAAAAGTGTGAAATAGGCATTTGGGTTGGTGGGACAGTATGCTTATGAGGGTGTTGAAGTAATTTACTTTTTCAGAGGAAAGAGCCAGAGTGTAGGAGCACAGCATAAATTTATAGTGGATTAAGTCAGGTGCAGAGTGAGACTTTCTCCAACAGCGTTCAGCAGTTCTGGAACATTTTTTGAGATATCAGGTCAGCTTGGTGTGCCAGGGTTGTAACTGGGAACGCTTGCTACATTTAAATGTAGAGATTAGAGGTGGTACAGAGATTGGTGAAGATGAGGTCAAGAGTTTCCTGCTATATGAGTTTCTGAAGTAGCCCATGGATTATATATATATATATATATATATATATATATATACACACACACACACACACACACACATCTGCTGCTAATGTCTTGATGCCAGATACCACAGGACACGTGATACAGAGGTCTTGGAATCCACACCTCGATGCATCAGAGCTGTTTTGGCAACACTAGGTGTACCAATAGGGTTTTAGGAAGGTGTTTATAATGTTGTGGCAGTTTCCCTTTAAGTGGTTATATCAAATAGGCAGTTAACTTCTCTCTGTCTCACATCGCAACTCTTCGCTGACCTGCTTATCTCTCTTTCCTCCAATATACATCATATAGATCTAATACTATTATATATATACCTCAAACCTTGGGGAAAGTGATCAGAAAGGGGTGATGTCAGCAAAAAAGAAAGAGCTCTGAGGAGGTACAAGTAGAACAATGAAAGGGTATCATCATGTATACCAAGGTTATGAAGGTTGGAAAAAAAGTTGTTAATCAACATTGTTAAAAGCAGCAAAGTGGACAGGAGGAATAAGAAGAGAGAAGTGACCTTTGGGAACAGCAACAATTAACTAACTGGTCAATTTGGTATGAGGCGTTTCAGCGTGGAAATTTAACTATTTCTTATATATTGTGACTGCAGAAAGGGACAGACTGTGGGTGCTTGGAAGAAGGCTGTTTTTTGTTTTTACAATCTCCAAAAGCATTTTTTTTTACAGAAAACTGTGAAGTCCTTATGATTTCATAGCAGTCTATTTTTTACAAAACTGCACAAACATGGTATCATAGTTGTCTTATCACCTAGTGTCAGTGATGCTACCAATATAGACATTTGCAGTGATCAACAATTTTTTTTTTGTAAATTCTTTATTTGTGGTTCATGTGAATACAATATACATACATACACCAAAACAGTGCACATGGGCATAGAAATAAGATGAACAATTGAATAACGATACAAATAATGAGCATTGGTATCTGTCGGTTACGTAACATTTGCAAATGTCATAACAGCAATCATTGAGATGCAGGTAGGTTGGACAGCTGTAGGTGAGTGTGCATTTCTGAAGCTGAAGCCATAGCAATAATGACAAGCTAGTTAGTTAGAAACAGGCAGCTACATTCTACCAAACTTTAAAATTCTGCTGTAGATCTAAGCTTACTGGTCTGACGGAAAAGATGGGGTAATAAGTGTATTACTAAAAATATTAGACACTTGTAGCAGGGGAGCAATTGCGTCAATGAGTAATGATAGTTGGCACATAGGTTATGGAACCTAGTGTAGTGAATGATTTGCTTTATTAATTCTATTGTAATGGAATCCGTAATTCGGGTTCCAGTTCCTCACATGTTGCTGTTGCGACAGTGATTCCCTTAATCCTAACGTTAGCCAGGGATCTCTTAGAGAAAGCTGCCTCGGGGGAGTATTGCGTAAGGAACTTTGTTTTGACTGGGTCTGTGCGTTCGTGTATCCCCCTGATCAGTTGTACGTTCTGCCTGCGTCTAGTCGCCCCAGTCTGTCATGGGACAGGTGTTAGTTCGTGTCTTCCCAGCAGGTAATTGTGTCGTGTTTGAGAACTAGTTCTCTGCTTGTCTGGTCCCGTTCCATCTCTCTCAGTCAGCTGTTATATAAGTCGGTGACTCGTATCTATGGGAGCTGCTTCGTGTCGTGGCTATATATTGTTTAGCTACTCGTTCGGGGCCTTCCCGACTCTGGCCTCTTCGGGGGCAGGGCAAGCCGCATCCACCCAAGCCCTCAGAAAAGGAAAAGAAGTTACGTGAAGTTGATTAGATGCAGAGGGGAAAAGGGAAGGGGGGCAGGGGGGGGGGAGGAGGATCAGGAGTAGGGGTGGGGGGGGGGAGACATGATGGATAGCACGTGTCGGGGTGCGCCGGGTCCTCTCAGACCCCCGGTGTTATGGTGTGTGCTGTGCCTCCCTAGTTCCGGGACGTGAGAGGTATAGATACCATGGGGTCCAGATATCGACGTGTTTGGTGCTTCTTCCTATTAGTTCTGCGTACCGCGCCTCGGCAGTGTGTATTTCCTCAACTCTCTGTAGCCACTCCGTGACGGTCGGTGGTTGGGTCTGTTTCCATTTGACAGGTATAGCTGCTTTCGCTGCGTTAAGCAGGTGCCGTAATATCGATCTCTTGTATTGGGCTATCGAGCCTTCTGTGTAATGCAGTAGGGCCATTTCTATGCTAAAGTCCGGCAGATCTCCTAGAATTATCCTCATTTCCCTTTTTATGTCCTCCCAATATGGCTTGATTAGCGTGCAATCCCACCAGATGTGCCGTAGAGAGCCTGTTTGGGACTCACACCTCCAACATGTATCTGAGGTTCCTCTGAAAATTCTGTGTAGTAAAGATGGGGTTCTATACCAGTGAGAGATTAGTTTAAAGTTAACCTCTTGATATCTGGTGCTTATGGAGCTCTTGTGTTGCAGGATTAATATCTGTTCCCATTGTGCCTCAGTGTACGCCCTAGCTGTCAGCTCTTCCCATTGCCTCTTAAACGCATTTTTCCGTGTGAGGTCTCCTGTTATCAATTGTTGGTAGATGAGCGATACCCTACCATCCAGTGTTGGCCACGCAGATGTTTTCGAACCAAGTCTGTTCTCTGTGAATCGCTGCCCTGTTGGGGAGGTTGAAGTAGAAATGCCGTAATTGTGTGTACCGAAATCTGTGCATCAGCGTCTGTTGTGTCATCGTGTTCCATTCTCGCAGGTTTCGCAGTCCGGTATTGCTCAGGACCTCTGACATAGGGATATACTCTCCTTCTCCCTCAATCGGCCAAGCAGATCGGTGTAGCCCCCCGCCTATTGCAGTATTGTGTGTTATCGGAATCAATGGGCTTGGTTGTGGGGAGAGATGTTGGTTCCGCCTCAAGGATGACCATGTCTTCAGCGTTTGTACAATGGGTGATGAATTGCCTAGTTTTGTTGCTGCATCTGCCGAGCTGTGCCATATATACATGTGAAGGGCTTTGTTTGTACTTTCTCTATCTAATGCGGCCCACAGTTTGTTTTCAGACGCTACGTGCCAGTCCCTAATCCGTTGTAATACCGCGGCCTGGAAGTATTTGCGTATATCGGGTAACGCTAGTCCGCCCCAGTTCTTTGGTAGGCATAGCTTGTCGTAGCTGAGTCTTGCTCTCTCTCCTTTCCAGACATATTTTATTACTGCCGATTTAAGAGTTGCGAAGAATTCTGATGGTATGTGCCAAGGAATGGTGTTAAAGTAGTAAAGCAGCCGTGGTAGGATATTCATTTTAATCACCGCTATGCGTCCTTGCCAGGATATATGGTCATAATTCCAGTTTTTTAGGTCGAGCAGGATTGTTCGCAAGAGGGGTACGTAGTTCCTGGTATATAGCTCTTTCGGATTGTTGGGTATCCAGATTCCCAGGTATCGCATCTGTTCTGAGCACCAGTGAAAGGGATACTCGCGTGCGATCCGCTCTCGCACTGCCGTTGGAGTCTGTATGTTCAGCAGTTCGCATTTAGTTTGATTAAGCTTCAGACCTGATACCTGGCCATATATGTCGAATTCCTGCATCAAGATCGGCATGGAGTCGACCGGGTTGTCCACGAAGAAAAGCATATCATCAGCATATGCGGCAACCTTGTGCTCCTGGTCTCCGTGTTTAAACCCTCGAATCTCTGGGGTTTGCCGTATCCTGTCCAAAAATGGTTCCAAGGAGAGGGCAAATAAAAGCGGCGACAATGGGCAGCCCTGTCGGGTTCCGTTGTGGATGGGAAAGGTGTCTGTGAGCGCACCATTCACCCTCACTCTGGCACTAGGGTCAGCGTAAAGCGCAGCTATCCAAGCTATCATTCCCCTCCCTAGGCCGACTTTATGCAGTGTTGCCATCATAAAGCTCCAGGTCACCCGGTCAAATGCCTTTTCGGCGTCTGTTGAGAGCATTAGTAGTTCCGTCTTCTCTTTAAGCGCCAATGCCTGTATTGAAAACGCTCTGAGTGTGCAGTCTCTGGCTTCCCTGCCTGGTACAAAACCTGTTTGATCAGGATGTATTAGGCGCGGCACGTACGCCTGCAACCTTGTAGCGATGACCTTGGTGAAGAGTTTCACATCCGCGTTAAGTAGAGAGATCGGTCGGTAGCTACTGCAGTTTTCGGGGTTCTTGCCTGGTTTGGGTATCACCGTGATTGTGGCTGCTAGAGTTTCTCGGTGGAATTTATCGCCCTGTTGGAGTCGGTTGAGGGCTGTTGTTAAGTGTGGAGTCAGAATGTCCCTGAACAACTTGTAGTATCCCGCTGAGAGTCCATCTGGTCCCGGTGCTTTCCCCTTCTTCGCTGCCTTAATCGCCGCCTGTACCTCTTCAGTGGTTATTGGGACTTCCAGTAGGTCTGCCTCCTCCGGTGTTAGGGCGTCCGGCTGAAATCTTTGTAGGTAGCGCGTTGTTGCTTCCTGCAGTTCGGCGCGTTGTGCATCGGATGTCGTTGGTGAAATATTATACAGTTGTTGGTAATACTTACGGAATTCATTGGCTATTGCCTCCGGGAATTGTGTGAGAGAGCCATCGGTTGTTCGTAGCGCATGGACTTGCGCTCTGGCCTGTTGGGGTCGGATCATGCAGGCTAGGAGTCTCCCGCTTTTATTAGCGTGAATGTAAAAAAAGGCCTTGGATCGCTGTGTCGCTCTATGGTGTTTGCGGGCTACTAGATCTGCCAGCTGTCTGCGAGCGTCCAGTAGTGAGCGATAGTGCTCCTCGAGTTGCGACCGCTTATGTTGGGTTTCCAATTTCGATATCTGGTCAATGAGTTCCAGCATGTGCCGCTGTGCTTCTCTCTTTTTGCGTGATGCAATCTTTATGAGATGCCCCCGGAGCACGCTCTTGTGCGCGTCCCAAAGCGTCACTTTCGACACGTCCTCTGTATCGTTCTCAGCAAAGTAGTTAGTTAGATGTTCTGTCAGAAGGGATTTCACTTCCGGGTCCGATAAGAGCGACTCATTCAGTCTCCATGCTGTCCTAGTAGGCCTAAATAGAGGAGAATCCAGATGTGCGGACACTGCGCTGTGATCCGACCATGGTGTCGGAACAATGTCAGCCGACTGCAAGCGTTGTAGTCCTTCTTGTTGTATGAGAACATAGTCAATACGCAAGTATCTCCTATGTATGGCTGAGTAGTGCGTATAGTCTCGAACTGTCGGATGTAGGGTTCGCCAGGCGTCTACCAATCTCAGGTCTCGCAGGGCCTTCCTTATTGCTCTGATCGCAGTTTGTGATATACTGCTGTGTCCAGTCGATGAGTCAACTAATGGGTCAAGCGGTGCGTTGAAGTCCCCCCCTACGACGAGTGAACCTTCAGTATACGTTGACAATTGGCGGATCGTTTTGCTTAGAAACGGTGCCTGCTTTGCATTTGGTGCATAGATAGAGGCGAAGGTGTAGAGTTTTCCCGAAATTGTGCCTTTGATGAAAAGGAATCTACCGTTAGGATCTGCGAGTTGATCCATCAGAGTGAATTGGGTATTGGCTGCTACTAGGATCGCTACTCCTGCTCGTCGGTCGGTAGGGTGGGTGCTGTGGTAGTTGGTGGGGTATCGTCTGTCCTTCAATCTGTGGGTATCTTCTGTTTTGAGGTGCGTTTCCTGTAACATCGCTACCGAGACCCGTTTGCAGTGTAGTTCTCTCAGCAGATGTGAGCGCTTCTCAGGTGTGTTAAGGCCCCCCCCAGGATCCAGTCGGTGACCTCTGTGGGTGGAAGATTAAGGCGCTGTAGAAATCTGGGCACTTCTTCGGGCCATCTTAGTGGGAACCATTCATCGTGATGTCTGGCTAAAAGCATAAAGGGGAAACCCCATTTATATGGGATCCCTCTGTCCCTGAGGAGCGTAGTGACGGGTCTCAGGGCCCTGCGGGCCTCTAGCGTAAGAGGAGACAGGTCTTGATACAGGGCCACCTCCGCATCGCGGAATCGCCAGGTGGGTCTGGAACGGGCTTTGTTCATTATTTTCTCCTTTAGCTTGTAGGCGTGTAGGCAGCAGATAATGTCTCGCGGTGTGTTATCAGTTGCGCGAGCTCTGGCAGCCCTGTGTGCTCTGTCGAACACCATGGATTCCGGTGCCTCTGCCCCTAGGATATCTCGGAACAGCATCTGTAACGTAGCTTCTACGTCTTCGTTCCCTTCAGGTTCAGGTAGGCCGCGGACCCTTATGTTTGATCTGCGGCCCCTGTTATCAAGATCCTCTGTTTGCCGCCTTAGCTGTAAAAGAATGTTGCCTTGCCTGTGTATTGCAGTATTAGTGGCTTCCAGCCTGTCTCCCATGGCCTGCACATTAGATTCAGCTACCTGCATCCTGGTAGCCTGGGCAGTGAGTTCAGCCCTGAGTGAGGTCACCTCTGTGCGGATCGCCGCGTGCAGGGTATCAGAGAGGGCTCTCATGTCCTCCTTTGTTACCATTGCCGCTGCCAGTGCCCTGATATCTGCGCTGATATCAGCCAGCGAGGGTTCAGCCTGCTCAGATGACAGTGAGCGTGTCGGGGAGTCGGCCATATTTGCGCCCGCCGCCTCGTGGTGTCCAGCCGTCGACGGGGCTAGGTACCTGTCCATGGGTCCCGTCTGTGAGCTGCTCGGGTGAGCCCTGGGTGTCTGTGTGCCGTCCGGGCGTTTTGTGCGCCCCATAATCGTGCCGTGCTGATGTGTGTGCTTGCTATTTTGGCTGTGTGGGTCGGAGCTCTTCCCCTAAGCAGCCATCTTCACTCGCGGCCAGACCACGCCCCCTGTGCCTTGGCTGGTAAGCAGCAAAGAAAGAGCGATCAACAATTTATTTCACAATTTTATTTTACAATACAGAAAAGTCTAAGGCCAGAAAATGATAGTAGTATTAAAGTGATATTTAGGGGAAAGTACAGAATGTGTGAATCTATCAAGTAACACGGTTTATAGAAACAAATACAATGCAAAATATATAGAAAAAAATAATTACATATGATTATACACAGAGATAGATAGATAGATAGATAGATAGATAGATTATATTTAGATTTATATCCAGCAGCAAACAAGTGTTTAGTCACCATTTTGTCCACTCTACTCTCCCTGAATTATTTGCTTTACCAGTGGGTACCACATTTTATATATAATGTAATCTGCCCTGGTGCTGTTCTGTGTATAACTATGTAGAATTTACCATACTGGAGATAATGAAAATAACACTTTGAGGTCATATACAGTTGCAAGAAAAAGTATGTGAACCCTTTGGAATGATATGGATTTCTGCACAAATTGGTCATAAAATGTGATCTGATCATCATCTAAGTCACAACAATAGACAATCACAGTCTGCTTAAACTAATAACACACAAAGAATGAAATGTTGCCATGTTTTTATTGAACACACCATGTAAACATTCACAGTGCAGGTGGAAAAAGTATGTGAACCCTTGGATTTAATAACTGGTTGAACCTCCTTTGGCAGCAATAACTTTAACCAAACGTTTCCTGTAGTTGCAGATCAGACGTGCACAACGGTCAGGAGTAATTCTTGACCATTCCTCTTTACAGAACTGTTTCAGTTCAGCAATATTCTTAGGATGTCTGGTGTGAATCGCTTTCTTGAGGTCATGCCACAGCATCTCAATCGGGTTGAGGTCAGGACTCTGACTGGGCCACTTCAGAAGGCGTATTTTCTTCTGATTAAGTCATTCTGTTGATTTACTTCTGTGCTTTGGGTCATTGTCCTGTTGCCACACCCATCTTCTGTTGAGCTTCAGCTGGTAGACAGGCCTTAAGTTCTCCTGCAAAATGTCTTGATAAACTTGGCAATTCATTTTTCCTTCGATGATAGCAATCCGTCCAGGCCCTGACGCAGCAAAGCAGCCCCAAACCATGATGCCCCCACCACCATACTTCACAGCTGGGATGAGGTTTTGATGTTGGTGTGCTGTGCCTTTTTTTCACCACACATAGTGTTGTGTGTTTCTTCCAAACAACTCAACTTGGTTTCATCTGTCCACAGAATATTTTGCCAGTACTGATGTGGAACATCCAGGTGCTCTTGTGCAAACTGTAAACATGCAGCAACGTTTTGTTTGGACAGCAGTGGCTTCATCTGTGGTATCCTCCCATGAAATCCATTCTTGTTTAGTGTTTTACGTATTGTAGATTTGCTAACAGGGATGTTAGCATTTGCCAGTGACTTTTGTAAGTCTTTAGCTGACACTATAGGATTCTTCTTCACCTCATTGAGCAGTCTGCGCTGTGCTCTTGCAGTCATCTTTACAGGACAGCCACTCCTAGGGAGAGTAGCAGTAGTGCTGAACTTTCTCCATTTATAGACAATTTGTCTTACTGTGGACTGAGGAACAGCAAGGCTTTTGGAGATACTTTTATAACCCTTTCCAGCTTTATGCAAGTCAACCATTCTTAATCGTAGGTCTTCTGAGAGCTCTTTTGTGCGAGGCATCATTCACACCAGACAATGCTTCTTGTGAAAAGCAAACCCAGAACTGGTGTGTGTTTTTTATAGGGCAGGGCAGCTGTAACCAGCACCTCCAATCTCATCTCATTGATTGGACTCCAGTTGGTTGACATCCCACTCCAATTAGCTCTTGGAGATGTCATTAGTCTAGGGGTTCACATACTTTTTCCACCTGCACTGTGAATGTTTACATGGTGTGTTCAATAAAAACATGGCAACATTTCATTCTTTGTGTGTTATTAGTTTAAGCAGACTGTGATTGTCTATTGTTGTGACTTAGATGATGATCAGATCACATTTTACGACCAATTTGTGCAGAAATCCATATCATTCCAAAGGGTTCACATACTTTTTCTTGCAACTGTAGATACAAGTAACACTCCCAAGACATTTGTAGCAGTCCAAGCTGTATTTGGTTTGTAGCAATTTAATGGGTCAATAAATCTCTCAGGTTTAAATTCTGTTTATAGCACAGCATGGGTAAAGTTTCAGATAAGATGAACAATGATTTGCATACTTTTCTATATGTGTTATTGCTTTGCCATGCTGTGTTATCGTGAAAACAATTCTTGGATTTCTGATCTCTTGGATTTCCACCTTGCTGTCTTGATATTGTAATCTCAAAAATCTTTTCTTTGACTCATTTAGATGTGGATTAAAAAAACACTAAAAGCACCTAACCACATTCCAAGAATGCAACAATACACAAATCAACATTATAGATAACACTGCAGTACTTTAACCAAAGCATCATTTTTGGTCTACATGAACTAAGAAGTCTTGTAGGGCATGTTGTTTCTATTAAAATATTCTTGCAGAAAGACAACCAGAGAATAGTATGCACCAGGCAAGACCTCAGAAGGCCAATGGTTGTAAACTTTTGGTTGTCTAAAGATTTAGTTTGAGATTTTCCAGTACTGAGGATATTATTAAAGTTCCTCTGCATAAAGTAGATCTGTGGACTACTATGCTGCAGAGTTTAAAAAGTGGTCTTGTGAAACCAGATAGAATGAACCTGCATTCATAATCCCTAAATTTAATTCAGATTGAAGTGATTTAGTTCAGCTGCTGGGCTCCCTCTGCAGTCGATTACCTGCTCAGGGAGTGGGGTTTACAGTAACCCCAACCTCCTGAGCAGAGAACGGTGCTTCCTGCAGGCAGGGGAAGCCGGACATGACCTGGTATCCCAGCTGCCCCCTGCCTGTGAACACCGGAAGCAAGTGACTGTGTGTTAGTGAGAGTGTGTAAGTAACACTGTGTGTGTTAGTGAGAGTGTGTAAGTGACACTGTATGAGGCTGTGTGTGTGTGTTAGTGAGAGTGTGTAAGTGACACTGTGTGTGTTAGTGAGAGTGTGCAAGTGACACTGTATGAGGCTGGGTGTGTGTGTTAGTGAGAGTGTGTAACTGATAATGTGTATGTTGGTGAGAGTGTGTAAGTTACACTGTGTATGTCGGCAAGTGTGTGTTAGTGAGAGTGTGTCTCTTTCTTCCCCTAAATGTGTGCTCACTATGTCTCTCTCCTAAAATGTTTCCGAGTCTCTGTTTCCTAAATTTCTCAACAGTTTCTCTATCTTTTCACTAAAAGTTTCCTCGGGCTGTTTTTTTTCTTTCTCACCGTGCATTTGCTTTCACTTAAAGGGACACTATAGGCACTCAGGCCACTTCAGCTGATTTAATTGATCTGGATGCATTGTCCCAAAGCACTTACCCTGCAAAGGTAATTATTGCAGTTTTTAAGAAACTGCAATAAGTACCGTTCCGGGTTAACTCCACCTCAAGTGGCTATTCATGGGGGTGTCAAGCGTCACGCAAAACCCCATAGGAAACCATAGTATAATGCTTTCCTGTAGGGAAATCCTAATGCGTGCGTGGCCATTGAAAAGTAAAGGCGGACCCGAGCCAGCACCAAAAGACATCAACGATGGACCCAGGTAAGTGGCAGAAAAAGTTTTTAAACCCTTCTGCACCACGAGTGGGGGGAGGGTGCACTTGACAGAGAGGGAAGCTATAGTGCCAGGAGAACAAGTTTGTTTTCCTGGCACTATAGTTTCCCTTTAATGTCTACTCAGTGCATCTCTTTCCTTAAGTGTCTCTTCACTGCAATTCAGAGTTTAGTTAATAAACCTCTGTGGGCATGTAGTTGCATTCATGTGGGGGCGGCAAAATGGATTGTTGCCTAGGGCAGCTAGAATTCTTGCACCAGCCCTGGCAGAGAGTGACCAGGCACTCCGATTTCATCATACTACTGACTTTTTATTGGAATAAAAATGATTTCGCCCCACCCCCATCCCTCATTTTCATCCTCTTTTTAACATTTTACTCACAGTTGTGTTAGGTATACATGTAGGATATTAAGTGAACACCCTTTCTGTCTTTTACAATACATAATATGTAAGGGGGCACTTAAAGAGCAACCCTTAAATTACGGGGGAACAAACACACAGACTAAATTCTAAGCTTTGTCTTGGTTCAGAACTTGGACAATGGCCTCTATCCTTAAAGTGTTAAAGCACCTGCTCTGCTGAGACATTCTGCAGCTGGATGATCTAAATATCCCCATGCCCCACTTTGCACTGCACATAGTGCAGGTCTGCTCCTCAGCCTGAATTTAGATCTCTGCCGATGCCACTTCACTGTCACAGACAGTGTCACTGAAGCATTTAATGAAGCACTAGAGAAACCAAAGATTTGCACCACAGTAGGGCACTGCATGAGGCAAAAGATGTGAGCGCCGTTTGCTTTAAATCCATCCACAGAAAGTTAGGGGGTGGTGTAAATTACACAAATCCACATAATTAATGTAATGATGTTAACGTGTATGCGTAGTGTCATAAAGAGGGGTCTGACTGAAGCGTCCAGCATCAGAATTGCTGGGCACCAAAAAGAGGAGTGAGCTTCAGGGATCTCTCCACGTGGGCACTTGGGAGGAAGGTAAGTAATCGTGACAATGTTACAATAATTCAGACTCCCTTTGAAATACCGACTAAAGATTTTTCTTCCCAAAAAGATTCTACGTTGAATTAATGAATGAATGAATAAATGAAAATAAATATTGTGTAAATTTACATCTACATTTTAATATTTGTATGAAAAACAATTATACACAAAAAAAGTTTTATATTTATTTGTTTAAATGCGCTAGCTATGCATTCTTTGTTTCAAATTAATGTTATGCTAATATGTTTTGCACACTGAGAATAATGTATGGAAAGTACTCTGCAATTACTAGTTTATTAACACTGTAAGAACATGTTAAATATCATTAGGACACTGATCTGCATCTGTAGTTTCAGAATGATTTTACATTTAAATGCCTAAACTTGTTGAATGTCTATTGACTCTGTTTGCTATCTAAACCAGTATGCCAGCTGATTCTTCAATATGTGATTAAAGGAGCATGAACAGAAACATGTATTCCTGACACTATAGTGTTAAATTATCTATTTAGGTTCCTGGTCCCCCATGCATCGCATTTAAAAGTTGATTTTAATCACTTTCCCCATGCATGCCGGTCCGGTCTTGCCTTGGCTGACCCTGCCTCAATGGTTAAGGTCTAAGCCAATACAAGTTTTATTATTTTTCTCATATAATTACTTTTACTGTTAAAGCCAAAAATTATGGGGAGTGTGGTGGATATGTTATTTCCTATCTGGGATTCTTACTATTCCTGTGGTATTATTAAAACATTTTTCATTATAGTTTTTACGTAAAAACATATTTTGTAGAAACTTATTCAGGAAAATCTTCCAGGGAGCTCCAGTTTCTCCTAAGGTGTAAAAATTGGCTCTTTGAAATGCCATTTAACCAAGAGCCATAATGGCAAGTTGATTAGTCTAAAACAGTGTTTGTATGAACTTTCTTAAAAGCAAGTTTTTGAATAACAATATGTAAATTTAAAATGCTATTTATTTCTTTGCTATATTCAATACGTCTATTATTGGAATTACGGTGCTTTAAAGGACCACTATAGGCACCCAGACCACTTCAGCTTAATGAAGTGGCCTGGGTGCCAGGTCCATCTAGGGTTAACCCTTTTTGCTGCAAACATAGCAGTTTCAGAGAAACTGCTATGTTTACTTTAGGGTTAATGGAGCATCTAGTGGCTGTCTCATTGACAGCTGCTAGAGACGCTTCCGCGCTTCGCACTGTGATTTTCACAGTGAGAAGACGCCAGTGTCCATAGGAAAGCATTGAGAAATGCTTTCATATGGACTGGCTGAATGCGCGGCTCTTGCTGCGCATGCGCATTCAGCCGATGACGGCGAAAAGGAGTAGGAGAGTTCCCCGCGCCGAGGGAGCCCGGCGGGGGAAAACAGGTAAGATTTAACCCCTTCCACCCCCTGGAGCCCGGTCCAGAGGGTTACCCTTTTTATTAACCTCATGTATATTTACAATACATTTTTTACTATATATTTTATAACAGTTTATATATATGTTTTACATTATATATATACTTTTGATCATCAGTTTACCATTTATATATTTGGACCAGAGTGCTGACCTGCTCAA
>OW240915.1:251626334-251637959 GCA_933207985.1 Pelobates cultripes | reverse complement strand
TAATACTTACTCCCGGATAGATGGTTTCTTTATGCATAGCTCACACCTCTTACAAATAAAGTCCTGTGAGATTGGAATATCTACAAAATCGGATCATAATCCTGTAATACTCACATTAACGGACCAATATAGATATATAAAAAAAGGCCTTTTGGAGATTAAATGAAGAGTTATTAAACGATCTAGAATTTAGAAATCAAATCAAATATGAATTACAACAATATTTTATCACCAACAATCTAGAGAATATTAACCCAATGACGCTATGGCTAGCCCACAAGCCGGTAATACGAGGTCTTTTAATAAGCAGAGCGGCATATCTTAAAAAAACTACTCAAACTGCCTGGTTGAACCTTCTTAAAAAACTTCAAGATCTACATAGACAAAATCAGATCAATCCATCTCCACAAATACAAGAGCAAATACATCATACGCAAAATGATATTAATAAGATCCATTTTCGACAAACTAGCATCGCACTAGGGAAACTTAAGGCTACATCCTACTCAATGGGCAATAAAGCAACAAAGTTCCTAGCGCAGAAATTGCGTAATAAAAAAGCACAATCTAGAATTCCATATCTATTATCTAAAACTGGACAAAAGATATATCAACCTGCTCAGATCTGTGATGAATTCGCAAGTTATTACAAAACTTTATACAACTTGAAAGATCAGGAAAATACATCACAACCAGCTTCAGTTACAATACGTCAATATTTAGACAAACTGCATCTACCTAAGATCCAAGGACATCAATCAACACAACTTATAGCACCCATTACTACGGAAGAAGTATTAAAGCTAATAAAGGAAATGCCTAAAGGAAAAGCACCAGGCCCTGATGGATTTTTGGATTTTTATTATACTACATTTAAACATCTATTGGTGACATCTCTTACTAATTTTCTCAATGAAGGAACTGAAAAAGGATTTTTCCCGACTGAATTTCTATCAGCTCTAATCATTACTATCCCAAAACCAGGAAAACCCCCAGCAATATGTCAAAATTTTCGTCCTATTTCATTACTGAACATAGATGCCAAAATATATGCAAAAGTGTATGCAGAAAGAATTAAAGCAGTCTTACCAACCTTAATTCATACAGACCAGGTGGGATTCGTATCAGGCAGACAAGGGATAGATAATACAAGAAAAGTCTTAGATATTTATACTATTCTAAAGTCATCTAAATTAGAAAGCATTAGGTTATCGCTAGACGCAGAGAAGGCTTTCGACCGTTTGAATTGGCTTTTTCTTCAGGAAACTCTGACTGTATACGGATTTCCACATGTATTTCTTTCAGTGATTAAAGCCTTATACAATAATCCGACAGCAAAGGTTATGAACTTAGGTTTTGGTTCAGATTTCTTTAAGATCACTTATGGTACAAGACAAGGGTGCCCACTATCCCCCATGTTATATGTTTTGGCCTTGGAGCCTTTAGCTTCGGCTATCCGACAAAGTAAAGATATACATGGAGTTCGAGTGGGCTCAGAAGAATATAAAGTTAACATCTTCGCTGATGATATTTTGCTAACACTTACTCAACCACATATTACTTTACCTAGTTTACATAAGGAAATACATAAATATAGTCAACTCTCGGCATTACAGGCGATATTAATTCGTTTCAGCTGGGGAGGGAAACATCCCCGAATTTCAAAAAGTTTAATAATGAAACAAATAAAAGATGGAGGTATGGGATTCCCGAACTTGAAAGCATATTATTATTCAGCAATTTTAAGCAACATAGTTAGTATAAATTCACAAATATATACCCCTCAGTGGGTTGCTATAGATAGTCATTGTTGTGATACCTCTAGCCTCTCTTCTATATTTTGGCTTCCCCAACAGAAACGGATAATATCCCCTGATACATTATCAATTACTAAATACTCGTTAAAAATATGGGATAATAATCAGGAAAGATTATGCTCCGCTCACCCATGGGCATTGATAACCCCAATAAAAACCTTATATCTCTGCAATGACACTTTTCCTTATCAAGCTTGGAAACAAAAGGGAATAACTCATGTTTTTCATCTTTTCGCAAGAAATGGCTTAAAAGCTTTCTCAGATCTTCAAAAAGAGTACAAACTCCCCCCACAGTTCATATTCACATATTTACAGCTTAAAGCACTTCTCTTCAATAATAAGATACTCATAAGATACGAAACGCTACGTACATCAGTTACGAAATTTGAACAAATATGTGCAGCTTTATGTCCACCAAAAAAAATAATATCTACATGTTATGATTACCTTACAAAGATAGAAGAACCGAAAGCATGGAAATTTATGTTAGACTGGCAAAAAGATATTCAAGAACCTATAACTCAAGAAGCATGGGAGAACATCTTTACAATACATAAAAGCTTATCATCATGTGCTCAACATTTTGAAACTTCACAGAAAATATTGTATAGGTGGTATATGGTACCAAGTCGCCTCCGATCAATGTATCCAGATGTGGAGGACATATGTTGGAGATGCCAGCTACATAAAGGCACTATGTTGCATATATGGTGGACATGTGATAAAGTAAATAATTTGTGGAAAGATACGGAGAGAATGATTGAAGAAGCTACAGAATGCAAACTAGAACATAAACCAAAGATATTACTTCTCAAAGTACTCCCAGACAATATCACTAAATCTATAAGGAAATTTATTTTTCTAATTTTATCTACAGTATCAATATCAATAGCGAAGAACTGGAAATCCTCAGAATTACCTTCCTTACAAGAAATTAGGTCTTTGATGTCTATAACAGTAGATTACAAACTTATTATGTGGAAGCAAACAAGAATAGGGAGTTTAAGCCCGAAAGTAGCTGATAGATGGCGAAGTTATTTATCAACACTCACTTCATAGCTATTCAAAACCACGGACATTGATAACCTGGGTTAACCCAGGAATATACAGTCTGGGTTTGGCCCTCTTCCCCCCCACCCCCCTTTTCTTTTTTTTTTCTCCTTCTCTATTCCCTTTCTCCACTAAGAGTTATAAATGTACTACCAGCAAGTTCTATAAAGGTAGACTTTTTGTAATTCAACTATTTCAAATTGGAGAGATCAATTATAAGCAATAATACTTTAGACTTTGGTAATACTTATAACAAAATTTTGCAAGAATGATATTGTACTATGTAATTAATGTGGATTGTAACCCTCCTTTTTTCCCTTCCCTTTTTTTTTTCTGTACCCTAAGTTTTAAAATGAAAAATTAATAAAAATTTAACTAAAAAAAAGAGATTAATCTATTTCATCGTGTTTATTATGCTAATTAGGCATGTCATACTAGCCTGTTTCTTTTTATCAATATAAAAATGTGCATTATCTTTGTATGCCATGCCCTTATATTTCAATGTTTGAAATCACATAACTTGGCTTTGCTGTTGTGGCATCGCAAGTACGACTAACTACCTATATGTACTAAAAAATAAAGAATGTAAAAAAATAAAAAAAAATAAAAAGGTTATGCTGTTACAATGCAGCATACCAAAACCATTCCCTCTTTGGAAATATAATCAGTATTCACTATTTTCAATATGGCTTTAGTTCAACCTTTTCATTCGTTACTGCTAGCCAGTAGTCAAAATTAGCAGACATAATTACTTAAACACAAAAGTAATTGGCTACAGACAATACTGTTATTTATCTGTATTCTGTTTCTGCTGACCTCCCTAATTAATGTCACATGTGCGTACAGTGTCTCATTCAATATGATAATCATATCATAAGGTTATCATATAAAAGATAGTGACCACATCCAGAAAATGTTCTTCTAAATATGTATTAATGTATTTAATAAGAATTATACATAAACATAATGGAATTTTTTCTTTGATTCTTTGAATTTAGTTTACATGTTGGTAAAGTATTGAATGACACACTGCACGCACAAGTAACATTAATTAGGGAGGTCAGCAAAAAGAGAATACAGATAAATAACAGTATTGTCTGTAGTCAATTGCTATTGTGTTTAAGTAATGTTGTCTGCTCATTTTGCGTTAGCAGTAAAGAATGAAAAGGTTGAACTAAAGCCATATTGCCGTTTCAGTCCCATTTTACAGTTTATATTGGTATTGCCATAAAGTCAAAGCACATGTAACAGTTCAAAATGTAATGTAGCTAAATATTTGAGATTCACTAAAGGGAGATGGTTAGGAAAAATAAGTTGTTTCCTAGCACAGTAGTGATATATACAGGGAGTGCAGAATTATTAGGCAAGTTGTATTTTTGAGGATTAATTTTATTATTGAACAACAACCATGTTCTCAATGAACCCAAAAAACTCATTAATATCAAAGCTGAATATTTTTGGAAGTAGTTTTTAGTTTGTTTTTAGTTTTAGCTATGTTAGGGGGATATCTGTGTGTGCAGGTGACTATTACTGTGCATAATTATTAGGCAACTTAACAAAAAACAAATATATACCCATTTCAATTATTTATTATTACCAGTGAAACCAATATAACATCTCAACATTCACAAATATACATTTCTGACATTCAAAAACAAAACAAAAACAAATCAGTGACCAATATAGCCACCTTTCTTTGCAAGGACACTCAAAAGCCTGCCATCCATGGATTCTGTCAGTGTTTTGATCTGTTCACCATCAACATTGCGTGCAGCAGCAACCACAGCCTCCCAGACACTGTTCAGAGAGGTGTACTGTTTTCCCTCCTTGTAAATCTCACATTTGATGATGGACCACAGGTTCTCAATGGGGTTCAGATCAGGTGAACAAGGAGGCCATGTCATTAGATTTTCTTCTTTTATACCCTTTCTTGCCAGCCACGCTGTGGAGTACTTGGACGCGTGTGATGGAGCATTGTCCTGCATGAAAATCATGTTTTTCTTGAAGGATGCAGACTTCTTCCTGTACCACTGCTTGAAGAAGGTGTCTTCCAGGAACTGGCAGTAGGACTGGGAGTTGAGCTTGACTCCATCCTCAACCCGAAAAGGCCCCACAAGCTCATCTTTGATGATACCAGCCCAAACCAGTACTCCACCTCCACCTTGCTGGCGTCTGAGTCGGACTGGAGCTCTCTGCCCTTTACCAATCCAGCCACGGGCCCATCCATCTGGCCCATCAAGACTCACTCTCATTTCATCAGTCCATAAAACCTTAGAAAAATCAGTCTTGAGATATTTCTTGGCCCAGTCTTGACATTTCAGCTTGTGTGTCTTGTTCAGTGGTGGTCGTCTTTCAGCCTTTCTTACCTTGGCAATGTCTCTGAGTATTGCACACCTTGTGCTTTTGGGCACTCCAGTGATGTTGCAGCTCTGAAATATGGCCAAACTGGTGGCAAGTGGCATCGTGGCAGCTGCACGCTTGACTTTTCTCAGTTCATGGGCAGTTATTTTGCGCCTTGGTTTTTCCACACGCTTCTTGCGACCCTGTTGACTATTTTGAATGAAACGCTTGATTGTTCGATGATCACGCTTCAGAAGCTTTGCAATTTTAAGAGTGCTGCATCCCTCTGCAAGATATCTCACTATTTTTGACTTTTCTGAGCCTGTCAAGTCCTTCTTTGACCCATTTTGCCAAAGGAAAGGAAGTTGCCTAATAATTATGCACACCTGATATAGGGTGTTGATGTCATTAGACCACACCCCTTCTCATTACAGAGATGCACATCACCTAATATGCTTAATTGGTAGTAGGCTTTCGAGCCTATACAGCTTGGAGTAAGACAACATGCATAAAGAGGATGATGTGGTCAAAATACTAATTTGCCTAATAATTCTGCACTCCCTGTACTGCCCCCTCCCCTGGAATGCTGAAGGGGTTAAAGCAGAGGTGGGGAACGTCCAGTCCGCAGGCCGCTTAAGGTCCAGAAAATCATTTGGTCTGGCCCATGGAGAGACAACCCTGCTGTCTGCCTTTCTCGGACCAGTGCAAAGATCAAAGATCTTCCTCACCAGCCTCATGGCAGTTTGTTAAGGGAGAATGAGGGAGCTAGGACCAAAGAGACTGCAAGATAGGAGGAGGACCCGGGAGACTGATCACGTTGACGCACATTACCATGGCAACTCTCTAACACAGTACTGTGCTCGCGGGAAGAAAATAATACCCCTCAATGCATTAACAATATTAATCCATTCTGTGATGTTAAATGTTTTACCCAGTTCTCCCTCCCATTTTATCATCGAATCAAATGTTTTATTTAGTTCCGCGGCCAAATGAGAGTAGCATATAGAAATGTCTCCTTTCCGAGCAGGAACCGAATAGTATATTTTTTCTAATTTTGATAATTCCAGTTTACTTTGGTTCGGATCCTGTCCTGAAGGGCCACAATTAACAATAATAAGATTAATTATTTTGTTGCATAATATTTCAGCAGAAATGTTCAAATCAAATTTGTTTTTCATTTCGTCAAATTTGCTAATTTTGTTTAATGTAAAGAAATTATCAATGTGATGGAATGTGATGTCCTGTAATCTAAATCTAAGTCAGGGATGTCATAAATTAAAACTGATAATGGAGTTGCCCTATACCTAATTGCTTGGTTTAATTTTTTTACATAATATGTTCCATGATTTTATAGTAATTTTGGTGGATGGAAACATATTTATGTTAAGTGGTCTTCGAGATGGAGGAAGCCATATCATTACTATAATAAGATGTGGGAAATTTTTTGTTGTCTCCATCTCGAGCCATTGGGGCTGTCCAGTATCTAAATAAAATTTGTATGCAGCAGCTATGTTAGTAGCGTGATAATAATGAGCAAAGTCGGGCAAACCCATACCCCCACATACCCTAGGTTTTTGCCATACGATTAACTTGATTCTTGCGGGTTTCCTATTCCAAATAAATGTCAAAAGGGTAGAGTGAATTTTTATATAAAATATGATAGAGGAATAGTAAGGGGTATGGCTCTAATATAATATAATATTTTTGGAAGTATATTCATTTTAACTGAATTGATCCTACCTAACCATGAAATTTCTAGATTTCATCATCTCTCCATATCATCCCTAAGCGCGGTCCAGACTTTTCCTAAGTTGTTTTCATGCATCCTAGCCAGATTTTTGCACAAATGGATACCAAAATAGGAAATGTAAGAGTCTCTCCAATCAAAGTCAAACTGTTTTTTTTTTTTAAATATCCATTTCAAACCATGGTGTAAAAAAGGGGAGTGCTTGTGTTTTTTGGTATTTAATTTGTAATAGGAAATTTCGCCAAATTCTTGTAAGATAGACATTAAGGGTGTTATTAAGGACATAGGTTTTTTTTTTTAGTAATAACATAATGTCATCTGCAAATAGACCAATTTTATGAATTTTGTCTCCATCCACAATCCCCTCTATCGCTACACAGTTTCTAATCCTTTCAGGCAAGGGCTCAACTGCCAACACAAATAATAGTGGTGACAATGGACACCCCTGTCTGGTCCCATTAGAAAGTTCAAAACTTTCAAAGACAAAACCAGTTGCAGAGACTGTTGCTGTAGGAAAACAATATAGAGCAAACACAGCCCTAATGAAAGGTTCCAGACAATTAAATCATGACATAATGTCTCTCAAAAAGCCCCAGTGTATCCTATCAATTGCCTTCTCTGCTCTAAAGATAAGAGCAAAGAAGATGTACGATTTAGTTTAATCTGATGTATGTACTATCTGGGGCCTGACAATTTAAAACAAAACCCACCTCATCATTGTCAGTTAGTGATGGAAGAATTTGAGATAATCTATTTGCCAATATTTTGGAGTAAATGTTTGTGTCATTATTGATCAGAGATATTAGCCAAAGATTTTGACAAGTTGTAGGATATTTACCAGGTTTGAGTAGTGTTATTATTTGTGCACATAAGTCATCCTCTGGCATTACACCTGTAGTACAATATTTATTAAATAATCTAGTTAAAAATGGTGTCAATATAGCAGAGAAAAACCTATAATATATCATGGTAAAACCATCAGGTCCCGGAGCTTTATCAGTAGGCTTTGTATTTATAGCGTTTAAACTTTCTATTTGTGATATGGGTGAATTTAGAATATTCAATTTTTCTGATGTGATTTTTTTTTAAAGGGACTTTATCCAGAAATGACTTAATTATTTCTGTTGTGGGCGATATCCAAACGATATTTGGATTTAATGCCACATTATATAATATTTTGTAATATTTAGCAAATGTATTACTTCATTTAATAGGGTGCGTAATTTTTTCACCCTCATCATTTATAAGATGTTCAATTCTGGATTGAGATATTTTATGCCGCAATTTAGACGCTAATAATGTTACTTTTTGAACAAAACATGTGTTTCACTTTCTTTAACATCAAGGTTGTATACTCCAATTGGAAGGTGTTAATTTTGTTTTTTACTCCAGAGATTTTTGAAGCCAAAGACTTTTTTTTTTTCACATCAGAATATGGTATTATTTGTTTTATTGCTTAAGTAATCAGAAATTAAGTTGTCAAATATCAAATCATATGTTTTGTTAAATTTATTTTTCATTCTCTATCTTTATCCACTTTATTTCTGTTTTTTTTTTTATATCTAGTCACTGTTACAATTTTATTAAACATTTAGATACGTTACAAACTAACTAACAACATAGAAACGTTTGCTTGGTTTATGGTGCAAGAGAAAAATAAATAAATTCTATTATCAGGCTCGGGGGAGGGGGCCCAGACATTTCCCTGAATAGATGTAAACCATGCGGTTAAATAAAAAAAGAAAAGATAAATAAATAATTAAACAGGAAAAATCCACTATGAAAAGAGCAGGTAATGAGGAAAACCTCCTTATTCAGGGTCCAATTTTTTAATCCATTTATCCCAGTATGTATAGTGCTGGCCCTTATTTGGTGCAAAATTAGTGATGGCCTTTTCTATTTTATATTGAATAATGCTTTGAGCATGAATCTTAGACCAGTTGTCTACCTTAGGAGATTTCCAGTTCCTGGCTATTGAGGTTTTCACGGCCATTAAGATGTGAAAAATAATAGGTCTAGATTCTATTGAAGCCTGTCATATCCATATGTAATAGAGCCATACTTGGGGTATAGTCTGACTGCTCATATAAGTCTGAAAGAAGCTTAACTGGTGGTTCAAGAGGGGTAGGACTTAGAAATGTATTTAAAAAAGATTTAACCCTAATATAAATGAACCAGTCATTAGGAGGTATATTATATTCAGTTTGGAGCTGTTCGTAAGATTTTACTCTATTTCCTGTCGTGAGATTAGCTATTGTTTTTATACCTCGCATGGTCCAGATTTCTAAATTTATATCTGTCATTATATCTGCCAGTATACTTAAGTTTATGCCAGGGATTATATTCTTTTTTAGCCCAATTTTTTTTTTAAGTAGAGACCAGGCAGAAAACATTTGTTGGACTGTCATTGATTTAGATTTTTTAATACAGTGATTTGTTTCTTTATCCACTGACCATAGAAGAGTTCTGTAATCCCTGTCTCCCGAGGTCAAAGTCTGTTCACTTTTGTACCAATATTCCTTGTTTATCAATAAGACATGTGCTAATAAATTAGCTTGTGCAATGTCTTGAATAATTGGAATGCTCATACCGCCTTCATCTTTTTTTCCTAGACATAACATCTTTTTTAATTCTAGGTTTTTTGCCTGCCCAGATAAATTTAGTAAATGATGTTTGAATTAATTCTAACCAACTGTCTGGGATCTTAATAGGAATCATTCTCATAATATACAAGAATTTTGGTACAATATATGCTTTTAATGTGTTTATTCTTACTGACTAGGAGATTTCCAGAGTTTTCCATTTCTTTAAGTTAAAATTTGTTTCTTTAATTAATTAAGGATGTTTTTCTCTAACCATTTCTTTGGGTTTTTGGAAATTTTTATACCCAGATAATTAAAATAACTTTCAACTTGTTTAAATCCATATTTTTTTTCTATACTATCAATATTATTTTGTCATGTATTTAAATATAACACTGTAGATTTTTCATTATTTATCTTATAATTAGAGAAGTTGCTATAATTTCTAATAGTATCAACCACTTGGTCAATGGAGTCTTCGGGTTTCTGGATTGTTATCAGTACATCATCCGCATATAACTTGATTTTTTGGTTATTACCTTCTCCAAGTCCTTTTATTCCATGATTAGATCTTATATCTACTGCCAGGGGTTCAAATCGATAATATATACAGTAATGGTGATAAGGGACATCCCTGGCGTGTACCAATGGAAATTCCGAACCATTTAGACTTAGTTCCAGGACCCACAGTTCAGTTTTTTATTGTGTTCTAGAGACGCAGAAAGAACTGTTGTATAGATTTTGGATCTTAAGTTTACGTTATCCTTCTTCCTCCAGTGCGTCTCCTGGACACCACAAACATCAATTTTCTGTTTCTTCAGATACTCTACTAAAATTGATCTTTTAAATGGGGAATTAAGACACTGGGAAAGATGTCCAATATTTCTTTCTTTTCTTTTCCTTTTCCCCTGTTGTGTCTAAATCTGGTCTTCAATACCAACACACACTGCTATATAGTTTCCTCCTAATTTTCCTAAACCTCGGCCAATATAATATGTCACATTTACAGTACCTCCCTGATCTCTCTGGTAGTTAGCGTTAGTTGCGGATTGTAGCTGCAGTATGTGTGGTTGTTGCTGCGTTCTTCATCCGGATAAAAGATCAGCACACGCCGTGTCCTCTGTCAGTTCTCCAGCCGGCTCCTACATGCTCCCCTTCGCTGACTCCGCTCTTAGCGCCGCGAGCGTAACCACGTGTTGCGTGTTACGTCATCGCTCCACCCCCCCAAACAACAACATTTTAGGCAAAGACTTTTAATTTTATTAGTCTGATTCAATTTATATAATTATTTTTCTAATTCTTGTAAATGTTTTGTTCTAATTGTCTTTAGATAGGAAGCCCTTTTTATAAAATGTCCTCTTAGTACTGCTTAGTAGTTCTTCTGTGTGATTGAATCAGATGGGCTAGCCTTCCCTTCCCACATGCATCAATGAGCCTACACCTTGACGACAGTTCATTGGTTGACCTTCCATGCACCACTTTTGGTAGGTACTAACCACTGCATACTGAAAACACTCCACAAGACTTGTAGTTTTGGAGATGTTCTGACCCAGTTGTCTAGCCATCACTATTTGGCCCTTGCCAAAGTCACTCAGATCTTTTAGCATGCCCATTTCTCCTGCTTCCAACGTAAGAAATTCAACAACTGACTGTTTACTTGCTGCATAATGTATCCTGACCCTTGACAGATACCACTGTAATAATATAATCAATATTATTCACTTCACCTGTTGGTGAATTTACTGTTACGGCTGATCAGTGTATATGACAGTTGCTTTTTATTGTAACACAGATACATATTGTGAATGGAGCTATGTGCTCAAGTTCTCTAGCCACTGACCACACATTTATAGAGCTATGGTTAGCAGAGAAGTAGAGGCTTGGATGGAATATTCCTGCTCAACATTTGAATGTTTCCAGAACAGGCTGGAAAGATCTTGCGTATTAAAGGATGGAAAAAAAAATCCTTTTTTGATGTTACTGACCCAAGAAGTAGCCATAGAATGTGATTTTTATAGAAAACTGCAGTTATAAACCAATCTTTGCAGGATGACCAGGGGAACAGAGTACTTTCTTCACCATCACCAAT
>OW240915.1:251601629-251626234 GCA_933207985.1 Pelobates cultripes | reverse complement strand
GGGAAGAATGAGACACAGGGAGAAAGAGGGGGAATAGAGAGATGGGGAGGGGGAGAAAGAGACAGAGAGGGAAGAATGAGACACGGGGAATAGAGAGATGGGGAGACAGAGAGGGAAGAATGAGACACGGGGAGAAAGAGGGGAATAGAGAGATGGGGAGGGGGGAGAAAGAGAGGGAAGAATGCCCCCCCTCCCCTGTCCGCAGGCACCGTGCGGGCAGGGGAGGAAGAGAGGACCTGGGAGCTCACCCTGCAGCTCCTCTGGGTCCTTCTTGCGCGAGCACAGAACGTTGCCGCCGTTACCATGGCAACGTTACTGCTCTTGCGAGAGTCAACTCTAGCCCTGGAGCTACGGGCTAGAGTTCACTCTCAACACTGTAACCCCCATGGATTCCTGGTGGTCACAGTGGTGAGAGTGAACTCTAGCCCCATAAACACACTGCACCCACACACACACCATACACATTCACACACTGCCCCCATACACACCATACACATTTACACACATTGCCTCACACACACACATACACCGCCCACCCATATACACACAGACCCCCATACACAGCCCCCCATACTAACATTGCCACACACATACACAGCCCACACACCCTACACATTCACACACTACACCCCCACACACACACTGAACCTTTCACACACATTGCACCACTGCTCCTATTCCCTACTACAGCCTCATATCCCAGTAGACCCCAGGTAAGTTGTCAAACTGTTCTTAAACGGTTTGACTACTTACTCTGGAGCAGTAGTGGTTATTGTGCATGGATTATTTCTTTAAATAATCTACAAGTGCCCCAGTAGCCAGCCAGCCAACCCACAGGCTGGCCAGTAGCCAGCCCACAGGCCAGTAGCCAGCCCACAGGCCAGTAGCCAGCCCACAGGCCAGTAGCCAGCCCACAGGCCAGTAGCCAGCCCACAGGCCTACAGCAAGCCACAGGCTTACAGCCAGCAAGCCATAGCCTGCCAGCCGCAGTCAGCAAGCCCACAGCCTGCCGGCAGTAGCCAGCAAGCCCACAGCCTGCCAGCCGCAGCCAGCAAGCCCACAGCCTGCCAGCCGCAGCCAGCAAGCCCACAGCCTGCCAGCCGCAGCCAGCAAGCCCACAGACTGCCAGCCAGCAACAGTAATTAAGGTAAGAGGAGCCAACTTGGCTTAGGTATCAGCGAGCTATGTTGTGTTGCTATATTGTGAATAGGAACCAGAGTGTTGGAGAGACCACCCTCCAGGCCCCATTAGACTCTAGCCTCTGCTAGAAATCTCCTCCATGGCCCATTAGCCCTCAATTGTAGTTTCTACTGGGGCCTGGAGGCGACTGTTTCCAGCAGGGGATATCTAATGGACGCTGAGATGGCCTCTGTTAGAAAGACCCCCTTCCAAGCCTTTTAGACTCCATTGTAGTCTCTAATGGGGCTTGGAGAGGATTCTTTCTAACACACTCTCTAAAGGACACTGAGATAGCCTCCGCTAGAAAGACCCCCCTCCATGGCCCATTATCCCTCAATTGTAGTCTCTACTGGGGCCTCGAAGGGCTTATTGCCCTTTTGTTCCTTGTGTCTAAAGATTGTGTAGGGTGTGGCTGGAGGCGGTGCATGGAGGCCTGGACAAGGGTGGCGCTTGCTGCAGAGTATGGGTGGGGCCTGTAAGGGGGCCCTTGATTTATTTTGCCCGGGGGCCCTGAGGGTTCTCAGTCCGCCCCTGCTCATGAGTGTGGCCAAGCGGACACACCAGGCCACCCGTTTAGGTTAGTGGCCCCCAAAGTGTATGAGTGAGGGCTCGTGGGGGACCGTTAAATGTTTTCTAGGTCATGGGGGTCTTTTTTTTATTTTTAAAGTGAGCAGCCACTGGCTATACCGCGAGTAGGGGCAGAAGGCAGAAGGGATTTTACATTCCCTTATTTACTAATACTAAGTAATCTTTACTTTTAGTAGAATTTTACCTTTTAGTAATCTTTACCTTAGAGTAGATAGCTCACTAATACTGTCTGAATTAGGGAGCTATCTACAAGCAGTTGCAAGATGCAGCTGCGGCACGAATAGGATCGGAATTTCATTCATTCAAATGAAATTTTGATCCGAACAAAAAGTACAAAATTTCGTCCTAACCCGAATGGACAAACTGTACTCATTCTGTTAGAACAATATTCAGTAGTATCGCTGGCGTTAAAACACCGGAAAATGAAACAACACGAGAACACAGTGGAAGGGTGAGTATTGTGGGAAAAATTATTTGACCACAGGAAATCGAGCAGATTTAAGCTCCTCCTTGGGTCAAAGCTGGTCATGGGTAGGAAAAATACATAAGACAAAGTAGTCCCTACTTATGTTTTGAACAAACCAGATCAGATAGGAAGAAAAGAAAAAGAGATCCTGAGAGAGGAAGAAAAAAGGAAGCAATTGTTGAAAGATAAGTTCGGCATGACAGTGCTGCTTTAACTTTTTGTCTGTTTTATATATAAGTGCTTTGAGTCTCACAGGAAGAAAAGCGCTATAAAAATCGCAAATTATTATTATTATAAAGTCTAATCTGGCATTTCTATTCTTGAGGCTTAGGAAAGAATCCACGATCATCCACCACTGTTATTTTCTGTGGATGTCCAGGCCATTTTGTGTTGCAGACCTCACCAGTGAATTCTTTCATTTTTCCTAATGTTCCTGCTCTCTGATAGATTATTTTTTTTTTTCAGCTTTTGAATCAATTGTCCAATTATATTTGGTACCTGGAAAAAGAGGGGGCTACATATTAAGAGCTGTAATTCATAGACCCTTCTTCCAGGTTAAATTTCATGGATGTAAATACCCTCAAATTAAAGCTGAGAGACTGCACTTTGAGCCCATATTCTTTATTTAATTGTAATTTTATGGTAAACGGTCAAAATAACAAAACCAAAAAAGAGAGAAAATAAACACCGCCTCAGCATCTGTTTTATGCTTTGATAATACAAATAAAAAAATAAGTATGTTTTCCATTGGAGTCAATTTTGATGAGAGAGGGAATGTAATTGCCTGTAACAGAGCATCCAATCACACTGGCTCTATATGCTGTATATCTGATAACAAAGGAGGTAGATCTATTTATTTTTAACTCAGTGAACCTTTTATATGCTATCCCCTCGCATGTTACCTCCTGAGATGATAGGTTTAATTCGACAGAATCTACATTTCTGGGATTTTTATTTATTACTTTGCTGATAGTAAATATCTTGGGTTTTCAGGAGTGGAAACAGTCTGACTTCACCATAGTATTTCATTCACTAAACTTGGAATATTGACAAATTGGCAAACAAATAACTGAATCTTTAACTAGGCTCATTTTAAAGATCAGCCATCTTTATCCTAAAAATTTACATTTTTCAGTCTCCACAATTCTAACTGTAACAAACAAAAGAATTCCCCACTGGGCTGTTTTCCTAACGTATGAATTGCCATGAATTCAGTAAATCTTGAAAATTTTGACGAAAATAGCTAAAGAATTGTACAAAACTACACAGTTTCAGTCTGGCTATTTTGGCCAAAAACGATAAATTTGTTTTGATTTCATGACAATTCATACACGTAAAAGGAGGAACCGGAGACTGCAGTGGAGGGGTTTAACATGAGCTCAGTAAACTTTATTTAACAAAATTGTACCACAACAAGAGGGATTGGACAGTGATCACAAAGCTGTTAGAAAACCTATAGTCCCCAAATAATGATTGCTATTTTCAGGACTATAGGTTGCTATAGGGTTTCTCACTAAAGACGTATTTAGAAAGCAGGTAAACATTGATTTAATAAAACCCCAAGAATCTACAAAATGTATCACAAGGAAAAATCATGCAGAACAAATACTAGGTATAATAAAGTGTTAAACTCTACTCATTTCTTTTAAATTGCAATCTTACTATTGTTACCAAGTTTAGTTTACCTTTTCACCTTATCATTCGGTATAATACTGTTTTGTATGTGCATGGTTCTCTGATCGTAGTCCACAAGTGTCTTGTTTTATACATTTTACAATATATTTGGCTTTTTCGATGCTGTCTGCCGTATATTAGGACTAAAGGGATTAAAGGAAGTTGATTGGGGTATTAAGATTTCTGTCACAGTAAGTAAATTAAACAATGGACACAGTGTCTGCAAATGGAAGAGAGTTTCTTGGTGTATATATCATACATCCCCGTGATTCGAACGTGATGCCATTCTGCACCTCTGCAGGAGTGCAATAAGTGGTGCGATAAACCAGGAAATTAGAAGAATGTAAATTCTCGCAAAGGAATTGCACGCTGGGGGAAAAATTGCTTTCTCATGCTTATATTTTTTTCATGGAAATAATTCACCTACCTCCTAAATTCAAATTGTTAAATGGCTTGGTGGGAGAGCATAACCTGAGAAATCATATGCTGCTGCCGGACTCAAAAATATCACCTGAGTAATCGCTGTCTGCAAAGAATCTACACTTTATCTTCTGGACAGACAGATATTTACTGCAAGGTGTCTGTTCTAACCAGCTCAGTACCAGCTTACTACAGCTACCCTGACTGCAATATGAATGTTATGGGAAACATTGGGTAATGCAGGAATGAGCAAAAGGGAATATTGACAGTACTGAAAGAACTACAACTCCCATTATGCTTTGCTTGTTTTTGCTAAGGCCTACCTTTTCCCACTTCTGGGTAAATGGTTAAAGTATAAGGTTCTGAGATACGTTGTTATCACTTGTTTATGTTTATTGTGTGTTCTTTTAAAACACAATTATTAGGAATAAACTGGAGCCCTGAAACCCTGTAAGTGTTAGAAAGTTAAACAAACCATTGCATAACTTGCCAACTTTACACTGGAAAGGATTTAAATAATATTGGAAACAGTATTTGCTATAAACCTTTTTAATTCAGATATCTTTTTAATAAAAAAAAATAGCAAAATCATTGTTTGAAATCTAAGGAGAATAGGTGTGTAATGTAAACGATGCAAAACAGAATTTAAATTGTGGATACATATAGTTGGGAGATAAGGGGTTAACTGTCGTAGTACTAACCCAAACTGATTTGATGTAAGTGAGTAGAGTTTGTTAATGATCTGACCAAAATGACACCAGTCCCTCACATTTCCCTTTTCCTTTTTCCTTTCTATTTGGTTCTGTCATCACACCCCTAGGGGGTCAACTTTTTATTTGATCTCATATAGAGGTTCTGCATGCAGGGACTGGGGATGGAGAGGGGACGATACAGCAGAGAACACATGTCTTGGTTTCATGTGATTTTCCACACAGTTAGACATGGACGGGGGTTATGGTTTTTTTCTGAAGGACGATGTTGTACTAACAGATGTGACAATGGTCATTTTCATGAGGCAAAGCTCACAAGATGTGGCTTCTTACAGATAAACTGTGAAATATATCCCTCTTCCTGTAACACTGTATGATGTATATGCCATGTGTTGGACATGTGCATTAATGTGCATTAACCCTTACAGATCTGATCTCCTGTAATGTGGAATCTCCTTAACTCAATGAACATAGAATGTTTGAAAAAAGGCATAGTATTTACAGTTCTAGGTAGTTTCCTCTAAAGAGTGTTTAGTGAGATGTCCATCACAAAAATACAGTAGTTAAAGGAACACTCCAGCAATTTGTTAAAAAATAAATAAATTAATTTAAAAAAAAAAATATTTAGGAAAAAAATCATGTCACTTACATTTGCTTAAAGGGACACAGTAGGCACTTTAACAACTTAATGTTACTGAAGTTGTTATAGTACCTGCAGTCCTGCCCCCTACTCCCCAGAACCCTTTAGTTCACTAATTAGAGGGCTTGGAAATGCAACTTCAAGAAACGACTCCAAGTCCTGACTCTCATGTTGTAACATACTGTGATGCACTGCGCATACACATACATTGAATACAATGAGTCTCTATGGCAGAATATCCGGCGCCATGCATGCCCCTAAGGTCCCTAATGTTAATCTATGAGGAGCATTAGATTGGCACGTCTCCAGGACGATGCAACCCGAGGAGGAGGTTACAACAGCGCCAAGGGAAACCCAGCTCTTGAGACAACGCTAAATATATCTTATTATGAAGTGTGGACCACATCAAGACAAAGCTAACTCAAAGATACTCACTAAGTATCCATTCAAAGATGCATTTGCTTTAATTAAAGAAATGCAGTTAAAAACAAGAATAATGACTTTCATACGTTGTTGCGGAGCTCCCTGTACTCCGGCTAGTGCCGAACCAGGGGCACTGAGGGAAAGCTACTAAGGGCAGCTGGGCAGGGTAACTCCCGAGCGGGGTCTCCAACCTGGACCATAGTTAGTGGGTAGGAGGCCAGCTTCCACACTCCTCCTGGAGTTCGTGGCAAACGTCCGTGGAAAAGAGTGTTTGTCACAAACATATTTATAATCTCTGTTTGAATAAAGTCTAAAATTATATTTCACTACTTAATAAAGTCAACAAAAGGTTATACCGCAGGCAGCTTTTACAATAAAACCACTCAACCTCTCAAGCCACAACTAAAACAGTTTCTGAGAATCTTAGAAAATAATTAAAATTGAACCATTAATAAATTATTTTTTTTTAAATTAGAATCTGTGTGTGCATGTCAAAAGCATGCATAGGGCAATAGATTAGGATATGCACACAGGCACCTACACTGTAGTATATAAAGCATGCTATGTATTAATAGTAGTCTGTAATGTCTTTTGAAATCAGATAAAGGTTTTTGGTTTTAGCCAATAACCTGTATTTGAGAATCTGCATTCTATAAAATTCTAGTGGTTTCCTTATCAATACTGATAAGAATGATATTTAACAGTTTTATTTAAAAACAAAAATTATCCTACTGTATGTTACTCTAATGGTATTTCTGTTTGTATGCACATTTAATGAATCTGTAGGGAGTAAAACAAGACAATAAAATACTTTATTTGCAACAATGTTTCTATATAAGTCTGAACAAATATATGAAAAATCAAAGTTCTAAAAATGTGCATAATTTTCAAAATTTTAGGTTTTATTTAGCATCAGTGTATACACAGAATTGAGGGAATTTCCTAAATCCATGTTCATAATATTGTTTTTATGAAAATAACTCGGTAGTTGATGGGTAAAGGGATTTAGATCCTTCCGAAATGAAAGAAAAATTAGAAATGAGACGTCTGTGTAGAATCATTTTAATCTCCATACTATTATTCAAATGAAATTACTATTTAAATTTAATTTCAGTTCTGAATATAGCCCATTGGTATGTTTGGTCACTATGTAATTAATCAAATACATTCACCTCGGATAAGGGGCTGTTATTCTTAACTGTCTTATTGTTTGAATATTTAGTAATAGACCCTATTATTCCATTTTCTAGGCGCACAAAATGCTTTTATCTTGCATTATTCATTTGTTTGATTATTTATTTAATGATAATGCATTTAATGCACAACATGCTTCTCGCACCCCCAATTTAATAATATAACGATGTAACATTTTTTCAGGTTTCAGAAAATATTTTTTTTGCTGTTTGTGGAATATAGGATTAAAGGACCACTATAGTGCCAGGAAAACAAACTTGTTTTCCTGGTACTATAGTGTGAATAGGTTCCCCCTCCCCGCCCCCCCCCCCACCCTCAGGGTCCCCCTCCCACCGGGCTCTAGGGGGAGGAAGGGGTTAAATTCTTACCTTTTTCCAGCACCGGGCTCCCTCGGCGCTGGGGACTCTCCTCCCTCTTCCGATGTCATCCGCCGAATGACTTTCCTATGGGCGCTGGCGTCTTAGCGCCTCTAGCGGCTGTCAGTGAGACAGCCACTAGATGCTGGATTAACCCTAATGTAAACATAGCAGTTTCTCTGAAACTGCTATGTTTAAAACTGAAGGTTAACCCTAGATGGACCTGGCACCCAGACCACTTCATTGAGCTGAAGTGGTCTGGGTGCCTATAGTGGTTCTTCAACTATTTAATTTTGATGCAGACCGCTATGTTTAAAGCTGCAGGGTTAACCCTAGATGGACCTGGTACCAGTGGTGTATCCTGGTTTTGTGCTGCCCTAGGCAGGACAAAACTCAGGCGCCCCCTCCCCCCCTGTGCCACCCCAACCCAACCATCTAAAATACACACACACATTCACTGACAGATACGCATACACTAGCTAACAGAAACACACACACACACTAACAGACACACTCACTAACAGACACACTAACTAACAGACACACACTCACTAACACACACACACACATGCACACACAGACACACACTGACACACACACTCACTAACAGACACACTCACTCATTAACAGACACACACAGACACACTAACAGACACACACACTCACTAACTAACAGACACACACACACTAATAGACACACACACTAACAGACAAACACACACACCTGTGATAATCACACTCCACTGGTTTAAGGATTTACTTTCAGCCATTTCTATTGTAAATGAAAAATTATGAGAACCATGTGTAACTTGCGGCGGTGGTAGTTCTGTCTAAGTCTAGTGTGAGAGGTATACTGTGCATCACTATAGCATGCTGTAGTCGTTAGGAAGCTTGGAGTGTTTCTGATAACGCAGACTCTACTTATTGTTATGGTTGTATTGTTATGTTAAACCATTACTGTTATATTTTTACTATTCTGTTAAGCATAGTCTCAGAGAGATAGAGGGACTTGTGTTCTTTGGAAGGTGTGCTGAGTGCTTACATGAGCAAGACATGTGCATGTGCCAGGGTTCTAACTGTTCCATCTAAAATCCAGTAGCCGTGACATTGTTCTTCTAAGACTGCAACAATTTTAATTTAGACTCAGTCATTATTATATCATTCTACTATCTGTCCATGTCTGAGCTTAGCAGCAATGCTAGGTGCATAAACACCACAATATGAAAATCATAAAATATTTCACACGTTCATAAAATACCAACAGTATTTTACAAATAAAAAGGTTTTCTTTTTTGAAACGCTATGTTTCCAGGATAAATGGAAAAAATGAAACTCCTTTGAATGGTATAGTGTGCCCACCTCATGCTGCTTCACATCACTAAATAATTGCCTTTACTCCAGGCTAGGAGAGTTTTAAACAGGCTATCTCACTTTACTCGTTCAACCTAATAATTCATCAGTAGATGGCAAAGCGCTCAGGGCTGTAGGATTAGTTGGGTGATAAGGATCTTCCTGATGTCTTCTTGAGACACCAGCATGTGACATTGCTGTAAAAAAAGTAAAATGTCTCCAGAACAACAAACATGATAATCTTCTAATATTGACTACAGGTAAGGTTCAATTTCCATACTCAAATTTCATCATAATGTTATTATAGAACAATGATGTCATCGATAACTTTTGCTAAAAACTAATTTGATAAGTGGTGGTGAACAATGTCTATTGAAAGGCACCATAAAACGAGCCACATTACAATTGTCTTCATTTATCGATATTGTAACATTTCTAGGTGCTATTAAAAGAGCATATATTAAGTAGCTAACGACCAATCATGGCAAAATTAGTAATTCTAATACTTGGGTACACTCCTAGTAAATTCCCTTAAGATATCTGAAAAAATGGTATGGCCCAGGGTGAAAAATGGAAAGACTAAGGAGTGCTAACTGCCTTTCATATATTTAACACAATAGTATATGATATGCACAGTACAGTTACCTATTTACCAAGCAACAGTTTGCTTTGTAAAGAATTCATAAAGGAAATAACTGAGTAAAAAAAAATCTATTTTAAAACTTTCCAGGACATTATCCCATATCCCAAATTTAAATGAGAGAGGTTTTTAAATCCTCTGCAATTAAGACGTTAAAAATGCTCTGTCATATTCGGCGCTCTATGCATATCTTCGGGTGCAGAGACCCAGAAGTGCAATGAAGGGTAGTTACACTTACCATAGTCACTGCCATCTTCTGTCTTTACCTCCTGGTGCTTTGTAGCCAGGAGCCACATCAATGCTGTATTCTCACACGTGTGCAAGGGTACAACACTGATATCTATGGAGGATCCCATGAGACCAGGGAAGCCACCACAGACTATCAGTCTCATAATCTGTAAGAATCAGTCTGATTCCCACAATTGCCACCAGCAGGGCCGGATTAAGAGCCCAGTGGGCCTGGTGCTGATAATTATGATGGGCCTAATTACAAAATCTTATTGACCAAAAACACTAAAACAGTCCTACCTCCTAAGTGCCATGTATCTGATGGAGATGGTGCTGGTGGGAAACTCATAGGATGCAACTATGAGAAAACACATATCCCCACTGACACAAATCACATAACCAGAACGGCCGAAAGGGTGAACATACACATGTGTCTCCATGTCTCCCAGTCCTCTAGTGTCTGTGTCCCCATGTCTCACAGTGTCCCCATGTCACTAGGACTCTAGGGGACATTGAGAGACATGGGGACACTGGGAGACATGGGGGCACAGATACTAGGGAACACTGGGAGACCTGGGGACACTGGGAGACATGGGGACACTGGGTGACAAATGCGGGGACACTGTGATATAGGGGGCACTGGAGACTTGATAAAGACCTGGGTACAGGTCAAAATGTTGCAGTGTCCAATAAACCTGGCTAAATCTATCACAGTGAGTGCCTGAAATTTTTTTCTTTTATACGAGGGGACACTGAGGCACTACGTGCACAGAGACACTACGGGCAGAGAAACATGGGGCACTGAGAGACATGAGGCACTGAGACAGTCACTGAGATAGTCTGATACATAGGGTACACTGATACATAAGGGACATTGGAGACTTGATAAAGATCTGGGTACAGGTTGAAACGTTGCAGTGTCCAATAAACCTGCCTAAATCTATCACTGTGAGTGCCTGAGATTTTTTCTTTTAAACTAGGGGACACTGAGACACTAGGAGACATGGGGACACTGGGAGACAAGGGGACTTTGGGAGACTAGGAAACACTGAGACACTAGGGACACTGGCACACTACAGACACTGAGAGACACCAGGGACACATGGGGATACTGAGATACTATGGACACTGGTTGGGAGACATGGGGACACTGGGAGTGCCCCATGTTTCCTAGGTCTCAAAGTCGCCCAGTGTCCCCATGTCTCCCTGTGTCCCCCATTGCCTCCATGTCTCTCAGTGTACCCTAGTGTCTCAGTGTCCCCATGTTGCCCAGTGTCCCCTAGTGTTTGTATCCTCATGTCTCCCAGTGTCCCTTAGAGTCTGTGTCCCCATGTCTCCCAGAGTATAGCAAAACAGGATACTCTTCTGAATCAGATGTAATATCTAGGCAGTATAAACAAATAGAGAGGCAGGAGCCCAAATTGAATAGTATCAAACACAGTATTTATTTAAACAAATGGTTAAAAACTCTTACTTGAAGTAGTGGGTTTGCCAGCAATAAACCCACAACTAGATAAGCAGGAATATACACACAAAAAAACGATACAGCTTAGACACTTCCTGGTTCCGGTCATGTGACCGCTGGGACCGCCTCTCTCTGATGTCACACGTGACGCGTTTCGCCCACCTCCTGGGCTTCTTCTGACGACGTTTAAATAAATACTGTGTTTGATACTATTCAATTTGGGCTCCTGCCTCTCTATTTGTTTATACTGCCTAGATATTACATCTGATTCAGAAGAGTATCCTGTTTTGCTATACTGTGGGTTTATCCCTCTCCATTGGAGCAATTCAAACCCAGAGCCAGGGGTGATAGGGCTCTGGTCCATGTGAGTTGATCCCCAGATATACTTTTAATTTTGCATACCCTGTATATACAGATAGCCTGCACTATATACTGTATATTTTTTCAGAGTACTCAGAGAAGATCCTGACTCCAGTGCAGTTGCTAGCGCACTCCAACTTTCTGGTATCTATTGCTAATTTGTGTCACTGTGTGTCACTTGGGGGGTAGTGCAGCAGCACTGCAGATATTCTTAAGCGCTTTGACTCCATCTGTTTTTTTACAATTTAACTTGTTGCATTAATTTTAGAGTGACCCCTAGGCCCTCTAACCACTGCATCTCTGTGTAATGGTTATGTGGCCAAGACTCTCCTACCAAGTGCTGGAAGAATTTATATTGCTGAAACCATAGACAGGTGTCCCTGCTCACCCTAAAATTCTTTCTGACTTTACCAGTGAGCTTCCAAGGTCACTCACCCCTAAAGACATCTCTCTAATGACACAAAGGAAAGAAATAACAAGTTGTGGGCAGACTGAAAGACACAGAAACAGTGCATAAACTATAACATTCCACTGTCACACTAACAGCTGGCAATGCATCCCATTACGAAGGTAGAACACTTTTTTCTCCTTGACAGAAGTTTGGTATGATAGGGGTTAATGAGATGTTACCATCAGGATCCTTTAGAACAACGAGACACCCCAGGATGTAGATTAAAGAATCCTGATAAACATAGCAGTTGGTAAAGAGCCTTCGCCTTTGGCCTTATGCCTTCTAATACATTTCATTCACACCCTGTTGTGTCAGTTTCTTACATAGTTTTAGCTTGAAAAGCTTAGCTTCAGATCAAAGTGCTGCATATTTGGGTTTATCTGACTAGCTACATTACCAGCGTGGTTTATACCTCTCGCATCCTTCAAGAAATATATGCCTGACTGCATTTATGTTCTCATTTAGCATCTCAAAATGGGCACTTGCTTTCAAGAAGGGTTACTGCATGATTCACCCGCTTTGTTAATTTGGTTAATTAGCAGACTGTCTCCCATTAACAGCATTACAACAACAATGCTTGAGACTGCTTTCCAAACCCCAAAGTAGAAACGGGGAATTAAAGCAAACATATAGATCTCTGTTATAGCAAAACTGTTCATGGGCTGTTTTTGGTTTGTTTGTTTTTTCATCCTTTCTATAAATTAATTTTCTTGTGGGATTACTGGACATGTCTCATTAGTGTCAGGAAAGAAGAACTGGTATATTTCAGTTAATGATAAAGTAAGTGACATATGTTAATGTTTAAAAAAAAAGTGTATAAAATGGGAGCAAAAACTGAATATCAATTGTGTTTGATTTCAACACATCTGAAGATGGAACATAATAATTTTATAAGAATTGGGGTGTACTGATATTGTTACAAATTAGGTATCACAGCATTATCCCACAAATTGGATGCTGTTTCAATCTAATGGGAATTGTTCATATGCAGAGTCGGATTAGGATGCCACATCGGGCCCCCTCCTAGAGCCCCGGGTCAAGGTTATTTACCAAAGTGAATTCTAAATATAAGGCCAGAGTAGCTGAACTGAGAGGATAGGTAACTTAGAGAATTTTTCCAGTTCAGCTATTTTTACCTTAAATTGTAAATTCACTTTGAATTCACCCTGAATTCTCATTTTAGTGAATAGCCCTGTGTGAGTCTCGTATGTGTGTGAAGGAGACTGTTGTGTGTGCTTGTGCATGTTGGTTGAGCGAGGAATCTGAGTGTTGTGTGTTTATACCTTGCCCTACAGAATACTGCTGCAGACATATTTATACCCTGCCCTACAGCATACTGCTGCAGACGTATTTATACTCTACCTTGGACTATAATGTTGCAGAGGTATTTCTATCTTGTCTTAGAGTAGAATGCTGCGGAGGTATGTATACCCGGCCTTAGAGTATAATGCTGGGGAGGTATGTATACCCATTATTAGAGTAATAATAGGGGTAATTATTCCCTGCCTTAGAGTATAAAGCTGCGGAGGTATGTATATCTTGCCTTAGAGTATAATGCTGCAGAGCTATTTATACCCTGCCTTAGAGTATAATGCTGCGGAGGTATGTATATCCATTATTAGAGTAATACTAGGGGTATTTATACCCTGCTTTAAAGTATAATGATGCAGAGCTATTCATACCCTGCCTTTGAGTATAATGCTATAGAGGTATTTATACCTTGCATTACAGGTGGTAAGGCCATTTTTAAATTGGTATTAAATTTCAGAGTAAAACTCTGAAACATGTTTCAACTAAAAGTGCAAGCCTTCCTCAGGCGATGCCATTTTTAAGCCAGTCCTTGGTATGGCTAAATGTAATTCTTTGCCGTGTAAGTTTATTTGCTTGGTTTTTCTATTGAAACATATTTCCATGGACAGACGTTGAGGATACACTTTCTTTCACTGGTTGACAACATTGGATTAATGATTACTTTTTTCACATTAGAGGGGATATGTATACTTATTTGACCCTTAACATAATATTGGAAGAGAGCACACAAAACATTAATACAGGGGAAAAGGCATCTTTTTTAAGTTAATCTACATGTAAGTCAACATAACAAATAGAAGAACGTAACTTGTATATAAAATATTGTCTCTATTGTAGAATCCTGTTTCTTTGTTTTTATGACTGTATATTGTCTAATTCTGTTTTTGTCACATGTGACCTGTCGTTCGTGACATGGTATGTCGTGTCATGTTATTTTTTGAAACAAGATTTATACGTGCATCTTCCTTGCTTTGTACTCTTGATACTTAAATAAATAAATAAATAAAAATTGTTCCCCCCAAAAAGTAACTTGTATCAAGCCATGTGCGGAAGTGATAAAATGCCAATTTTAGTGTAGCACAATGAGTCTTCTCCGAGTGCCACACACACTCACAATGCAGCGTCTTTGGTTTCTTCTAACTTCATAAAAATGTCAATATCGGACTGTGTGAGGTTTCTGCACAGTCTCTAACTGCCAAGCACAAAAGATAAAGAAACATGGCTAACAATGAGACATTGATTTTCAATTAATTCTTTGGGCTTTCCAGACACCACATGAATAGGAGAAGTGATTTGCTAGTCACCAGGGATGTGTCTCACCGAGTACATAAAAAACAATGCACCTATTAATGGCTGCTGCACAACTGTCTCTATATTGCTCTGTCTCAGCATACAGCCACTGCACCTACCGCCAATGACACACATGAACCGTGGTTTATTAGGGCCTATAGAGCAGACCTAATGGAAGCAGGAGGTGGGGGATGGGGACTGTATGATCTAATGGTATGGATTTGTATCCTTATTTATTTGCACACAAACCATGTCCTGTGTTCATTATTTACCAAAGTGTAGTTCGAACTCCACAGATAGACCATGCTAGAATAGAGCTGCCGAGTAGGCACATGTTTTTATTTTGAATATTAACAGCTTTTAGCAGAATTTAGCTCTCTATACTGCCAGGATATTTACTAAAAAGTGATTTGCTGGAATTTAAAGTGAATTCAAATATTATTCACCAAGCTCTACATTTTAGCAAATCATCTGATTTTATTTATTTATTTTATCTCAAATTCAGCTAGTACAGGGTTATTCACTTAACGTAATATTTCAAATTGAATTTCAATTGAAATTTAGGGACACTATAGTCAACAAAACAGCTTATGCCCCTGCAGTCTCACTACTCAATTATCTGCCATTTACATCACTTTGTTTATGCAGCGCTATCACACCTCCATGTGACTAACACAGCCTTCCTAAACACTTCCTGTAAAGTGACATCTAATGTTTATACTTCATCTATCGCACTTTCTGTTTAATTTAGAATTTCTTATCTCCTGCTCTTTTAACAGCCTTCTAGATTAAAGGGAAATTCACCGAGCAGAAGATAAAAACTTATAAAGCATGTTAACATCTGATTGATTATGAAACCATATTTTTTTCATGCAGGCTGTGTCAGTCACAGACAGTGGAGGTGTGGCTAGGGCTGCATAAACAGAAACAAAAGTGATTTAATTTAGCAGTGAGACAGTGGGGGCATGATCTATACACCCAAAGTGCTTAATTAAGCTAAAATTGGTTTGATGCCTTTACTGTGCCTTTAAGGCCAAAGCAGCCGAAATGGAAGCATAGCTGAATTAAAGAATTTTTCAAGCAATATAGTGAGGGTACATGGCTGCACCCTGAACTGTACTGACATAAGATACAGTAATAATAAAGCATGATATAATCCTTTCATTACAAAAGGATTAGGGAGTTTAGGATTAGGGGTCTCTGGCTGGCCGTCATGACAAGTGGAGCAGCCCCCCTCCTTTCCACACACAAAAAGCAAATCTATTGAGGTGGTAAGAACTAATTACAAGTGTGTTATTAAAAAAGACATGTTGTGTATGTTATGATTATATCTACAGTTTCCATCCCTCCATTTTATTAAAGGAAAAAATTAAAGTATTAGAAATACAAACCACTATTCCTATCTATTTACTGCCCTTAGATATGCAGCACCCTTCCCCCATGTTTCCCATAAAATTAATAAAATATTAAAATAGTAAGTTATGCTCACCTTTTTTTGCAGCAAAGAGTGGAGTGGTCCAATCCAATCCTCCTTATAGAGAAGCATTAAGGACATGATACTTGAGCTTCCCCTTAGGAAATCATTCAATCAATGCTTTCCAATGGGGGTTTCAATGTCATGTGACCGAGTTTTACTTGATCAGTGCAGTGCAAGCGCCTCTAGTGGCTGTCAGGGTAATGGCCACTGGAGGTTTGTTTAACGTTTCACAGTAAATATTGCTTTTTTGTTGTTGCAAAAGGCTATATTTAACCATGAAATTGACAGGACCACAGCACCAAGGTCACTTTATTGAGATGAAGCGGCCTGGGTGACTTTACTGGTTCTTTGATCATGGCTGAAAATGCAGCTAAGATGCTGAGCAATTAATCTTGTCAAGAATTACAAACACCAATTTTCTGTGATTTTTCACCCCTCGGACAAGCTTTGCTTGCTCTAATAGAATTTCCGATATCAGCTGTTAACTTTGCATGGGTCTGAGACAGTCTGGAACCCCTAAAAGTTGGTTGTGTGTATTGTCCTGCCTTCTAGGGCTAGTTAGAAACACAGGACGGTGGAGTTGGCCCTATTCAAATTAGCAGTTGTTTCCCAAATACATGTATTTATAGATTTATGATTTTGAATACGCCTGACATCTCAATGAGCCTATCGAGTACTTGATCTTCTATAAATAATTTTTTAAATCACATGCTGAGTGAAAGGGCACTCAAAGCATCATATCTTGCTATGGCTTTGCATAGGATATGGTAAAAGAAGCTTACTGTGAATGTCTCTCCTGCTCCTATTCATTATAGGTGTATCTGTATGCACCTGCAAATGTCTGATGTTACACAAGAAGTTAATGTTTATTCTTTCATACATTACACTGTATAATATATTTCAATAAAAAACTCCCTTTAAAGCTAAAAAGATGAAAAAGGTTATCTTTATTGTTGTGTTCAGTTAACTGTGAACCTGCAGAGAGTGTTCCAGATAAGCATACTTCAGTGAGTATCATATAAGTATTGTCCCTGGGGTGAATTCAAGGGTATAATCAACAATCGGGGTTACATAGAATGTGACGGCAGATAAGAACCATTCGGCCCATCTAGTCTGCCCAATTTTCTAAATACTTTCATTAGTCCCTAGCCTTATCTTATAGTTAGGATAGCCTTATGCCTATCCCACGCATGCTTAAACTCCTTTACTGTGTTAACCTCTACCACTTCAGCTGGAAGGCTATTCCATGCATCCACTACCCTCTCAGTAAAGTAATACTTCCTGATATTATTTTTAAACCTTTGTCCCTCTAATTTAAGACTATGTCCTCTTGTTGTGGTAGTTTTTCTTCTTTTAAATATAGTCTCCTCCTTTACTGTGTTGATTCCCTTTATATATTTAAATGTTTCTATCATATCCCCCCTGTCTCGTCTTTCCTCCAAGCTATACATGTTAAGATCCTTTAACCTTTCCTGGTAAGTTTTATCCCGCAATCCATGAACCAGTTTAGTAGCCCTTCTCTGAACCCTCTCTAAGGTATCAATATCCTTCTGAAGATACGGTCTCCAGTACTGTGTACAATACTCCAAGTGAGGTCTCACCAGTGTTCTGTACAATGGCATGAGCACTTCCCTCTTTCTACTGCTAATACCTCTCCCTATACAACCAAGCATTCTGCTAGCATTTCCTGCTGCTCTATTACATTGTCTGCCTACCTTTAAGTCATCAGAAATAATCACCCCTAAATCCCTTTCCTCATATGTTGAGGTTAGGACTCTATCAAATATTCTGTACTCTGCCCTTGGGTTTTTACGTCCAAGATGCATTATCTTGCACTTATCCACATTAAATGTCAGTTGCCACAATTCTGACCATTTTCTAGTTTACCTAAATCATTTGTCATTTGGCTTATCCCTCCTGGAACATCAACCCTGTTACATATCTTAGTATCATCAGCAAAAAGACATACCTTACCATCAAGACCTTCTGCAATATCACTAATAAAAATATTAAAGAGAATGGGTCCAAGTACAGATCCCTGAGGTACCCCACTGGTGACAAGTCCAAGCTTCGAATATATTCCATTAACTACAACCCTCTGTTGCCTGTCACTCAGCCACTGCCTTACCCATTCAACAATATTGGAATCCAAACTTAAAGATTGCAGTTTATTGATAAGCCTTCTATGTGCAACAGTGTCAAAAGCCTTACTGAAATCTAGGTAAGCAATGTCTACTGCACCACCCTGATCTATAATTTTAGTTACCCAATCAAAAAATCAATAAGATTAGTTTGGCATGATCTCCCTGAAGTAAACCCATGTTGTCTCTGATCTTGAAATCCATGTGTTTTTAGATGTTCATCAATCCTATCCTTTAACATGGTTTCCATCACTTTCCCCACTACTGAAGTAAGGCTTACTGGCCTATAGTTGCCCGACTCCTCCCTATTACCTTTCTTGTAAATGGGCACAACATTCGCTAACTTCCAATCTTCTGGGACTACTCCTGTTAACAATGATTGGTTAAATAAATCTGTTAATTGTTTTGCTAGTACACCACTAAGCTCTTTTAATAGATTTGGGTGTATTCCATCAGGTCCCATTGACTTATTTGTCTTTACTTTTGACAGTTGAAATAGAACCTCTTCCTCTGTAAACTCACGTGTAATAAATGACTCATTTATCCTTTTTCTCAACTGAGGTCCCTTTCCTTCATTTTCTTCTGTAAATACAGAACAAAAATATTCATTGAGGCAGTCAGCCTGACCTTTATCCTCTTCTACATACCTTCCTTCTTTTGTTTTTAATCTAACTAATCCTTGTTTTACTTTTCTTTTCTCATTTATGTATCTAAAAAATGTTTTATCCCCCTTTTTTACTGACTGTGCTATTTTCTCTTCTGTGTGTGATTTGGAAGCTCTTATAACTTGCTTAGCCTCTTTCTGCCTAATCTTATAGATCATTTTGTCTTCCTCACTCTGGGTTTTTTTATAATTCCTAAATGCTAACTTTTTGTTTTTAACTATTTTGGCCACATCTGCGGAGTACCACAGTGGTTTCTTGAATTATTTGCTTTTACTGACAAGCCTAATGCAATTTTCTGTTGCCTTCAATAGTGCAACTTTTAAATAATCCCATTTTTCTTGTGTACAGTCTGATAATGACTCCTCTACCCATATTCTAATTTTAGAAAAGTCTGTTTTTCTAAAGTCTAAAACTTTTGTTTTTGTGTGGTGTGACTCAGTCACTGTTCTTATATTAAACCACACTGACTGATGATCACTGGATCCTAAACTTTCACCTACAGTAACATCTGATACCAAATCTCCATTTGTTAACACTAAATCTAGTATGGCCTCTTTACGAGTTGGCTCCTCAACAACTTGTTTTAGAGACAATCCCAGTAGGGAGTTTAGAACATGTGTGCTCCTGGCACAAGTAGCTAATTTTGTTTTCCAATTTACATCAGGAAAATTAAAGTCACCCATGATGATAACTTCCCCCTTCATTGTCATTTTAGCTATTTCCTCAACTAGTAGATTATCTAACTCTTCAATTTGTCCAGGGGGCCTATAAATCACACCTACACGAGTTACTGTGTGATTACCAAATTCTAACGTAACCCAAACGGACTCTATGTTTGCCTCACTAACTTTTATTAGGCTAGATTTTATGCTATCCTTCACATACAGGGCCACCCCTCCCCCTTTCTTGCCTTCCCTATCTTTCCTATATAAAGAGTACCCTGGTATTGCTATGTCCCAGTCATTTTTCTCATTGTACCATGTCTCAGTAACAGCGACTAAATCTACACTATCAGTTGCCATTATTGCCACAAGTTCATGGATCTTATTCCCTAAACTGCGAGCATTTGTAGACATGACTCTAAGCTTATCATTTTTTAACACACTTGCTACAGGCACCTTCTGTCCTTGTTTTTGGGGACAATTGGATTGATGTTTTATCACCCTTTTGCCCCCCCCTCCTAGTTTAAATACATCCTAGCAAAACCTCTGAACTGCTCACTGAGAACATTTGTTCCCTTTTGAGAAAGATGCAAACCATCTTTTTGTACAGCTTATCTCCATTCCAAACAGAGCTACCATGAGAAATAAAGCCAAATCCTTGCTCCCGACACCATTCACCAAGCCACAAATTAAAGTCCCTAATACGCATCCGCCTGTCGCTCTGAGTGTTATGCACAGGCAGAACTTCAGAGAATGACAGTGTGGAAGCAACCTGCCGTATATCATTGGCAAAAACACTAAAAACTTCCTTAACCTCTGAAACCTCATTGCAAGCCAAGTCATTTGTCCCTAGATGGACAAGTACATCCAATTCCCCTTCCTGCTTTGCTTGCTTAACAATATTACAGATACGTCTCCTGTCTCTGTGAGCAGTAGCTCCGGGAAGACACCTCACAAGACCACCATTGTCCATCTCCACACCTCTTATAATGGAATCCCCCAACAACAACTGCTTTCTATTAGGCCTCACCTAGTCTCCAAGCCGGTCTCCACAACACCACTAGCCTCAGTGCCTCTCTCCACAACACCACTAGCCTCAGTGCCTCTCTGCACAACACTAGTCTTAGTGCCTCTCTCCACAAACCACTAGTCTTAGTGCCTCTCTCCACAACACCACTAGTCTTAGTGCCTCTCTCCACAACACCACTAGCCTCAGTGCCTCTCTCCACAACACCACTAGCCTCAGTGCCTCTCTCCACAACACCACTGGCCTCAGTGCCTCTCTCCACAACACCACTAGCCTCAGTGCCTCTCTCCACAACACCATTACACTCTGAAAGTACAGAAAATGAATTATGAAGAGCAACAGACTGTGCAAAATGCCTTTTATCCACAACTCTAAGTCTACCAGATCCTACAGTAATCCATCTGCCTTTCCTAGCATGTCTCTGCAGCAGTGGCTTTGCAGCAGTTCCAGTCTGAGTTTCTTCACCAGATAATTTACAAATCTCAGACTTCAAAAATACAATCTCCTGCCGCAAGATAGAGAACTGTCTACAGATTAGACAACAACCAAACCTCCAAAAAGTGGAACGTGAAACAAATGCATAGCAATTGTTACACTGAACTAAGCCTGCCATTCCAATTATGAGAATAATTTAAATCTAACAAATCTTAACTTTTTTCTTTATCCTCCTGAATACCTCAGATTACCTCCAGTTTCTCTCCAGAATATCTCCAACTAGACACTTAGAAACAGCACTTGGAAGTAGCACCAAGCTATATTAGACAAGCTAATGAACCAAGCCTTATATAACTCCTTAAATCACCGCCCACTAGGAATGTTTAACACCTGGGTAGGCCTCTGCTTATTTGCAAACAATAGCTAATTAACCAGCAATCAACAGCAAGTAACTAGCTTAATCAAATCAAATGCCTTATAATTACAAACAGGAATTCAAATCTTGTGCAATCAGTAACCTTTTCCTACAGATGAATCTTACCTGTAACAGTAGAAAAGAAAGCTCTTAGCACAACTCTTAGACAGTTGAAGCTTCCGTAAAACTCTCCAGAATATCTCCAACTACACACTTAGAAACAGCACTTAGAAGTAGCACCAAGCTATATTATTATATTCAAAATTAGAATTGGCAGGAATTCAAATTGAATTTTAAATTTTAGGCAAAAATAGCCACACTGGAAAATTTCTCAAAATCAGGTATGTTTTTGCTACCTAGTCCTTATATCTGAAATTTGCTATGAATTCACAGTGACAATTCTCTCTTTAGTGAATAATCCTGAAAGTGTCAATATTTTTCCTTTGTGTATAATTTTCCTATAATACAACAACAACCTATTGATGAGTCTTAGACAAGTAGCATAAATACATTTGTAATTTTGTAATAGGCTTTTGAAAAAAATGTTTTAGATATTTGTGATGTTCCATTATTAACCACAAGATGGCATTGTCACTGTGCATTTAATAAGCCATTAGTGGGAAAAAATAAAGATTTTCGTCAAAATAAAACATTGGAAAAATTCTCCAATTGAGCTAATTTTTCCAACTCATCTATAATCGTCAATTCTCCCCAATACTTGATTTATTATATAAACCCCTATATCATACAATCCTTGCATTTACTAGTCACTCAGAATGCATAGTGTATACATTTGCAAGTTGAAATTTGATTGTGCTCATGTTAACGAAAAAACTTTTATCATAAAGAAATAGAGGAATGATGATCGCTTTATGAGTGCAGCTCCTCATATTTATCTTTTTAAGAAGCAATATCCTTAGTGCATACCTACAAACAAATGTGTATTTATGGGAATTATATATATATATTATTATTCTTTTTTTTAAACTTTTTTTTGTGCATATGAGTACAAGTAAGCTTACGATGTCACAACAACATTAGTTAGCAGGCAGATTTATAAGCACAGCAATACATTGGTATGACATTCGTTAAGAACACAGTTTTAGAAATAGGGAAGGCATGCTGGGTCTAAACTATGCATTCATGTCGAAGATGGTAAGTATTTCTAAGCTTGTGAAACTGAGAAAGTTATCTAGACATGGACAGTATATTAAAGCAATTGTTAACATGCTGAAACAGATTCTGTGTTATACCACCGGGTGTTGGCTTTCATTCAAAGAATGGGATATGAAGAACAAGAAAGAAATAATATAAATAGAAGACAGCAGGTCGAGATAAAATATAAACATAAAAACAAGATCATGGCTATGGAGGGACTAAGGATAGTAAGTAAAGTCCAATGGCTAATGAAGATTGCGATATGCCTCTGCCAGTATCACAGACGAGTCAGCCGATCCCCTCCAGTGGTAAAGGTGTTGTACGTCTTCAAATATTTGGGTAGGGAACTACAGGAGTTCCGCACCAGACTTAAGCTCTACTCTAGCCCCATGCCTGTGAGAGGGCACTCTCGATGGCTAAGTCCTTCCCCCTTCTGGGGTGTGCGGTGGTTCTTGTGATCCTCCGTATTGGTGGGCAATGCTGCGAGGCAGTGCCTCGAATGGCTCCCGACCCAGGTAGGTGAGTGATAGGTTCTTGAAAGGCAGGATCACCTTGAGGAGGCCTCTCTGTCTCCTGTAGTCTGCTACCCATCCAGCTCTCTTGCTTTGGTGACCTAGCATGTGCTCGTGTCAGAATTTTCATCCAGAAGTTCTGGAAGATTTTATCCAGACGGTGCAGAATGCTTGCTATCGAAGTATAGGTGCGGCAAAAAATGACATCCTCAAATGCCCATGGTGTTTCCTCCTCTGATGGGAGCCCTGGAGCTGACAGGTGTGTGCCTGTCAGTGTGTCAAATCAGAAAGGGTGTGTGCCTGTAAGTGAGTGTACGTGTATCTAAGAGTGTGTTCGTGTCAGTGTGTGTTTGTCAGTGAACATGTGTGTTGGCTAAACAGTGTGTGAGACAATGATTGTGTATAAGTGAGGGCAAGTTGTTTGTCAGTGAAAGTGTGTGTTGGTTAAACAGTGTGTGTGTGCCAATAAGTGCGTGTATGGGTCAGTGAGAATGTGTGCTTAAAGGGATGAGGTACAAAGAGGTAGAGTTTTAAGAGGAAAAGGTGGAGCCTTAAGAGGAAGGGGTGTGTCTTAATCAGGAGGAGGTACAGCCTTGACAGGAAGGGGGGACAAATTAAGATTAGGGGGGGTGCCCAGGTTTAGTCATGCCTAGGGCACCAAAATACGCCACTGGGTGTATGGCAGTTGCATATCTGCCTTTTGGCCACCCCTGCTCTATAGGGGGGCCAAAAAAAGTATTTTGCACCAGGGCCCTCTGTTAATTGGTTCAAGTTTTCAATAATCATCCTTAGTTTATTTTTTAAATAATGTTAATTTTGCATCTTATACCCACATTTTCTGCCTTTCCCTTTCAGTGGCCATAAAGCACTGCTTATCCAACATTATTTATTATTCAACACTATTCTGGTCCTTATTGCACAGCACCAAAAACTTAAACAAGTATCATAAAACATAACCCACAACTACACATCTGGGGATGTGATGGAATTTCGTGAAATGTAAATTTAGTAGGCCGAGATTTCCATGTGGCATATGTGTATGTTGTATCAGTTAGTTAGTTACACGTAGCTAAGATACTGTCATCAATGTACTGAGCATGTGCAGGAATGCAGGAACTGAAATCACATTCCTTTCTCCTTTGTTTCGGATGAGCCATGTGGTCTGCCCATATGAGGAAGTCCAGATCCTGTCCACCGATTGGTTAAGGGTATGTGTGGGTCGAGCTATTAATGGGAGGAGTTATAGTTCTATAAAAAGCATGTACTCCTCAGACCTGTTTTAGAACGTTAGTTCATCTGAGACCCGATCGGTATGTTAATAAAGACCTCTTACTTCCTGAAGACCTACATCCATCTCTCTGTGTCTGG
>OW240915.1:251585915-251600296 GCA_933207985.1 Pelobates cultripes | reverse complement strand
CATTTTTACACAAAAGCTTTTGCAATGGCAGAGCAGCGTTGCATACTGTTGCCCAGGGCTGGACTGGCCCACCAGGATACCAGGAAATTTCCCGGTGGGCCGCGGCACCTGGGGGCTGCACAACTCTAACTCCCTATAGAGGGAGATCGCCGGATGGCCGGTCTGGTGGCACACTCTGAGGGGGTTACCTTGCGACCAGCAGCCCCATCTCATGTGGTTTATGACTGCTGTCATTATTAGTGAGAGTGCCAGGCAGCCGACCTAACCAGTACGGCGGCACACTCACTGATACTGACAGCAGTACAGCTGTCAGCACAGGAAGACTGAGGAAGGGGGCAGAGCTAACTACCATGCTCCCTCGCGGTTTCCACAATTCCCAGCACAGCCACATCATAGAGTAGTGATTACTCTATGATGTGTCCATGCTGGAAATTATGGAAAACGCGAGGGTGCATGGTTGTTAGCTCTGCCCAGTCCCTCAGTCCTCCTTTGACAAGGTCAGCATCAGACACAGGGGGAGGGGGGACAAAGAGAGAGATGGGTAATAGAGAGACACAGGGAAAAGGGGGACAAAGAGACAGATGGGTAATAGAGAGACACAGGGGAAGGGGACAAAGAGACAGAGGGGTAATAGAGAGACACAGGGGAAGAGGCGATAAAGAGAGAGAAAGATAATAGAGAGACACAGGGAATGGGGGGACAAAGAGACAGAGGGGTAATAGAGAGACACAGGGGAAGGGGGGACAAAGAGACAGAGAGGTAAGAGAGGGACATAGGGAGAGGGGGTGAAAGAGACAGAGGGGAAAGATAGAGGCACATGGGTAGGAGAAGCAAAGAAACAGAGGGGTAATAGAGAGATACAGGGGGAGGAGGGGACAAAAAGACAGAGGGGTAATAGAGAGACACATGGGGAGGGGGAGAAAGAGACAGAGGGGGAAGAGAGAGGCACAGTGGGAGAGGAAGAAAGAGACAAAGGGGGAAGAGAGAGGCAGAGGGTGGAGAGAGTGACACAGGGAAATGTGGGAGAAAGAGACAGAGGGGGAAGAGAGAGACACAGGGAAAAGAGGGGGAGAAAGAAAGGGGAGAGAGACACAGGGAGGAGAGGGGGGGAAGAGACACAGGGGGAGATGGGGAGGGAGATACAAGGAGGAGAGGGGGAGAGCGACACAGGGAGGAGAGGGGGGAGATCGACACAGGGAGGAGAGGGGGGAGAGCGACACAGGGAGGGGAGAAAGAGACATACATAAGGGAAGGGGAACAAAGTGACACACAAGATTTGTGGGGGGCAAAGCTGGGGAAAAAGAGACACAGAGTGGCTGGGAGAAGAGAAAGAGGCACACATAGAGTCTGGAGTTAGAAAGAGACACACAGAGGGGATTTGGAAGAGGAGAAAGAGACAAAGGGGCTTGGGAAAAAGACATACAGAGGCTGGAGAAGGGTAAAAAGAGACACACAGGGGCTGGGATGAAGTAAAAGATACCCAAGGGGAGCTAAAAGAGAATTACAAGGGTGGCTGTAAGAGACAAAAAGGAGAAAATTGGAGACAAGATACACTAAACGAGTTAAACAAAAAATCAAAAGAGGGAATAAGAAACACACAAAAAAGGCAAGATATTCATAAGGGAGTTAAAAGAAACAAAGAGAAGATGCTTTTTTTGTGTGTGTTTGGGGGTGGGGGGGATGCATTTTCGCCTGTGACTCCTGCTCTCCCTGTAACTCAGTTCTTTAGCATGGGAATTTATGCCGAAGAGCTAACTGACAGGTGAGAGAAAGACCTCTTATTAAATAGATTTTCCTTCCAATATATGCATTTTGCTAGCAAACTTGCTAATACAATGTACAGATAGACGTACTTGATGTGATCCTGACAGTAATACACACACACACATATATATATATATGCATGTAGATTAATGCGTGTATTAGTAACATACATAATTATGCCTATAATATTTACACATATATTAATATACATTTATTTATGCATAAAACACACATAAATGTCACATATACATATATGTAATGAGCACATATTGGCCCAGTCTTGTTGCTAGTTGCAAACTCCAGAACAATAACATATTCAAAGCGAAGAGCGCACCCATAGGACTTCAAAATAAACAAGATAACTTCATTTTTTACAGCTGTGCAACCAGATTCATTCACCATTTCAGTACCATTACTAAAATTTCTTTAATATGTCAAGGTAGTTGGATTGAAACATTGATTACATGCACATTTAAGTCTGCTAAAAATAAAGGCGCTATTTTGTTTATTTTGAAGCCCTATATGCTTTCTTTCGTTGGAGTAATAGTTTTCAATTTTAAGTTAATTTTAAGTTCCACCTCTATATCCGCACAGTATGCTGGCGTGATGCATTATTGGGCTGGTATCGAATTTTTTCCAGGGCTGCTTTTAGTTCCCAGTCCAGCCCTGCTGTTGCCTAGTTTGTAATCTTTCATTGTTCCCAAGTCCTTTTTATTTAACCCCTTCCCGACCGCAGACGGAAATTTTCCGTCAACCTTGTCCTTCAGTTAAGGACCGTTGATGGAAAATTTCCGTCATTTACTAAAGTTAACCCCAGATCGCCGCGATCGTGGGGTTAACGGTGCTCTGGTCTGCCTCTGTATTAGAGGCAGACCGGGAGCACCCGATCGGGCTGCCCCAGCACCGGTGCTCGCTCTGACAGGCTGTCAGAGCGAGCACATGTGCTCAGTATACTCACCTTCCGCCTCCCTGCACTTCCGGGTTCTGTGTGATGCTGATCTTCTCCCTGTGTAAAAAAAAATAAATAAAGTTAAATGCTACTCCCCCCTTTCCCCTGCTTTAATAAAATTAACCCCTTCCCTGCCAATTGATCACTGACTACAGTGATCAATTGGCAGGGTATACATTTTAATGCCATCTTATTTTTTTTTTAAACCCCTGAGGGTTAATTATTTTTTTTTTAACCCTCAGGGGTTACATTTATTTTTTTAATTAATTTAAATAATTAAAAATTATATATTTATCTAGCTGGGATAGGTGGAAATTAGTGGGGAATTGGGGAATTTGGTGTTAAGCTAACTAGGGGTTAACGTTAAAAAAAAGTTTTAAAGTAAGCTTTAAAAAGGTAAAAAAAGTTTTAAAAAATGTTTAAGTAACGTTTAAGTAAAAAAAATAATACCACCCCCCTTTACCCAGTCTAAATAAAAATTAACCCCTTCCTTGTCAGTTGATCACTGCCTACAGTGATCAAAATACAGATCACAGTATTATACTGTAGTCTAATTTCTTTTAACCCCTGAGGATTAACTTTTATTTATTTTTTAACGCTCAGGGGTTCAATTTATTTAATTAATTAATTTAAATATTTTATAATTATATATATTTACAAGAAAGTGTAAAACATTTAATAAGTAAAAAAAAGTTTATAAACGGGTTTTACAAAGTAAAAAAAGTTTTACAAAGTAAAAAAATACATTAAAAAATGCTCATTACCACTACACTTGGTACAAGCTAGCGGAAAAATGATCCCACGCTAAGGTTCAAAATATGCCTTTTGAATTACCCTGGGATGTCTTCTTTAAGAAATGGTATGCCTTTATGGGGTATTTGGATTATATAGCCTAGTAAAATACTCTAAAATGGGACATGGGCACAGCGTAAAAATTCTAAGTTTGAAAAGAACTGGAATGGCTGTGTCCCAAATGTGCCCCTCCGATGTCCACATATACCTGGCAAAGGTACATACGGGGGTATTGCTGTACTCAGCCGACATAGCTGAGCAACATATGAAGTATTATACAGTCGTAGCACACATATGATTTGCAAAATATGAAAAAGAAAAGAAAAATGTAGAACCAAGAGGTCCTAAGTGGAAGAATAATTGAGAAGGAGCCCCTACCTTTAATAATCCTAATAGTTAAAACAGTGAAAGGACAGGAAAAAGTGGGAAAACCAGGGTGGAGGGAATGGTGTATAAAAAACATCCAGACCCAACCTACTATCCAGCTCAAAAATATCCAGGCTAATCCAAATAACTGTACAGACCTAGATAATATAACTGCAGAGCTTAAGGATAGATAAAACAGGTAGCTAGAGGAAAGCACAACTGGGCTAATAAGGGGATATAACTAGACACCTCCTAAGAAGGAAGCAACCCCCAGCCCTGAATAAAAGCCACTAATGAAAAGAGCTTCTATCCCTATATACCTCGGCACTGTGAACAAACACAGGTGCCTACCTGTAACCCTCCCCCTTCCTGTCCAGATAGCTAAATCAAAATTTAAATTAATTTAAAGTTAAATTAAGACAACGAGAATCCTACTGGATCTACAGACTTAAGACCCTTTCGCCTGTAGGACTGAATGAGGGTTTCTCATTTGCCGCTTTTTTGTGATCATTCTCTATTTTAGGTGTTATACATAATAAGGATATCCCTACTAAGTCCGTCTATATGGACAGTAGGTTGAACGACTACATATAGTTATTGTTTATTTAATTATATATATACATATCACTGTTATGTGTGGTTATTTCACTTTGGTAACTTGTATTGGTCTGTACCTTTAAATTTAGATGTGTAATGAATAGCAGCATTTCGATCAATAAGACAGTCTTTGATACCCTTTCTTCCATTCTTTGAAGGTATTAATAACTGATATGATGAGTTTGTAATAATTTTTAACCTAATACAGTCGGTGAGATCCTTCATAATTATAGGGGTGATTGTATCTTTGCCCATCATTAGGAAATTAGGATAAAATAAAGGATTTTTGACTGTATTATTAGCATAGATCGACATTCTGCATTACATCTTGACTTATTTCCGCTTATTTTTATTATAGCTCAACAACTTTTTATAAGCTCTTATGGTTTGTGTAGTATTTGGGGGGGGTGGGGGGGCGGGGTTCCCCCATCTACATATGACACATGTGTGTTGGAGAGCTTTCAGCTCTATAAAACGGTATCCCCCTGCTTCTCTGTCATCCTCTGTGATTTCGGAGGATGATGAGAAGGGGAGTCCGGTTTCACTGAGTTAGCACTGCCCAATTGGGACAGCCCTAGTGGGAGGTCTGCGGACTTCGTCACGGGATGACGCGTTTACGCCACTCCCACCCTAGGTGACTTTTCTCCCCACATGGGCACCGTTTGATTGGAAGGATCCTCCGTGACGCACCCTGGTCATGTGCTACGACTAGTGACCAATGGGTTAGGAGGAAACACGGCAATACATGTAAACGCGGCACACACAGCTGATAATGTTGATTGCTACATTGTATATAAGCGGACACAAGGGTACACCACGAGTTTACTGCTCCTGACGACGGCGTTTAGACCACCGAAACGCGTGTCGAGCTTCTTATTATTTATTTTTTGTTTTTCGTTCACTAGGTAGCACGGATTTATGGATCACTTAATTTAAATTTTGATTTAGCTATCTGGACAGGAAGGTAGAGGGTTACAGGTAGGCACCTGTGTTTGTTCACAGTGCCGAGGTATATAGGGATAGAAGCTCTTTTCATTAGTGGCTTTTATTCAGGGCTGGGGGTTGCTGCCTTCTAAGGAGGTGTCTAGTTATATCTCCTTATTAGCCCAGTTGTGCTTTCCTCTATCTACCTGTTTTATCTATCCTTAAGCTCTGCAGTTATATAATCTAGGTCTGTACAGTTATTTGGATTAGCCTTGATATTTTTGAGCTGGATAATAGGTTGGGTCTAGATGTTTTTTCATACACCATTCCCTCCACCCTGGTTTTCCCAATTTTTCCTGTCCTTTCACTGTTTTAACTATTAGGATTATTAAAGGTAGGGACTCCTTCTCAATTATTCTTCCACTTAGGACCTCTTAGTACTACGTTTTTCTTTTCTTTTTCATATTGTATATTGTGGGTTATCCCCCGTGTGGGAAGAATAGTATAGGGTACCTTAGACGCTGACTCATGGGCCAAATTAGTGACCCCTGATTCAGCGTTTATGTAATTTTTCTTTATCTCTCTGATTTGGGATGTGTTCTTTAAGAAATGGTATGCCTTTATGGTGTAGTTGTAATATGTAGCCTGCTCAACTGCTCCAAAGTGGGACACGGACGCATCAAAACCCTCCATGAAAATTCACACTTAAAAACCTTAACTTGTCACGTCTCTTTTACAGCAGTGTAACTTCACAAAATAGTGTCTAGGTCATACATTGTGCATATTGTTTTACTCAGAAGACTTAGCTGAGCATATGTTGGGGGGTTTGAACTTAGTGGCACATATAAAATGTACAAAATGCCAAGCACAAATGTAATCCGTACGTAAAAAATGCCCCAAATTATTTTTTACCACATACTTTGGCATATATTGGTGAAAAAACAGGGGCATGTTAAGGCACAATATGCACCATATAAGATACCCTGGAGTGTCTACTTTTACAAATGGTAGGCCTTTGTGGGGGTTTTATGAACAGTCAAACTGCTATAATACCCCAAATTGAAGCATAGGCCCATTAAATCCGCCTCACAAAATTCTACTGTAAATGTTGAAACGGACAGGTCTCCTATTTGGCACTGTAGCTTCATGAAATAGTGCCAAAGACATACAATGAGTATCGTTGTACTCAGCAGAAGTAACTGAACACAAAATAAAACTTTGTACAGGAATAGCACACACCAACTTTACAAAATACACATGAGAAGTTCTTTGTTATAAGTTTATGTGCCAAAATCCCCAAAAAACTAAATTTGACTCCAATATTTAGCAGAGATTGGCGGTGAAATGGCTACGTAGAACGTGTCAAAACAACCTTAGGACAATAGTCTGTTATGTCTACTTTATATAAATATATACTTTTGTGTGGCAATTTTGTTTTCTTTTATGGCTATTAAGCTTACAAGAGAAACATACCAAATTCTAAAATCGCTCCACATTGAAAGTTAATTTTACTCTCTGTGCTTTGTGACCTGTAACTACCAAAAAAAAAAACTTAAAATCCCACACATTATATATTCTGTAAATCAGAACAACTAAATTAATTTATTTTTAATTATTTTCTTCAACCTGCACAAATTAGGCACACATTATTATTGCAAAAACTGTACAAAAACACAAAATCTTTCTTTTTTTTTGCATTTTTCTTTTTTTTTAATAATAAATAAGCATTTATATATATATGTTACATGAAATTAAAGCCATTTCTGTCCTTTAAAAAACAGTATATAATATGTGTCGGTGCAATAAACGAGAGAGATGCAAATTGCAGTTGAACGCATACAGCAAGAAAATGCAAAAATTGCTTGTGCCATTAAGCGTAAGACAAGCTTCTGAAGCTGTGTCCTTAATGGGTTAATGTTATGCTTAACTCAATTCAATTTAATGTATATGGGGGTTCCTTATTCCAAAATGCATGACTTTACATTTATCTGTATTGAATCTTATCTGTTACTTTCCTGCCCAGTTCGCCAATGTATCCAAATCAATCTGTAGAGAAGTTATATCATGTTCAGACTGTATTTTCTTACCTAGTTTTGTGTCATCTGCAAACACAGACAAATTACTTTCAATGCCCACTTCAAGATTGTTTATAAACAAATTAAAAAGAAGTGGAACAAGGACAGGCACTTAACTTACCACTTTTGTCCAATTTAAAAATGTTCTATTTGCGACGACTCTCTGTGCTCTATCTTTAAAGGACCACTATAGGCACCCAGACCACTTCAGCTTAATGAAGTGGTCTGGGTGCCAGGTCCATCTAGGTTTAACCCTTTTTGCTGTAAACATAGCAGTTTCAGAGAAACTACTATGTTTACCTATGGGTTAATCCAGCCTCAAATGGCTGTCTCATTGACAGCCGCTAGAGGAGCTTCCGCGTTAATGCTTTCCTACGAGACTGGCTGAATGTGCGTGCAGCTCTTGCCGCGCATGCGCATTCAGCCGATGACGGAAGACGAGGGAGGAGAGTCCCAGCTAGAAAAAAGGTAAGGGATTAACCTCTTCCTCCCCCTTCAGCGCCACAGGAGTGGTGCCCTGAGGGTGCCCCCTGGCACTATAGTGGTCCTTTAAGCCTCTTCTTTTAAGTGTTCTATCCAAGAACATGATTTTTCATCTAAACCTGGTCACTGGTCATATCCATAAAAAAATTAAGGTGTCCCTCTTTTTACATTAAAAATGTTGGAAAGCAAGTTAATTGCAACAAAAACAGATTATATGAGAACTTTCCAGTAGATGTAACATTTTACATCTACTGGAAAGTTCTCATATAATCTGTTTTTGTTGCAATTAACTTGCTTTCCAACATTTTGAATGTAAAAAGAGGGCATCTTAATTTTGTTATGGGTGTGACCAGTGGCAGGCTATTCTTTGACATTTTAGGTGATTTAATAACACCAATTTATGAAAATTAATTGTAACTTTGAATAAGAACAATGTGTCTTATTAACACAGACTGAATTATAAACGCATTTATTACAGTTTAAAGTCACATTAATGTGAGTATTATTGCTGTGGAGCTCTATTATACACCCAGACACACCAACAATAGAAAAGAGGGACATTATTATTGAAAAGAGGGACAGAGGGATCCAGGGCCTAAATATGGACTGTCCTTTCTAAGTTACGGCACGGGGGGACATATGTTTATGTCAGACAGTATCAGAGTATATAGTGACAATCCTGACCTGCGCACTCTTGAATAAATTCACACTCAGTGAGACGGGTGCATAGGGAATACGTGACAGTAAGTGTATACACCGTTTATGTCATGGTCACATGGCTATCCAATAAATGCATTCTAAATGTTTCATGATATTTCTGACAAATGGAAAATCTTACTATAATGAAGTGAGGCCACATCTACACACATCAGCAAAAGGAAAATGACGTGTTAACAGCTATTGTGAGCTTCAAGTAATCATGAAAAGATCAGCATCTGAGTGCTAAAATTCCCATTTAGAAAATATTTTCATTCATCTGTAACATGCAATACTGTTACAAAATGCCTCCCTGAAGCTGCTAAGAGCAGTCAGATGCTAATGTTTTTTATCATAGTATGATGAGTTTTTCATGATTCATGGTGTTTTAAAATATACAAGAGTGCTTTTTTCCATTTGAAATTTCTCATAGATTGAATGCATCATCAAGGCGATTGTTCATGCATGAAAGAACAACAAGCAAAATGATATGAAGCATTTTTAAGCTCAACACTTAAGCAAAAGAAAACAGTTGTAATACAAACTATTAAATCTAGTTTTCAGTCTCAGAACATCTCTTATGGAAAAATACAGCCAGAACAGACAATATTATTCAAGTATAAAATATACTTCAAATATAGCCTGGGAATGTACAAACACGGGTGTAATATTTTTGATAGTTCACCTAAACTACTTTAGAACATGTATATATAAGCATGAATATGTTGACTGGGACAGTTTTTATTAGGTATATTTGTTTATGGGTACCAATAGCCATACAGTATCCTATGAAGCTGTGAATCAATATTTAAGTAGACATAATTGAAAAGGTTTTATGTTAGAATAACTCATGGTCCACAGAGCACTCTGTAGCAGCTTACCACAATATTAAAGTATGTATTTAATGACCCCCATGTCACCTTAGAACCACAACAGTAGCAGTGGTGTGGCATAGTGAACTGGGGGAAGAGTGGGGCTGTTGACATTAGCTGCCATGACTGACAGGGTGCCAGAGGGCCATCTGGAATATCTGCATTGCCAGCAGTGGAAAAGAATTTCAAGGAAGCACTGCAGAGTCTCTGATAGTTCTTGGGGCTGTGGTGCATAACAAGCATTCATACAGTGGAGTCAGAATTTTCATGGGTTAAGGGGGACACAAATAAAGTACTTGTTCCTGTGCCTCTTGTGACCTTGCTATGCTTTGGAACAGCAGCACATGTAAAATGATTTAAAGGACCATTATAGGCACCCAGACCACTTCAGCTCAATGAAAGGTAAGTGGCTGAAGGGGTTTTAACCCCTTCAGCCCAGCGGGAGGGGGGCCCTGAGGGTGGGGGGGGACCTAATGACCCTATAGTGCCAGAAAAACTAGTTTGTTTTCCTGGCACTATAGTGGTCATTTAACAAAGCAAATAGAGGAGATGGAGTTTGACCCATGTGTAACAGAGCTCCCCGTACTCCGACCGAGTACCATCCATTGATGGACGCTTCCTAGCTTGCGCCGAGGACCACAAGCACCGCACCGGACACCGCAACCACTGCAGACTCCGCAACCACCATAGCTTCACTGGAGTCTCGCTGTCTTCTGTCCACCCTGGATCAGCTTCTGTCCTCCAGGACCGTGTGGGGAAGACCTCTCCTCCAGGAGAGTGTATCAGGAACAAGCTCTTAAAAGAGCTGAGTGATTAAAGCTCAGGGGAGTATGCAGAGCATAGCAATCCCCAGTGTGATATAGCAGTTCCCTCCAATCACAAGACAAGACTAAGTGTTGAGGGTCAAGAAGATCTGTTTTACTTGGCACCAAAGGGCCTTCTTTTATGCAGGTTTTACAGATACAGTACCGCACACAGGGTTTTGTAAAATAACCAATAAAGCACGTAACATACAGTAAAACCACACCCATTCACTCCCACAAAATCCTTCCCTCTGCCTGTAATATAATTACTGAACACAATGGGTTAATGTAATTATCACAGGCAGGAAAAATATACTTTTTATACATACACTGTAACTTTAAAAATATACATCCAATCTTCACAAACATACATTTTCAGAACCAGCATACTTTAAATATAAACATAACCAAAATTCAGCCAAATCCATACAGTACTTAAAAAGTTAGCTGGAAGTCCTTTATGACCGACCGCAAGCACATTTTCATGCCCAAAACAGTTCCATAGATTTGGGCTGTGCGGTCGGTCTATTTCAGGCAGAAAAGTCCCGTTCATGCATTTAGCTTAGTATAGCAGTGAGTTCAAAATGCCAAATGGGACTTAGTCTCTGTAGCTTCAAACTTAGTGTAATAGAAGGTAAGGGTCAGCGGTGTTCACAGAAATGTGTAACCGATTTCAGTTCCATGAATTTGGCTACACATACCGCTGACCTCGTTCAAATGAACAAAGATGGCCGCCACCACGTATTCCTTTGCACGAACTGTGTGGTCCGCCTGTGTGGTACTTGGTTCTGTAAGCCCCATTTACTGAAACAAGTGTAAAGGAGCCATGAATAAAGTACTTTAACCAAGTCTGGGGACACTGGGGACACAAGTTTAAAGGGGCAGTCTCCCAAACACGTCTGGGGACACGGTCTTAAAGGGGCATTGTCCCAATTTTCTCCATGTCCCAAAAATGTGCTTAAAGGGCCAGCACCAGTCCCATAAAAGTCCATAAGCCCCAATACAGTTCTTAAAGGGCCATACACAGTCCAATACAAGTCCATAGGCCCCAATAGCATTTTTAAAGGGCCATACACCCCAGGGCCATAGTCACAGGGGAGGAGGCTGGCAAGCAAGCCTCTCCAGGACCAAGTGGCGAAGTGCACTTCGTCACACCATGCAGGGTGCATGTCTTACCACTGGACAGCAAAACAATGAAGAAATATTATTTTGGAACTAACGGAAAACTCTTTGATACAGTCTTTTCCCATCACCCCTAACCAATTCCTTTGCTATTCACTCAACGTAGCCTTTTTACTTTACATAATGCACACCTCTAACCCAGGGCTTGTCCTGTTTATGAGATAGATAGATGGATGGACAGACAGACAGACAGACATACATGATTAAGGCTCTGCTGAGCTGAAACATTGCACTTTTCACGAGGTGGTCTACCCGTAAATAAACTTACCTTCCTGATCCTGAAATGTTGCATGTGTTCATCTGCTTAGACAGACAGAAAGACAGACAGACAGACAGACAGAGAGAGAGAGATGTGGTCTTGACTGCAGTATGATTCTTATTACTCGACATGGTAGGTTAGTATTTTACAAATACTGGACTTACAAGCATTTTTATGCTCTACACTTTCTAGAGCTGGGATGACCAGAAAGTAGATCCCCAGATGTTCCATCTTTTTCATGCTTCCATGATGTTGTGTCATTCTAAACCCATGCAAAACACCATGGTTCTACAACATCTGGGGATCTAAAAGTACATTAAAAGCAGGGCTCGAGCCCTGCAGGAACGCATGGGAATGGCATTCCTGCACTGTTTCCACAGCAGGAACACCGTTCCTGTTAGTAGTCCTGCATGACCTGCCCTTTGCTTACACGGTTGTCATGGAGATAAGTCGCTGTCTGAATCCAAGCAGCCAGCTGCTTTGGTCACATGCTTCTAATAGAAAGTGGCAGCTGGGAAGGCAAAGCTGCTCAGTGCGTATGTGTGGGGCTCTGCCTCCAATTCATCCCACCTAGAACGCTCATATTGCAAACATTCTATTATAGCAAGGTATATTTCCCTGAAACCCTAACCCACTCTAACATTGTATTCTGGTCCTGCATTGCACAGCTGCATATAGACATCCCATGCCCTTGAGCTGTGCAGCCATTATCTGATCAGGTGCTTTCCTTACAGCCAGCACCACTGCAAGGGCATCTATAGTGTTAGGTGGATTTGTCCCTACAGAGAAAAAGGGGCTCACAAAGCTAAAAGGATGGAGGGAGGTGCTTATGGAGCTGGTAAGGCTGGAGGAGCCTTTGACCCTCAGAAATTCATTGGACAACCTCATACAATCCTTCGGATGATATCCTGGGCAAGTCAGTATTTTAATTAACTACTGTGAACTCCAACTGCTGGGAGAATTGCAGCAAGATTTAATGGCATCTTCCTATAATTTGTATTTGTTTTATTAGGTGTTTAGACCTTCTGATGTCTCTGCATGTGGTCCAGTGGCGTCTCTAGGATTCATTTTTCGGGGGGGCACATGGAGGGCCAGTGACAAAAGTAGGGGGGCACATTTAACCCCGCCCTCGCCGCAGTTTGACCCCGCCCCTGTCGCATGTTAAGCCACGCCCCCGACACAATGTGTTTTGTTTTTTTAATAATACCTGGTGGAGGATTCATTATTTTCCACCAGGGATTATTAAAAAAACAAACACATTATCCTTGATACAGTGCCATAGTTGCCAACATTTGAAAAAAAATTTCCAAGGACATTTTGCAGCACAGCTATCAATTACTGTCTGGGTATAATATCCCTGGACAGTCAGTGCTCTCTGTATAATACAGGGTTGTGTGTATAATAAATTGGGACACTCAGTGCTCCCTGTATAGTGCTGCTCTCTGTATAATACAGGTCTGTTTGTGTATAATATCCCAAGACAGAGAGCAGCACTATACAGGAAGCACTGACTATCCCGGGATATTTTATACACACAGATCTGTATTATACAGATAGCTGAGCATATACCCCAATCTCTAGACTACTAGTACCTGTCAACAGCAGCTCCCAGACGCATGTAACAGGGCTAAAGTGTGCGGCAGTTCACACAGATTATTCAGCGGTAAAGTGCACTCGCTGGCAGAGCCAAACTGGGAATCCCTGGGAATCCAAAGCAGCCCTGGAAAAAAAACGTATGCCATTCCTACAAGTCATATATATATATATATATTACAGTAAGCACACAAGCTCACTGACATGCGCAAATAGGCTTACTGACAGACAAAACTCTCTGACTCACACACAAGCTTACTACAGACACTCACTTGTATAAACAGAAGGCTCACTACAAAGAAGTTCAGGGACACACACACAAGCTCACTAAAGACAAGCTCACTGACACACACATGCTCACTAAATAGAAGCACACTGACACACACAAGCAGTACCATTTTAACAGAGTTAAGGGCCCCTGGGCAAAGCAATACACTGGGGCCCTTCCTACACAACAACTCACAGGAATTTTAATTATTGATAGACTGCGGAGTCCATACACACACACAGACTGCTGAGTTCATACACACACACACTGCTGAGTTCATACACACACACTCTGCTGAGTCCATACACAAACACACACTCTGAGTCCGTACACACACAGACTGCTGAGTCCATACACACACACTCTGCTGAGTCCATACACACACACAGACTCTGCTGAGTCCGTACACACACAGACTGCTGAGTCCATACACACATACACTCTGCTGAGTCCATACAAACACACAGACTGCTGAGTCCATACACACACACACACTGCTGAGTCCATACACACACACACACACACTCCTGAGTCCATACACACACACACTGCTGAGTCCACACACACACAAAGACTGCTGAGTACACAAACACACAAAGACTGCTGAGTACACAAACACACACACTCTGCTGAGTCCATACACACACAGACTGCTGAGTCCATACACACACAGATTGCTGAGTCCATACACACACAGATTGCTGAGTCCATACACACACAGATTGCTGAGTCCATACACACACACACACAGACTGCTG
>OW240915.1:251562044-251581689 GCA_933207985.1 Pelobates cultripes | reverse complement strand
CACCACTGAACAAGACACACAAGCTGAAACCTCAAGACTGGGCCAAGAAATATCTCAAGACTGATTTTTCTAAGGTTTTATGGACTGATGAAATGAGAGTGAGTCTTGATGGGCCGGATGGATGGGCCCGTGGCTGGATTGGTAAAGGGCAGAGAGCTCCAGTCCGACTCAGACGCCAGCAAGGTGGAGGTGGAGCACTGGTTTGGGCTGGTATCATCAAAGATGAGCTTGTGGGGCCTTTTCGGGTTGAGGATGGAGTCAAGCTCAACTCCCAGTCCTACTGCCAGTTCCTGGAAGACACCTTCTTCAAACAGTGGTACAGGAAGAAGTCTGCATCTTTCAAGAAAAACATGATTTTCATGCAGGACAATGCTCCATCACACGCGTCCAAGTACTCCACAGCGTGGCTGGCATGAAAGGGAATAAAAGAAGAAAATCTAATGACATGGCCTCCTTGTTCACCTGATCGAACCCCATTGAGAACCTATGGTCCATCATCAAATGTGAGATTTACAAGGAGGGAAAACAGTACACCTCTCTGAACAGTGTCTGGGAGGCTGTGGTTGCTGCTGCACGCAATGTTGAAGGTGAACAGATCAAAACACTGACAGAATCCATGGATGGCAGGCTTTTTGAGTGTCCTTGCAAAGAAAGGTGGCTATATTGGTCACTGATTTGTTTTTGTTTTGTTTTTTGAATGTCAGAAATGTATATTTGTGAATGTTGAGATGTTATATTGGTTTCACTGGTAATAATAAATAATTGAAATGGGTATATATTTGTTTTTTGTTAAGTTGCCTAATAATTATGCACAGTAATAGTCACCTGCACACACAGATATCCCCCTAACATAGCTAAAACTAAAAACAAACTAAAAACTACTTCCAAAATATTCAGCTTTGATATTAATGAGTTTTTTGGGTTCATTGAGAACATGGTTGTTGCTCAATAATAAAATTAATCCTCAAAAATACAACTTGCCTAATAATTCTGCACTCCCTGTATGTTTATGTATTCAGCATTCTGTGTGTATTCAGCAGTCTCTGTGTGTGTTTTCTGTGTGTGTACTCAATGTACTGTGTGTGTGTACTCAGCAGTCTGTTAGTGTGTACTCAGCAGTCTCTGTATGTGTATTCAGCAGTCTCTGTGTGGGTATTTGGCAGTCTCTGTGTATGTATTCAGCCGTCTCTGTGTGTGTATTCAGCAGTCTGTGTGTGTGTATTCGGCCCTTCTGGGATGACAGTCATGCAGACCAATTTGATGCAGTGTGCGGCATATGGTCTGAGCATTGACAGGCTGACCCCCCACCCCTTCAACCTGTGCATCAATGCCCACTCATACGTCTATTTCCCAAAGACAACCTCTGGATATGACGCTGAGCATGTGCACTCAACTTCTTTGGTCGACCATGGTGAGGCCTGTCCTGTGAAACCACTGTATGGTCTTTCCCAGCGTGCTGCAGCTCAGTTTCAGGGTCTTGGCAATCTTCTTATAGCCTAGGCCATCTTTATGTAGATCAACAAATCTTTTTTTCAGATCCTCAGAGAGTTGAACTTCCAGTGACCAGTATGAGAGAGTGTGAGAGCGATAACACCAAATTTAACACACCTGCTCCCCATTCACACCTGAGACCTTGTAACACTAACAAGTCACATGACACCGGGGAGTGAATATGGCTATTAGGGCCCAATCTGGACATTTCCACTCACATTTGTTGCCAATGGTTTAGACATTAATGGCTGTGTGTTGAGTTATTTTGAGGGGACAGCAAATTTACACCATTATACAGGCTGTACACTTACTACTTTACATTGTAGCAGAGTGTCATTTCTTCAGTGTTGTCACATGAAAAGATATAATAAAATATTTACAGAAATGTGAGCGGTGTACTTACTTTTGTAAGATACTGTGTGTGTGTATATATATATATATATATAACACAAGAACCAGCGCATTCACTTATCTACTAAACAGCAACTTTAATGTTGACAGATTTTATTAGTTTTTTTAAAAACACCTACTCTAGGCAAAAATAATGAGGGATTAGTTACATTATATGATTATACATTGCATAAGCCTGCCACAACGTCAATGTACCCCATCTTTGGCAGGTCCTACTCTAACAGCCGAATGCCTGCTCTTATGAGATTCCATGCACCTTACCACTATGTGTGTGTGCTTGTGTGTGTGCGCGTTACAATAGCTACATTATTTTAGCATGTATGATTGCAAAATCCTGAGTGCTTCACACTATGTCAGCAGTTCCTCTCATTAGAACAGCAAAGCACCACAGGGGTTAATCATCTTAGATCATTCACCACTGCATTTACTGGTATAAAAGAATAAATACTTTAGAGATGATTTCAAGCAGATGGAGAGACATAGTCTAAGGTTACCTCCCACGCATCTCACTAACACTTTGATTCTTTACAGCCCAAACAGTATTTCTATGATGCCTCTTCTGCAACTTTCAACATCACATTCACTCCTACTAGCTATTCTGCCAGCCCCCATTTTCCCCATCAGATTGTAAGTTCACGTGTCTTCTTACTAGAAATATTGTATGAAGACATATTTTAAGCTCATGGGCAGAATTCTTCATTCAGTCTAGCAAACAATTTCCTATTATATTGTACTCTGTGCAGGTCTAACATGAATTTGCTTGGCCCTATTCACCATCCCTATGTTAAGAATGAAGGGAGTAACTGGTAACCTACACACTTTAGCTTTTAGTTTCCCTTATTAAACAATGTGTTTAATGTAGAATTTCTGATATTCTACTCTGTCAATTGCCTGCTACAGTCTATAGCAGCCTTCTGTACGTGATTGACATTCAAATAACAGAGCAAGAGATAATCTCTTCTAAAATAAACACATTGTGGTGCAAGATCTGGTTGAAAACTTGATAATGATACTTTTTCTCATGAGTGCTATCTGAGTCACAGGGAGGGGAAATGAGGCTAGGGATTCATAAACAGAAACAAAAGGAAATTACCTATATTCAAAAACTGCTTCTTAAGGTTAGAGTTGTTTTGGTGCTTAGAGTATTCCTTTAAATAAGCATGTACAGCTGCATTTACTCCTCAGCAGTTAGCAGCAGTTTACAATTAAAAATGAGTCATTGCCTGAGACCAAGCTTAACCACAACCCCAACCCCAAAAACATTATTAGCAACAATACAAAAAGAGTGCAACAGTGGAAGAGAGAAGGTGCCAGCCATGAGGTATTAACGATATTAGGATTTTTCATGCCATCCTAAAAATATTGTTTTTACTGCATTTTGGTGTGGCAAGATTACATTCCTGCTCACACCATGGAGATTAAGGCATCACTCGACACCTGGGCCCTTCCTCTGTAAACTGGGGCTATATTTAGTTGCCTCAGACTAACAAATGAGCTGTATGCAGCGTTTAAACTGAGCACTGCATATAGTCCTTTAAAACATTTTTAAATCACTGCAGCTGACTTACTTCAGGGTCTGAAATGATCCTATAGGGTCTCCTTACATGCCCTCCTATTGATACTAAGTGGCGCTGGGGTTTTCCAGCTGCGCAGCACCGATCACTGTGTGATCGGAAGGGACAACTTGTAGGAGCTACAGCAGGTAGACCTCCGTCTCTTCTGGCTTTTAGTTCTGCCAGCAGGCAAATAGTTCAGACCTTTAAAACTAATTTAAAGCCTTTGGGTTGGGATTTCAGCTGGCTGGCTGCATTTGGTCCAACAGGAATCTGGACCTAATTCAAGGCCATTCAGGTTTTGGTGAAGAATTCTGTGAGTAGTAGCAGAACTATTGCCGGCGCGGCTGCTCAGGCACCTTTATTGTCGCCAGCTGGTGCTGAGAGTAATTTAGAGCCTGTCGCTTCCTCCCAGCTTGCAGACTGCGTGAAGGAGGCAGAGAGAAAGGAGGAGGGAAAACACTGCAGACGACCTCAGATTCCCATCATCCTCAGGAAGCCATCCTCCTAAAAATATGTAAATTGCAACTTGTGCATGTATCTGTGTGTCAGTTTGGGCACATGTATGTGTATAAGTGTGGATATATTTGTATATCTATGTGTGTCAATGTGGGTATATGTGTGTGTTTTAGTGTGTATCTGTGTCACTGTGTGTGTGTGTCCCCGCATATGTTATATGTGCATACATTCCTGCATTCACATTCAAACATCAACACTACATACAAACACATCCCTCCAATCAAATGCCAAAACTGTATACAAATACATGCCTTCATTGAAACACCAACACTACATACAAACACACCTATGCATTCAAACACACTACACGTTACTAGACCACTGCTTATCCATGCAAGGATTGGCAAATCGTAGGTCCCCAGCTGGCAACGCATCATGGCAGATGTACGACAGATGGGAATCTACCATTTGGCCACCTTTGTGCTATGGGGTTGCTCCCAAAAAATTTCTCGCACCAGGGCCCTCTACACATTATTTCTGGCACTACCTTTGAGTGTAAGCATAAGGTTAGTTTTTAAGATTTTATTCATACTTAATGTTGTAGAAACGCTCCAGTGTGTAGCAGCTTATTGATTAATCTGCACAGTGCTGCATTATTTTGATTGCATGATAAGGGGATCATTTATAGAAGTTTTTACCCATTTTTTACTTTTGTCCCCTGAATGCCTTTTAGCGCTTTCTCTGATTTTGATTTATACTTAATGTTGTGCCCAGGGCCGGATTAACATAGGGGCTGATGGAGCTGCAGCTCCAGGCCCAGACCCATGGAATAGGCCCATTGATTTAAAAAAAAAATATATATATATTTTTTTTTTTTTACATTTTTTTTTTCACACACTACTCTTAGGGATTCCACCTGCCTTTTATTTTATTGGCACAGCCAGTATTTGAGGCTGCCTGGCTGGTGCCAATATTGCAGTGATACTGGCAATATAAATGTTGGTATTTTTCTAAGTATAAATGGAGATTACTATGCAATACCAGCACTGGCCAGTAGGGGTCGCTGTATGTGGAGACAGGCAGGGATAGGAAGTTCCAGCATATCCCTCCCTGCCTATCTATACTCACTGATCTGCAGGGTTGCAGCTACAGAGAGTCCAGACAGCAACTCCCACCCTGCAGAGACAGCCTACAGCTCAGGGAAGTAAGGGATGGGGGGGAAAGGCTGCAAGGAGACATACACTGAGACACTAAGAGACACTGGGAGACATTATGGCACAGACATATGGGGACACAGTGTCCCCATGTCTCAGAGCCAGTGTCCCTGGTGTCTCAGTGCCCCCTAGTCTCCCAGTGTCTCACTGTCCCCATGTCTCCTAGTGCCTCCATGTCTCTCAGTGCCTCTAGTGTCCCTAGTGTCTGTTGCCCTGGTGTCTCAGTGTCCCCATGTCTCCCAGTGCCCCCATGTCTCAATGTCCCCATATCCCCCAGCCTGTGTCTCTAGTATCTTTGTCCCTGGTGTCTGTGTCCCCATGTCTTCAAGTGTCCCCTATTTTCCCATTGTCCCCATGTGCCCCAGCCATAGTCCCCTAGTCTCCCAGTGTCACTGGTGTCTCCATGTCCCTAGGTCTCCCCGTGTCCCCAGGTCTCCCCGTCTTCCTAGTGTCCTAGTGACATGGGGACCCTGGGATACATGGGGACACAGGGAGACATGGGGCATTGAGACACTGATACATAGGATCACTGGGGACACGACACTAAGGGACACTGGGAGACATGGGGCACTGAGACACTGATACATAGGAACACTGAGACCTGGAGTAATCGACACATGGGGCACTGAGTCATGAGGGCACTGGGAGACATGGGGGCACTGGGAGGAATCCATCTATACAGCAGATTTAAACTAAGTAGTTTTTTGGTGATTTTACAGCATTTTCTCTTATGTCACTCCTTGTGATTTACATCATGTGATGTCACCCACACATATTTAATTATGCAAATTAGGAAGGCCAGTATGTTTTTCCAAGAAAGGTGGCAACCCTAACTACTTTTCACATACTCTTACTTAAGTATGGAAACTTAAGAGGGATGTATGGGAACAAAACGTGTGTGGACTGGCTGACAATGAATATAGTTAAAGGGACACTATAGTCACCAGAACAACTACAGCTTATTGAATTTGTTCTGGTGAGTAGAATCATTACCATCAGGCCTTTTGCTGTAAGCACGGTCTTTTCAGAGAAAATGCTGTGTTTACATTACATCCTAGTGACTTCACTGGCCACTCCTTAGATGACTGTTAGAGATCCTTCCTGGGTCACAGCTGCCTAAAATGCATCCAAACATTCAGTGTCTCCTCCCTCCTTCCTCATAGACATTCATTAATTAAATTCATCTATATAAGAAGATGCTGATTGGCCAGGGCTGTGTTTGAATCATGCTGGCTCTGACCCTGATCTGCCTCTTTGTCAGTCTCAGCCAATCCTTTGGGGAAGCACTGTGATTGGATCAGGCCACCACTTCTAATGATGTCAGCAGACTGCTTGTTTTTATGAGTCTAACAGCATGCAGAGTTACAGCTTCAGGCTTGAATATAGTAGGATTTTGCTAGATGGTGGTGTTAACACTATAGGGTCATGAATTCATGTTTGTGTTCCTGACCCTATAGTGATCCTTTAAGGTAATGCTGACTTTGGTCTCTCTAACACTGTGGCATGTTCCCTTTCTTCTACACCCACTACATACAGCTTTTCTCTGTCCCAGACCATATACCAGGAGCTTCTGCCTGCTAGTAAGAAGGTAAAGAGACAAATGGCCAGAGAGTGCTAGGGGACAGTCCTTAGTAAGCGTTGAGTGAGCGCATCATTAGATGCATTTATGCCAAGCTCAGAGTGCTGTCTGCATAGCATGCCCTTAGTTGGCCAGCTGCATGATTGGCAGGCAGCCTGACATGCATTCATGCCAGGCTGGCCTTCTAATTCTTTGAGCAGACATGTCCTCTTTTTGGGCATGTTCGCCCCTTTTGGCAGTTTATGTGATTTGTGTCAGTGGCACACCCTTTTACCATGCCCATTGACTTCCTGCTTGACTGTACACTGCTGTTAGGGGTTATGGATTTACTTGAAAGATGAAAACATAAATTAGAGAGAGATTAGCCTAGGGTATGTGTTTTCTTATAGCTGCTGTTTTCTTTCTCTCCAGCACCATCTCCATCAGATACATGATGCTTGGGAGTGTTTTACTGTTTTTGGTCGATATGATTCTGTAATTAGGCCCGTCATAATTGTCAGCACCAGGCCCACTGGGCTCTTAATCTGGCCCTGGTTGTGCCTATAAAATATTAAAAAGAGACCTTTCTGCCCTTTAAAAAAAACTATATACAATATGATGTATGGATGTTTTCTGAAGAGAAACCCTTAACTTACTGTGGGACCAACATACAACACAAATTCTGGGTCCTCTTTTGGTTCATGTCTTGTATAATTGCCTCTGTCTTTAAAAAGTTAGGGGTTAAAACAAGAGAAATTTGTTTATTAGGTGTTTATCCATGCAAGGGTCCCATATTTGGTGAAATGCAATAGACGTTATGAACCAGGACAGTCATTTGATGGACTATTTGTGGTGTTAACCGCTCAAAACAAAAGAAATGATCATTTGGGGTGGTCGCAAATAGGGTTGTAATGCCTAATTCAGCAAAGGAGAAACGGAATAACCCTATAGAAAAATTGTAAACCAAAACACAATAGAAATGGTATTCCTAACCAAAATCTGAAAAGAAATTCAGAGATGGTAGGAACGTTGAAAAAGGCTAAAATGATTAAATATGATACAAAGATACACATATAAACATACCTACTGTGAAATATGAATGACTAATCTGCTCAAAGACACTCGATATCTGCATATATGCTGTGAGGAACCTAGGAGATAAAATCTTCAATGTAAATAGGGTAAAACTGATATAGAAAAGCGTAGTCAGCAAGTAATATAAAGTATAGAGAAGCCGATAAAAAAGCCTCACCATACTAAAAAAAAACAAAATCACTACAGATTGACTAAATTAGGATTGCTACAGAGCAGATAAGAAAGTGAGTGGCAGAAAAAAAAAATAAGGTATATGTAACGGATCGCCTGGCACCCCGACTGGGTACCTCCGTTGAAGGATGCTCCTAGCACTTCCTGAGGACTCCAAGCACTGCAGCAGACACCAAAACCACCGAACCGTAGGAGCATATGAATGCTCTCAAGCATGTGAATGCTGTAGACAGTTGAATAGGAACCATACGAATAGGTTTACTCTCCTAGCAGTCAAACTGGAACAGCATACAATAAATCCTTCCCCCAATAATGAGACGACACTTCACTTGAGGGTTAAAACAGGAACTCCCTGTACTGTCACATACAGTCTCTTTTATTCCCAATCCACAAACATAGTACAGCCCACAGGGCGTTACAAAACAGCCAATCAATCCGTACAATACACCCAGACACTCCCACACAAAATCCTCCCCTCTGCAGGTGATATGATTACTGAACACAATGGGTAATCTCATTATCACCGGCAGAGGAATACAGTTTTTACACAATATTTATAACTTCTAAAAATATACATGTCACAAACATAAAACATACATTTTCATAATCAATCCATTCAGGGGAACAAAATATTAAAAAATGGCACGAATCAGACCAGGGGTTCAAAAGTTAAGGGAAAGTCCTTTGTGACTAAATGAAGCATGGCTTTCTGGCCCAAACCAGTTTCAGAGTCTTCTATCCTGGAGAGTAATTCAATTATCTCCCAGGATAGACACAAGACTCCATTAGGCACATGGTTGCAAAAAGACACAAAACACTTTAAAATACATAAAGTCACATTTACACATAACACACAGACATTTCACATATCCCCAGATAGCTGGGATCTGAGTTATTAGATGAATGGCACTCAGATCACACAAATAAGCCTTTCTGCAGGGGAAATAAACGGTTTAACCTGCAGGGCCATAGTCCAAAGGGAGCAGGCGAGCAACCAGGCTTCTCCAGTTCACAGTGGCGAGGTTGGTTTCGCCACACTTCTCCCCTTTACCAACTAGACTAACAGGGTATCTGACCTCCTGCCGGTCAGTGCCCTGGTTAGTCCAGCAACCCACCCACAAAACAGAAACAGCAGTACAGCCCACCCACAATAACTGGTTACTACACCTGGGTAGAGGAAAACTTTGTCCATGTCCAGGTGCCTCACCACGACTGTGTGGGCAACTGTTAGGCTGCCTTGGTGGGTTGCTGAGTGGGCAGAGACCAGCGGTACTCTGCCCTGATGCCAGTGCTACCACGGAAGTAGCCTGGTGGGAGCCTGGTTGTGGGAGGGAGAGACCGACTGTCTCCCCTCTGGATACACCGCTCTGTGGCTGGGGAACAGGACCGACTGTCCCTACCCCTTGTGCTGTAAGTGCAGAGACTACAGTCCCATCTGCACTGTTGGGGGGTGTAACATCTCCCCTTGCTGGGTTAGGTTGCCGCTGGAGAGAGGGTGTAACAAGCTCCTCTCTCTGAACTGTAAACTGCCGCTGGGGAGAGGGGGTATCAGGCTCCTCTCCCTGACACTCTCTCTGCTGGTGGAGAGGGGGACCAGCTGTCTCCCCTTTCATTATTTTGTCCTGTGGTTGGGGTGCGAGACTGACGGTCTCTGCTCCCTGCAGGACACTCTGCCGCTGGGGAGGAAGGACTGCACCTTCAGCTCCCTGGGGTACACACTGCCGCTGGGGAGGAAGGACTGCACCTTCAGCTCCCTGGGGTACACACTGCCGCTGGGGAGGAAGGACTGCACCTTCAGCTCCCTGGGGTACACACTGCCGCTGGGGAGGAAGGACGGCACCTTCAGCTCCCTGGGGTACACACTGCCGCTGGGGAGGAAGGACGGCACCTTCAGCTCCCTGGGTTACACACTGCCGCTGGGGAGGAAGGATTGCACCTTCAGCTCCCTGGGATACACACTGCCGCTGGGGAGGAAGAACAACACCTTCAGCTCCCTGGGGTACACACTGCCGCTGGGGAGGAAGAACAACACCTTCTGCTCCCTGGGGTACACCTTTGAGTCCCCGTAACGCACTCTGCCCCCGGATAGGGCGGCTGATACCTTTGGTTCGGTCTGCCAGGAACTGCAGGTATTCCGCTGCCAACTTCCTCACAAACTGTACGTATTTCTCCTCTGGGTTGGGGCCAAAGTAAGCCAGCCGCATGGCAACATCTCTGTCAAACTCTTCCTGAGTGTAGTCAGACGCCATGCTTGCTCTGCCGACGTTGGTTCCTTTGTAGATAGGGTCGCTGTACGGGTACTGGCGTTGCCCTCACTTTGTAATCCAAACGAACTGTGTCTCTGAGCTGCTTTACCTCGCACTAGGATGCCATCCCACCGCTTGCCACCAATGTAACGGATCACCTGGCACCCCCGACTGGGTACCTCCGCTGAAGGATGCTCCTAGCGCTTCCTGAGGACTCCAAGCACTCTGGCAGACACCACAATCACCGAACCGGAGAAACAAATAAATTCTCCCAAGCATATGAATGCTGCAGACAGTTGAATAGGAACCATACGAATAGGTTTACTCTCCTAGCAGTCAAACTGAAACAGCATACAATAAATCCTTCCCCCAATAATGAGACGACACTTCACTTTGAGGGTTAAACAGGAACTCCCTGTACTGTCACATACAGTCTCTTTTATTCCCAATCCACAAACATAGTACAGCCCATAGGGCGTTACAAAACAACCAATCAATCCGTACAATACACCCAGACACTCCCACACAAAATCCTCCCCTCTGCAGGTGATATGATTACTGAACACAATGGGTAATCTCATTATCACCGGCAGAGGAATACAGTTTTTACACAACATTTCTAACTTCTAAAATATACATGTCACAAACATAAAACATACATTTTCATAATCAATCCATTCAGGGGAACAAAATATAAAAAAATGGCACGAATCAGACCAGGGGTTCAAAAGTTAAGGGAAAGTCCTTTGTGACTAAATGAAGCATGGCTTTCTGGCCCAAACCAGTTTCAGAGTCTTCTATCCTGAGAGTAATTCAATTATCTCCCAGGACAGACACAAGACTCCATTAAGCACATGGTTGCAAAAAGACACAAAACACTTTAAAATACATAAAGTCACATTTACACATAACACACAGACATTTCACATATCCCCAGATAGCTGGGATCTGAGTGCACATTATTAGATGAATGGCACTCAGATCACACAAATAAGCCTTTCTGCAGGGGAAATAAACGGTTTAACCTGCAGGGCCATAGTCCAAAGGGAGCAGGCGAGCAACCAGGCTTCTCCAGTTCACAGTGGCGAGGTTGGTTTCGCCACAGTATAACTAACCAGAAGGCAAACTGGGAAACAAAAAAGCCCCAGGTTCATGAAATGGTGAACCTAGGAATAACACTGGGTAAAAAAAACAACTTAGCAGCTAAACAATCACAAAGCCCCTAGGATTACCTAGGCACGCGATACAGAAGTGTGTGCCTACACTACCGAGAAGGTAGCTCACATTGCAGAGCAGAGAAAAAACCTCCACAAAAAAGTTGCGGAGTGTTACCCATATCGTGAGACAAACAGACAAAACTGCCCGACGTGTGTTTTGATGTGGTGACACTTACATCTGGGAAAACCACATTTTTATTTTTCATGTCGATAATTTTGTTATTTAAAATGAAAACGTCCATTTTTTTTCTGCAACTGGCACAATGATTCAAAATAATTTACCTATAATATGATACGAGTTTGAAAAAAAATGGACTGGTGTTCCATCATCCCCTTGGAATTGAGTGAACACAAGCCAGACAAGAAGTGTTTTACCAGTCTGTTTATTTCTGTGTCCATGAACACTTTCATAGTAGAATAACCGGCTACTTTTTCTGATTATCTACACGTTTCCTGCCTCATCACCATGCAGGAAGCCAAAACAAGCCCGTCAAATAAGTTTATTTTCATTCAACCTCACATATTTCTATTAAACTTAAACATATCACGTAACTATGAATATCATGTGCCAGTAAACATATTGATAATCTTCCCAAGTCGTTATATTGTTATTGCATAATAATTTAGTGTCTAGCAAGGATACTCAGAAATCTTTTGAAATCTCTACTGCTGAACAATAAAAATACAAAAAAACAGGGGTTTTTTTGGGGGGGGGGAGGTGGGGGGGGGAGGGGGTTTACTAACGTACGAGTTGTCTGGAAATTTAAAGTAAAGTTCAAATTTAACCAAACCTGCCAAACTGCAAAAAATAATTTTATTTGACCTTGGATTTGAAATTCCCAAGAAATTACTTTTAAGCCAATAACCTTGACATGTTCCCTAATGTTTTTATGCGTATATGTTCCAGTTGCTGGGCATGTATGGTTGTTTTCAATCTATCACACAGTGATGTGGTTTATTTAATCATGTTTAGTAAATGCAAGTATTTCCTTGTTTTCTAGCTTGCATGGGAGTTTGGTATACCATTTTTCGAGACAAGTGCCAAGGAAAATATAAATATTGACAAGGCATTTTTAATGCTGTCCGACAGTATATATTCAAAGGTAGGTGAATCATTTTAAGTATATCATACAGTAAAGAGAATATAGCAATATTTGTACTGTTCATTTAATAGGGGGTGAAAAAAAATAGAATAACACTGTTTAAATTCATGGATGTGTGTCGCATTGTGATTTTGGGTGAACCCCAAACGGCTGCAAACATATGTTCTCAAAGCCAAAGGGTTGCATTTGCTAGAAGAGGGAATTTAAATTATGGCACAGAACACAGACTTAATTTACCCAACCTCACCTAACTCTGTAAATCTATGTTTTTCTAAGCCTGTTACTTACATCCCAGTGACATTACATTTAACATTCCTTTCCAAAGCCTACTCCTTCCTGTCTGTGAGGCTGACAGTGCCTGTAAAAATACTCGCAACCTTTATCCTCTATATGGGGTTGATTCATTCTCCTTTTCAGCTACTATCTGCTATTATTAGAGATATTGTAGCTACTGGAACTTTTGTTGCTGAATAGTGCAGTTAAGAATTGTGACAGGGCCAGGTATGTCTTGATTGGAAGATCGAATTGGATTAGAATATGCAACAACAACAGAAGCAGGTCTAGAGACAGTTGTGAAAGGAAGAAACCGCACTACACTAAGAACTAGAACCAGGAGATGATTGCAACTGTGGAATAGATACAGGTCTTAAAATCACACTGAGGACCCCTAAAGCATTTTATCTTACTAAAGTGCTTTATGTGTGAAAAGTGTGGCCTCTTTTATTTATTTTACAAAAAGTGCAGATTTCAGTAGAAATTAGCACTTTTATAAATTAACCTAGTTACACCCCCTGGCTGTCAAAGAGACAACCAGTCCTGTTAATTCCTGATTGTTCGGCTAAACTCAAAAGGCATTTGCAGAATTGGGAAGTTGGTCATTTGACAGCCACAGAAAGCCTAGGCTGGGTTAGAAGTGGATGGCTTGTAAATAATTCAGATATGAGATTTGCAGTATATTCGTTGGGTGTATAGCTACTAAATTATGATTTTTATTAATTTTGACTTGCGGTTTTGTAGATGCTCTGACCAAGTAGTTTAAGTTTAGCCATCACTATTTGGCCCTTGTTAAAGTCACTAAGATCTTTAAACTAGCCCATTTTCCTGCTTGCAACGCATGAAATTCAAGAATTGACTGTTCACTTGCTGACAGGTGTTATTGTATGATATAATCAATGTTTTTCACTTCACCTGTCAGTGGTTTTACTGTTGTGACTGATCAGTGTATATGTCTTCTCTAAACAAGTTGATGGACATGGCAAACAACTTTTCAACTGGCCCGAACACTACAGCCAGTGAGAAACGCTTTTTAAAAAGCACAAGGGCAGAATGGTGCAAATTAAACTGGAAAACTTTGACATACTTCCCAACAGTCTCTCTTTAGATGGGACTGTTCCTATTTTGGGCCCATGTACCTCTTTTTATATCTTCTATACATGTCCCTCTTTTCTAAGAGTCTATCTATATGGTGTCTGGGTGTATAACAGAGCTCCAAAGCAATAATACTCAGCGTAATGTAAATTGCAATAAGTCTCTTTAGAACTTGAGCTGTGCAAATACATTATTATTCTGAATTATATTTTAGTTGCAAAAATATTTGTTAGTAAGTCACCAAAAATGTATCTCAACAGCCCTGCTCCTGGGTACATCCCAACTTACACCCCTAAACTTACAGTATTCGTCTTTGTGCATTTGGAATGTTGGGAGGTATGTTTTTATGTGATATACTCCTATTCGTATCAGTAGCTAGGCATTTAAAAGGCACTGCTGTCTTTGTTCACGCATATCATATGGGTACCTGGCAGGGCATGTTAAGATGTTGTCCTATTGCTTGCAGGAATATTATGGTCAACTATTATAATTATTTTAATACATGAAAGTATACTTTGCAGGCCAAATAACCCCACTCCCTCCCAAAAAAATATTAAGTACAAATTTATACACTTAATCCTTTTATCATAGATTAAGGCACTCCAGATATTGTTGACTACATCTCTCCTGATAGTTTGCCTGCATTATTGTCGTAAGAGCATTATAGGAGATGTAGTCCATAACATCTGAAGTGCTAAAGGATGCCTTAGCCTTTTGTAAACATGGGGTTGACACACTTCATTACTTAATAAGTCACTGCATGGAGAGTAAATTACATTTAAATCTGCTTTAGTAATAATAATAATAATAATGTTTGGTGACTTGGATGGGTCCAGCTTTCACCTGTCACATCTTGCCATTGTCTATGGCATCTCATTCCAAATTAATTAGAAGGCTAATAGAGGATCCATTCATCACTCAGGATCTTCCTCTGAACCCTGTTTTGCTTTTTTGCGTATACAAAGATTACTTTGAAACTATCTGCTTCATCTGGGGACTGAGAACTGTAAGTGGCCATGTGAGGAAGGGATTTTTGCAAGTATATTTTCCTTACCTTGGTCATGCAAGCATATGTGCTATGAAAAACGAAAAGACCCCATAAGTGACAATGCTACATTAGCAACAGTTGAAGAACAAAATTGAGTATTTCAGAGGTATCATTTATTTTTAAACATAGTTTTCCACATGTCATTATAAACATGTATATAATATATATTATATATATTATGGCCAAAGTGCATATCTGCATATACCCATGCTTACTTTTCCTGCATTTTCTCCTCTCCAGCAGTCAAACTAAGTCTCTACTTGAGTCTTCAATTTGTAGACATTGGACATTGACAAAGTAAAGGATGGCCCTATTCATTAACACAAAACCAGGTGTTATAAGGCACACAGAGGGGTCAAATGCAGGAATCTTGAGATTTAAGTTGGTTGGAACAGTACCTGGCGCTATATGAGAAATATATTTATTTGAAACGTTAAACAGGCAAAATGCACAATCCACATCATACACAACACACTTGCAGTTTGGGAGTATGCATTCCCAAAAATATTTATTCCCAAATAAATATTTACAGGTTACGTGAAAATACTTGTCCTTAATAAAAGTACTTAATGACAAGGAATTTGTTCAAACAGACCATTCTCTTTCTTTATCCTACCTAAATGATTTGTGTTTAATATAAATGTTGTTTACATGTTTTAAATGGTAGAGTGCTCAAGAGTAGTTCAAAGGTGTTTTTCTGTAAGAGGTTGAAATATGCTACACTCTTTATGTCGAGTTCTCTGTCCTTTTACGACTGATTCCTTTATCTTTATCTCCAGAAATCGTCTTTATTAGTTGAGCATAATGTGGTGAATTTGAAAGAATCAAAGAAAAAGGCTTCCTGCTTGACTTGTAGTTGAAGAAAATTCAGCCCATATTCTGGAAATGTGTAGTGGACAAATAATTTCAACATCAACAAGAACTCTTGCTTCACATACCATAAACTTGGACAAATGCCAAACAGATGTCACATTTCAGTCTGTTACAATTCATACTTTGTGCAACTTCGCTTTATTGTGTAATGTTTGCAAAAAACAAAACAAAAAGAAAACAAAGGTAATCAATATTAAGGAATCCCAATGTAAGGAAAGAAATAAAAATCAAGCACAATTTATTATGTCACATTAACAGTCAAATACATGTGAAAAGTAATTTTGGATATTCACTAAAGTGTGAATTGTCTGAAAAGTGAAAGTTAATTTGACTTTTTAGGCAAAAATAGCTTAAATTAAAACATTCTAAGATATGTTAGCTGGTTCTAGTTTGGATATTTTTACCTAACATTTGCCAGTTTTGCTTTGAATTAATTTTGAATTCCTGACCATTTACACTTTAGCATATAATCCAGATAGAGCTGTACAATGGATGGGTGGTAAAAATATTACAAATATATCAAAATAATACAAAAATACTCATCAACAGTGTAGGACAGAAAACAACAAATTTTATTACAACATACCGAGGAGAACTAGCCACTGACTTGCTAAACCTACGCTAAAAAAAAAATCAATATAGGAAAAAACTCCACCGGTTCTTCAAAAACAAACCCACAAACAAAAATATGGAAAGCAAGTTATATTTTTGCCTGGAAATATTACACCATCTGTCTACACCATTTCTCCCACTATCATTAGCAATCATCATTTTGTGTGATTTTATTTTTTTATATATATATATATATTTTTTTATTAATTTCATATGTAATGTAACTCCATGTCTGCAAAAGTGATCCTGAAACAGATCACCATTTGATTTTAATGGATTCCCATTAGTAGAAACATGTACATCATATTTATTATAACAAAGGCAACTGCTTAACATAAGTTGTTTGCTAAAGAGGATATATTGTTTATGGTAGAGTAATTACCTTAACCAGTAAATTGGAGACCATTTTAATACTGGGAAAAGGCTCAGTAAAAATACACTCTGGGCACAAATAGAGCTTTAATGCATTTGATAGAGTTCATCCTCATTCATATATAGTATTTTTTATATGCTCAACTCTATACAGTTTTTGCACAAAACAATAAATAAAAACAACTGGGTTATTCACTAAAGTGAGAATTCAAAGTGAAGTTCACATTTTAGGCCAAAATAGATTAACTGAAAGCATAACTGGCATAGAGAATTTTTACAATTTGGCTATGTTTACCTTGAATTAGAAATTCACTTTAAATACTCACCTTAGTAAATAACCTTGTTAATGTTTCGCAGAATGCTTCACCATAAGCCTGCCTCCTTAGCCACACCCTCTTAAGCCAAAAAGGCTTCCTTATTAAATGTATGTACGCAGTCTTAGCCTCTGACAGCATAAGGAGAGCTTCTTTTAATTCATAACCTAGTTGCAGACAGTCAGAAAAAACACAAGCAGGTAGTGATATCCTTACTATATGTCTCCCTTGGCATTCTCTCCTTCTAATGCAGATTGTTTTGTATTTCAAATCTGTCAGTGCTGTCAGTGGCTGTGTGCATACCTTTGATAATGAAGTATTTCTGGCATTAGGGTTAATAGCTAAGAAGATAGGCTAATGGTACAGCATTCTGCAAAAAACATTTTTTTAAAGATAATATATTTATCGGAACTTTCCATGCTGTTTTTTTTGCAAACAATTTTTCCAGTATTTCTTTGTGTGTCATCTTCCTGTTACCTCCCAAACAACTTTAATGCTCTCTATTCAGTTCATGAATCTAAAACAAAGATAACATTGAGGAAGCCTCGAGGTGGACGTCACTGACATGGGAGCTAGTATGCCACATTGACAGCTGTTGCACTCAGCCTATCACTGGTGAGATTAGTAAATGAGGAGTTAGTGATAGGCTGAGTGCATCAGCTGATTACATCATCAGAAACCATAAGGCAGAGTGGACGGGTGTAATCTTCAAAACCTGGGGTTAAACAGTTTGTAACACTCTAACCCCTTTTGGTAAGAGATTAAGTTACTATGGTACCTGGAGTGTTCCTTTTAAGGAGAATTTAACACCTAAAATGACTTGAAAAGTCACCGAGAACACTTTGCTAACAATCAATTAACCAATATTCCAAAATATTTCTATGTATGTGTGGGAACAGAGTGAACACAACAAATACTTCCACTGACTTATCAAGTAATGAATTGATGTTGAATTTGCATTTCTCGTATTTGGAAATGTTTGCCCACTTGCTTTTTCCTGGCACGATGGCAGAAATATGCTATGCTGACCAACTGGCTGCCAGAAGAGTGAGACAGCAGGCAAAGGTTTACAAGTCAAATAAACTTTATAAACCACCGGGACCACTCCTATTCTTCCTACCATTGTGATACTTAAAGGAACACTATAGTGTTAGGAAAATAAAACTGTATTCCTAACACTATAGTGTCCCTTTGCCTCTGGGCCCAGTGGTGTATTCTGGTTTTGTGCTTCCCTAGTCACGACTCAAGCACCCCCCCTCCAAATTTATCTTCGTGACAGACACAAGCCCTCACTGATACATGCACTGACATACACTCACTTACAGATACAGTCATTGTCACACACACTGTTTAACCAGCACACACTGAAACATACACATTTACAGACATACACACTCACTCACATTCACCTACAGATACACATATACACTAACTGATAGACATGCATTCACCGACAGACACATACACACACTGAGACACACATATACACACTGACAAACACACATACACACTCACTGACAGACATATATACACTCAGTGTCAGACACACACATTCCCTGACAGACACAGATTGACAGACATGCACATTTACTGACAGACATACACTGTGTCAGACACCCACTGACAGACATGTTGAAACACTCTTACATACACTGACAGACATGCATCCACACACTGACAGACATAGAAACATAGAATGTGACGGCAGATAAGAACCATTCGGACCAGAACAGACACACACACTCTCACTAACAGACACACATACACACTCACTGACAAACACATATACACTCCCAGTGACAGACACATATGCACTCTCACTAACACACACTCTCACTAACAGACAAACATACACTCTTACTGACAGACACATACACTCACTAACAGATGCACACACTCTCACTAACAGACACACTAACTCACACAAACACACACAATTTTTTTACTCAGTTTTTAAGTTGCTGAAGGGTAATGTTCCCCCATTGGGTCCAGTGGGGCTGACTCGGCAGGCACAGGTGGGCTGGCTCGGCAGGCGCGGGCGGTCGGACAAGCAGGTGAACGTTGGAGGTGGTCAGTGAGCGGGCTCCGATACTCCTACTCAGCTCTCTCGCGTGCCTCTCCGTGCTGCAGGAGTGACGTCAGCCTTGGGGGGGGGCCTGAGGTGGCCAGCCGGCCAGTTCTTGGGTCCTCCAGGAAAAGAGGCTGGCAAGGTATTTGCCAGGGCGTTTGAAGTGCTCCTTTTTTTGCCGCCCCCCTTAAAGTGCTGCCCAAGGCAAATGCTTGTCAGCCTCGCGCTAGATACAGCGCTGTCCGTGCCCGTCCTCGGTCATGAAAGGGTTAAAACCTTTTCTTTCACTTACCCGATTCTAGCACCGGAGTTCCGCAAAGCTGTCTCAGTTTGCCACTAGCGGCAGTCTTAACCCTGCAATGTAAACATTGCAGTTTCTACACCCTTATGTAACACCAGACGCAGCTAAGGTGCTGATCCGTGCAATTGTTATTTCTCACCTTGACTACTGCAATCCCCTTCTCAGTGGTCC
>OW240915.1:251489574-251560119 GCA_933207985.1 Pelobates cultripes | reverse complement strand
GGCTTTTTGATGGAAGTTTAGCTTTCTGTGTCCGTGAAGTACCCTCTTGTAAGTCTTGACAGTTGATGCTGTTAGCTATTGGATTGTTTTAATATTGCCATTGTATACGACGTTATACTAAATATTCACTAATTATTATCATGCATGCTGCCTAATATTATTATTATTTTATTTGTCACAATAAATGATATCTATTTTTATAACAAATTGTGATTTTATTTGTATGGAATACATTTCACTTACATGATAACCATCGCTAAGATCTAAGAGAAATGAAATAGTGGGCAATTCTCAACTGTACAATATTATACATCCCATAAATATCCCCACAACACAGAGCCTCGTCTCATGCTTGGGGGGATATTTCGTTAAGATTCCTGTTCGGCGCTTAGGAGTATTCGGTAGCTGACTTCATATTCAGGGAAAAGAACAACCTTGGCGGTAACCCCTTCTCATACCCGGAATGCCGTCACACAAGGCACATACGGTCAATAAATAAATAAAAATGAAGTGATCTGTGATCACGATACGCGTTAGGCGGCATCTTCACATCGGTTCACATCGGCTCCTGAGAGCAAGCATACTGGAACGCATCCAGAGCCGCAATGGAATGCACGCAGCTAGAATCCAGTGTCATTCCAGCACAAGGAGGTCTTAATTCACTTCTACCTGGCCAGCAAGAGAGTGATATCAACATCTTTGGACCCCCAGTCTGCAATACCTGGTATTATTGCTACTCTTATTTGGGACTGTTTTATCTACTAGTCTTTTTTTTTTATATATATATATGTGTGTGTGTGTGTGTGTGTGTTTTGTCGACAGTTTATATGTACTGTGGCGAAACCAACCTCGCCACTGTGAACTGGAGAAGCCTGGTTGCTCGCCTGCTCCCTTTGGCCTATGGCCCTGCAGGTTAAACCGTTTATTTCCCCTGCAGAAAGGCTTATTTGTGTGATCTGAGTGCCATTCATCTAATAATGTGCACTCAGATCCCAGCTATCTGGGGATATGTGAAATGTCTGTGTGTTATGTGTAAAGGTGACTTTATGTATTTTAAAGTGTTTTGTGTCTTTTTGCAACCATGTGCTTAATGGAGTCTTGTGTCTATCCTGGGAGATAATTGAATTACTTATCTCCAGGATAGAAGACTCTGAAACTGGTTTGGGCCAGAAAGCCATGCTTCATTTAGTCACAAAGGACTTTTTACTAACTTTTGAACCCCTTGTCTGATTTGTGCCATTTTTTGAATATGTTGTTCCCCTGAATGGATTGATTGTGAATATGTAATTTTATGTGAATGTGATGTATGGTTTTGGAGTTATGAAAGTTGGGTAGAAAGTATGTTTTAACTGTATATATAATTGAGTTTCCTCTCAGGATAAGGGGAGGGAATATGTGGGATGTAACTGTGATGTGATTGGTTGTTTTGTAACACCCTGTGGGCTGTACTATGTTTGTGGATTGGGAATAAAAGAGACTGTATGTGACAGTACAGGGAGTTCCTGTTTTAACCCTCAAAGTGAAGTGTCGTCTCATTATTGGGGGAAGGATTTATTGTATGCTGTTCCAGTTTGACTGCTAGGAGAGTAAACCTATTCGTATGGTTCCTATTCAACTGTCTACAGCATTCATATGCTTGAGAGAAGGTCATACGCTTCTCTGGTTCGGTGATTGTGGTGTCGGCTGCAGTGCTTGGAGTCCTCAGGAGCATCCTTCAACGGAGGTACCCAGCGGGGTGCCAGGCGATCCGTTACATTGGTGGCAAGCGGTGGGATGGCGTCCTAGTGCGAGGTAAAGCAGCTCGGAGACACAGTTCGTGGATTTACAAAGTGAGGGCAACGCCAGTACCCGTACAGCGACCCTATCTACAAAAGAACTAACTTCAGCAGCGCAAGCATGGCACCCAGCTACACTCAGGAGCAGTATGACAGAGAGTTTACCATGCGGCTGGCTTTCTTTGGACCCAACCCCCCGGAGAAATACGTGCAGTTCGTAAGGAGCCAGGTAGACGAGTACCTGGAGTTCATGGCTGATCCAGCCAAAGGTATCAGCCGTCCATCCTCCCCAGCGGCAGTGTGTGTCCCAGGGAGCAGAAGGTGCAGTCCTTCCTCCCCAGCGGCAGTGTGTATCCCAGGGAGCTGAAGGTGCAGTCCTTCCTCCCCAGCGGCAGTGTGTACCCCAGGGAGCTGAAGGTGCAGTCCTTCCTCCCCAACGGCAGTGTGTACCCCAGGGAGCTGAAGGTGCCGTCCTTCCTCCCCAGCGGCAGAGTGTCCTGCAGGGAGCAGAGACCGTCAGTCTCGCACCCCAACCACAGGACAAAATAATGAAAATGGAGACAGCTGGTCCCCCTCTCCACCAGCAGAGAGAGTGTCAGGGAGAGGAGCCTGATACCCCTTCTCCCCAGCGGCAGTTTACAGTTCAGAGAGAGGAGCTTGTTACACCCTCTCTCCAGCGGCAGCCTAACCCAGCAAGGGGAGATGTTACACCCCCCAACAGTGCAAATGGGACCGTAGTCTCTGCACTTACAGCACAAGGGGTAGGGACAGTCGGTCCTGTTCCCCAGCCACAGAGCGGTGTATCCAGAGGGGAGACAGTCGGTCTCTCCCTCCCACAACCAGGCTCCCACCAGGCTACTTCCGTGGTAGCACTGCCCACTCAGCAACCCACCAAGGCAGCCTAACAGTTGCCCACAGTCGTGGTGGTGAGGCACCAGACATGGACAAAGTTCTCCCCACCCAGTGTAGTAACCAGTTATTGTGGGTGGGCTGTACTGCTGTTTCTGTTTTGTGGGTGGTTGTTGGATTCAATCCAGGCACTGACCGCAGGAGGTCAGGATACCCTGTTAGTCTAGTTGGTAGAGAAGGTATGCAAACTAACCCGCCACTGTGAACTGGAGAAGCCTGGTTGTCAGCTTCTGCTCCTTTGATTCATGGCCCTGCAGGCTAAACTGTTTATTTCCCTGCAGAAAGTGTTTATTCGTGTGGTCTGAGCGCCATTCGCTTAATAATGTGCGCTCGGACCTGAGCTATCTGGGGATATGTTACATGTCTGTGTTTTATGTAATAAATGTGACTTTATGTATTTTTAAAGTGTTTTGTGTCTTTTTGCAACCATGTGCTTAATGGAGTCTTGTGTCTGTCCTGGGAGATAATTGAATTACTCTCCAGGATAGAAGACTCTGAAACTGGTTTTGGGCCAGAAAGCCATGCTTCATTTAGTCACAAAGGACTTTCCCTTAACTTTTGAACCCCTGGTCTGATTCGTGCCATTTTTTAATATGTTGTTCCCCTGAATGGATTGATTATGAAAATGTATGTTTTATGTTTGTGACATGTATATTTTAGAAGTTATAAGTATTGTGTAAAAACTGTATTCCTCTGCCGGTGATAATGAGATTACCCATTGTGTTCAGTAATCATATCACCTGCAGAGGGGAGGATTTTGTGTGGGAGTGTCTGGGTGTATTGTACGGATTGATTGGCTGTTTTGTAACGCCCTATGGGCTGTACTATGTTTGTGGATTGGGAATAAAAGAGACTGTATGTGACAGTACAGGGAGTTCCTGTTTTAACCCTCAAAGTGAAGTGTCGTCTCATTATTGGGGGAAGGATTTATTGTATGCTGTTCCAGTTTGACTGCTAGGAGAGTAAACCTATTCGTATGGTTCCTATTCAACTGTCTACAGCATTCATATGCTTGGGAGAATTCATATGCTCCTACGGTTCAGTGGTTTTGGTGTCTGCTGCAGTGCTTGGAGTCCTCAGGAAGTGCTAGGAGCATCCTTCAACGGAGGTACCCAGTCGGGGTGCCAGGCGATCCGTTACATATACCTTATTTTTTTTTTCTGCCACTCACTTTCTTATCTGCTCTGTAGCAATCCTAATTTAGTCAATCTGTAGTGATTTTGTTTTTTTTTAGTATGGTGAGGCTTTTTTATCGGCTTCTCTATACTTTATATTACTTGCTGACTACGCTTTTCTATATCAGTTTTACCCTATTTACATTGAAGATTTTATCTCCTAGGTTCCTCACAGCATATATGCAGATATCGAGTGTCTTTGAGCAGATTAGTCATTCATATTTCACAGTAGGTATGTTTATATGTGTATCTTTGTATCATATTTAATCATTTTAGCCTTTTTCAACGTTCCTACCATCTCTGAATTTCTTTTCAGATTTTGGTTAGGAATACCATTTCTATTGTGTTTTGGTTTACAATTTTTCTATAGGGTTATTCCGTTTCTCCTTTGCTGAATTAGGCATTACAACCCTATTTGCGACCACCCCAAATGATCATTTCTTTTGTTTTGAGCGGTTAACACCACAAATAGTCCATCAAATGACTGTCCTGGTTCATAACGTCTATTGCATTTCACCAAATATGGGACCCTTGCATGGATAAATACCTAATAAACAAATTTCTCTTGTTTTAACCCCTAACTTTTTAAAGACATGAACCAAAAGAGAACCCAGAATTTGTGTTGTATGTTGGTCCCACAGTAAGTTAAGGGTTTCTCTTCAGAAAACATCCATACATCATATTGTATATAGTTTTTTTTAAAGGGCAGAAAGGTCTCTTTTTAATATTTTATAGGCACAACCAGGGCCAGATTAAGAGCCCAGTGGGCCTGGTGCTGACAATTATGACGGGCCTAATTACAGAATCATATCGACCAAAAACAGTAAAACACTCCCAAGCATCATGTATCTGATGGAGATGGTGCTGGAGAGAAAGAAAACAGCAGCTATAAGAAAACACATACCCTAGGCTAATCTCTCTCTAATTTATGTTTTTATCTTTCAAGTAAATCCATAACCCCTAACAGCAGTGTACAGTCAAGCAGGAAGTCAATGGGCATGGTAAAAGGGTGTGCCACTGACACAAATCAAGTAACCTGCCAAAAGGGGCGAACATGCCCAAAAAGAGGACATGTCTGCTCAAAGAATTAGAAGGCCAGCCTGGCATGAATGCATGTCAGGCTGCCTGCCAATCATGCAGCTGGCCAACTAAGGGCATGCTATGCAGACAGCACTCTGAGCTTGGCATAAATGCATCTAATGATGCGCTCACTCAACGCTTACTAAGGACTGTCCCCTAGCACTCTCTGGCCATTTGTCTCTTTACCTTCTTACTAGCAGGCAGAAGCTCCTGGTATATGGTCTGGGACAGAGAAAAGCTGTATGTAGTGGGTGTAGAAGAAAGGGAACATGCCACAGTGTTAGAGAGACCAAAGTCAGCATTACCTTAAAGGATCACTATAGGGTCAGGAACACAAACATGAATTCATGACCCTATAGTGTTAACACCACCATCTAGCAAAATCCTACTATATTCAAGCCTGAAGCTGTAACTCTGCATGCTGTTAGACTCATAAAAACAAGCAGTCTGCTGACATCATTAGAAGTGGTGGCCTGATCCAATCACAGTGCTTCCCCAAAGGATTGGCTGAGACTGACAAAGAGGCAGATCAGGGTCAGAGCCAGCATGATTCAAACACAGCCCTGGCCAATCAGCATCTCCTTATATAGATGAATTTAATTAATGAATGTCTATGAGGAAGGAGGGAGGAGACACTGAATGTTTGGATGCATTTTAGGCAGCTGTGACCCAGGAAGGATCTCTAACAGTCATCTAAGGAGTGGCCAGTGAAGTCACTAGGATGTAATGTAAACACAGCATTTTCTCTGAAAAGACCGTGCTTACAGCAAAAGGCCTGATGGTAATGATTCTACTCACCAGAACAAATTCAATAAGCTGTAGTTGTTCTGGTGACTATAGTGTCCCTTTAACTATATTCATTGTCAGCCAGTCCACACACGTTTTGTTCCCATACATCCCTCTTAAGTTTCCATACTTAAGTAAGAGTATGTGAAAAGTAGTTAGGGTTGCCACCTTTCTTGGAAAAACATACTGGCCTTCCTAATTTGCATAATTAAATATGTGTGGGTGACATCACATGATGTAAATCACAAGGAGTGACATAAGAGAAAATGCTATAAAATCACCAAAAAACTACTTAGTTTAAATCTGCTGTATAGATGGATTCCTCCCAGTGCCCCCATGTCTCCCAGTGGCCTCATGACTCATCATTACCCACCCCATGTGTCGATTACTCCAGGTCTCACTGTTCCTATGTATCCGTGTCTCAGTGCCCCATGTCTCCCAGTGTCCCCTAGTGTCGTGTCCCCAGGTCTCCCAGTGATCCTATGTATCAGTGTCTCAATGCCCCATGTCTCCCTGTGTCCCCATGTATCCCAGGGTCCCCATGTCACTAGGACACTAGGAAGACGGGGAGACCTAGGGACATGGAGACACCAGTGACACTGGGAGACTAGGGGACTATGGCTGGGGCACATGGGGACAATGGGAAAATAGGGGACACTTGAAGACATGGGGACACAGACACCAGGGACAAAGATACTAGAGACACAGGCTGGGGGATATGGGGACATTGAGACATGGGGGCACTGGGAGACATGGGGACACTGAGACACCAGGGCAACAGACACTAGGGACACTAGAGGCACTGAGAGACATGGAGGCACTAGGAGACATGGGGACAGTGAGACACTGGGAGACTAGGGGGCACTGAGACACCAGGGACACTGGCTCTGAGACATGGGGACACTGTGTCCCCATATGTCTGTGCCATAATGTCTCCCAGTGTCTCTTAGTGTCTCAGTGTATGTCTCCTTGCAGCCTTTCCCCCCCATCCCTTACTTCCCTGAGCTGTAGGCTGTCTCTGCAGGGTGGGAGTTGCTGTCTGGACTCTCTGTAGCTGCACCCCTGCAGATCAGTGAGTATAGATAGGCAGGGAGGGATATGCTGGAACTTCCTATCCCTGCCTGTCTCCACATACAGCGACCCCTACTGGCCAGTGCTGGTATTGCATAGTAATCTCCATTTATACTTAGAAAAATACCAACATTTATATTGCCAGTATCACTGCAATATTGGCACCAGCCAGGCAGCCTCAAATACTGGCTGTGCCAATAAAATAAAAGGCAGGTGGAATCCCTAAGAGTAGTGTGTGAAAAAAAAAATGTAAAAAAAAAAAAATATATATATATTTTTTTTTTAAATCAATGGGCCTATTCCATGGGTCTGGGCCTGGAGCTGCAGCTCCATCAGCCCCTATGTTAATCCGGCCCTGGGCACAACATTAAGTATAAATCAAAATCAGAGAAAGCGCTAAAAGGCATTCAGGGGACAAAAGTAAAAAATGGGTAAAAACTTCTATAAATGATCCCCTTATCATGCAATCAAAATAATGCAGCACTGTGCAGATTAATCAATAAGCTGCTACACACTGGAGCGTTTCTACAACATTAAGTATGAATAAAATCTTAAAAACTAACCTTATGCTTACACTCAAAGGTAGTGCCAGAAATAATGTGTAGAGGGCCCTGGTGCGAGAAATTTTTTGGGAGCAACCCCATAGCACAAAGGTGGCCAAATGGTAGATTCCCATCTGTCGTACATCTGCCATGATGCGTTGCCAGCTGGGGACCTACGATTTGCCAATCCTTGCATGGATAAGCAGTGGTCTAGTAACGTGTAGTGTGTTTGAATGCATAGGTGTGTTTGTATGTAGTGTTGGTGTTTCAATGAAGGCATGTATTTGTATACAGTTTTGGCATTTGATTGGAGGGATGTGTTTGTATGTAGTGTTGATGTTTGAATGTGAATGCAGGAATGTATGCACATATAACATATGCGGGGACACACACACAGTGACACAGATACACACTAAAACACACACATATACCCACATTGACACACATAGATATACAAATATATCCACACTTATACACATACATGTGCCCAAACTGACACACAGATACATGCACAAGTTGCAATTTACATATTTTTAGGAGGATGGCTTCCTGAGGATGATGGGAATCTGAGGTCGTCTGCAGTGTTTTCCCTCCTCCTTTCTCTCTGCCTCCTTCACGCAGTCTGCAAGCTGGGAGGAAGCGACAGGCTCTAAATTACTCTCAGCACCAGCTGGCGACAATAAAGGTGCCTGAGCAGCCGCGCCGGCAATAGTTCTGCTACTACTCACAGAATTCTTCACCAAAACCTGAATGGCCTTGAATTAGGTCCAGATTCCTGTTGGACCAAATGCAGCCAGCCAGCTGAAATCCCAACCCAAAGGCTTTAAATTAGTTTTAAAGGTCTGAACTATTTGCCTGCTGGCAGAACTAAAAGCCAGAAGAGACGGAGGTCTACCTGCTGTAGCTCCTACAAGTTGTCCCTTCCGATCACACAGTGATCGGTGCTGCGCAGCTGGAAAACCCCAGCGCCACTTAGTATCAATAGGAGGGCATGTAAGGAGACCCTATAGGATCATTTCAGACCCTGAAGTAAGTCAGCTGCAGTGATTTAAAAATGTTTTAAAGGACTATATGCAGTGCTCAGTTTAAACGCTGCATACAGCTCATTTGTTAGTCTGAGGCAACTAAATATAGCCCCAGTTTACAGAGGAAGGGCCCAGGTGTCGAGTGATGCCTTAATCTCCATGGTGTGAGCAGGAATGTAATCTTGCCACACCAAAATGCAGTAAAAACACTATTTTTAGGATGGCATGAAAAATCCTAATATCGTTAATACCTCATGGCTGGCACCTTCTCTCTTCCACTGTTGCACTCTTTTTGTATTGTTGCTAATAATGTTTTTGGGGTTGGGGTTGTGGTTAAGCTTGGTCTCAGGCAATGACTCATTTTTAATTGTAAACTGCTGCTAACTGCTGCTAACTGCTGAGGAGTAAATGCAGCTGTACATGCTTATTTAAAGGAATACTCTAAGCACCAAAACAACTCTAACCTTAAGAAGCAGTTTTTGAATATAGGTAATTTCCTTTTGTTTCTGTTTATGAATCCCTAGCCTCATTTCCCCTCCCTGTGACTCAGATAGCACTCATGAGAAAAAGTATCATTATCAAGTTTTCAACCAGATCTTGCACCACAATGTGTTTATTTTAGAAGAGATTATCTCTTGCTCTGTTATTTGAATGTCAATCACGTACAGAAGGCTGCTATAGACTGTAGCAGGCAATTGACAGAGTAGAATATAAGAAATTCTACATTAAACACATTGTTTAATAAGGGAAACTAAAAGCTAAAGCGTGTAGGTTACCAGTTACTCCCTTCATTCTTAACATAGGGATGGTGAATAGGGCCAAGCAAATTCATGTTAGACCTGCACAGAGTACAATATAATAGGAAATTGTTTGCTAGACTGAATGAAGAATTCTGCCCATGAGCTTAAAATATGTCTTCATACAATATTTCTAGTAAGAAGACACGTGAACTTACAATCTGATGGGGAAAATGGAGGCTGGCAGAATAGCTAGTAGGAGTGAATGTGATGTTGAAAGTTGCAGAAGAGGCATCATAGAAATACTGTTTGGGCTGTAAAGAATCAAAGTGTTAGTGAGATGCGTGGGAGGTAACCTTAGACTATGTCTCTCCATCTGCTTGAAATCATCTCTAAAGTATTTATTCTTTTATACCAGTAAATGCAGTGGTGAATGATCTAAGATGATTAACCCCTGTGGTGCTTTGCTGTTCTAATGAGAGGAACTGCTGACATAGTGTGAAGCACTCAGGATTTTACAATCATACATGCTAAAATAATGTAGCTATTGTAACGCGCACACACACAAGCACACACACATAGTGGTAAGGTGCATGGAATCTCATAAGAGCAGGCATTCGGCTGTTAGAGTAGGACCTGCCAAAGATGGGGTACATTGACGTTGTGGCAGGCTTATGCAATGTATAATCATATAATGTAACTAATCCCTCATTATTTTTGCCTAGAGTAGGTGTTTTTAAAAAAACTAATAAAATCTGTCAACATTAAAGTTGCTGTTTAGTAGATAAGTGAATGCGCTGGTTCTTGTGTTATATATATATATATATATATATATATATACACACACAGTATCTTACAAAAGTAAGTACACCGCTCACATTTCTGTAAATATTTTATTATATCTTTTCATGTGACAACACTGAAGAAATGACACTCTGCTACAATGTAAAGTAGTAAGTGTACAGCCTGTATAATGGTGTAAATTTGCTGTCCCCTCAAAATAACTCAACACACAACCATTAATGTCTAAACCACTGGCAACAAATGTGAGTGGAAATGTCCAGATTGGGCCCTAATAGCCATATTCACTCCCCGATGTCATGTGACTTGTTAGTGTTACAAGGTCTCAGGTGTGAATGGGGAGCAGGTGTGTTAAATTTGGTGTTATCGCTCTCACACTCTCTCATACTGGTCACTGGAAGTTCAACTCTCTGAGGATCTGAAAAAAAGATTTGTTGATCTACATAAAGATGGCCTAGGCTATAAGAAGATTGCCAAGACCCTGAAACTGAGCTGCAGCACGCTGGGAAAGACCATACAGTGGTTTCACAGGACAGGCCTCACCATGGTCGACCAAAGAAGTTGAGTGCACATGCTCAGCGTCATATCCAGAGGTTGTCTTTGGGAAATAGACGTATGAGTGGGCATTGATGCACAGGTTGAAGGGGTGGGGGGTCAGCCTGTCAATGCTCAGACCATATGCCGCACACTGCATCAAATTGGTCTGCATGACTGTCATCCCAGAAGGGCCGAATACACACACACAGACTGCTGAATACACACACAGAGACGGCTGAATACATACACAGAGACTGCCAAATACCCACACAGAGACTGCTGAATACACATACAGAGACTGCTGAGTACACACTAACAGACTGCTGAGTACACACACACAGTACATTGAGTACACACACAGAAAACACACACAGAGACTGCTGAATACACACAGAATGCTGAATACATAAACATACAGGGAGTGCAGAATTATTAGGCAAGTTGTATTTTTGAGGATTAATTTTATTATTGAGCAACAACCATGTTCTCAATGAACCCAAAAAACTCATTAATATCAAAGCTGAATATTTTTGGAAGTAGTTTTTAGTTTGTTTTTAGTTATAGCTATGTTAGGGGGATATCTGTGTGTGCAGGTGACTATTACTGTGCATAATTATTAGGCAACTTAACAAAAACAAATATATACCCATTTCAATTATTTATTATTACCAGTGAAACCAATATAACATCTCAACATTCACAAATATACATTTCTGACATTCAAAAACAAAACAAACAAATCAGTGACCAATATAGCCACCTTTCTTTGCAAGGACACTCAAAAGCCTGCCATCCATGGATTCTGTCAGTGTTTTGATCTGTTCACCATCAACATTGCGTGCAGCAGCAACCACAGCCTCCCAGACACTGTTCAGAGAGGTGTACTGTTTTCCCTCCTTGTAAATCTCACATTTGATGATGGACCACAGGTTCTCAATGGGGTTCAGATCAGGTGAACAAGGAGGCCATGTCATTAGATTTTCTTCTTTTATACCTTTCTTGCCAGCCACGCTGTGGAGTACTTGGACGCGTGTGATGGAGCATTGTCCTGCATGAAAATCATGTTTTTCTTGAAGGATGCAGACTTCTTCCTGTACCACTGCTTGAAGAAGGTGTCTTCCAGGAACTGGCAGTAGGACTGGGAGTTGAGCTTGACTCCATCCTCAACCCGAAAAGGCCCCACAAGCTCATCTTTGATGATACCAGCCCAAACCAGTACTCCACCTCCACCTTGCTGGCGTCTGAGTCGGACTGGAGCTCTCTGCCCTTTACCAATCCAGCCACGGGCCCATCCATCTGGCCCATCAAGACTCACTCTCATTTCATCAGTCCATAAAACCTTAGAAAAATCAGTCTTGAGATATTTCTTGGCCCAGTCTTGACGTTTCAGCTTGTGTGTCTTGTTCAGTGGTGGTCGTCTTTCAGCCTTTCTTACCTTGGCCATGTCTCTGAGTATTGCACACCTTGTGCTTTTGGGCACTCCAGTGATGTTGCAGCTCTGAAATATGGCCAAACTGGTGGCAAGTGGCATCGTGGCAGCTGCACGCTTGACTTTTCTCAGTTCATGGGCAGTTATTTTGCGCCTTGGTTTTTCCACACGCTTCTTGCGACCCTGTTGACTATTTTGAATGAAACGCTTGATTGTTCGATGATCACGCTTCAGAAGCTTTGCAATTTTAAGAGTGCTGCATCCCTCTGCAAGATATCTCACTATTTTTGACTTTTCTGAGCCTGTCAAGTCCTTCTTTTGACCCATTTTGCCAAAGGAAAGGAAGTTGCCTAATAATTATGCACACCTGATATAGGGTGTTGATGTCATTAGACCACACCCCTTCTCATTACAGAGATGCACATCACCTAATATGCTTAATTGGTAGTAGGCTTTCGAGCCTATACAGCTTGGAGTAAGACAACATGCATAAAGAGGATGATGTGGTCAAAATACTCATTTGCCTAATAATTCTGCACTCCCTGTACTGCTGAATGCACGTAGGTTGCCAAATACACACAGAATGCTAAATACACACACAGACTGCTGAATACACGCACACACTACTGAACACACACACTGCTGAAAGCACACAGACTGCTGAATACACACACACACACACACAGACTGCTAAACACACACACACTGCTGAACACACACAGAGAGACTGCTGAATGCGCGCAGACTGCTGAATACACACAGGCTGCTTTATACACACACACACACACAGACTGCTAAATACATACAGACTGCTGAATACACACACAGAGAGTGCTGAATACACTCAGACTACTGAATACACACAGACTGCAGTGAGGGGTGTAGTGTATGTTTTTGTATGTAAGAGTGCTGTGTGTGTAGGGATGTTGTGTGTGAGGGGTGCAGTGTGTGTGACGGGTGCTATGTGTGTGTGTGAGGGGTGCTGAGTGTGTGTGAGGGGTGCTGAGTGTGTGTGTAGTGGTGCTGTGTGTCAAGGGTGCTGTGTGTGTGAGGGGTGCTTTGTGTCAGGGGTGGTGTGTGTGTGAGGGGTGCTGTGTGTGTGTGTGATGGGTGCTGTGTATGTTTGAGGGGTGCTGTGTATGTGTGAGGGGTGCTTTGTGTCATGGGTGCTGTTTGTGTGTCAGAGGTGCTGTGTGAGGGTGCCGTGTGTGAGGGGTGCTGTGGATGTGTGTCAGAGGTGCTGTGTGTGTGTGAGGGGTGCTTTGTGTCAGGGGTGCTGTGTGTGTGTGAGGGGTGCTGTGCCATGGTGGTCCAGTGGTAGTGAGTTGTCTATAGCCTGCAGCTCCTCTGGCTGCAGGCTGTTTTAACTCCTCCCATGTGCAGAATGCTGTGTCAGAGCATTGCCATGGTAACACGCATCAACACTCCGCACGGCATGCTCTCGGGAGGAGCACTCTGCCTCCCAGGTCCTCCAACCCTCCCTGTCACTAACGAAGGGCCTTTGGTCCGGTGAGGGAGATCGTTGATCTCCTCACCGGTCCAAGAGGACCCACAGCAAGAAAACAGGTCTCCTTTGTCGGCATGGACACTGACAAACACACACACAAGCTTACTACAAACAAGCTTACTGACACACACAAGCTCACTACAGACAAGCTCACTGACACACAAACAAGCTTCCTCACTAGCAGGCACACACACACACACACACACACAAGGCTGAGTATATTAGGCTTACCTTGCACTAACTGGAGGCTGTTGCTGAGAGGTCAGCCATTTTCTGTCCTCTTCCAACTGCAGCAAGGTCTGCTGCTTAACAGTGAGGGCGGGGCTTCGGGCTGGAGGTGAGGCTTGCATGTGTGGGTGGAGTTTGCGTTGTGGGGAGCAGAGCAAGAGCCTGTGTGCCAGGGAAGCTGCTGGTAAATCAGAAGGGAGACTGTCAGTGCTCCCTCTGGCCACCAGCAGCCCCCAGCACCTGTCTATAGCCCCCAGCATCTCTCTCCAACTTCTCCCAGCAGTGTGCACCTCTGTCCTGAATTCCCTCGGACTGTAACAGGCTGTTACAATCCAATCGAAAATAATAAAAGCACATGGCTCTGCATGTTGCCAAGACTGTCTCGGAAGAGTAAATTGCCCGGGACAGACTCCAGGACAGTTGGCAACTATGTGTTAGGCTACTTGGGTGATTTGGCTTGGAACTCAACTGCAGCTTGTAAACCTCCCTAATTACATTAGCGAAGATACAGAGAAATTTTAAAGTATCAATACTGTAGCTTTAAGAAAAGAGGGAATCGCTGGAAACTTGATTCAAATGAAGTTTTAATAAGTGTTAAACTTAAATGAATTGCATTTAGGCAATAATCCAATAAGAAGAAGTGCAAGTAATCAACAACACAAAGTTCATTAATAAGTATTTCTTCAGAGATGCATTAAGTAACATTCTTTGGTTCATGAGAATAATCTTCAATAGAAACATTAAGCAAGTAGCTGAGAATATTTGCAAAGCAAGAACAGTTCATAGTTAATAAGCATGATGGGAGTTGTCCTCCATATAATTAGTAGCGTGAAGCACTGAGTGTATTTGCAAAGTGAATAAGCATGATGGGAGTTGTCCTCCATATAATTAGTAGCTTGAAGCAATGAAGATTTGAGTAAGCAAGCATTAGTTCATTAAATGATATTGTAGACAAATAGCTGAAAGATATACTTAAGGTTAATATGAGTAGTCCTCCAATAGTTCAGGGATGTGATCCACTTGTAAAGTAAGTGAGTTTCCATTCTCCAGTAATCCTCTATGACATGAAGCATACTTGTCTTAGTCCAGAAGGCTAGGACGACTTCAGAGTTTGTAGAGCCGGCGTGTCCCAGGAGCTGGCGTGCATATTCGGAAGTAGGACCCACATTGCCAGAGCCTGTGGAAAGGTAAGTGGCGGAAGTAGCTCCCAGTAGCTGAGCCTTTGGAGCCCGCGGTCTCGCGGAGGCAGCTCACACATTAGCTCACACACAATCACCAAGCACCCTCTCTCTGACCCAGTCTCCCTAAATACCGTCAGAGCTGTGTCAGCTCCCAGTAGCTGAGCCTTTGGAGCCCGCGGTCTCGCGGAGGCAGCTCACACATTAGCTCACACACAATCACCAAGCACCCTCTCTCTGACCCAGTCTCCCTAAATACCGTCAGAGCTGTGTCAGAGGGAGGCGGGGTCCGGCTCCGCCCAGCGATGTGCCGAACCCAGAAGTGTTACCTCATGACACTATGCAAGGATCATGTTAACTAGACATTGGATGCTCAATCTTCAAAACTCAGTTTAAGCAGACATGAAAATAAAACTAAAAGATGAAAGGGGAAATAATAAAGGTGTCAGAATACCTATCCCTTGCGGCACCATGCAATCACAGAAATGATGTATTTTATGGGTTCTGATGCACACATACTTATCCCTAACTTCCTGGTGCCTTATTATGACATCATATATAATGTGGACCCCTCACATTAGTCTTCTTTTATAGTGTCAGCCCATGTGTCGCTTTTTGATAATGTGTACATGATTGTGACATCATGGTCCTCTGTGACCAATCACTACCCAGTATAGAGTATATATACTTCCTGGTTGTCCTCATTTAATTGCCCTGTCATGGTTTTTGTTACCTAAAAAGAGTGTGTTTATACAGTGTTTTGGATTTCATGTTTTCTGACGTTAGCTTGTCTGACTATTCTTGCTCTCGGTTATCTTGATCTTGATCTGGCTATCGATTCTGTGTATATCTGTAATCTTGACCTCTGCATGTCTCTCGTTTATTCTCTGTCTCAGGGACTAACACGGCTACTCTAAGGACCGGTACATGTACCTTTACTGTTACCTTTAGGTTTGCATGTTAGGGTAACTCTATTCCTGACAAAAGGTTGGGGACTGTTCAAACCCCCCAAAATTGCACCCTAAATGGATCAGTATGCACAGATTATATTCGATGGGTGTTGTAAAACACACTCCTAGTCCTAGAGGCCCACACCTTTTGATATGATCGGAATAGTCTCAGCTCATCCATCAGGTTAATCTCCTTGATTTTATGGAGGACCACTCACCTGAACAGGTGGAGTAATGCTCTTTCCAACTGGGTAAAAACCCATCGGGTTTCCAATCGATTTATGTTTAATATTATATTTACTCATCCCATATATTTCCTAAAAATGTATTTGAGGTCTGAAAACTCTTTTTACACCTGGCAGTCCACATAAAGAATGCATACAGAGAAGGAGAAATTAAACAATGCTTTTTTTTAATCCTTTTAATTTGCAATGTGTGCCTTGGCTATGCCTGGACTAAACTGAATTGTGAGGTCATCAGCTATATCTTTAATTAATATTTAAGAGAAAGCAGACTCATGAAATAGCAAAAAATAGTTATTACAACTTAAAGGCATATTTTTTATTAAATGGTGAAATTTTCAGATATGTGATGGTGCCCTTTTAATAGGGTGGGTTCAGAAGGGAAAGGTAAAGTAAGATATATGGTGTAACTATGAACTTTGAATGTTGCTAGATGGAGAGCAATATAAATAGGTCCCTACACACACACAGCACCCCTCACACACACACACACAGCACCCCTCACACACATCACCCATCACACACTGCACCACTCACACACACTGAACCCCTTACACACACAAGGCCCCTAAGTACAGCATCGCCAATGTGATGTTATTAGTATTGAATAAACAATACACAGGTGTTTGTTCAGTTACACTGTGTATTAATAAATTGACAAACATATTCCAAAATGCATTATATCTATGACATTTAGAGGATTTTCAGGATAGGGCAGGATTGGCAGAAAAAAAAAGTTTTCTATTTCATTGAAAAATCAGTTTCTAAAGTTTGAGAAAATGAATAAAAACTTTTATATCTGAGTTAAAAGACATTTTTCAAACCTACTGTATAATACAAAAAAAAAGTACAATCAATATTGTGAAATGAGAATTACATTTTTAGCAACATTAGTTCCTAATGTTCCAGCTGCATGGTCGGATGCTTTACATATGCAGTGTACCCAGCTAACTCAAATACTCTGAGATGCTGAGATAATCAATGCTTACCTTTTCTCCTCTTTCTTTTGAAACCTTGCGTTCGTCTTCCTTGTCACACTTATTTCCCAAGAGAACTACCTCTACATCTTCGCCAGCTTTCTATATCACAAAAGCAAATTGCAAACGAGACAGTAAGCACCTAAATTAATCTGATAAGTAAAGCATTCAAAGCAGATACTCGTTAAATTTACAGATAACCATACTACAAAGAGAAATAGAATTTACCAGCATAAGATGAATGATATAAAAGAAAAGTCACTGTATTTCCTTTCAGCATTACCGAGGTACACCACATTAAATATGACCTCCTAATATGCCCTGCCCCGTTCCCTCAGACATATTCTCATATACAGAAAATAGATAATTTGCCCCATAAGACAGTTCTGGAAAATTCTTTAGAGGGTATTGTCACGAACACACTTCAAGAGTGTGCGTGACATAGTTGTGGTGGTGAAGGGGTGGTGAAGTTCACTATTTGTCTGCACTAGACCGGAAATAATGACAATATCCCCCTTTTTACACCACCCACACTTAAACATAATAATATAACTATTACTATTTTAATGCTGCCACCCCCAAGACAATTTATAAATGGGGTGCCTTGGTACCCCTGGTAAATCAGTGACAAAAACCAACCAGATGTAACTTAGCACAATAGCTATGTAATTGCAAAATACTAACTAGTTTCTTCAGGTAACGTGATTCTTTACCAGACAAAGGCAGAAGTTAATAGTTAACAAAGGGGGGGGCGTGGCTAACGGCCGACCGGGAAAGGCGCATGGAGTGAGAGCTCCCAGGCCGACGGACCCCAACAGCATAGACAGCCGTGACTGACTCACGAATCCCGGCCCTGCAGCACCCCATCGAGCAACGGGAGATCACATGGCGCCCTCCAAGCAGCTGAAAATTACGGACCCGATCAGGTCCGCTAAAAAAGACCGCCTCCGCTCCAGCCAAGATGGCGACGGCAGCATGGCGACGGCCTCCAGTGCTGAAGATCAGCCAGACACAGGAGACCCCACAGGTCGCTACACAGACAACCCGGTGAGTGAGAGAAGTCTCTATACCATGCTACAAGAGCTCAGGGCTACCTTGCATGCAGACTTCCAGACAATGGTGACAGATTTTAAACAGGACTTGTCTGAGCTAGGAGACAGAACAGACAGACTGGAAGTCCGCACAGACGAAATATGTTCAGCTCACACTGACATGGAGGCTAAATTACAAGCTCTCAGTGAGGAACACAAGCAGCTAAAGAGGAAAATGGCGGACATAGAGGATCGCTCTAGGCGCAATAATGTCAGGTTTAGAGGCATCCCTGACAACGTCACACATGAGGCTCTGCCCGACTACATTAAAGGCTTATGCCAAGCCGTGCTGCCAGAGAGGGTCACTACGGAGTGGCAGCTGGACCGAGCACACCGACTGCCTAGACCACAACGCTTCACAGCAGACACCCCACGCGATGTAGTGGTCAGGTTCCACTATTACACAGCAAAAGATTCACTGCTGAATGCCGCGCGCAAACTCCCATCGCTACCTGAACCGTTCCAGGGGGTGCAACTGTACGCAGACCTATCCGCTCTCACAATGAGCCGTCGGAAGGAATTCATCTCGGTCACAAAAACTCTCCGTAACCACGATGTCTCATACCGCTGGGGCTATCCCACTAAAATTATCATTTGGAGGAACAACAAAAACCACGTTGTCGAGGAACCAGAGGACGGAATGCGCCTCCTGAGAGAATGGGGACTTTTCCAGTCGCCGGACCAGCAAGCGCAAGCTCCGAAACCGCAAAGGAAAATCACAACCGAATGGCACATGGCGGGATCGCCAAGAAGAGACAAATGAACTCTCCTCACACAACCCTCTGCCCCTCCACGAAACTGACCGCCTGCCAAGACGGAAAGAAAATGGACGCTGAAGAAGACCATAACGCTGCGTAATGTATATGGCTCCAATTCATAATTGTTTCAAGGCACTTATGTTTAGTGAGTCTCACAGCTGATGGGAGGGAGGGCTCACAAAGGGCACACAAAAACAAAACAGAAAAAAAAAAAATAAAAAAAATAAATAAATAAATAAAACAAACAAAAAAAAAGTACACATAACTACTTAATTGAGAGGGCGGGATGCTCTCATATAACAGTAACGTATACAAGGCTGTCTGTATAATGTAAGCTATGTACGATCGCACACTTAAGGGGTCCCGGTTCTGGCCGAACCACGTAGGTTATCTTTAATCCCCCTGTTGGGCTTGCCTCCCAAGCATTTCGCAGGGAGGTCGCCCCAATCACACTGACATCCCTATCTAGTAGGGAAATTATGTATATACTTTATTTGTTTTCTATGTTTATGTATATGTTTATTATGTTATCTGGAATCACTGTACTGAACTATGCTCCACAGGACCACACTACCCGTCAGGAGGGAGCAGAGTTAGAGAGGGGAGGGAGACCCCAGAGCACTAGCACACTACTGCAGGACACCTATTCACCCCTAATGTCAAAGCGAATCCCACTAGGGACCTCCAATACAGTGGACACACACAAATCTAGCCATGGGGACACCTAATACTATGACCCTTTTCTCCCTGAACGTGAAAGGCCTTAATAGCCCCCATAAAAGGAGGTTGGCGGCACGCGACATCCAAACCTCTGGGGCGGCCATAGCCTGTCTGCAAGAGACACACTTCTGCACTCGCAACCCCCCAAGATTTGTAGTCCGGCACTATTCCCAAGCATATCATGCACACTCCCCAACAAAATCAAAAGGGGTTTCCATATACTTTCACGACGACTGGGCGTTCACACCAAACCACCAACATACAGGACGAGACGGCCGGCTACTTATTTTAGTTGGCACACTAAATGGCATACTAATAACGATTGCTTCACTATACGCCCCCAACGAGAACCAAACAGCATTTCTCACAAAAGCATTAAAACAGGTAGCGAAACATAAGAAAGGACATGTCATTATATGTGGAGACTTCAATTGTACTCCGGATCCCCACCTAGACATTCAACGCACACAGAACAGAGGTCCAAAAGGGGCATCACTTACACTGGGGCGACACCTAAGTCGACTACTATTTACACAAGACCTATACGACTCATGGCGCTGTCTCTATCCGAGAACCAAAGATTACACATATTACTCCCCGGTGCACATGACACACTCCAGGATAGATCTATGCATCACGGATAAAACCACACTGACACACATCATGGCAGTCGCAATAGGCCCTATCACATGGTCCGACCACGCGCCGCTCACGGTGACCCTTCGGGTTCCGTACCCGGCCCGTGGCACAGGATCCTGGCGCCTCAATGAGGCTCTTCTGGACCGCCCCAACACCTACTCATCCATCCTAACCCAACTAACTGACTTCTTTTCACTACACGAATCCTGCACCACGCCCATCACAATTCAATGGCTAGCACACAAGGCAGTTATGCGAGGAGCTCTGATACAGGCGGGAGCCAGGGCGAAAAAACAACACAACACAGCGAAGGATGAAATCCTCGCAAAACTCGCCGCATTAGAGTCCCAACACAAAACCTCACCTCATAAAACGACACACAAGCAGATACAACGACTCAGAACTGACTTACATAACCTTGAAATCGCCACAACAGAGAAGCATTTGCGCTACCTAAAACAATACCACTACACTACGGGAAACAAGGCAGGCAAAGCACTTGCTAGGAAACTGAAGAAGCAATACTTACACACGAAAATACCGTACATACTTTCCAAAACGGGGGACAAACTATACAACCCACACCATATTGTGGAGGAATTGGCCTCCTTCTATGCCTCCCTATACCAGCTTGACAGGGACCCCCAAACTCACCAACCGTCTGAAGAAGAAATCACCCGCTTTCTGAACACTACACACATCCCATCCATAACCAGACCACAACAGGAGCTATTAGAAGCCCCGTTCACTTGCGAAGAAGTGGCCAACACGATAGCCAGCTTACCTAAACACAAATCGCCTGGCCCGGATGGGCTATCCAACTACTACTATCACAAACTAGGCACCACACTACTTCCGCACATCACCAAACTCTTCAATTATATCAAACAAACTGGGCAAATCCCTAGGGAAATGCTGGAAGCGTTTATAGTCACCCTACCCAAACCAAACAAATCCCCGACGATCTGCGCGAACCTAAGGCCTATTTCCTTACTCAATGCAGATATCAAGCTGTATGCTAAACTGCTTGCAAACAGACTTAAACCCTTGTTCCCGACTCTGATCTCCGAGGAACAGGCAGGATTTGTCCCAGGCAAGCAAGTAGGCGACAATACTAGACACTTCATCAACCTCATAGAATGGGCCCACTCCACACAGCAAGGGGGAATCCTTTTAGCGCTCGACGCTGAAAAAGCGTTCGATCGTCTGAACTGGAAGTATATGACATTAACACTCGCCCGAATGGGCATCCCCCAAGGGTTCTTGGCCAGCATTTTAGCTCTGTACCAAGAACCCTCAGCTAAAATTTTTAGCACCGGCTTTCTATCGACCCCACTAGACATCCGAAACGGCACACGACAGGGCTGCCCTCTTTCCCCGCTCATATTTATCCTTTGCCTAGAGCCCCTCATAAGGCATATAAAACAATCAAGAGGAATCCAGGGCATAGCTACTCCGCGAGGCGAACAGAAACTGGCACTGTTTGCCGACGATATCCTCCTGTACCTCACAAAGCCAGAGCACTCTATACCACAGCTGCAAAAAATTCTTGACACATACAGCGCAGTATCCTTCTACAAAAACAATACCGCAAAAACACAAGCTCTCCCAATACTACTACCACACACCCTTACGACAAAACTTGAGCGCACATACACGTTCGACTGGAGGAAAAAGTCACTCTCCTATCTAGGGATCAAACTTACTAAATCAACACATACACTGATAAAAGAAAACCACATTCCCCTGATACACAAACTTGTAACACAGGTAACAAAATGGGAAGACCTAGAGATTTCCTGGCTAGGACGCATCAACACGGTTAAGATGATGGTTCTTCCGCACATAATCTACCTGTTCAGAACTATCCCAATATCCCTGCCAGTCCGCCTCCTTAAAAGACTCCAATCTGTTATAAACGCGCACGTCTGGAAACGGAAACCCCCACGAATTAGAAATAAAACTTTGGGCCTCCACTTCACTAGAGGAGGGCTGGGCCTCCCTGATGTACAGTTCTATTATCAAGCCTCCCTATTAGCCCAAGGCCTAAGACTTCTCAGAGCTTCCGAGGAAACACCAACCCCAATCTGGCTCTCCTTTGAGGACGCCTGTATCCACCCGGCACGAATAACCCAAGCTCTGTGGGTAGGCGCCCCAACCCTTACCAAGAAATCGACCTTACAATGCACAAGGACACTTCTACAGGCCTGGAGAAATTGGGCCTCGAAGATACTAGACCCAAGGGAACTGTTAAGGTTGTCCCCTATCACAGCGCTACAAATCCACTCCCCGAACCTAGAAGTCCATAAGTGGCTGGCAAAAGGTGTCCTGAGGGTGGAAAACATTCTTGACAAGACCGCAGTAAAACCGTTCCCAACTCTACAGGCAGAATTCTCCCTCCCCCCCCCGAGACTTGTTCCTATACTTAAGGGTCAAGAACATCTTACAGACCAACTTACAAGCCACAGAGCCCACACAGAGGCTTACAGCTCACAACACACAACACCTGTTGACTGCTCGCCACATCAAGCCCCTGGCACTATGCTACAATGCCCTCTGGGAAGCGGCTACCCCACTTAAACTTCATTACATGACTCAATGGGAAAGAGATATCGGTAGGGAATTCGCGATACAACAATGGCACAAGGCCATAGCTAACACCAAGAAGGCATCTAGTAGCATCTCCATGTGGGAAGCATACAGCAAAATCACAATGAGATGGTACATGGTGCCACATAGATTAGCCAAAATGTACAGTACAGTCTCCTCTTTATGCTGGAGGTGCGAAAAAGCCCAGGGTACACTGATCCATGTCTTCTGGGAATGCCAAGACATTCAGCCTCTGTGGCTAAGTGTACAAACACTGGTAAACAAACTAACCCTATTTACCATACCATTGACGCCTGAAAGTTACTTACTACATATGTTGCCAATGTTACATCAGAAGCACCACACCCCATTAATTGTAAACCTTCTCACAGTCACTAAAATGGCTATAGCATACCATTGGAAGGACAAAGCTATCCCCTCGATAGAAGAGATCTCAAAGAGATTAGATAAAGTCTGTCTATACGAAAACATGGCTATGGGTCTGAAGGGGAAAGCACAACAACATGAGGTGGTGTGGCAGGACTGGCTCACATACCGAAGGACGAGCACTACATAACGGGCCAGGCCCGATAACAATGATGACAGCAATAATAAAAATAACGACACAAAACCGAGGTCAGCATAGCCACTGTAGTTCCCAATGCATTTCTCAATGGTCCTAGCTCGAGATCAAGCTCAAGTTCCAGTACAAGTTTCTGTTAAGTTGAGTTCACTCCCTACCCTAAGTCCCCCCATACTCCACACACGTTGACCAATGTGGGCCAAGCAATAAACATGTTACGAGTCAAACATATATAGGCACCAGAACAGAGTTACTTTATGGTAAATACCCTAGGAGGCGACCCTGCAAATACAATGTAATGTATACGATGTAATGTATATTGCATAACAGTACTATCTGTAGACATGCACCGATATGCACAACAGAATAAGAAATGTAGGCGTCAAACAGGACTGTAACGCATACTGCCCCGAGAGAAAGCTGTTGATTACGCAATCTACCATGCAATGTGTATGATTACTGTATAATCACTGTATGTATGTATATTTTATTGTGGAACCCCCTATCCCTCTCCCTTTTACTTCTGTTCCCCTGTTTTTCGTGACAAAAACAATAAACACAAATATGATAAAAAAAATAGTTAACAAAGGAATATTTATTATGAGCAAAAAATAGTCACAGTGTGTGACGAGACCAATCTCGGCACCGTGCATTGGAGGAGCCTGGTTGCCTGTCTGCTGCCTTTTGACTATGGACCGGCATTTAAATACTTTATTTTCCTATGCAGAAAGGTCTATTCACGTATTTCTGCCCTGGCGTTCGGTAGATTCTCGGATTTACTGAATTAACTAATTTAACCCGGATACCTATGCAATGGAGCCTATTCGTGTAATAAAAGACTTTGGCTCCATGGCAATTGAACTGTATGTGTGTGGTCTGAGCGCCATTCAGTAATAATGTGCGCTCAGACCTAGGCTATCTGGGGATATGTTGCATGTATGTATTTTATGTAATAAATGTAACCTTGTGTATTTTATTGTATTTTACTGTCTTTTTACTGCCATGTGCTTAATGTGAATGTGATGCATACTTTTAAAATTATGAATAATGTGGAAATGTATTTCTCTGCCTGTGATAATTACATTACCCATTGTGTAAGGTAATTGTATCACAGGCAGAGGGGAGGATTTTGTGTGGGAGTGTCTGAGTGTATTGTACGTGTTTATTGGTTGTTTTCCAAAACCCTGTGGGTGGTACTAATGTGTAAGAATGTTTATATAAGAACAATAAACCCACAGCTCTGTCTGTTCCTGCTTGACCCTCAAAACAGAGCCTTGTCTCGTTCTTGGGGGGATTTATTGTATGCTGTTCCAGTTCGACTGCTAGGAGTGTAAACCTATTCGTATGGTTTTTCCTATTCGGCTGTTTACGGCATTCATATGGTTTCCTTTTCGGCGGCTTGGTGTCTTTAGTAGCTGCCTGTATATCTGGGAAGGGAATATCTCATAAACGGCTTTTAACCCCTTTTATGCCTGGGGGTGCCGTTACACAGTGCATACAAAAATATAGCTGACAATCAAAATGATTTACACCAACAACAGATAAAAACCAAAAGGGATAAAATAACAGAAAGTCCTAATCACTTACTTAGCTCTTCAAATTAAATACTTTTGCCCCAGGGGGTCTCTGGTAGGAAAGATGGTGACTCACTTAGAATTAGATTCTGGCCCCTCAAGCAAGTACAAGGCACACTTCAGTATCACTAGAGATAGTCACAGTGTGTGACGAGACCAATACCCTGTGGATTACCATGCCTCACCCAGAGGTGGAGTTAAGGGGTATCTATAGAGACACTAAGTGACCACCTTCTTGTGTCCAGACACACATCAATCCAAATGGAAACATTTGGTTCTATCTTCTCTTATGTACCTGCCACAGAAATAATAATTGCATCTACGAATTTGTCATTATTTTTCCATTCCATAGATATGTCACACGCCTCCTTACTTGCGACCCAATATAGTAGACATCACAATCCCTTCCCCTATGGTTAAGTTATGCCAAACATGTTTGGGTTTGTTTAGAAGATGGCGCTTGTCACATTTCCAATATAACAGAAAAGAGGCTTAATTATTATTCTGTGGGTAAATATTAACTTTTTTTTTATTATTTTGGATATGATAGTGGTACAAGGCTAATGGCCATTAAGATATCAAAGAGATTGACTCATCAATTAAGAAGTACAAGTCATATGGCTGAAGCCAGACATTCAGGCTTTTTAAGTGTAGAGTCTCACACCTTGCAGAGCCCTTGATTAATCACAGGATACATCTTTCCCTTTTCACATTTCTATGCAATTTACATTACCCATTCTGTCATCTGACCATTCTGCCCCCACCCCTGAGCGGCGGATGGGGGCTCTAAATTAGAATAAGGGGAGGACCTATTGCCCCCCCGGCCCCCACCCCTGAGCGGCAGGTTGGGGCCCTAAATTAGAATAAGAAGGGACCTAATGTCCTCCCCCTGGCCCCCACCCCTGAGCGGAGGGTGGAGGCCCTAAATTAGAATGAGGGGGGGACCTAATGTCCTACCCCCTGGCCCCCACCCCTGAGCGGTGGGTGGGGGCCCTAAATACTAATTAGGGGGGGACCTAATGTCCTTCCCCTGGCCCCCACCCCTGAGTGGTGCGTGGGGGCCCTAAATTAGAATGATGGGGGGGCCTAATGTCCTCCCCCGTGGCCCCACACCTGAGCGGCGGGTGGGGGCCCTAAGTGAAAAATGAACCCCCCTCCCCCCAGGTAACTAGGGGTCCCCAAACATCTAGTCACCCCCCTCCCCCAAAAAACTAACCCCTACCTACCCCCCTCACCCTAAAAATAATGAGGGGGGACCATTTAACTAAGTACCTGTAAAAATGTTTTTATTTAGGGCCCCCACCTGCCCCCAGGGGTGGGGGCCACGGGGAGGACATTAGGTCCCCCCTAATTTGTATTTAGGGCCCCCACCCACCGCTCAGGGGTGGAGGCCAGGGGGAGGCCATTAGGTCCCCCCCATTCTAATTTAGGGCCCCCACCCACCGCTCAATGGTGGGGGCCAGGGGGGAAGACAGGTCCCCCCCTCATTCTAATTTAGGGCCCCCACCCACCGCTCAAGGCCCCCCTCATTCTAATTTATGGCCCCCACCCACTGCTCAGGGGTGGGAGCCAGGGGGGAGGACATTAGGTCCCCCCCCTCATTGGTATTTAGGGCCCCCACCCACCACTCAGGGGTGGAGGCCAGGGGAAGGACATTAGGTCCCCCCTTTATTCTGATTTAGGGCTCCCACCCGCCACTTACGGGTGGGGGCCGGGGGGGAGGACAATAGGTCCCCCCCCATTATTTTACTTTAGGGCCCCCACCCGCAGCTCATGGGTGGGGGCCGGGGGAGGACAATATGTCTCCCCATTATTTTACTTTAGGGCCCCCACCCGCCGTTCAGGGTTGGGGGCCAGGGGGGGCAATAGGCCCCCCCTTCAGGTTAGAAGCCCCCACTCACACGGCATGGGTGGGGGCTTGGGAGGGGGGACGTGGTTTTTTTTGTTTTTGTTTTTTTTTTCAGTGAGCAGCCACAGGCTGCTCACTGTTTAATAGACATGCTCCTACTCGCGGTATAGCGAGTAGGGGCATAATTTACTAATACTAAGTAATCTTTACTTAGTATTAGTAAATTTGTCTGAAAGACCAATTCAGATCTTTCAGCCTTATAGTAGATAGCTCCCTAATACCGTGGGAATTAGGGAGTTATCTACTTATTCATTCCTGTCATTCCATTGACAGGCTAAGTAACTTACATTTTATATGAATGTATTTGACTTAATTGTTGTAAGTGTTGCAAATGCTTACAGCTGAATCCTGTGTTTGAATACTTTTTATTTAAACTTGTATACAGTTTAACATTCTTCTTCCACTGGGTAAGTATATTAGTACTTAGGCAATACTGTGCTTCGGAACTTCGGGACCTCGGCAATTCAGCACTACGCTATTCAGACATTCGGAAGTACCCGAATGTCCGAATTGCCCGAAATTCGTCCGAATTCACATTCGGACCAAAACAAATTGCACATGTCTATTATGCACCCTTGCCGTGACTGGCAACATTTCTCACCATATTTATTAAAGCAGCACTGTCACTATCTGGGGGACTTTGCAGAATTTGCATAGAACTTCAACGATGACAGATGACTTTGCTGCTGGTAATCTGGTGGTCGGGGGGGGGGTAAGTAAAGGCATGTTCTTACCTAATCTTGTCCCTCATGGACACAGCCATCTTCCTCCAGCACATCCTAATCAGCTCCTGGCATTTAAGCGCCAGGAACCAACGTCACTGCATGAACGACAGTACAGCATTGAGGTCTATGGAGGATCCTGCGAGACTGCGGGATCCTCCATAGATAAAGGCAATTCCTTGCAGCAATCATTGGTGATGGCTGTGGGAATTGACACTTCTAGAAGACGGTAACTATGACCAGTGTCTAGAAGTGCTAAGCGTAGGAAATATACATAGAAAGTAGTCCTTTGTCTCAGTATATCTCTTGACTGTAAATTCTATCTTTGTCAAAAAGTAATTTTTCAAGGGGAGGTGACAGTTCTGCTTTAAATGGAAAACTGCCACAACAAATAACCACCCAAACACCACAACAAATAACTACCCATACACCACAACACATAACCACTCATACACCATAACAAATAACCACCCATATATCACAACAAATAACCACTCATACACCACAACAAATAATGACCCATACACCACAACAAATAAACACCCATACACCACAACAAATAACCACCCATCCACCACAACAAATAACCACCCATACACCACAACAAATAACCACTCATACACCACAACAAATAATGACCCATGCACCACAACAAATAAACACTCATACACCACAACAAATAATGACCCATACACCACAACAAATAAACACCCATCCACCACAACAAATAACCACCCATCCACCACAACAAATAACCACCCATACACCACAACAAATAACCACCCATACATCACAGATTATTTTAACCAATACGGTGTGTCTTTTTTGGCTTTCACCAAATTATGATAATAAATAATGGTGGGTGAGGGTCATTCCTAAGTTTTGCAAAGGGAGCCTAAAGTGGTAAGGTGAGGCTTGTACTTAAATAAATGTATTTGATTGTAAATTGGAAAATACACAAATTAGGGCCCCAATTTAATAATTTTGGATAAGGTTTTCAAATGATGTAATGTTTTTGGATACAATTTTTATATAATTTTTCCAAAATATTAAAGGGACACTCCAGGCACCCAGACCACTTCTGCCCATTGGAGTGGTCTGGGTGCCAACTCCCACTACCCTTAACCCTGCAACTGTAATTATTGCAGTTTTCATAAATATGATGCTTACTGATTTAATGTCTTTCATCCACATGGCTATGTTTTCAAATGAGAGTGTATTTGTGATGTCATAAACAAGAACAATACCATGAGCCCCACGAAAATAACGGACACTCAAAGTGTGAAATCTTTCCTGGCCTGCTGTATCCCTGAAACAAAAAGAGACATTTAATGCGATTAATAAAAAGTGTGTATTTCATTGTATTATATTAGTTACTATCTGTATCGCAACAAACCTGAAACATAGTTTTTAGGAGACATGAAGAGATTGCATTATTTTAAAGATTTTCAACATAACATTTACCATGATATGATTGGTGAAAAACCTTAGGCTAAACTCTTTAGTTTGTGCTATCACAATGTTGCCGAAAAGGAGTTAAAACATAAACGTGACCATTTAACACTTAGGAAATTTAACAAATTACTAAACTTGATAGGGACCTAAAATGTTTTTTCTTAAAATAACCAATAGTCCAACATATCCCCAAGTGTTTGGGCACAGGCAGAATAAATCACAAAAAGAAAAAAACACAGCATGGGCCACCCGATGGACCCCTCCATATGCGGCCACGGTGGATTGCCGCGCGGGCCAGGCTGCAAGTGATGATGGCGGTACCCGGTCGCAGGGGTACCGCCGGCTCGCACCCGCCCGCCCAATCTCTCAAAATTAGAAAATCCCTACCGCCCACCTAGAATCCTGAAACGCCTACTCGTGGGCGGTAGGGACCAGGTTGACGACCCATGATTTAAACAATCCCGCTAAGCTGCCTTTTTGTAAAACTCCACCCCACTAGCAAACCTTAAGGATAGACAAACCAAATGTAGAAACAATACCACTAGCTCCATGTAAAGCCATTAATAAGGATAGAAAAACAAAATGCTACATTCATATTTATGCTGAACTCGACCCTAGTTCAGCATAAATCTGAATAAAATGTTTTACTCATATTTTTCCATCGATGATTCTTACCTCTCCTCCTTCCGCAGTGTTAGAGGAGGCATGGCCTTCTCCAATGTGGTTCAATCCAATGCTCCTCCTAGAGGACATGTGCAGCAAGCAGTCAGGTCACCAAGTTTTACTCGGCTGCTGCTGCAGGGTTCATCTCTAGTGGCTGTCAATTTGAGGAGGATCTAACAATGCAATGTAAACACTGTATTTTCTAAAAAACAACAACAACAAAACACACACTACACCCAGGCGACTTCATCTCAATGACTCCTTTAAAATACTCAATAAGAATACAGGATACAGTGTATCCCAGATGACGGTGTCATAAATCACAGACTGCCTTTGGTATCGTTCACAGAGCCCAAAGCTGACAACCAGTTATCTGACAACATTTATTTTTTTAGACAGACCACAATAATTCAAATGTGAGAAAGCCTTCAGTCACATAATTGAGTATAAGTGATGTCAGAAGGCTGATTATGCATAAGGAGGGAGTGCAAAAGCATTAAAGGTGTAAAATCACAAACTTTACAGCCATGTAGAAAAAAAAACATAAAACCTTGAGTAATTCAACATTTAAACAGTTTAAAGAAACACTTCATTAGGGGATTTAGTAGATATACTGGAAGTGCACAAACTAAAAATATGATTAAAGTTTTTAAAGTATTCATGCATTTAATTCTGCATTTTTTCTTTCTTTCAGGGTAGATCTAAAACACATTGCAGGTCTGCACCCTTTACAAGCTCTCCCTTTGTTCTCCAGCTCCGACTTCTGCTGGGGTATACTCCAATCAGAGGCTTCTCTTTGGCCTAGAGACACATTTGCTACAGCATTAAGTTGTAGTGGTTCTGGTGACTATAGTGTCCCTTTAAGACAGTTTATAAAAATTTTGACTATATTCAGAATTGGAACGGACCACCTGCAATTAGAAGCGTTTTAGTCCATTTCGGAATTTGATAAAAGTCCTCATTTTTGCCTCTGCATGCCCCTGGATTGTCTCAAGCTATTGTCACAACTTTGGTAAGGTTATATATAGATTTTACAGAAAAAAAACTAAATGCAACTCTCAAGTAGGAATAATGCAGATTTGTCCTAAATTATCCAGAATTATTTATGCTTGCATGTCCAAACTCAACAAATGAGAGATAGATCAGATTTTGTCCATGTATATTTTATTAGACCGAATTGATGCCACCCATTGGGCATGTGATGCATGGAAAAGAAAGATAATGTCTTAAAATATTGAATAACAAAATTTGACAGATCTGTTTAGATTTGATTATATAAACGTCAATGTCAAATACTACACCTTGGTAAGTCAAGACCAGTTAAAACGCCACACCAGGTTGCAGGTGACCCATTGTTTTTCAACAATCAAAATAGTTTTCAGAATTTGATTGTAAGAACAATGTAAGAACAATGTGGCATAACAAAAAAGTTGGAGGGTGCAAATGGGCAAAAAATCTAAATCTAATCTTAATGTACAATTTCTTCCATACTCCTGTCATAGTTGTACCAGAACGGCAAGTGCTTAATATGTAACAATACTATACTAAAACAATAAAAAGTTAAAAGATTAATCATATTTTTAGTTTGTGCACTTGCAGTGAGCTTTCACCAAACCAGGAAGTGACATGTCATTCTTGTGGCTCCCAATGTTGAGAGATAAACAGTCCATTTAAACATTCACCTAGTTCTACCTCTTAACACCTTCTCATAGGTCCATGTCGCCACCTTCCCTGATGCCTGAGTTTCCTGCCAGCTGACACATTCAGCCAAAAAGCTGGCATGCATGGTGAGGCTTAGCTCAGTGGATCTTACAGAAGTACTTTGATCACAGAAAATGTTGGTATAGATTGGCTAACATTACTATGGGCAAGAATTCAGCTTGATTCAGGGATATGGGGAGGAAGGTATGTACTTGCAATACCTATTTATTTAATAGATCACGGGCAGTAACACGGAGCCACAAAATATCAAAATGTGACAAATTTATCATACATGTTTAGCACCTCCTCATTAACCAACAATTATGGTGAAACATTCTTCCAGAACTAATCAATTAAATTGATACAAAAACAGCTGAGCGATCACACACAGTTGGAGGTCCGTGTAGCATCAAGCTCTAAACTTATCTTATGGACCCCAAATCCATGTTTTATATACCTGAAATACCCTACTATGTATGGGAGTACCATTGCCCACTAACACACCGGTTCCCCTGCGGTGGAAGCTCTGCCAACGAGACTGTGGCCTACCTAGCGGTCGAACTTTAAGGGGCGGCCGACCTCGCGGTCTCTGACCAACCTGGAGCTGGACTCTCGGCACCTAGACACATTGTTCCTCCTCCCCCACGCCAGTGAGGGTTATCCCGGTGCCCACAACAACAGACGCCCCCGAGTTGCTTGCCTACACTGGTTCCCGCTCATTGTCGCAGTTCGAGCACTCTAAAATGAAGGACGCACTGGGCGCACAAGCAGGCATAACAGAACAGACACAATGGGATGCTCCAAACCCAATGGACCGACTCATGCGGTGGCTGGATGAAGCCTTCACACTGTTCTGGGCAGCACTTGAGGCCCGTATGGCGAAAGCTGCGAGACAACCGCCAGAGAGAGATGGGAGGGGTGAGCACCAGGGAGAAAGTGAGCCTCCTTCTGGTACAGCCTCTCAAGCTACTCACACCACCAGCGATGTAAACCCATCTGGGCCGAAAGCCACAAGGGGCCTAGTCCCTGTGCATCGACCGTATAGACAGAGGGAAACCCGCTGCTGACCAGGACCAATAGTGCCTCCTGTTCCCCCAGATGGAAGGAGGTCAGGGACTTTCGGAGCCTCCGTGACCGCGGCTCGAAGATGCAGGCTTCAACCAAAGCCTGGGGCTGAAGGGGTGCCTCCCCTCGCTCCCACCACTCTGACACCCCCACTGATCGCCTAGCAAGACCCATGCAGAGCCTGAGCATGCAAATCGAATCGGCTGACCACTGACAAGCATTGTTCTGTTGCTCCATACTGGGAACTGGGGGCCACACTACCTTCTGCAGAGGTTAGATCACCATTGTAGTACTCTCTTCACCCTATCTGATTATGCGGCTAAATGTTTAAACTTGTATTTACACACTCTGGCCTAAAGTCACAATGTTTACTCAGCCCGATACTACATGTAATCTTCACATAGAGAGGCCTTTTACACAACTTACTCAAAACTCCATGCAATATGCAAGCACCCTCTCTTAGACCACATGAGATTGCCAACACTAGGCTTACTCAGCTTGCTTTAATCTATCTGTGTTTGTGTATGGATCAGTGTGTGTGTCAGTATGTTTGTGTATGGATCAGTCAATTTGTAGGTCTGTGTGTTTGTGTATGGGTCAGTCAGTGTGTATGTGTGTATAAGAGTGCAGTGTGTATGTATGAGTAAGTCAGTGTGTCAGTGTATGTGTGTTTCAGTGTATCACAACCACATACAGCCAGCACACACACACACACACCACACTTGCACCACATACTGCCAACACACACCATACTTGCACCAAGTACAGTACTCACCACATGCACATGACACAGTGAGCAGAATCCACACACATACACTTGACACTCAGCCAGCGTATACCACACACACTCACAACACACAGCCAGCACTCACCTCAAATACATGACACACCACAAGCACACACCGCACACAGATGACCCAGCAAGCACACACACACACTATGATAAAAAGGGGAGACTATGGGAGGGACAATCACAAGGCTACAACTTTTTGCAAAATAAATCTAAATGGCAAAACTGAGGCAAAAATAGCCGTGTTGTGACTAGAGCAGTGTTAGAACATTTTCCCACATCAGTTATTTTTGTCTCCGTTTTTTTCCCTTTTCGAATTATTTAGTGAAAATTCAGAATTCAGCAAAAAGCACTGTCAATGCCCTAGACTCTTGGCAGGGCTTCCAATCTTTTTAATTGAAATTATTTTGTGTCAAGACAAGTATATTGTCATGCTGTGCAAATTCCTTGGACAAGGAAATTTATTTTATTCTTTATTTATTTATATTTTTTTTAATTCCACATCCCTGTAGGTAAGTTATTGTGACTTCATGAGAGGCAGGAAGAGTAGATCCAGGGACTGGATCTCTGAGCAGAAAAAAAATAATATACTTGTCTCCAATTTTTATTTAGATTTAGGGAGGCTGAATCTTAATAAAGAGAACACTTTAGTGATAGGACAGGTTTGTATTTACAATTAGTGTTAGGTTCGGCGAACCGTTCGGGACATCACTATTTACAATGCTATAGTGCTGCTTTAAAATGCTTATCAAAATAAACAGAAATCGTGTTCTTAATTGTTAAATAATTCTGTGCTTAGGAAATGTTCCTTCATAATAGTGATGTCAATTTAGTCTTTTCTTGTCTGATTTAAATACATGAATAATATGATAGATTATTTCACAAAAAGTACGAGAATGGTTTCTGAATACATAGAATTTATTCGCTATCATGCATTTATTATTACTGCAATAAAGAGAAGAGGAGCTCTTTTGAATACATGTAATTGTCTAACCGTATTCAGAGTCATACATTATTATATTATGCAGATACTATTTGCATATATGCATTTAGTTGTATATGTAGAAACATGTTTTGCAAAATACATTGTTTTGCATAATAAAGTACACCTGCTTTATAACAACTCTTTTTTTGACATTTTTTATTTTCGCAGTGCGGAAATAATAATACAGTCAGGCATAGACAAAACAGCCATAACAAATAAAATAATGGAAGGACATGGTATGTCAAAAAGTACAGCAATTATTTTCTTTTTTTGTACTAGAATAGCAGTAAAATTATGAATAATAATATTGTGTAGTCGTTGTATCAGATACAAGATATATAGAAAGTAAGGGTTCATAGCTGCAAGGATTATGAATGTGATTCAATAATACATGTAGACAAGTGACTCGCAGTATGATGGAGAGTTTATGGGATGCTTTCATGTGTCGATATAGAACCCCTAGATGAGTGAGATACACCTGCTATTTTGTCTAATACAGATACATCAATACAATATGAAGGAGTACCCTGATCTTGAGAAAGAATGTCAATACGGTTAACTATTGTGTTGAAAATAGTTGAGATGAACCTCCATCTTATCTGTTGTAATGTTCTCGTTGAAATTTTAATTATTTGTAACTCAACCGCAGGTTAATGAAAAAAATGTGATACTGTCACTTTAAGAAAACAATTTATTTAAAATAAATAATTTCACCTTAGCAGACTTTTGTAGCAAAAAGGTCTTGATGTAAAAACGCATGAATGACAATCTTGTTTAGTATTGCTTTACAAGATTGTAACATTAAAAGGAAAATTAAGAAGGCAAGCTTAATTAGCACACAGTCCACAATACTTTTCAATAGGAGAATATGGAATAGGTGAATTCTGTTATAGGAACACAATCCTTACAGCAGTAAATGAAGTTATTAATTGACCCAGATTATAGGAAAGGATATAGTCACTTAGACTCCAATATAAGGAATAGCCAGGGGCGGACTGACCGGTCGGGCACTTCGGACACGGTCCGAGGGCCCGGCCCGGAGGGGGGCCCGCCGCCAGGGCCGCCTTCAGGGGGCCCGGCGGCAGGGCTGGATATGGTGACTTCAGAGGAAGGTGCCACCGGGTGGCCGGCCCGGTGGCACACTGTGAGGGGGCCGGCCGTTTGATGCTGGAACCGCCGGACCGGGTGGCAGCCTCGCCGGTCCGGCGGCATTCCTCCTACTAACGCTGAAAGAGGAGGAGGAGCATGTGTCTGTCATGCTCCTTTGCGGTTCCCACATCCTGTGCTGGGAATTGTGGGAACCGCAGGGAGCATGATAGACACATGCTCCTCCTCCTCCTCCTCCTTCAGTGTTAGTAGGAGGAATGCCGCCGGACCGGCGAGGCTGTCACCCGGTCCGGCGGCTGCAGCATCAAACGGCCGCCGCCCCCCAGACCTGAAACAAGGGGGGAAGAGGGGACAATAGAGAGATGGGGAGGGGAGAAAGAGGGGGAAAGGAGATATGGGGAGAGGAGGGGAACAGAGGATAAGGGGAGAGGGAGGGGAAACAGCCATGGGGAGAAAAGGGGGAAGAGCTATGGGAGGGGGTGAAAGATGGGAGAGGGAGGGGGAACAGAGAGATGGGGAGAGGGGAGGGGGAACAGAGATGGGGAGAAAGGAAACAGAGATATGGGGGAGAAAGGGGGAAACAGAGATATGGAAACAGAAAGGGGGAACAGAGATATGGGGAGAAAGGGGGGAATAGAGATATGGGGAGGGGGGTGAAAGAGATGGGGAGAGGGAGGGGGAACAGAGATATGGGGAGAAAGGGGGGAACAGAGATATGGGGAGAAAGGGGGGGAACAGAGATATGGAAAGAGGGGGGAACAGAGATATGGGGAGGGGGGAGACAGACAGAGAGGGAAGAATGAGACACGGGGAGAAACGGGGAATAGAGAGATAGGGAGGGGGAGAAAGAGACACAGGGGGAGAAAGAGATGGGGAGGGGGAGAAAGAGACAGAGAGGAAGAGAGATGTAGGGGAGAGAGACAGGGAAAGGGGGGAGAAAAACAGTGGAAGAGAGGGAGAAAGAGGCAGAGGGGTAAGAGAGACTGGGAAGGAGGGGGGAGAAAGAAACATACAGAGGGACGGGGGGAGACAAAAAGGCACACAGAAGGGCTGTATATATCACTGGTGGATCCAGGGGGGCAACAGGGCAATTGCTCCCCCTCCCCTGTCCGCAGGCACCGTGCGGGCAGGGGAGGAAGGAAGAGAGGACCTGGGAGCTCACCCTGCAGCTCCTCTGGGTCCTTCTTGCACGAGCACAGAGCGTTGCCGCGATTACCATGGCAACGTTACCGCTCTTGCGAGAGTCAACTCTAGCCCTGGAGCTACGGTCTAGTGTTCACTCTCAACACTGTGACCCCCAGGGATTCCTGGTGGTCGCAGTGGTGAGAGTGAACTCTAGCCCCATAAACACACTGCCCCCACACACACACCATACACATTGCCTCACACACACACATACACTGCCCACCCATATACACATAGACCCTCATACACAGCCCCCCATACTAACATTGCCACACACGTACACAGCCTACACATTCACACACTACACCCCCCACACACACTGAACCTTTCACACACATTGCACCACTGCTCCTATTCCCTACTACAGCCCCATATCCCAGCAGATCCCAGGTAAGTTGTCAAACTGTTCTTAAATGGTTTGACTACTTACTCTGGAGCAGTAGTGGTTATTGTGCATGGATTATTTCTTTAAATAATCTACAAGTGCCCCAGTAGCCAGCCAGCCCACAGGCCGGCCAGCCAACCCACAGGCTGGCCAGTAGCCAGCCAGTTAGCCAGCCCACAGGCTGGCCAGTAGCCAGCCAGTTAGCCAGCCCACAGGCCAGTAGCCAGCCCACAGGCCTACAGCAAGCCACAGGCTTACAGCCAGCAAGCCCACAGCCTGCCAGTCGCAGCCAGCAAGCCCACAGCCTGCCAGTCGCAGCCAGCAAGCCCACAGCCTGCCAGTCGCAGCCAGCAAGCCACAGCCTGCAAGCCACAGTCAGCAAGCCCACAGCCTGCCGGCAGTAGCCAGCAAGCCCACAGCCTGCCAGCTGCAGCAAGCAAGCCCACAGACTGCCAGCCAGCAACAGTAATTAAGGTAAGAGGAGCCAACTTGGCCTAGGTATCAGTGAGCTATGTTGTGTTGCTATATTGTGAATAGGAACCAGAGTGTTGGAGAGACCACCCTCCAGGCCCCATTAGACTCCACTGTAGTCTCTAATGGGGCCTGGAGGAGATTCTTTCTAACACACTCTCTAAAGGACACTGAGATAGCCTCTGCTAGAAATCCCCTCCATGGCCCATTAGCCCTCAATTGTAGTCTCTACTGGGGCCTGGAGGCGACTGTTTCCAGCAGGGGATATCTAATGGACGCTGAGATGGCCTCTGTTAGAAAGACCCCCTTCCAAGCCTATTAGACTCCATTGTAGTCTCTAATGGGGCCTTGAGGGGATTCTTTCTAACACACTCTCTAAAGGACACTGAGATAGCCTCCGCTAGAAATCCCCTCCATGGCCCATTAGCCCTCAATTGTAGTCTCTGCTGGGGCCTCGAAGGGCTTATTGCCCTTTTGTTCCTTGTGTCTAAAGATTGTGTAGGGTGTGGATGGAGGCGGTGCATGGAGGCGGGACAAGGGTGGCACTTGCTGCAGAGTATGGGTGGGGCCTGTAAGGGGGCCCTTGATTTATTTTGCCCGGGGGCCCTGAGGGTTCTCAGTCCGCCCCTGGGAATAGCTTGTTTGAGCAATATTAAATGAAAGTTCTTAATAAAACATAAATGAAATCCCAGAGGCAGACTTTAGCATCCCTTACTTCCACTCAACTGCAGATAATGAACCGAATACAAATCCCAGTATAGGAGAACTTATCTTGCTGGATACTGAGCTTAAGAGTCCTACCTTGATAATGTGGATTTTGGTTCCTTGAAGTATGAGGAGAGTGCAGGGATCCAAAGTGAAGTATGTTCTTTACAGGGAGTGAAGAGAAGAGAGTTGTCAGGATCAAAGCCAGAGGTTCGGTACACAGGAATACAGTATCGAAGCTTTGTGAGTCAAGTTGAAACAAAGTATCAGAGTTGCGAGCGGCTCCAAGCAAATGAGAGATTGAGACTTAAACCCACACACATTGATTGAGCAATCAGCTGTAGTCGCGGGTCCCTTTTTAAAGGGAGATCTGTGACATCAAACGTATGGACGTGAATGGATCGGCTAAACCCGGAAATCAGACGGGTTATGCCGATGAGGGTGAAAACAATATGGCAGTATAACGGAATTACATAGAGGAATCCTGACATCTGTTTAGTGTAAACAAGCAAGTTGATTCACCCTTGACCCTCCATATACAGAAGTATGTAACAGTACTTGGTGTGAGCTAGCCAAAATCAAGTCCCTGGATCAGATAACTGACCGCTTCTAGGCATGAAAGGTACGAGAGTGGTTAGATCTCAGGTTGGATTGGTAGTAGACCCAGAGGGATATGATGGTGGTGGGGCAAGTCCCAGTGTCCCAAGAAAGGACGGAGCCTCCTGTGGAAATTACAGTTCCGTGGTGAGTAATGTAGACAAACTGCAGCATCGTCCAGCGTTAGGGTAGGCCAGACTCTTGCAGTTTGCTTGTGATTGTGCAAAGGGATCTTTTGCATTAAAGTGTGGCTCTGGTGAGGTCTTGGTAGGTAGTAATCTGCGCTGATTTAAATGCAAAGGCAAGACGCCATGTAAAGCCAGCATAATGTGCATTTTATCTTGGGAGGATGATCACCTGGCTATTACATCTCAGGATACCAATGCTGGTGCCTATGGAGATTTATTGATGTGGTACACACGTAAACAACTTTTTTGGCATGAATTGGAGGTAACAGGGAGGATACAAGGCATTGCAGGTAGGTATTGATGTTGTTCCACAGCGCAAATAATATCAGGGATACCCCAAAGTTTTATATTGTAGCATCAACTCTTATCTTCAAGAAGGGCCACCAGAATGTTGAAGTTGTTGTGTGAGTTGTGTAGACTGTGAAAGGAGTCTTGTAGAGAAGACAAGGCAACATGTAAATCTATGACATCCTCTTCAGAAGCTCTGACATGCTCAGTAACCGCTTGAATACCAGTTTTTACAACTATCTGCAGCAGATAACTTTTTAAGATCATGAAATAAGTTTTGAATGTCCTGTTTATTTACCAGGGCTGATCCCTCAGAAGCCCCTCATGTTGTTAAGATAGTCCCTAGTATTGGGTGTGCTGGTAGTGGGTCTGACTTGCAGGCCTCAGGAGACATGTGGCAGACCTTGCAGCCTTCACCGGAGAGCCAATATCTCTTGTTTCTGTGGGATCCCCCACAGTAGGCTTCTGTGATCTGTGCTGGATCGGGAGTGGGCCCCTGCAAGGCCTCTGACCAGATGAGTTCTCCTCTGTGATCAGAGACTCCTATATAGGGATTGTGCTTACTCAATGGCTTTAACTTATGGAGATAAATAGGCCCCTACTTTGCAGCTTTGCAGTTTCACGACTGGGTTGAACAAAAAGGTATTTATCAGTAGAGTGTGATGCCCTGCTGTGATTAGACTCTGTCACTCAGGACACTGTTGTGCAATGTGAGAGATATCCAGCAGATAGTTTGCGGTATGGCATTTGCTCAGTTCCAACGTCAAGCTCCATTCTCTCATAACACAGCTCTTTTGTATTTTTAACAAAATTATATTTCATATCATGTGTTTTATGTTGTTTTTATCTTGTATAGCCATTAATTGCATTCTGAGAATTATGATGCATGTTTTTTTCTCTAAAGCAGTCACTACAGTGATATATAATAGATATTATATTTATAGTATGTCTTCCTGTGTTTCCCTGTAATCATTTGCATTGACTGACTGATTAAATTACATCTGCATGCATACTTTATTTGTGTTATGGTTTGACTGAAGATCAAAAGGTTTCTTTGTAATTAAATATCACATTATTTTAGTAAGGAAACATGTTAAATCTGTTTTTTCAGAAATTCTCATTGCTATCAGACATACTTTACTGAATAATTTGTATTCATGCAGCTATAGCTTGATTCACGCATCATAATTCCTAGGCAGAGTGACAATGTAGACTCCCATATAACTTTTTTTGCATTCATTTTTTTTATGTGGATTTACTAGTCACAAAAAAAACAAAAACATATGGTACTGTTTTTTTTGTTTTGTTTTTATGTTTCAGTTTTTATTAAAGTTTTCGAGTTTGTACACTATAAAAAATACACAGTATAAATTGATAAAAGAAAAGGCAAGTAAAGAGACAATTTACACCTCTAAGTTGTTAGGGAGCAACAAGAATCCATTAAAGACTATACTGTTGTGGGTTCCTCAGTAAAATGTTTATTTGTGCAAAACCAGTAAAAAATAGAAGTATTAAGTCCCAGGAGTCCAAGTCCATAAAAACTTTGCAGCAGTGTGGGGCCAAAACATCACCCATTTATTTGACACTATCAATACATTATCACCTTATTGAGATTAGGACTGTGCTGGACTCCTCCTTCTGTTGCTGTTGGTTGTTGACAAAGCCTTTTGCCGTGCCCAGGTGGACCTGGATCCTCATTACCTGGTATTTACAGTGAGGAAAAAAAGTATTTGATTCCCTGCTGATTTTGAACGTTTGCCCACTGACAAAGAAATGATCAGGCTATAATTTTAATGGTAGGTGTAATTTAACAGTGAGAGACAGAAAAACAAAAAAACAAAAATACAGAAAAACGCATGTTAAAAAAGTTACAAATTGATTTGCATGTCAATGAGTGACATAAGTATTTGACCCCTTCGACTTAGTACTTTGTGGCAATCAAAGAGGTCAGACGTTTCCTGTAGTTGGCCACCAGGTTTGCACATATCTCACGAGGGATTTTGTCCCACTCCTCTTTGCAGATCCTCTCCAAGTCATTAAGGATTCGAGACTGACGTTTGGCAACTCGAACCTTGAGCTCCCCCCACAGATTTTCTATGGGATTAGGGTCTGGAGACTGGCTAGGCCACTCCAGGACCTTAATGTGCTTCTTCTTGAGCCACTCCTTTGTTGCCTTGGCTGTGTGTTTTGGGTTATTGTCATGCTGGAATACTCATCCACAACCCATTTTCAATGCCCTGGCTGAGGGAAGAAGGTTCTCACCCAAGATTTGACGGTACATGGCCCCGTCCATTGTCCCTTTGCAGTTGTCCTGTCCCCTGAGGAGAAACACAGCCCCAAAGCATAATGTTTCTACCTCCATGTTTGATGGTGGGGATGGTGTTCTTGGGGTCGTAGGCAGCATTCCTCCTCCTCCAAACATGGCGAGTTGAGTTGATGCCAAAGAGCTCGATTTTGGTCTCATCTGACCACAACACGTTCACTCAGTTCTCCTCTGAATCATTCAGATGTTCATTGGCAAACTTCAGACGGTCCTGTACATGTGCTTTCTTGAGCAGGGGGGCCTTGTGGATGATGCAGGATTTCAGACCTTCACGGCATAGTGTATTATCAATTGTTTTCTTGGTGACTATAGTCCCAGCTGCCCGTGTAGTTCTGGGCTAATTCCTCAAAGTTCTAATGATCATTGAAACTCCACAAGGTGAGATTTTGCATGGAGCACCAGACCGAGCGAGACTGACAGTGTTTTTGTGTTTTTTCCATTTGCGAATAATCTGCTGTTGTCACCTTCTTACCAAGCCGCTTGGCGATGGCCTTGTAGCCCATTCCAGCCTCGTGTATGTCTACAATCTTGTCCCTGGGATCCATGGACAGCTCTTTGGTCTTGGCCACAGTGGAGAGTTTGATATTTGATTGATTGCTTCTGTGGACAGATGTCTTTTATACAGGTAACGAGCTGAGCTTAGGAGCAATCCCTTTAAAATTCTGTCTCTCACTGCTAAAATACACCTACCATAAAAATTATAGACTGATAATTTGTCAGTGGGCAAACGTTCAAAATCAGCAGGGGATCAAATAAATTTTCCCCTCACAGTAAGTATAGCACATGTAGTTCAAACAGTCTACCAGAGCAAGACACATGTCACAGAAACCACCCACATTTCGGCACACTTAAGAGCCTAGCGCAAACGATGTTAAAGGAAGCCTATAGTGTTAGGAATACAAAACTGTATTTCTAATGATATAGTGTTCCTCTGCCCTAAAGCAATTGTTCACCCCCCACCCAGTGATTAAAGGATTAAAAAAACGTTGAAACACTTACCTTTTTCCAGCGCTGAGTTCTTTCCAAGGGGGAAACCTATTGCATGGTGTGCATTAGGCTTTTTCCATAGTAAAGTAATGCATCAATGTTTTTCTACGGGGATTTTGAAGATACTGGACATCTTCGTGCAAAGTGTGAGGACATCCAGCACTGTTTCAAGGAGTTAAACTCCATGAAACTGCAGGAAGTGCTTCTAGTGCTCATAGGGTGTTTATAGTGTCCCTTTAAATTTGCAATGAAAGTTCTTATCTGGGATCAAAAAGGCTGTATTACTGAGCAAAATCAGAATATATGGGAGAGAGTGCCATGATCATTTCCACCTCTCCAACAAAGCGGGCTGGATGTAGGAAATACACAAGAACGCCTGCAAGGGACTCAGTGTCACGTATTCATCCGCTTATAGAAATGTGGTTAATGACATTTACTGTCCACACAAGAAAAGTTGTGCCGAGCAGCAACCTAATCCACAGAAGGGTTAATGCTGAGCAGCAATTATGCAAATGAAACCTGGTAACTGACTTTGGGGTCAAAGGCCGGTTACAGCCTATCAGAACTAAAGGAGGGGTATTTAGGCCCAGTTCTCAGCCTGCTCAGTGCCCTGTCGTGGTTTCCCTTGTGGTTGTCTGAGAGCGCGTTCCTGTTTATAGTTTTCTACCTGGTTTTTGACTTTGGCTTTGTTTATTGACTTCTCTATATTCTGGTATCCTGACTCCTGGCTTTCCTCATCGCTGTGTCCCTTTCTGTGTTCCCTGACCTCGGCTAGTATTTTTGACTATTCTTTGTACGTTAAATCCGGCCATTCTAAGGACCGGTAATACGTTACTTATTTGTCATCCGTGCTGTACAGTTCTACGTGCTGGATCAAACAGTAATCCTGACATTACGACATGGCCATAGATCCTGTAGAACTGTGTCAGCACATAGCTGCTTGCGAGAGGAAATTAGAGGAGAATGATCACCGCATGGATCAATTCACTCAGGCTTTAAGTACGCTTCTCGCTAGAACAGAGCATCTGCAGCCTGCAGCGTCTCCTCCTATAGCACCTCTACCCTGTGTACCTCCACCCACTGTTAATAGGACTCCTAGCATCTCCTTATCACCATCCCTACAGTTTGATGGCAATATTCAGGAATGCAGGGGTTTTCTTAATCAGGTGGAGTAACATTTTGAGGCCTCACCAGTGTCATTCCCCACGGACAGAGCAAGAATTGGTTATCTAATGAATCAATTAAAGGGCAAGGCCCTTGCCTGGGCTAATCCGTTGTGGGAGAGTAATCGGAGCATAGCTCATAATTACCAGGAATTCCTTGCCGAATTCAAGCTCACGTTTGAGCCATTGGGTAGAGAGGATGACGCCTCCACTGCCCTAATGCACATCAGACAAGGTAACCGGTCTATCTCGGATTATGCTATTGAATTCCGTACCTTAGCTTCCGAGGTAGACTGGACTAACAAAGGGTTAATCTCAGCATTCAAAAAGGGTCTCTCAGAGTCTATACTAGATGAGATAGCCGCTAAAGAATTACCTAAGAGCCTTAACGAATTTATTACGTTTGTCATGCATATTGATAATAGGTTAAGACTCAGAGAAGTCACCAGAAGCAAGACCAGACGTACGGCTATATCCCTAGCACCTCAATTCTCTAAACCTGTTTTGTCTAACCTCCCTGTACAGTCCGAACCCGAGGGGAGGGGTTATGCCTATATTGCGGTAGAAAGGGACATATGATAACTAATTGTCCAGTGCGTCTGGAAAACTTCCGCACCTAAGAACCTTAAGGGGACAGATCTTAGGTGTGATGGAGTTGTCCTCTAACAAAAACAAAAGTAGATTCCTCCTTGAGGTATCTATTTCCCTTGATAACAAGAAGTTTTCTTACAGTGCCCTAATGGACTCAGGTGCTGCTGGAAATTTTATTGATGTCCAGTTTATTAGGGATAATGAGATACCGGTCAGGGAGAGACCTACGCCACTAGCTGTAGAGGCTATTGATGGTAGACCACTCACACAACCGCTTATAACCCACGAAACTGTCCCTATTACGATCTCCATTGGGGCCTCCCATAGGGAGGAGATGACGTTTCGGGTTATTACTTCTCTATCATGTCCTATCATATTAGGGTTTCCGTGGCTGAGTAAGCACAATCCCTATATTGACTGGGCTAATGGGGAGATATAGAGAATGGGGTAAAGAGTGTATGGGGAGATGTATAAAACCAGTACTAAAGAGATTGGATACTATTGACCTTCCCACTACCACTCCCCAAACTCCTGGAGTTCCCATACAATACCAAGAACTTCAGGAGGTGTTTAACAAGGTTCAATCCAATGCATTGCCTCCCCACAGAGCATATGACTGTGCCATTAACCTGTTTCCAGGCGCTATGCCACCTAAGGGGGCAGTTTATGCCTTATCTCCCCAGGAGAATAAAATAATGCAGGAATACATCAAAGAATCCTTGAGCAAAGGGCACATAAGAAAGTCATCCTCACCAGCTGGTGCAGGATTCTTTTTTGTTGAGAAAAAGGGTGGTGAGTTACGCCCTTGCATAGACTACAGGGCACTTAATAAAATCACTGTAAAAAATGCATACCCTATCCCACTCATTTCCGAATTGTTCGATAGACTTCAGGGAGCTAAAGTATTTACTAAGCTTGACCTTAGGAGCGCTTACAATTTGGTTAGAATTAAAGAGAATCATGAGTGGAAGACGGCATTTAATACCCGTAGTGGACACTATGAATATCTGGTAATGCCATTTGGGTTATGCAACGCCCCGGCCGTATTCCAAGACTTTATAAATGATGTACTCAGGGAATTCATTTACTCATTTGTCTTGGTTTATTTGGACGATATTTTGGTGTATTCCCCTGATCTTCAAACTCACCACTCCCATGTGAAACAGGTTCTGCAGACGTTGTTGAAAAATAAACTTTAATGTAAATTAGAAAAGTGCATATTTGACCAGCCTGAAGTCCACTTTTTGAGTTACAACATCTCTGCATCGGGATTTCAAATGGATCCTAAAAAACTAGAGGCTGTACTACACTGTCCATTACCCTCTGGTTTAAAAGCCATTCAAAGGTTTATTGGTTTTGCCAACTATTACAGAAGATTCATCAAGGGATTTTCTTCTGTAATAGCCCCAATCACAAATATGAGTTGCAAAGGGGTTAGTAGCACGGTATGGTCCAAAGAGGCTGTGAATGCTTTTGAGACTCTTAAACAAAGATTTGCCTCTGCAGACATACTAAAACATCCCGACACTAGTAAACCTTTTATATTGGAGGTTGATGCATCCGAGACAGGGGTAGGGGCTGTTCTCTCTCAGAGAGAAAGCCAGGGAACACCATTGCATCCTTGTGGCTACTTCTCCAGAAAGATGTCTCCTGCTGAGCGCAACTACGATATTGGCAATAGAGAACTGTTGGCCATTATTCTTGCCCTCAAGGAGTGGCGACATCTTTTGGAGGGTTCCAAGGACCCCCTGTTGATCATAACCGACCACAAAAATCTGGCATATATAGGGGATGCCAAACGTTTGTCTTCCAGACAGGCTAGATGGTCACTGTTCCTTTCACGTTTTAACTTTCTCATTACTTATAGACCTGGTTCTAAAAATACCAAGGCTGATGCCTTGTCCAGGCAATTTGATAATGAGTCAGCTCCGGAACAGGTGACATCTCCTATTATTCCACCAGAGTGTATTATTGCTACTACTGTCCTCTCACTGTCTTCTCCACTGTTTGGCACCATACTGGAGGCCCACCTCAGGCGCCCAGTGGTAAACCGTGTGATAAACTGTTCGTTCCCCTATGTGAAAGGGTTAATATCATGAAAGTGTTCCATGACAATATAACTGCTGGACACCCGGGCATCAATAAGTCCACTGCCGCGATCACTAGATCATTTTGGTGGGATTCACTCAGGAAAGATGTAAAGGAGTATGTGCTGGCATGTTCTGTATGTGCAGTTTCTAAGGTGACTCATGCACTTCCTTGTGGCCTGTTGCAGCCTCTTCCTGTTCCTGAGATTCCATGGTCCCACTTATCCATGGACTTTATTGTTGAGCTTCCTAGCTCTGCTGGGTTCACTACTATTCTCATGGTTGTAGATCGATTTTCTAAGATGGCTCACTTCATTCCTCTCAAGAAGTTGCCATCTTCGCAAGATTTGGTCCTAATTTTCATACGTGAAATTGTCCGTTTGCATGGCATCCCCCACAATATTGTGTCTGATAGGGGCTCTCAGTTTGTGTCCAGGTTCTGGAGGGCGTTCAGTAAACAATTGGGGATTGATCTCTCCTTCTCCTCCTCCTACCATCCACAGACCAATGGTACAGCTGAGAGGGCTAACCAGTCATTAGAAGTTTATTTGCGTTGTTTTATTAATAGCACACAAGACAATTGGTCCGAACTACTCCCGTGGGCCGAGTTCTCTAGAAACAATGCTGTTCATGACTCCTCTGGGCACAGTCCATTTTTTGTCAATAATGGTAGGCATCCTACGGTTCTCCCTGCAGTATTTTCTGATACTGCCATTCCTGCTCTGGATGAGCGCCTGGTCTCCATTCGGGATACCTGGGTTAAGGTTCAAACTGCTCTAGGGGCTGCTGTTGAACGCTTCAAACATTTTGCTGATAAGCGTAGGAGTGCCAGCCCGGTGTACCAAGTGGGGGACCGGGTTTGGTTGTCATCTCGCAACATCAAGCTTAAGGTCCCTAGCATGAAATTTGCCCCCAGATTCCTTGGTCCCTATAGAGTGCTTCGTAGGATCAATCCAGTGTCTTACTCTCTGGCTCTTCCTGCATCTTTAGGGATTCCCAACACTTTTCATGTGTCCTTACTCAAACCTCTTGTCTGCAATAGATATACTGTTCCTTGTGTTCCTCCCCCTCCGTTGGTGGTGGGTGGTCAGGAAGAGTATGAGGTATCTTCTATCGTGGATTCTAGGTTTTCTCGGGGCACTTTACAGTACTTGGTTGTTTGGAAAGGTTACGGTCCTGCTGATCGTTCTTGGGTTTCGGCTTGTGGTTGTCCGAGAGCGCGTTCCTGTTTATAGTTTTCTACCTGGTTTTTGACTTTGGCTTTGTTTATTGACTTCTCTATATTCTGGTATCCTGACTTTCCTCATCGCTGTGTCCCTTTCTGTGTTCCCTGACCTCGGCTAGTATTTTTGACTATTCTTTGTACGTTAAATCCGGCCATTCTAAGGACCGGTAATACGTTACTTATTTGTCATCCATGCTGTACAGTTCTGCGTGCTGGATCAAACAGTAATCCTGACACTCAGATGCCATTGCATTATCAATTAATGGCTAGTCTCCATGTAAAAGTGAAAGTGCTGTCGACCATTGTTTAAGTGTAAAAGTCAACCCAGTTCCTGTTTCCACCTGGTCCTATGTGTTAACTTAGAGGAGTGGAAAGATAGGTCAGTATATATATATATATATATATCTGTATGAAATATTAAACAATGCGGACTTGCACCTACTAAACTAATGGGCTTGTGATGGAATTTCGGTGAAATGTAAATTTAGTAGGCCGAGATTTCCAAGTCGCTTATGTGTATGTTGTATCAGTTAGTTAGTTACACGTAGCTAAGATACTGTCATCAATGTACTGAGCATGTGCAGGAATGCAGGAACTGAAATCACATTCCTTTCTCCTTTGTTTCGGATGAGCCATGTGGTCTGCCCATATAAGGAAATCCAAATCCTGTCCACCGATTGGTTAAGGGTTTATGCGGGTGGAGCTATTAATGGGAGGAGTTATAACCTCATCGCATGGAAGCTGGCACAGAGATTTGAGACGTTAAACTTTTTACCAATGTTCTCTACGGCAGCACCCCTGAACTTCTGCGTGGACATCCCTTCATCTCGGCGTCACTAGGCTGCTTCGCCCAGGAGATCATCGCCTTTACGTACTAAGTACCAGGGTGCCCCGTCGATCAGTGTGAGCCCAGGTTCAGAACGAAGAGGTAAGCCTGATCCCGTTAGAGCGGTAGGCCCACAAGGGGTTTTATATTTGGTACCGGTTATTGGATTGCCCCCTCCCTCTGGAGGGAAGAAGCGAAGGCGCACCGCTTATCTGGAAATTAGACGCTCTGTAGTCAGCCCGTCTAATATAGGTGGTTTGGGTCAGGCTAAATATTGGTGTAAATAGTTTATGCCGGACACCGGTTTCCTGTCTTGACTAGCGTGTCTAGGTGTAAATTTCAGTCGCTAGGTCGGGGAGGCCGGCAAGACTAAGCAGATTCTGGTGTACATTCCGTCTGCTAGTTCTCAACCTATCTTGGCTAAGTGTGCCCTGTTGTAAATTCAGCCACTAAACAATTGATAGAGTAGATAGACTAAATGGGTACTGTTGTAAATTCCGCCCACTAGTTCGCTATATGTGGTGCTTGGGCAGCGTAGACTCCTGGTGTAAATAGTTCGATAGTTCTCGTGGTGCTGGCCAATTAGAATAGTTGGGATTATTGTAAATGTTGTTAAATATACTGTAGTTGGTGAATTGGTGAATTGTATGTCCTGCTAGAAAGCTTGAGCTCTGCCATCTAGTGGGAGTGTAAATTGTGTGTATACTGTATAATAGCGCACGGTATTAAAACCATTAACATGTACTATAACTACTGACGTTGTGTAAAAATAACTAAAAACTGTTGTTTTATGTTATATGTGTAACACCATAACTGTTACTAACTGATCTGTGACTTTAAAACTGTGTTATAACCACTTGCTAACCGTACCATAATCACTGATTGTAAAGATGAGGTTACTAGAATGTGACATAGTCGGTTAGTTAAAAGTTGATTTATAATGTGGATAATTGTAGGGTTTGCTTTATAGTTACAGAGATAAGTATCTAGTGTTTGGTAAATCTTTGTGAGTGAGACGTCGTGATATCACTGTATGTACGAGAATTCTCTGCGTGTTTTCGCGCGTGTGTGTTTGGCCTAGCAACTGTGCCACGTGGTGCTGTTGCCAGGGAAACAAGTGTGATCGTTGGAAGTGTGTTTGGGGTATTGTGTTTCTCTGTATTAGACGCTCCATTGCCAGTATGGGTGCGTCTGACTCAAAGATTGTTGATCCCATGTCGTGTATGTTGAACAACTTTGCAAAGGGATATAAAGTTTGTGATTTGGGGGTGAAATTATCCCCAAAGCGTTTGACTACATTATGTAGTAGAGAGTGGCCTATCTTGGTGACCGAATGGCCTCCACGTGGTAGTCTGGAGCTAACTCTAGTACAACGTGTGCACGTGGCTGTATCAGGAAGGCCTGAATTTCATGATCAGTTTCCGTATATTGATTGTTGGAAACAGATTGTGGAAGAATTGCCTAAATGGATTAAGGTATGCCACGAGGAGCAATGTCGCCTCATGGTGGCCAGGACTCGCCTGTCCATCAGGGCCGCAACCCCGCCCATTTTAGACTCTCCCTCTGAGTCTGAACTTCCCTCCCCACCCCCTTACTCCTCCTCTAAGGTTAGAGGAGGTGCTGCTGGTGTTATTACTCCTTCTTCCCCATTGTCCCTGCCCACTCATTCATCTAGTTTAGAGCCCAGCCCACTTGCCCTGAATCCTCCCCTTCCAGTACCTACCTCCACTAGTTCTATATATCCGGAATTAACGTCACTACTGATTCCTGGTCAGGCTCCTCCCAGCCCGGCCCGCAACATCCTGTTGACTGAACTTCTGCCCAGTAAAATTAACCTGCCTCATTCTCCTTACCTTACTACCCCTAGACCGGAACTTACTATAAAACAGCCTTACCGAAGTCCTATATTAACCCAACAGATGACTGGTACCCTTCAACCCCGACATTACCAAATGCCCCTCCGACTTACACCGGGCCCAACACACGTTGACGAAAATGGTCAAATACCCTTCACCACAACTGATCTATTCAATTGGAAGACTCATAACTCTTCGTATACCGACAAACCTCAAGTCATGACAGATTTGGTTACCTCCATTATACAAAAACATAATCCCACCTGGGCCGATTGCCAGCAATTATTATTAACTTTAATTGTGAGGAAGGGACCCGGATTAATCAAGCGGCCATTAAAGCGCTTGAGGAAACGGCCCCTACTCAAAATCAGGACAATCCAGCTGCATGGGCTGCAGCCCATTATCCAAATGTTGACCCAAATTGGAATGTGAATGGTGCTGACATGCCCCAATTAAGGGTTTATCGGGAAGCCATTATTGCTGGCATGAAGGCAGGAGGGAAGAAGACAATCAATATCTCAAAGACGGCTGAGGTGTTGCAAAAGGTTGATGAGTCACCTAGTGCATTTTATGAAAGATTATTGGAGTCATATAGATTGTATACTCCTCTTAATCCAGAGGCCCCTGAGAATTCTCGAATGATCAACTCAGCATTTGTCAGCCCAAGGTGATATTAAAAGAAAATTGCAAAAGTTAGAGGGATTTGTAGGGATGTCCATATCACAGCTAATGGAGATCGCAAATAAAGTATATATGAATAGGGAAACTGAGATAAAGCGGGCGGAAGAACGTAAAATGAGGAAGAAGGCAGATATGCTAGTGGTAGCTACCACAAGTGTTGAAAGACAGGGAAGGGAGGTGAATAAAGGAGTTGAGAATAGGCTAAGGGACCTTTTAGTAGGAATCAATGTGCCTATTGTAGAGAGGAAGGACATTGGAAGAATGAGTGTCCACAGAGAGAGTATTATGAAAATAATAGACAAGGAGAGAGAAGAGTACGGGGAGGTTATAGTGGTAGTTATAGAAGAAGAGGAGGTTTTGGAGGGAACGGTGGGAATAGTAGAGGGAGTGTTCAAGAAGATAGATATTATCTACCTACTCAGAGACCAAGAGATAGAGAGGATAGAGATTTTGTGGGTCTGGCTGACACTATCATGGAAGACTATTGATACCGACCGGGCTTCATCCCCCTTGGCCGAGCAGAGGCTATGGTCGATGTAGCAATGGGGGGAAAGAGAAGTTCTTTCATGATTGACACTGGTGCTGAACATTCCGTGGTGACTAAACTGGTGGCTCCGCCTTCAGGAAAAACTATAACTGTGATAGGAGCTACTGGGAGAAGCGCAGCTAGACCGGTTCTTAAAAGTCGCACTTGCATTCTGGGAGGCCATTTGGTGAAGCACCAGTTCCTATATATGCCAGAGTGTCCAATTCAACTTCTAGGACGAGATCTATTATCGAAGCTTCAAGCCCAGATAACTGTTCTACCCAATGGATCAACGTCTCTGAGATTTAATGGATTACCAGGCATAATGGCGGTATCAGTGCCAAGGGAAGAAGAATGGCGCTTCTACTCCATAATGACAAGTGTAAACCCTAAGAGTGATGAACCTTTATTTGACATTCCAGGAGTCTGGGCAGATAATAATCCACCTGGGCTTGCTCGTAATATTCCACCTATACATATTGAACTAAAGCTTGGGGCCTATCCTGTGAGCTTACGTCAGTATCATATACCTCAAAAGGCTAAGAAAAACATACAGACCTACTTGGATAAGTTCGTAAGGTATGGCATCCTAAAATTCTGTACTTCCCCCTGGAACACTCCATTATTACATGTTCAGAAACCAGGATCAGATGAATATCGTCCTGTACAAGATTTGAGAGCAGTTAATGATGCAGTAGTCAATATACACCCAGTTGTACCCAACCCTTATAATCTACTTGCTTTGATACCAGGTGGGGCAACCTACTTCACAGTTCTAGACCTTAAGGATGCTTTCTTTTGCCTTCGGATTGCTGCTGAGAGTCAGTGTATCTTTGCTTTCCAATGGGAAGATGCTGTTACAGGTTCAAAGCGTCAGATGACCTGGACCAGACTACCTCAAGGGTTCAAGAATTCACCTACCCGATTTGAATCTGCATTAAGCCAGGATTTGCAAAATTTCAAGTCCATCCCAGGAGAATGTGTATTGCTTCAATACGTGGATGATCTTTTGATAGCGTCTGTTACTAAAGAGATATGCCAACAAGCAACTTATGATTTGCTTCACATTCTATGGAGAGCAGGAGACAAGGTATCAAAAAAGAAAGCGCAGTTGTGCCAGTCAACTGTTAAATATTTAGGATTCCATATTTCCGAAGGTCAAAGAATAATGGGACCTGAAAGAAAAGAAGCAGTGTGTCGGATATCTAAACCTAAGAATAGAAGACAAGTGCGAGAATTCTTAGGAGCAGCAGGATTCTGTAGGATATGGATTCCTAATTATGCGATACTGGCGAAACCTCTATATGAAGCTGTGAAAGGCACAGAATATGACCCCTTTTTGTGGACCTCTGAACAACAGAAGGCATTTGAGGATGTTAAGAAAGCACTTATGAGTGCCCCAGCCCTAGGTCTACCAGATCACACGCGTCCTTTCTATCTGTACGTACATGAGCAAAGAAGAATGGCTGTGGGAGCATTAACTCAGTATTTGGGATCATGGCAAAGACCTGTAGCTCATATGTCCAAACAGTTGGATGCAGTGGCCAGTGGTCTTCCACCTTGTCTGTGAGCAGTGGCTGCCGCTGCCCTGTTGGTAGCAGAAGCTGAAAAGCTCACATTGGGTTAGGAACTCTATGTGCGAGTACCCCATGAAGTACAGACCCTATTGGATTACAAAGGAAATCATTGGTTTAGCAACAGTCGAATTACCAAATTTCAAGCTATGTTATGTGAAAATCCGAGAGTACACCTCGAGACTGTCAATAATTTGAATCCAGCTACCCTTCTGCCCCAGACTACTGAAACTCAACATGATTATTTGGAGATAATGGATGAAGTGTTTTCAAGCAGGCCTGATCTTCATGATTTCCCCATCCAGAATCCGGCCATACAGTATTATACAGATGGTAGTAGTTATATGAACGAAGGTATACGTTATGCAGGGTATGCGGTAACAACCACAGACAAGGTGATAGAAGCATGGCCACTGTCAAAAGGGACATCAGCACAAAAGGCGGAACTGATTGCATTAACAAGGGCCTTGCAATTAGCTGAAGGGCTGAGAGTGAATATTTACACAGATTTGAAATACGCTTTTCTAACCACCCATGCCCATGGAGCATTGTATAAAGAAAGGGGATTGTTGCATTCAGAAGGGAAAGAAATCAAGTATGCAGCAGAAATACTCCAACGATTAGAGGCGGTATGGGAACCGAAGGGAGTCTGTATTTTACATTGCAGGGCACATCTGAAAGGTGATAGTGATGTAGTAAAAGGAAATCGCATGGCCGATAGAGCAGCAAAATATGCCGCTGAATCCGGGCAAGAGGAATATGTGGGGTATGTTGCTGCCCTTGTGCCGGCACCTCTGTCTCAATGGACTCCGATATATACAACCCAAGAGATGGAGTGGTTGAAGTAGCTGGAAAATACTTGGAGAATAATTGGTATCAGTTAGAAGATGGAAGAATAGTTATTCCAACATCTCTGGCTATAGAGATTGTTCAGAACTTTCATAATGGTACACATTCAGGAAGAGATAGTATGGAAGAATCTCTCAGGAAACATTTCTACATACCAAGATGTGTTTTGTGTGCTCAAAACAATGCAAGACAAGGTCCTGTCAAACCCTCTGGAGTTCAATATATATTTGCAGATACACTGTAATGCCTAAATCTGGGATATATAGTTACTTGTTGGTAGCTGTGTGTACCTACTCAGGTTGGGTAGAAGCTTGTCCAACTCGTACATAAAAGGCAGGAGAAGTTGTACGATTTCTGTTGCGAGAAGTTATACCCAGATATGGACTTCCGTGTTCTATCGGATCAGACAATGGTCCAGCCTTTGGAGAGAAAAGCACAAATAAGGGTGCGCCTAAGACAAGTAGAATGAATGTATAAAAATATGTATCAGAGAGTCCAAGCAGCGATACCTAGAAAGTCCGAATATAAATAATCCACATATGCAGGAGGTAGTCCTAGTGCTACATAAAATGGTATGTGAAGTCCCAGATGTATATCCGCAGCTTCAAAATGGATATGTGAAGAAAACAGAAGACAAGGGAAACTCCAATGGTATAGTATGAACGGTAAAATAATATTGTATATAGAATAGTAGAACTACTCACAATATTCAGAGCTTATATCCAGCTCTGGTGTAAATGGCACGTAGTGGAATAATCCCCACTCAAGGATATACGTTGCTCCTTTTTTGTTCTTTAGCAGAGTACTTTGGTGGAGTAGTCCAGTGCTCGGTGGATGGAGTATGGGTGGTATAATCCCCACCTTAGGATTCTTGGTACTCCAATATGGACAAAAAAGTAGTAGTAGTCAGGTCTGAATAAAATAAACTTGCAAATAGTAAAATGATAAAATTATACTTAATATAATACTAAGGTGGGAAGAGGAATGTGGCAACCAAATGTATAATAGCCAAATATTCCTTTATTAACACTTAGATTATATAAAAAGTTCCTATACGCGTTTCGCCACAATAGGCTTCATCAAGTAGAAACTTATAAAAAGACTTTATCCATTAGTGTTTACAACAATTGACTCATGTGCTTGGTATTAAGTGGAAACTTCATACAGTATATAGACCTCAGAGTTCTGGAAAGGTGGAAAGGATGAACAGAACAATAAAAACCCAATTGGCTAAAATGTGTCAGGAAACTCAGCTCAAGTGGAATACGCGGATACGTAGTACTCCTACCAGAAGAATGGGTCTGTCTCCCTTTGAAATTGTGTGTGGGCGTCCACCTCCCATACTCAGTAATCTAAGGGGGGACTTGAATCAGTTGGGTGAAGGAATTACTCGGCAGCAGGTTGTAGAGTTGGGTAAAACTATGGAGGAAGTACAGAAATGGGTGCAAGATAGGTTACCTGTGAACATATATCCACCTGTTCATTCCTATCAACCAGGAGATCAAATGTGGATAAAAGAATGGAATATTGTTCCATTAGGTCCAAAGTGGAGGGGTCCTTATGTTGTTCTTTTATCTACTCCAACAGCTGTAAAAGTGGCAGAAGTGATTCGGTGGATTCATCATTCTAGGGTTAAACCAGCGGCAGATTCTTAGCAAGCTATTCCAGATCCTGAAAATCCTTGCAAGATCCGGTTAAAGTGGGTAACTACGTCGGAGTGAGAAATAATACGAGGAGATATTGGGACATCCTAGTTTAAAGTAACAACAGATATCAGCAAGTAGGTATTTTGACGGCCATAATAAAGCCTGACCACCTACCTACATGTCATAGCCAGAGTGTCTCGAGGGGACCTCTGTGAAGAAAAGTGAGGATCAGAAGAATGACAATCCTTGCAGCCCTCAAAATCGGGAAGCTGAGGTGCCGTTGCACAGTCGAAGAGTAGAAATGAGGACTTCTGAAATAATATGTTATATTATGTGTTTAGGCATTTTTGTGATTTTTCAGGAAGGTAAAGGTGAGGACATACAGAGTTGTGTTAGCTGCATTAAGACTACGAAAACAGGTAACCAACTATCCCAAACTCTCATTTGGCACTCACAGTATGAGTGTAGGGGATCTGTATCTAAGTGTAGATATTTAGATATAGATTACAGTGTGTGCAAACCAATATCAGGAGAGCTTAAATGTTTTGATCCCCAATTCCAACACCATACAATTTGGTTGGTAATTCGGTACAGTAACTCCCAGGGGACCTTGATAAATAGGACTGTGATAAATACCATACATTCTACGGGCATTCTACTATTTGATGCATGTAAGGCGATCTCGGGTAGTGGAAAACCTTGGAATGTATGTGGTAATCTTACATGGGAACGAACTTATGGGTTTAATGATAAATATTTATGTCCCAGTAAAAGATCTACTGATCCTGATTGCCCAAATAGAGATTTTAATTTTTGTCCATATTGGTCTTGTGTAGGGTGAAAAACAGTGGATCAAGATATGATTATCCAAAGGATGCCCACTACACCATACTGTAAGTCTATGGAATGTAATCCTGTCCATATGACCATATCTAATCCACAACATTTTATTGATAAATTTGGAAATCTATTTGGGTTCCAAATATATGGCACAGGAGTAGATCCAGTGACCATAATATATGTAGGACTTGAAACTGAGATGATAGCAAATCAAACTCATCAGGTTTTTCATTCCTTCTATGAGGAGATGAGTGTTGAGGATAAAATTCCCCATAATGTTAAGAACCTATTTATTGATTTGGCTGAGAGTATTGCGGGTAGTCTTAATGTAACTAATTGCTTTGTATGTGGAGGTACTAATATGGGAGACCAGTGGCCATGGGAGGCAAAGGAAGTATTGTACCCTGGTTCTGAGACAGATGAACAACAAATACTTTCTCAGTCTGATCATCAAGTAAGTACTAGAGGTAAATCAGAGTGGCGGTTAAAATGTTTAGCCAGGAAAGGGCCATTGTATACCACACCCGTTGGTGAGTTAACATGTCTAGGACAGAAGGCCTATAATGCCGATACTAAAGATACTACTTGGTGGTCAGCTTCAAATGTCTCAGAGCCTACTAATCCGTTTGTCAATTACACACATTTAAAAGAGGTATGGTTTGACTTATCTGCTACATCCAATTGGAAAGCCCCAGCGAATTTATATTGGATCTGTGGTAAGAACGCATATTCAGAGTTACCACAAGATTGGGAAGGGGCATGTGTGTTAAGTATGCTCAAACCATCCTTCTTCTTGTTGCCAATTGAGACAGGAGAGACCTTGGGAGTTAAGGTTTATGATGTAAATCATAAAAAGAAGCGAGCATCCTTGAAGATAGGTAGCTGGGAAGATGATGAGTGGCCTCCCCAATGCATTATTAATTATTATGGACCTGCTACTTGGGCAGAAGATGGTACCTATGGATATAGAACCCCAATATATATGCCCAACCGTATTATAGGACTACAGGCGGTGGTTGAGATTATCACTAGTGAGACAGCTCAAGCACTTAATCTTCTAGCTAAGCAAAATACTAGGATGAGATCAGCCATCTATAAAAATAGATTAGCTCTGGACTACCTATTAGCAGTAGAGGGAGGTGTATGCGGAAAGTCTAATCTCAACAACTGTTGTTTGCACATAGATGATGAAGGGCGGGCAGTGGATGAACTTACAAGCCACATGGTTAAACTGACGCATGTACCTACTCAGGTCTGGAATGGGTATAATCCTAGTAGTTGGTTTGGAAGTTGGTATGAGCAGCTTGGAGGGATTAAGGCGTTAGTAGGAGGAGTAGTATTCATTATATTCTTTAGTCTCTTTCTGCCCTGCCTAATTCCATTAGTGGTCAGATCTATACGTAGTATCATAGAGAGTACTATAGAAAGAAAGACAGCTGCTCATCTAATGGCTGTCTATAGATTTGAATCCCTAGCCCAAAGAGAACATATTCAGGATGAGGAATGCTGAAGGAGTTTGTGATGATGCTAAGATGCTTACAAGGTCTGTTCTGGTCCATGGCAACTTGAGAGGTGTTGGTAAACTATGATTGGTGATGCATCTGGAATAATTTTGTATCAGAGGCATCAAAGGGGGGAATGTGATGGAATTTCGGTGAAATGTAAATTTAGTAGGCAGAGATTTCCACGTGGCATATGTGTATGTTGTATCAGTTAGTTAGTTACACGTAGCTAAGATACTGTCATCAATGTACTGAGCATGTGCAGAAATGCAGGAACTGAAATCACATTCCTTTCTCCTTTGTTTCGGATGAGCCATGTGGTCTGCCCATATGAGGAAATCCAAATCCTGTCCACCAATTGGTTAAGTGTATGTGTGGGTGGAGCTATTAATGGGAGGAGTTATAGTTCTATAAAAAGAATGTACTCCATGTGTTCGGCCCTCAGACCTGTTTTGGAACGTTAGTTCATCTGAGTCCTGATCGGTATGTTAATAAAGAACTCTTACTTCCTGAAAACCTGCATCCATCTCTCTGTGTCTGGCTTCTGCAAGTTTACTCGGTTACAGACTTACTTGTGCTTTAGTATAGTTGTGCTAAGTTTGCAATGCAACATGACTCATTACACAATTATTGCTAAGAATGCTCAGCTTGCTCAATGACTTCAGACTAATTCAACACTGATTTCCCAAATTGATTTTCATATCATTAGAGAGTCTTTGTCAAGTAATATATCATCACTTTTAAAATTTAGCGAAGACCCATTTTAAGTTGTGAAATAATGCATTTGTAAACACTCTAGATTATATTAGTGCCTACATGTTTTTTGGTTTAAAAAGTAACAATATGTACCAGCAAAATAAACATAGTTGGTATTTTTAGCCACGAGACTTACTAGACTAACAAAGTATAGGAATTAGAGGATTCACAAAGCACGGATTTTACAATTAACAAGCACCGAATGCATTGGGCAGGATTCACATTCGCAAATTATATTTTTTCCATTTGATGAACTATTTGCCTAATGGAAAAAAGTCTGATATGTATTATATGTATGTATATGACAATGTACAGGTATCATAGCATAGAAACTGCAACGCCAAAGGGTTACTAATCGGAAAGCAGCATAATGTTGGCCACAGATGACAAATGGAAAGGAAAATCTTACCATATCTGGAGTTTTACTGAAGTTTCATCAATTTCAATTGTCTTTGTTTTAAAGTCAATCCCTAGAAATATAACAGATTATAGTTAATATGAACCCTACAAAACGCATTACTACATATTAGGAAAAATATATTATGGCAGTAAACCAGACTACCAGCTATTAAAAGAAAGAATGGAAATTTTACATATTGCTAGGATCAACAACGCAAATTATGAAGTGACTCACAGCCCATTCTCAAAAAAAGTTGGCAAATGTTAATATTTACCTGCATACATAGAGAAAGTGAATATTGCTTGCTATCGTGGATTTATCTAAGAAGGGCAGGGAGCATCATGACTGGCCCCTTGCATGCATTGCTCTCTGCCTTGCAATTTTGTGTAGTGGCCAGTAGATGGCGAGCTTTTGAGCACATGGCTGAATATATTCAAGACTTCATTTGAGTTACAGGGGAGTTCAGAGCTGGATGCAAGAAGTGAAAGATACCAACTAAGCAGGGGATTAAGGCCTGTTTGATCTAATGTTCAGAGGAGTGCTGGAGCATCCTGGAAAAGCATTCCAGCAGACATCTGTAACCAGTCCAAGATACAGGGCTGTTTGCAGCAGAGTTTGCTTTAAATAGGGTAGGAATCCTAGCAATTGTTAAAAGAGCAGGCGCTCCCCTTCCTGAACCAATTGGATTGCAGACTGTTGAGTGGTAAACTTAAAACTTTAAACCTAAAATTTTAAACTGCTTACACAATCAAAAGACCTTGATCTCCAGTTTTACTGACCTGTGGAAGATTTCAATATAACCCAAGCTCCATTGTGGTTCATAATTATAATGGGCCCCAACTATGTGCACCAACCAATGGTACTTAAAGGACCACTATAGTGCCAGGAAAACAAACTCATTTTCCTGGCACTATAGGGTCATTAGGTTAAAACCCCTTCAGCCACTTACCTTTATCGAGCGCCGGTCTCCCTCGGCGCTGGTGACATCTCCTATCCCTCCGAAGTTGGCTCCCGAGTTGGGCCGAATGTGCATGAGCGGCCAGAGCCACACGCGCATTAAAAACGCCCATGGGGGGCGTGGCCTGCGACCGCATGGAGTAGTCGCACAGAAAGAGAGCTCCGCAATCCACCGAGCCTACAGCTACAAAGATCGAGCCGACAACGCATAAATAGTGATTATTCTGGGAGCCACTACATCCCCAATGGTACCATCCAAACAGCTTAAAATAACGGATCCGGACCACCAAAAAAGATCGCCTGCGGCAAAAACAAGATGGCGACGCAACTAGCTCAGACTCTCTGGATACAGGAAATCTGGTAGCCGAGGAAATAGAGCAAATCCCCCACGGAGAATCTCTGGTCACCAACCACAGCCTTCACAACATGCTGCAAGACCTGAAACAATCTCTCAGGTCAGACTTTAAGCAAATAAGAAATCCGCAGAGATATCCAAGAGCTAGGGAAAACCAGAACGGAGGAAACCAGAACGGAGGAAATCTGCTCAGTTCACAACGAGGTAGTGGACCAGCTACAAAAGTTAGAAGAAGAACAATCAGCCCTGAGACTGAAAGTGGCAGACATGGAGGACAGATCCTGCAGGAACAACCTCCGATTCCGGGGGATAGCTGACACTATCTCCACAGAGGTCCTCCCACAGTACCTCAAGCCCTATGTTCCATTCTGGCACCACAGCTCGAGGCTGCGGCCTGGACACTGGACAGAGTACACAGACTCCCTAGACCGGCCAGATTCATGGCGGATACGCCGAAAGATGTCATCGCACGCTTCCACTATTACAAATCAAAGGAAGCAATCCTGACCGCAACGAGGAAGATGGAACAGCTCCCAGAGCCGTACCAGGGAGTCAGTATCTATGCCGACTTATCAGCAGCCACCATGGCGAGAAGAAGGGAATTTATCAACATCAGTAAGACTCTACGCAATCACCAAATACCGTATAGATGGGGATATCCGACTAAATTATTAATATGGCACAAAGGCAAAACAGAAGCAATCCTGGAACCATACTTGTATTGAGAAGCTTAAATCCCCTAGAACAGGATGGCTCACCGATTTAATTTCCCAATAAAGGCTTAATTTCGGTGGAGACTCTCAACCCCCCCTTGCCCAAATTTGAGAGATGGCAATCTCCCATGTGGCAAACTATATCCCTGCGCACTATGGAGGAGTACCTAAGTTTTTCCCCTTTTAATTTAATTTTTAGTTTGATTCTTGTTATGAAATATGTGTTAACATGCTTAATGATGTTCCTTGATGTTATGTACCACATGATGTCCCAAACACAAAATCCACACACCACACGGGCTCAAATTAAGACTCCTCACATTCAATAAATTGAATATACACAAAAAATGTGGAATAAATGGCGCTCTGTGTTATAAATAGAAAGAAATCTAGTACAGCTGCTGTATACACTCTGTGGGTACTCCTAATTACCCACCACACATAGACAATCACCAAAACACAAAGAAACTTTTTGATTTGGATGATGTTACCACCATCCAAATCTAAAGTACTTAAAGTGAGTGCAGCACTATATAAGTGCTTAGGTAAGTGTGTTCACTATACACTTACCTAAGCACTTATATAGCGCTGCACTCACTTTAAGTACTTTAGATTTGGATGGTGGTAACATCATCCAAATCAAAAAGTTTCTTTGTGTTTTGGTGATCCTCACATTCAATACCCGAGCAACACTTCCACCCACCAATCTGAGGTACAGCCACTAAACGGATATAGTGAGCAATGGTATGGTAAGCCTTCACCCAACCATAGCCACCATGCTAAAAAAGTCCACAAACCCCCGGGTCTACATAACCAGGCTCACTGGTACGAATTACTAAAGCAATTATACACTCATACACCACAATGGCATTAGCAACGTTTAAAATTTACTCCCTCAATGTGAAGGGTCTGAATAGCCCACACAAGAGACGCCTTCTCACTCAAGATATGCACAAATCAAAAGCGGCAGCTATATGTCTCCAGGAGAAGCATTTTTGCACCTGCAAACCCCCCCAAATATACTCCAACCTTTACTCCCAAGCATTCCATGCCTACTCACCTCATAAATCAAGAGGAGTCGCCATTCTTTTTCACAAAGATTGTGTTTTCTAGGAAACTGGAATATACACAGACAAGGAAGGTAGACTGTTGATCCTGGTAGGGAACCTAAACGTTATGATGATTACACTGGTCTCACTATATGCCCTTAATGAGGCCCAAATTGCGTTAATTTGCAAAATCCTGAAACAAATAGATAAAATAAGACAGGGCCACACAATTGTTTGTGGGGATTTCAATTGCACCCTGAACTCGACATTAAACTGGAACACAACAAGCCCCCTACCACAAGCGCAAGCGCAAACAGCATCGAATTAAGCAAATTGTTGTTTAACAACAACCTCTATGACACCTAGAGGTCTATGTACCCGAAAGAGAAAGATTACACCTACTTCTCACAGATACATAGAACAAACTCAAGAATAGTTAACATGGATGAGGTACAGATAGGGCAGAGGACGTGGTCAGACCACGCTCCGCTGACAATTACCTTCAGGTCCCTCCACCAAGCAAGGGGCAGAGGCAAATGAAGACTTAACGAGAGCCTATTAGACGACTCACAGGTGCTAGACATCATATCTAGAAAAGCGTCCGAATATTTCACCCTTAATGCATCAGACTCCATCCTGATTCAAACTATATGGTTCGCACACAAGTCGGTTCTGCAAGGCATAATCATAAGAGAAGGATCCAAACATAAAAAAAGTACAAACGATAACCACAAGCTCTTACAGCAAAAATTTATATCCCTTGAAACACAAAACAAATCCAACCCATCAAAAACACTGACATCACAAATCATTGACATACAGAGGGAGTTACACGCCCTGGAACTCTTAACCACCGAAAGATGGATGAGATCCCTCAAAATCAGGTATTACACACAAGGGAACAAAGTGGGCAAAGCACTGGCCAACAGATTGAAAACCAGACAACTACAAACCAAAATTCCCTACATTGAATCTCCCACGAAAGGTAGATTATACAACCTCTTAGACATTGTCAATGAATTAGCACACTACTACGATAAGCTATATAATCTGAAAAACGACTCCACAATACCACACCCCAATATTAAAGACATTGAAGCCTTTTTGAAAGATAGTTCTCTGCCTAAACTCTCACGACAAGCGTGCTAATAATTAGATGACCCATTCACAGAAGATGAAATTCATAAAGTCATTCCATCCCTGCCTAAACATAAGGCGCCTGGCCCAGACAGGCTTTCTAACTATTACTACCACCTCACTGGTTTGGTGTCTGGTGAACAGGCGGGATTTGTCCCCGGCAGACAAGCAGGGGACAACACTAGACACTTTATCAATTTAATCAATTGGGCCAAAACCAGCAATCAAACAGGTGTAGTTCTTGCGCTAGATGCCAAGAAGGCGTTTGATCGCCTGAGCTGGACATATATGGAGGCTACACTGCTCAAAATGGGATTTACACATCATACCTTGAGGGGAATTAAGGCTCTGTACCAGTCTCCCTCAGCAAGTCTTCAACTCTGGTTTCCTATCAGACAAATTCCATATTAGTAATGGTACGTGCCAGGGATGCCCACTGTCGCCACTGCTATTTATCCTCTGCTTAGAACCGCTTATACACCACATTAAACACAATCCAGGGATAGAGGGCCTGTGCACCCCAGCCGGGATCCACAAACTAGCTCTCTTTGCAGACGATGTGCTCGTATTCATCTCAAACCAAGTAAATTCCATCCTGAACCTGATGAATCTACTCCTACTATATGGACAAGTCTCATACTACAAGAACAACCTTAAAAAGACACAAGCACTGCCTATCAGCATTCCTGCCCACACATTGCAGACACTCAAATTACATCACCTCTTTGATTGGAGTAAAGTCTCCCTAAAGTACTTGGGAATAAATCTGAACAAGTCGACCCCTCAACTGACCCGAGAAAACCACATCCCGATGACCCACAAATTACAGGCACAATTAGATAAATGGCAAGATTTGGAAATATCATGGCGTGGTAGAGTGAACACCGTTAAAATGATGGCACTGCCCCATGTCTTATATTTATTTTGCACCATACCCATAGCGTTAAGTGACAAACTACTGCATAGATTCCAAAACATATTCAACGCACACATTTGGAAAAATAAACCACCAAGAATAGCTAGACGTCTAACGTGGCTATCCCCAGCTAAAGGCAGACTGGGCATCCCAAACATTAGAGCATATTACAGGGCAGCAGTCTTAGCTCAGGGGCTGGAGATACTATCCCGCACCACTAATCCACTATGGGCATCTCTAGAAAATGCTTGCATCCACCCCCACACAATAAAATCTACCATACAATCATTTACGAAATGGGACACAAACAAAACTTGTCCATTGAACAGCACGAGATTCTTAATAAAAAGCTGGAGGCAATGGTCTGGTTCACTCATAGGTACAAACAACATTTTATATTTTGCCCCCATACAAACAGTCACGGAGCTTTCTGATAATATCAATCTGACACCATGGCGACAAAAAGGTATACTATCAACATCACAGCTGTATACAGAGGAAGGCCTAAAACCATTCCCAACTCTTCAGAAGGAGTTTGCACTCCCCTCCAAAGACGTGTTCACATATATTAGAATTAAACATATTCTCCATACTCTACAAACCCATCATTGTGAGGAATCACAGTTGACAAGCTTTAGACTACACTGGATAGGGAAACGTCCGCAAGCAAAACCTTTGTCCTTGTGCTATTCAGCTATAAATGACAAAGATCCGCTACACAAACACAAATATATGGAAATGTGGTAATCAGAACTTAATATTAACATCCCTATCCCAATATGGTTACAAGCAATACAAACAACTAAAAAGGTATTTCATAGCCTGTCACAGTGGGAGGCATACTGTAAGATGATTATGAGGTGGTATTTAGTGCTGACCAGATTGGCAAGTATGTACACATCAGTCTCACATACCTGCTGGAGATGTGATCTCCACAGGGGCAACATGAGGCATATTTTCTGGGATTGCCCCCTACTAAGAGGGTTCTGGCTAACGATAGGGAAAGCTCTTGAGTTGATAACAAACCGTACCATCCCATACACACCAGAATGCTATCTGCTACATTTGTCCCCAGAACTGTTGTCGGACAAAATTAACCACGTTCTCATACACCTATTAACGGAAGCAAAAACTAGCATAGCTAGCCATTGGAAAAAGAAACACACCCCATCTCCACTAGAGGTCTGGAATAGAATTGAAAACATAGTTGATTATAAACGTATGGCGTACAAGTTGAAGGGCCAAACAGAAACATATACCAATAACTGGGCAAGTTGGCATACAGTCTATACAGTGGTGAAAAACCTCAAAAGTACTATCTAGTAGAGGCTGCTCCACCAGGCACAAGCATTGTTTAAGAGGCCATAACCATCAAGGGACACACACCCTTACCCAGTTAAATATCTCACTCACATATCTTGTTTCCTAAGTTACTTTGTTAAGAGTACATCTTAAGCAACAAGTTAAAATACCCCTTTGTTTCCCCCCACCTCCTAAACCCCTACTACCCTCCCCATGTTACAAACAGGAGCACGGTTCCCATATACAAATTAACACACTAGACAAATGTACCACGTATTCATCCATAACTCAAGAGGTTAATCTGAAAGTTAACAACAGCACCACCAAAAAAGATAACACTGTTAGAATGTCTGAACAATAATGTACAGCATACTACGTGAACTACATAACATGTATAAAATGACCAAAACCCAATGTATGTAATTATGTGTTATAAAAAAGTGTAACCATTCACCCTCACCCCTGTTTCCTTTCTGTACCCCACTGTTCTTTTTCTCATGCTAAAACTCAATAAAAATAAAACATTGAAAAAAAAATGCCCATAGGAAAGCATTACTTCTCACAGTGAGAATCGCGGAAGCGGCCTCTAGTGGCTGAATTAGGGAGACAGCCACTAGAGGCTGGATTAACCCTGCAGTGTAAACATAGTAGTTTATCTGAAACTGCTGTTTTTAGCTGCAGGGTTAAAGCTAGGTGGTCTGGCACAATAAGGTGGTCTGGCACCCAGACCACCTTATTGAGCTGAAGTGGTCTGGGTGCCTATAGTAGTCCTTTACCTGCCAATAGGTTGAAGCTGGTGAACATAAATTAAAAACAAAAACAAGGATCTGTTGCTGCTTTTCATCCAATCTCAGTCCGCATATGCAGAGATTCATCACTGATTTAAAAAAAAAAAAAAAGTTAAAATCCCCCAATTCTGTGTTCTTGGTAGGTGAAAATGTTGCAATCACATTCCCTCAATTTTGCTTAGCCTTACCACTTTGAATGGATAAACTGTCATTTTGCATTTTAATGAATAATCCTGTACATATAATGCACTTTTAAATTGATTAATTTACATACTGCAAATACATCAATTAAATAACTAATTATGTACTGCAAATACATCAATTAAATAACCAATGTTAATATCATGACAGGTCGATACTGTTTGATGTCCTTAAGCTTTGTCCTAATACATCAGCATTACATTACAAAAAAATCAATTCTGCATATCCAGATAAAAGGGGTTACATTGCATTTAATGTGTAACAAATATAACTAAATATTTGTGCAGCTGATTAAAGATAACAGGAAAAGTATTTTGCTTACTTTTTATCTATCATCAAAAAAATATTAGTGAAAGAATAAACAATAGTATTTTACTGCATTAACATAAAGAAATTAATGAATATTATTATTTTATTATTTATATAGCGACAACAAATTCCATAGCGCTGTACAATGGGTGGACTAACAGACACGTAATTGTAACTAGACAAGTTGGACACACAGGAACAGAGGGGTTGAGGGCCCTGCTCAATGAGCTTACATGCTAGAGGGAGTGGGGTATAGTGACACAAAGGGTATAAGTAGGGATAATGAAATAGGTTGCTAGAAAACTATTCACTGGGAACTTAGTAGGTTATTTTTGTCAGTTGCAGGAGAGAGGTCATAGGGGGGATCAAAACCCGTTAACAGCTTAGATGATATGTTTTCCTGAAGAAGTGTGTTTTCAGAGATTTTTTAAGGAGTGGAGACTGGGTAAAAGTCTAACAGAGAAGGGAAGGGAGATCCACAGAAAAGGTGCAGCCCTGGAGACGTCTTGTAGGTGAGCATCAGATGTGGGAGTACGGACAGAGGATAGGCGTAGGTCTTCGGCAGAGCGCACGGGCCTCGACGGGTCAGATCTGTATATTAGGGAGGATAGGTAGGTTGGAGCAGCATTTTGTAGGGACTTGTAAGCAAGCACCATAATCTTAAATTGAGCCCTATATCTAACTGGAAGCCAATATATGAATGTACCATAAATAAAAGATATGTACCATAAATAAATTAAACATATGTACTATAAAGAAATTAATAAAATATATGTACCATTTTAAAGTATGTCTCTCAATGGGAAGCCATTGATTGGCTGAGCTAACACTTCGCCAGTGCCCATCACCTCCTTCGGGGAAGTTGGTGTCCAGTATTAAGAACTCGTTATGGGGTACTCAGTAATCCTTTAATACTTGGGGTATAATGAGGCAAACACAGTGACTGACTTTATAAAATGTCTTTATTTTTAAATTTAGGTATGGTTCTTCAGATCTTCACACCAGGAGCATACAAACTAAGATCTGTGACTTTTAGAGCAAAGTTGGATTTATGTCTACAGCAGGACAAACTCCAGTTAACCCCTTAAGGACTGGACTGTTTTTGCGATGTTGTACATTTGCGACCAGGCATATTTTTACACTTTTGTGGTGTTTGTGTTTGGCTGTAATTTTTCGCTTTCTCATTTACTGTTCCCATACAAATTATATATTGTTTTTTTCAGGACAAAAGGGGCTTTCTTTACATACCATTATTTATATAATCTCATGTATTTTAATTTAAAAAAAATAAAAAAATATGATGAAAAATTGAAAAAATACATGTTTTTTGACTTTTACTTGAAAAATCTTTTACTCATCTACAAAAGCGAATGAAAAAAACTGCTAAATAGATTCAAAATTTTGCCCTGAGTTTAAAAATACCTAGTGTTTACGTGCTTTTTTGCTTTTTTTTGCATGTTATAGGGCTATAGGTACAAGTAGGATATTGCGGTTTCAAAACATACATTTTAAAATTTATCAATAGTGACATTGTAACACTATTATCTGTCATAAATCTCTGAATAACACCCCACATGTACATATTTTTTTTAAAGTAGACAACCCAGGGTATTCAATATGGGGTATGTCCAGTCTTTTTTAGTAGCCACTGGCCAAAGTAAGCATTCATATTTGTTTGTGTGTGAAAAAAGTAAAAAAACTAAATTGAACGCTAATTTTGGCCAGTGTTTGTGACCAAGTGGTTACTAAAAAAGACTGGACATACCCCATTTGCAATACCTTGGGTTGTCTTCTTTTGCAAATGGTATGCCATCATGGGGTAATTCTCATTCCTGGGCTACCATACGCTCTCAAAGGCAACGTAACCAACCTGGCCATTTTCAATGTAAAAATATTTGACCCATATATTTGACCTTGTAACTTTCAAAAATGCTATAAAACCTGTACATGGGGGGTACTGTTTTACTCGGGAGACATCGCTGAACACAAATATTAGTGTTTAAAAACTGGAAAACGTATCACAACAATTATATCATCAGTAAAAGTGCTGTTTGTGTGTGAAAAATGCAAATAAAGTAACTTTCACTGACAATATCATCGCTGTGATATGTTTTACTGTTTTGAATCACTAATATTTGTGTTCAGCGAAGTCTCCCGAGTAAAACAGTACCCCCCATGTACAGGTTTTAGGGTGTCGTAGAACGTTACAGGGTAAAATACAGTGCTAGCAAATTAAATTCTCTGGAATTTCGGCCTGGGTTGGCAGGCAGGTCCCTCAAATCAATAAAATTACTGAATTATGTAAAAATATTACATAAATACGCACGTAGAATTTAAATATATATGCATATTTATATATTTGAAGTCTACGTGTATATTTATATAATTATTTATGTAATTTTTTATATGGACATATGTATATTTCTTATTATTTTTATTTATTTTTATATACATAGATATATATACAAATTCATTCTAAGTGTATTTTGATATAAATATATATATATTAATTTTAAAATACAGTTAGAATAAAATTTCATATAGCTATATAATTTTTTTAAATTTTTTTATTATTATTTAAAAAAATTTTTATTTAATTTAAATTACTTATGATTTATATTTTATAATAATATATATATACAATATATATAGTTATTATATATATTATATATATACGTGTGTAATTTAATTATAAGTGTATTTTTATATTAATATAAGTACATATTAATATAAAAATACACTTAGTATGACATTATATATATGATATAGACATATATTATATAGATATAATATATGTCTATATATCATATATACACATATATAATTATTTATTTATTTTTTATTAACATTAACTTTATTTTTATTTTTGATTTTACATTAGCAGGGAGACTGCCTGTCAGCACAGACAGTCCCCCTGCAGGCAGCACTATGGACACCTATTGTGACCATGTGATTGCTGTGTTAAGCGATCACATGGCCACAGGGGTCCTAAATCAGTGTGGGGAGACTGTCTGGGCTGCAGGCAGTCTCCCCACAACCGGAGCCACGCTGATCGCTGCCGGGGGAACGACGGCGATCAGGTAAGTAACTAGGACCGTTAGGACGGTTCAGGACCGTCATCGGTCGGCAACGCAAAAATGCAGATGACGGTCCTGAACCGTCCTGGGTCGGGAAGGGGTTAAACCTATGTGAGTGGACACCAAAGATACATAATTAGTATTTTTACTTTATCGTTCGTTGAGAGGTTTTTTTTTAAATTTATTTATTCCTTGAGAGTGGTGTGTCATTGTCTGTCCCTTTACAAACCTCACAGGTTTGGTTAAGACTGTTGGATGAAGTGAGACTAAAGATTTAAATATAAACTGCAATACTGAATATTTTAGATGGTTCCACAGACATGGGTATTATCCTGGAGAAAATAGATAAAAGGTAGGGTACTGGAAAAAATAATACTTCTCTTCTCCAAATAAATCTTGGATATATCAGTGTAACGGCACCCTCAGCATAAAAGGGTTAAACCGCCATTTAGTAGATCTTCCCCTTCCAGAGACACAGGCACAGCTACTGCAGAACACCAATCCGCCGAACAGGAAACCATATGAATGCCGTAAACAGCCGAATAGGAAAAACCATCCAAATAGGTTTACACTCCTAGCAGTCGAACTGGAGCAGCATACAATAAATCCCCCCAAGAACGAGACAAAGCTCTGTGTTGAGGGTCAAGCAGTGAACAGACAGAGCTGTGGGTTTATTGTTCTTATATACACATTACTACCACCCACAAGGTTTTGGAAAACAACCAATAAACATGTACAATACACTCAGACACTCCCACACAAAACCCTCCCCTCTGCCTGTGATACAATT
>OW240915.1:251445765-251489474 GCA_933207985.1 Pelobates cultripes | reverse complement strand
TATACACCAGAACTGGTTCATTAAGCACTATAGTGTCCCTTTAAATATAATACAAACCTTTGTGCTAGAATAATCAGCATGGGTCCTCATATAAATGGATGCTCATTGAGAGTTGACATGCATTAATTTGAATTAATAAACCTTCCAAATTGTGGACTGCATAGAACTTTAATTAAAGAACAACTCCAGCTTCCATTAACTGTTCTGCTTTAAGAAGTTGTCATGGAGTAAGCAATCGGTTTGAAACACCTCACAAACGGAGACATTTCACTTGTTCACTTGCTACTTACACACGTGACTTAGTAGGCTGTAAATTCTAGGCAAAAATGACATCTGTTGTTGGCAAGTTCTGTGTGTTGGCGACAGACATAGTCAGCTTCTACCATTACAGGCAGAGCTGTGAGCACACCTGAAAGGGGATGCTTGTACGTCCCCTCCCTCCTTCAATTCATGCTGAAATATCAATAATTAAAAAATGTTTTTGTTTTCTAGAATTCCTACCTAAGTCCACCCCACACTCCCTCCCTTCCTTGGCTCAGAGAATATGCATGTTCTCTGAGATCGGTCCAATCAAATGCTTCGCTATGCTAGGCCAATAAATAAATACCAGATAGAGCACTCGGGGTGTTTTATTCTAAAACAATAAAGATTTAAACATAGTAATCACATTCACGTTGCAATGCATATTTCTTTCTAAAGATAGAGATGTGTACTCATCATTCACTACAACCTGTGTAATATTCATTAAAAAGTAATTGGAGGTGATTTGACAGATAAGTTGCATAAACATGGGCAGGGATGGTAGATAACTTGTTATCTCAAATAAAATGAAAAATGAATCAACTAAACCTAAAATGTTTAGTAAATTAACCCTTATAACACCTAAGGCCTGTAGTTATTTCTATGAAGGATTATTTAAGTAAGCAACAAAAAATTGAAAATTGTAAAGTTTAGACAAAAAGTGATGATTGAGAAAAAAAATATACATAAAAAACAGCTATAGTCACAACTTGGCTATTTTGCCATTCAATTTTCACTACTTACTACAGTTTGGTGTTTAGTGAATAAGCCCAGTGAGTTTTAGTAGGTTATCTGTCACTAAGATGAACTTAGACTGTTGTTCTTGCTTGGTCCTGTGTCCCCTTAATCGGGTGCAGAGCACTGTCCCTCAGTGCATGGAGTCATCATTAAGTGAGCACCAGGACCGCAAGGAAGCTCTTAAAAAGGTGTAGACCGCAATGACACCCATCAGACCACCAGGGATCCACCATACCTTCCACAGGGCCAACAAGAAAAGGTAAGCAGGAGGGTAAAGAAGTTTAAGCATGCGTGGGATAGGCATAAGGCTATCCTAACTATAAGATAAGGCCAGGGACTAATGAAAGTATTTAGAAAATTGGGCAGACTAGATGGGCCGAATGGTTCTTATCTGCCGTCACATTCTATGTTTCTGTGTTTCTATGTCTGAAAACATACACAACACTCATCTACACTCATCCTCCCCTACACACATATAGAAAACACATAACAACCATACACAGCACTCATCCAGCACCCACAGGCACACTCGCCTCATCCTCACACAACACTGACATAAGCAGAGTCAGGGCTCTAGGAAGGGAACCCAATCTGGCACCCAGAATAGGGCATCAGGTGATCTTAACTGGCTCTAAGTCCACCATTTTATTTAATTGTTCTAGGAAATACTAACTCAGAATCAGTTTGCCACTGCTGTTATAACCAGGATTCATGGGTGTTAAACTAGCAAAATGTCATGTTCTTTTATTAGTTCTAAGTTGGTGTAATTATGCTTGGCACTCTAACACCGTCATGATAATAGAGTAAGCATGTGCCTTTATAGCAGGGGAGATCCCCAGTCGTGGTAGATTTAGTTCTACAACATTTAGGAAACTACCTATTGGGCACCCTTGTTCATAGCATTATCGCTCTAGAAAGCAAACCTTCCAACTGGCCAAATCCACTGACTTAGGGCCCCTGTCCCACTTCACACACTCCTCCATTCTGGATAACCTTCAACTAAACTGTGCAACTATCAATGTATTTTTTTCCTGAAGCTGAATTCAAAAATACATTTCTGTAGAATATATAAAGCATTGGTCTTGTCTTGTCAGCTTGCTAGCTATGTGAACTCATAATTAATTAATGAAAAGCAAAGGTATCAGATACTCAGAACGTATTCAGTAAAGAAAGCAAATTCCTTCAGGACCAGTGTTAGGCAAAGCCCTTGTTACTGTAAAAGTTATTTCAAAAATGGTAAACGGTATAAATCATAATTAATTAGCCACATCGGCATTTATATTTGTGTAGGATTCACAGCATGACTGTCACTTTGTACCCAATTAAAAGTATTGCAATGTTCCACTCTGCACCCAATGATCTAATTTACGTTTTTCCCCCCTCTTAATAAGAAATGAATTGCCAGCTTTCCATTACAGAGATGTATCTTAATAATTTGCTTCTATGTACTGCTTTAAGTTCCTTGTGTGGGAGATTTATAATCAGGAGATGACATATTCTTGGCTCAGAATGCTGACTGGCCAGGATTTCAAAAACATAAGTAAACTAGCAAATTACTGCTTAGCTAGACATTTCCTATGTTTTAGAAATGGCCTAGCCGGTCATGTTGGCTGGGGTATGAATGTCATCACTTGTGATCAGGCGTACATAGAATCCATTCTATTACGTACTGTGCAATACTAAATAACCAAATATCTGCAGTAATGCTAAAGAACACTTTGCTAGATTTGAGCACATGGAAAAAAATTGGTTTGGTGACTCAAAATGTTTGTGTAAAAAAATACTGTCGACATTAACAAAGTCCCTGGAGTGCCACAGTAGGTATTTGGAGACTTCTAGTGCAAGATTTTGGGATTGTTGTAATATATATCTTTTACAGTACACAGATAAGAACATTACCCATATTAAAAAAAAAAAAAAGGAGAAGTAAAAAATCTTTGTATATTAAAATATTGGAACACATTAACAAGTCCTCCTGGTTGTCAGCTTGATGTTTGCGGTGGCGTTCTTAAATCGATTCATAATGTACTGAAGTCTCTTGAAATAGCCACTTTTATGAATTGGGACAATGGTGACCTCCTATTAATCCATTAGCACTTCAGCAAGCTGAGATGACTCTCTCAGCCAATGAATGAGCAGCAGGAATTACCGCGGAATGGTGCCATGGTACTCCTAACAGAATAACCACTACAGCAGGCTGTAGTAGTTATGATGCTTGGAGTACCAATATGGAATCTGCTAGGAGTCTCAAGAATCTTCCTACATGGAGTACTAACACGAGGCCACTACTGTGCAATATTGAGTTCTTAGCATGCAATGTTCACTTGTAAGCCCATAGTGTGCCTTGTAGAGCAGTATTCAAACCACAGAATTTAATGTTTATCATTCAGTCCACATAGTGCTTTGTAGGACAGTTTCCAGTCTATATTTTCTACCCAGAGATAGCTTAGCTATATATGTTGCTAATAAAACATTATTATCACTCCTCACTTTTAGCACTAAATTCTAGGAAACATTGGAACGCTTTGGTATAGGAGTATCATCTGTAGCTCTTTGACTGGGACTATGAAAGGCCAAAATAGGTGGGCTCTATCCAAAATATAATACATAATTAACTTGTCTGGTATTTTAACTATACTGCTTCTGTAGTCTTTTATGCTCCTGGTTTAGGTTTATCCTAAAGTGGTATAAATGAGCGAAAACATGTCTGAGATGTCTTGGGAGTAAGACTTCCCACTACACAAGCTTCGCAAATAGCACTGTCACTTTCTTGGGTCTAAGCATTTTTTTGCAAGGCGACACCCAGAAAGAGGGGGAGGAAGGTACTTTCAAGGAGGCACCCAGAAAGAGTGGGAGGAAGGTAGATACTTACATGAACTTCTTGACCCTTAGAGCTGCCATCTTTTTTCTCTTCATCCAAGTCTTATATATGTATGCTCAGGATACACACCATGCAACAGTGCAAAAAAAGAGTCTATGGAAGATCCTGCAAGCAATGGCTGATGGCAGAATGTGGCAGGTGAAGCTCGTCCAATTGCCACCATCATTTTGCATCCTTCATAAGACAACCTATTCTACATATTCGGGGTTCATTGACATTTCAGTAAAATTCCAAAGTAGTCTTTAAGAGATTTTCATAAAGATTCTATCGTTATGAAAAACTCAAAACTGGCAGTGCCGCTTTAAGAAACCACGATAGTAAGCTCTGCTGAGCAGGGCCGTCTTCACTTCATTTCTGTTCAAATTAAATTGTTTACTTGCTATTTAATATCCCCATTGCTGTTTAATATACCCATTGTAAAATTTAAATTGCCGCGGAACATGTAAGCTCTATAATAATGATAATTTATTTAAATAGCTTAGACCTACTACTCACTTTGACAGAGAGCATAATACGCAAGTTAAAGAAGACAGCGCGCAGACTTACAGTCTAATACACAATATAATGATATCTTTAACGCGTCTTGGAATGATTATAAGAAAATTACTGTCATTTTATGGGAGATACACAATGTGCGGCATCAAGAGATTAGATGCAGAGACATCATAATGCTTTACTATGTAAAAAAAAAAAAAAAAAAAAAAGGTGAATTATCAAAATGTTTATGTAGTTATTTTCCTAGAGTTATAGCTCATACTCCTGTATATTTACAGATTAAAGTGGTGCATCCTGGATGAAATCCTGATCGTTAACTTATTTAGTAGGCATACAATTTAGTACTCAGCAGTAAAATAAAGTGAGATAAGAACAGTTGTCGTGTATTGTATTAAATCCAACAGAGTGCATATTTGTCAAATGTCCCAAGTCCACAGGTGCCAGAATTAAAGAGAACTGAATTCAGGAAGTTTCCCATTCCTCATTAATTGGCGCTGGAAGAGAAAACCAGTCTGCATTCCAGAAATATTGGCTTATTATATGAAAATTCAGCACAGCTCAACATTCATAAAACAGATGACCAATCAACCAAGTGGAAACGCCACTTTTGAAGGAAAGATCTTCTTCAATGCAGATTTATAGCATTATCGTACTAAACAACAAACTATAAACAATGAAAACAAAAAACATTTTCTTTAATTTGCGTGACCATGTATTTTAGGGGTTTCTTCACTAAACCGTGAAAAACAGGTAGTTGTCTGGCTAAATCACAATTCAATGGTCAACTCAACTTCTACAAAACAAATCTTGTTTTTGGCATTTACAGTTCTGTTAAATTATCTCTGAAATGTGGGTCAAAATGATTAGCATGGCTTATATCATTTGGACAAATCTCACTCCCCCCCACTCTCCCCCAATTGTTGGTATAAATTAAAGGAACAATGTAAGCACCATAACAACTGTAGCCATCTGTAGTAGTTATGGTGCCAGGAATGTCATGTTGCCATCCTATGATGAGAGGTCACACCATTTAGTTGCGGTATCATGGTCGATATCACACAAACAGAACAAAAGATACATACAATAAACAAATGTTATCACACACAGCTTTCCATAACTAGAGTTTATATAAATATATAGTGGAGTTTCTTTTCTACTAATCCGTGCAAGATTAGTAGAACAATGGTAGATTTGATAAGAATGTTGTAGAGTGGTATCTGAGCTGAAAAAAGTCCTAGAGAATTCATAGAGAAATATGTCTAGTAACAGTCCATGGACCAGTGAATCTAGAGCTGTAGATCAACACAAAACAACCACTGTCAAACATGATACCTTTTTCTTTTTACCGGGGATGAATGGATTAAAACAACTATTGAAGATTTCTTAAGATATACAGATTTTCTGCTACCATCACTAGAGACAAATTTAGCAGACAGAACCTTGTCTACATACAAGACTTCACCACCAAATAACTACACTTCCATTCCAATGTGTTGAGAATAAACCACAACTCACTTTGTTTAAGTGTGTTGCTATTAATATTTATGGTTCTTATATCTACCAACAAGTAGTCCAGTTTTGAAAGTGTGATTTTAATTCACCATATTTGTTTTAATAGGAAAATAACAAAAAAACTTTAGCTTAATAAAGCGGTTTTGGTGTATATATCATATCCCTGCAGTCTAGCTGCTCAATTCTCTCTCTGCCATTTAGTAGTTATAGCACTTTGTGTATACAGTCTTAGCCACACCTCCCCTGGTTGTGAGCAACAGAGCTCCCTATACACTTCCTGTAAAATTAGATTTCATTTTTAACTTAATTTTTGCACAGTGTGATTCATTGAGTATTTCTTATCTCCTGCTCTATTAATAGCCTAAGTGAGTCAAAGCCAGGGTAGGCCTGGCTAGGGCTGCATCAACAGAAACAAGATTTAACTAATAAAAAGCAGATAATTGAGCAGTGAGACTTCATGAACAGTACACTAAAACTGAACCATTAAGCTAACTTTGATTTAGTGCTTAAAGTTTTTTAAAGACCATGTTTGTCATTAGGTTAATACATACCTCTCAACACTGGGAGGCATGAGAACAGTACGGGTGGGTATGCTGGAGGGGGGATATCTCCAGCGACACATCCTGTGTCATTCATAATGGGCAGGCCTATCTGGAAAGGGGCAGGACCATGCAGTCTGTGCTACTGAAGGGCTCTCTGGAGGGCCATATAGCCCTTGCTCAGCTCAATGCTATTATACCATAGCATGTGGCAAACACATCTTTTTGGTTAAGCCATAGTAACTAATAACGGAAATTTAGGTGGGATACAATCCTCAAATGAAAAAGATGTTTTGTTTTTCAAGTTAACATGGGTCTGCACAGGCTAATGGTGACATAAAGGCTACAACTTAATGTATGTATTTTCTCTTACTTTTACTGTTATAAGGGATTTGTTAGAGTCAGCAGGCTACACAGGGTGGACTCATTTGTCTCTCTGCATGACAAGCTCACATACTTTATCACAATTATTTAACAATTTCTCAAACATATTCAATGCTTTTAAAAAGCACCCAAATACCAAACTTTGATGTAGAATACAAATGTTTACACTGTGCATGTTGGAGGTTTGACTTGCATTGCACTTTGACGTTTAATACGAATATTCTACATGTAATTTTAAACAAATAGTTTCCTGTGCCTCCCCTCCACCCCCCCAAAAAAAGAGAAAATCCAGAAAAAGCTAAATCTGCCACAATCTTAATGAGGAAAAAAACCCAAGACATTTATTTCAATCAAACAACCAGAGTAAAAAGTGCAAACAGTGGGACAAACTGAATGGCAAATGCTTATGTGTTTCAAATCACTGATGCACTGCCTGAGATGCCTCTTAATGCAACATAAAATGTGATAATATGTAACGTTATGGCATGACTGGGAGCTATAGAGTCATGTAGGCAATAAAAAAAAAAAAAGCCTTGTATCTATCAAGTTCAGCCTTTTCAACCACTGCTGTTGATCCAAATGAAGGCAAAAAACACAGTTTGAACTGTTTTCCAATTTTGCAACAAACTAGGAAATAAAATTCTCCTCAACCCCAGAATGGCAGTCTGATCTCTCCTTGAGTAAAGGAGCTGTTATACCCCACATATTAAAAATTATATCCCTGAATATTGTGTTTTTACAAAATAAAACTTCCAGTTGCTGTTTAAAAATCTGTATAGACTCTGATAAAACCAGCTCTTCAGGCAGAGAATTCCACATCTTTATTGTTCTTATCATACCATTTCCTTTGCCTAAATCTCTTTTCTTCCAGTCTAAATGGATAAACTTATGTCCTATGAATTATGCTATTTATAAACAGATTTCCAGACAAAGGTTTGTATGGTATCTGAATAAATTTGTATGATGTTATCATTTCCCCTCTGAGGCGCAGTATTTCTAAAGTAAACAGATTTACATGTGTTAGCCTTTCTTCACAACTACAATCTTCTATTCCCCTTACTAATTTTGTAGCACGTCTCTGTAAGGGAGGGGGGAAAAGGAGGGGGAGAGGAGGGGTGGAGTTGGAGGGGGTGGAGAGGGAGGGGGGGCCCAGTTTCGCACCAGGGCCCCATGGATTGTGTGTACGCCACTGCCCTATCAATGGCGGAACTATGGTTGTGAGTATGACTGGACCCTCTGCATTCTGCCTGTCACAGGGAGGACAGAGGCAGTGGCGAGGAAGCACTGAAGTACCTGCTCTTCGCACTGGTACCTCACACGGTCTGAACTTAGTGCATTGATTCCAGGAGCTGAGATATGATGTCACTCCAGCATCACAAAATGGCGCACATGGGGCCAGTGAGGAAGAGCATTAAAATCTGAGCTGCCCCTCTAGACCCCAAGGAGAGGACTCACACCAGACTGGATGCTACTCAAAAAAATAAATACACAAATAACATTAATTTGTGAGAGACTGTGTATATGTGTGTTTGTCAGTGAGTGTCAAATCAATGAGAGTGTGTCTGTCCATGTTTGTGTCTGTATACATGTCACTTTGTGTATCTGAGAATGAGTGTCTGTCAATGTGTGTCATTGAGTGTGTGTATGTCAGTGAGAATATGTGTGTTGGTTAAAACGTTGTGTGGCAATGACTGCGTGTGTATCACTGAGAGCATGCATCTTTCAGTGAAAGTGTGTGCTAATGACTGCATGTCATGTCAGTGAGTGTATGTCAGTGTGAATCGGTGAGAGTGTAAGAAGGCCTTTCTCTGATTCTTGCACTGGGGCACTGTGATTCCTAGTTACGCCCCTATTTATAGCTAAGGTAATGTTTCTAAAGCAAAAACTTTGTTTTATGTGAGAATTCCAGGAAATGTAGGAGCCAAGATTAGACATAACTAGCTGTTTGAGAAGATGTTGGTAAGCCTGCTGAGATGTTAAAAGTTGTTTTGTTTTTCTCCTCTAAGAAATGTGTAAAAGTAGCAATGAAAACATCATTTAGCAATGACCTTTTTGGTAGAGCTAATGCTTTTAAGGTTAAAAATTAAGCACTCACTCTAACTATATAGTACAAAGGGCATACTTTAGTCTAGGTGCCCCGAGACAGACAGACAGACAGACACACACACAAATACATTCCTAATCCCACGCTAAATTTTAGCAAGAGGTTTAAAGTGGTTAGAAATATGTATAACAGATCTATATCCACAGAGGAAACATGCAGCAATAAAAGACACCAGAATGAAATCATAACTTTAGAGAACCTTTTCCTTGATGCTCTGGTAGCTCATTAAATATGTCAAAGATAAACAAGTACGGTGGAAAGCTAGCTTTCTGGTGTCTTATACATGAGCAACACTTTTTTTATAGAAACATTACCCGGTGGTTCTAATTCCCTCTTGACAACTGAGCTCTGGCAGAAGTGTTTGTAAACGCCTACACTTATACACCCACTCACCTTTGAGACCTGCCAATAGGTTATGGAGAAAAAGAACAAAACAATTGCTTGAAGAGATCATTTTCAGCCTATGTTATTCAATCCCAGGTGTTCAGCTGTTAAATTCAGTGGGAGGATAGGGAATATTCATTTTGGGGACCGAATGGCTGGACCCACGGGCAAGAGGATCACTTAGTTTTCCAGATCACAACAAACTTTTTACAGTAACAGAAAACCGTCACACCTCAACATCTTGGAATGCACGTGGAAGACTGCTGTGTCTTACGGAGCTATATAGAGGCAGGTATGCTTATTTAATAAAGAACATACATATATAACAACAAAATTGAATAAAAAGAATATAGTCTGTAAATAAGTATTTCAAATGCTTCTATCATATTTATAAAAAAAAATTAGGGTTTCGGCAACCAATCCGTCCTTCCACCCGATTGACCGGCTAAACACCTCTCCTCCCAGAGTGCCAATTGGTGCAAATTGGTTTGCGCCCTTTCTAATGATTGGCCGCCACCGCGTAGTTTAGGCGTGAAATATGAATCCACCGGCCGAAAACAAGTGATTCTATGGAGTTATTTTAGGGTATGTACAGAGCCTCAAGCCCACACTTTGTACGACGATTTCCCGTGCTCTGTACATCCGATAGCTCTGCAATTTGCAGGAATCATAGCTGGGACCAGGAGCTATTTGGGGATGTATTGCATGTGGGGGTGCATTACTGTATGGTGAGTATTTTTGGGCATTTTGTGTGTTCAGCTTCCTGTGTCCAGGAGATACCATTATCTCCCAGACACAGCGATGCTGGGGTGGGCTTATTTTTTGTGTTGCTGTAAATGGAGACCCCCTGTGGGGGTCTGTGCATAAATACTGTGTATCATCCTTCACTAAGTCTCGACTAGTGTTTGGGTGATACCACGATTGCCCTTCTGCAAGCGACTATAATCACTGGCTAGCAGCTATAATCACTCTAGGAATGAGCACAACATGGAAGGGCCGACCACAGGCGGTAGTAACCCATTCTCGAGAGGGTATACCGTCACACCTTTAATTTATACAAGTGCCATTTCCTACGGAACTCAAAAGAGGACACACTCTTCACATATAAATCGCTTAAGCAAACTAGAGTGCTTTAAGGGACAGGCATCTGAAACCCTAGACCCCCAGATGTTGCTGAACTGCTGGGAGTTGTTGGCCATCAACACCTGGGAGATGCCTGCATAAAGTGATATCACTGGGGTTCCCCTTGCTGAGAGATCCTTAAGGAATATGAAAAACAACTTCCATTCACTTAAAATGAGAGCTAGATCAATCCTTCAGGTGGCTAAGCAGACTTCTCCATAACCTACAAAACTAAGCAAATTGCGTGTAAATTCATATCGTATGCACATGCTCAATAGTCTCCTTAGGCAAGTGAAAAAACAGCAATTGGCTGACAAAAACTTGGACAAAAGTGGACATTTAAAGACAATGAATCATGTTTTGTGTGTGTGTCTATATATAAATATTCATACATCCCAACATTGGGAGCTTATGAGATCGGGTGGGATGGCAGACCTGAGGGGATGACGCAAGTTGCATCAGTAGAGATGCCATAATGGGCAGGCCTGCCCAAACAAAAAAAGGAAGGGCCCATCTACTGTAGGGGTCTGTTTAGCTGGCCCTCAGCCTACAGGATACATAGAGCATTACTGAAGCACTCTCTGCAGGATCCCTGAGTCTGTGCACAATGTAATGTCTAGAGCAGCAGGAAATGCTAGCAGAATGCTTGGTTGTATAGGGAGAGGTATTAGCAGTAGAAAGAGGGAAGTGCTCATGCCATTGTACAGAACACGGGTGAGACCTCACTTGGAGTATTGTACACAGTACTGGAGACCGTATCTTCAGAAGGATATTGATACCTTAGAGAGGGTTCAGAGAAGGGCTACTAAACTGGTTCATGGATTGTGGGATAAAACTTACCAGGAAAGGTTAAAGGATCTTAACATGTATAGCTTGGAGGAAAGACGAGACGGGGGGATATGATAGAAACATTTAAATACATAAAGGGAATCAACACAGTAAAGGAGGAGACCATATTTAAAAGAAGAAACACTACCACAACAAGAGGACATACTTTTAAATTAGAGGGACAAAGGTTTAAAAATAATATCAGGAAGTATTACTTTACTGAGAGTGTAGTGGATGCATGGAATAGCCTTCCAGCTGAAGAGGTAGAGGTTAACACAGTAAAGAGGTTTAAGCATGCATGGGATAGGCATAAGGTTAGATAAGATAAGGCCAGGGACTAATGAAAGTATTTAGAAAATTGGGCAGACTAGATAGGCCGAATGGTTCTTATCTGCCATCACATTCTATGTTTCTAATGATGCTCTTGTGTAGTTTAGCCTGAGGACAGACCCCCGGTGTCCCCGGACAAAAGGGAACTAAATCATGATGGTGGGACAAGAATCCAAATTTAGGACGGTCCCGACCAAAATTTGGATTGTTGGGGGGCCTGTATATTTGGTACTAAAGTTGAAAGTGAGAGCAAAACATGATAAAACTTCTTACAAATTAATTTAAATTAAAAAATATACTATTGCATCAGACCTCAGTAAAAGTCTGCCTTGAGCTTAGAAATTCTACAAAATCACGTTTCCACAATTTGCCCAGAATCCCTAGCTTATCATGAAAATGAGCACAGACAGGTATAATTTTTCATTAATTTTGTATTTCTTCAGAAACCCTTAGCAATAGAGCACCGCTTTAAACAGCATTTTAAAGCAAAGCATGGGGTGTGAACCAAAATGATCATATTGTTTTCTAGTCTTTGGCCTTGTGACGATAGTGACCATTACCAGGTTCTTAAGATGGACACTTTATGTAGGTCTCACACTATTCTTATGTTTTCAGCTTGACAAAGATCTCAGTGGAGATTGAAACATTGCTTAATTTGCCTGTGATTCCAATACAGCTGCTGCACAAGTGACCTTGAGTGCATGAACTATACTGTTTTTCTATTGCACGGATAAGAAGGAAGCCAACCCCAGTTCTGCAAGATTCAAGTGTGCAGATTCCTTCTTTTGGTTACAATATTCTTATGTTTAAGTCACCCAGAGCCAATATATAGGTGCAGGGAATGTATAATGTAATTGTTTGTTGTTAAATGTTTTATGGGCTCTACTGTCCTGCTGATGCGCTCAACCGACTAGGTGTATTTGGCTGTGGAGTCTGTACACTGCCATCTGTTGATTGTGAGGATCTTGAAACCGCTATATGCATTACCTGAATAGCAAGGCTCGTTAATTTGCATATTCAGGTAGATTTTCATTTTTATTATGATTTCTGCAGGCATGGGAGATATTTTGTGTTTGTTATTGTCTTCCCCTTCGCTTTATAAAAGTGTTGTGTTATTATGAGTTTCTGTATGTTTTCCCATATGATTTGGTTATTTGTATTAGATTGAGTATGTCACAGTAAGTTTAATGTAACGTGCTATGAGCTAGTCCTGAGTAAAAATAAAGCTGATGTGTTTGCTCCATTTGGAACTTTGTGTTCTGGTTAGTTTAATTGGGGAATACCAGTAAAAGAGTCTTCAGACCTGTTGGCTGGCTGTTTGGTCCCTGGATGCGGGACACATTAAATAGGCAGTAGCAGATCACAGTGTAGGCAGAGGTGTGGATACCTGCCTGGGAGAGGAGCTGAAAAGGCAAAGGCAGAGGGGATGACACTTACCTGGAAGGAAAGGGCTACAGCCTGGTCCAGGGTGGAAGAAGTCCTCAGCAGGGTCTCTGACAGTAGCCAAGACGAAGACTTGGCGGAGGTACTCGGAGTACTGGAGCTCCGTAACAGGTCATTCTGAGACTTTTCACAAGGTTTTCTATACAAGGTCATCAATGTATAAAACTAACAAGAATATGCACATAAATCATCATAGCTCCATAGGCAAAATCAGCCTTTATTTTAGCCATGCTCACAAACGGGTTTTTTTCCGCCAAAGCCTCAGACACCACAGAACCTACTTTACTACTTACATAAGGGATAAACACCCTAAAAGGCTTTGCTATTTCTTTTAATGAAAAATTTAAGTCTGCCCAATAAAAAAAAAAAAAAAGATTTAACTACTGCTGTTTCAAGTAAAAATAAAAAATAAACATACAGAACACATACTGAACAGAACACTAGCAAATTAAAACTCACAGAATTAAGCTTTTTGTGCAAGCTCCCACTACTCTTGAGCAGCAGCAATGACCATGGTATACATCTGCTTAAATACATAGAACAATAACAATTTAATGTTAATTGTGCAGGCAATTTTTCTTTGGTTTTGTTCTATGTATGTGGGCTAAAGATAAACAATGCTGCCTCCCAAGAGTAGTGGGAGTTTGAATGCCTGGCATAATTCTGTGTTTTTATGTGCCTCTGTATTACCCAGCCATGTTATAGTGTTGCCACCCACCCTGTGTGTGTCCTATTATGGCATAATAAGTGTGTAGGGGTTCATAAGAATACTCCTTTCTGTCTGAGATTGTTGCCTTTTAGCTGAAATCAGCAAGGTGAATTGTTAATGTAGAACTCCCCTTTTATTACAATAATATATAAGGCACCAACAAATTCAGCAGTGCTGTACAATGGGTGAACTAGAAAACAAGTAGTTACAAGAACACAAAGTGGGCTAACAGGAACGGAAGGTGCTGATGGCCCATTCCAAGGGGAAACTGCTATGTTTACATTGCAGGGTTAATCCAGCCTCTAGTGGCTGTCTTCCTGACAGCCGCTAGAGGCGCTTCTGCGACGCTACATGCGAAAATCACATTCAGCGTGCAGAACGTCCATAGGAAAGCATTGAGAAATGCTCTTCTATGGACTGTTTGAATGCGCATGAGGCTCTTGCTGCGCATGCACATTCCGCTCCACTTGGGAGCTGACGTCAGCGGGGGAGGAGAGGTCACCAGCACCAAGAGAGCCCGGCACTGGATTAAGGTAAGTGGCTGAAGGGGTTTTAACCCCTTCATCCCAGCGGGAGGGGGACACGAGGTCTGAGGTTTTCCTGACACTATAGTAATCCTTTAATATCTTCATCTTCTTCCCTAACCACGATCTCTGCTTCACCCACATGCTTTCAATTACCTCCACATTAACTCAAAACAGTGTCCCATACGTGTTGTGTCTCAGTTGCCACATTTTAAGAAACCTCTATCTCCTTTTGTAACTCTACTGCCTGTCATCATTTTCTCAAAATCCAAGAGTCAAACCCAATTAGTCACACAATTCCATCTTTATAGCTTTTATTTCCTCACCTTATGTTATACAGGGGATACTTGAAAAATTAGAATATTGTGCAAAAGTTAATTTATTTCAGTAATGCAACGTAAAAGGGGAAACTAATATACAGTTGCAAGAAAAAGTATGTGAACCCTTTGGAATGATATGGATTTCTGCACAAATTGGTCATAAAATGTGATCTGATCATCATCTAAGTCACAACAATAGACAATCACAGTCTGCTTAAACTAATAACACACAAATAATGAAATGTTGCCATGTTTTTATTGAACACACCATGTAAGCATTCACAGTGCAGGTGGAAAAAGTATGTGAACCCTTGGATTTAATTACTGGTTGAACCTCCTTTGGCAGCAATAACTTCAACCAAACGTTTCCTGTAGTTGCAGATCAGACGTGCACAACGGTCAGGAGTAATTATTGACCATTCCTCTTTACAGAACTGTTTCAGTTCAGCGATATTCTTGGGATGTCTGGTTTGAATCGCTTTCTTGAGGTCATGCCACAGCATCTCAATCGGGTTGAGGTCAGGACTCTGAAGGACCACTTCAGAAAGCGTATTTTCTTCTGTTTAAGCCATTCTGTTGTTGATTTACTTCTATGCGTTGGGTCATTGTCCTGTTGCAACACCCATCTTCTGTTGAGCTTCAGCTGGTAGACAGATGGCCTTAAGTTCTCCTGCAAAATGTCTTGATAAACTTGGGAATTAATTTTTCCTTCGATGATAGCAATCTGTCCAGGCCCTGACGCAGCAAAGCAGCCCCAAACCATGATGCCCCCACCACCATACTTCACAGTTGGGATGAGGTTTTCATGTTGGTGTGCTGTGCCTTTTTTTCGCCACACATAGTGTTGTGTGTTTCTTCCAAACAACTCAACTTTGGTTTCATCTGTCCACAGAATATTTTGCCAGTACTGCTGTGGAACATCCAGGTGCTCTTGTGCAAACTGTAAACGTGCAGCAATGTTTTGTTTGGACAGCAGTGGCTTCCTCTGTGGTATCCTCCCATGAAATCCATTCTTGTTTAGTGTTTTACGTATTGTAGATTCGCTAACAGGGATGTTAGCATTTGCCAGTGACTTTTGTAAGTCTTTAGCTGACACTCTAGGATTCTTCTTCACCTCATTGAGCAATCTGCACTGTGCTCTTGCAGTCATCTTTACAGGACGGCCACTCCTAGGGAGAGTAGCAGCAGTGCTGAACTTTCTTCATTTATAGACAATTTGTCTTACCGTGGACTGATGAACAGCAAGGCTTTTGGAGATACTTTTATAACCCTTTCCAGCTTTATGCAAGTCAACAATTCTTAATCGTAGGTCTTCTGAGAGCTCTTTTGTGCAAGGCATCATTCACATCAGGCAATGCTTCTTGTGAAAAGCAAACCCAGAACTGGTGTGTGTTTTTTATAGGGCAAGGCAGCTGTAACCAACACCTCCAATCTCATCTCATTGATTGGACTCCAGTTGGCTGACATCTCACTCCAATTAGCTCTTGGAGATGTCATTAGTCTAGGGGTTCACATACTTTTTCCACCTGCACTGTGAATGTTTACATGGTGTGTTCAATAAAAACATGGCAACATTTTATTCTTTGTGTGTTATTAGTTTAAGCAGACTGTGATTGTCTATTGTTGTGACTTAGATGATGATCAGATCACATTTTATGACCAATTTGTGCAGAAATCCATATCATTCCAAAGGGTTCACATACTTTTTCTTGCAACTGTATGAGATAGATGCATTACATGAAAAGCAAGATAGTTCAAGCCGTGATTTGTCATAAGTGTGATGATTATGGCTTACAGCTCATGAAAACCCCAAATCCACAATCTTAGTAAATTAGAATATTGTGAAAAGGTGCAATATTCTAGGCTCACAGTGTCCCACTCTAATCAGCTAAGTAAGCCATAAAAAACGGAAAAGGGTTTCTGAGCCTTTAAATGGTCTCTCAGTCTGGTTCAGTAGGAATCACAATCATGGGGAAGACTGCTGACCTGACAGTTGTGCAGAAAACCATCATTGACACCCCCCATAAGGAGGGAAAGCCTCAAAAGGTTATTGCGAAGGAAGTTGGGTGTTCCCAAAGTGCTGTATCAAAGCACATTAATAGAAAGTTATGTGGAAGGGAAAAGTGTGGAAGAAAACGGTGCACAAGCAGCAGGGATGACCGCAGCCTGGAGAGGATTGTCAGGAAAAGTCCATTCAAATGTGTTGGGGACTTTCACAAGGAGTGGACTGAGGCTGGAGTCAGTGCATCAAGAGCCACCACACACAGACGGATCCTGGACATAGGCTTCAGATGTCGTATTCCTTGTCAAGCCACTCCTGAACAACAAACGTCAGAAGCGTCTTATTTGGGCTAAAGAAAAACAGACCTGGTCTGTTGCTCAGTGGTCCAAAGTCCTCTTTTCTGATGAGAGCAACTTTTGCATTTCATTTGGAAACCAGGGACCCAGAGTCTGGAGGAAGAATGGAGAGGCACACACTGCAAGATTCTTGAAATCCAGTGTGAAGTTTCCACGTTCTGTGTTGATTTGGGGAGCCATGTCATCTGCTGGTGATGGTCCACTGTACTTCATTAAGTCCAGGGTCAATGCAGCCGTCTACCAGGAGATTTTGGAGCACTTCATGCTTCCTTCCGCAGATGAGCTTTATGGGGATGCTGACTTCATTTTCCAGCAGGACATGGCACCTGCCCACACTGCCAAAAGCACCAAAGCCAGGCTCAATGACCGTGGGATTACTGTGCTTCATTGACCAGCAAACTCGCCTGACCTTAACCCCATAGAGAATCTATGGGGCAATGCCAAGAGAAAGATGAGAGAAATGAGACCGAACAATGCAGAAGAGCTGAAGGCTGCTATTGAAGCATCCTGGTCTTCCACAACACCTCAGCAGTGCCACAGGCTGATAGCTTCCATGCCATGCCGCATTGTACATGCCACGCAAGTACTGAGTCCATATGCATGCTTATACTTTTCAGAAGTCCGATATTGTTCTATGTATACTCCTTGTTTTATTGATTGCATGTAATATTCTAATTTACTGAGATTGTGGATTTGGGGTTTTCATGAGCTGTAAGCCATAATCATCGCACTTATGACAAATCACGGCTTGAACTATCTTGCTTTGCATATAATGCGTCTATCTCATATTAGTTTCCCCTTTTACATTGCATTACTGAAATAAATAAACTTTTTTTAAAAATTCTTTATTTTTGTCTTGAAATATCAGGCGTTACATCAACATTGGTTGGCTTACACAGGTGCCGAGATTTTGCAAACACATACATTTTTGGTATATACGGATATCTCTGCATTGGTATTCTGAGCGCATACATACAGCGTTTTTGCATATAGAAGTTTGTATACTGAGAATGTTCACCTGTCGTCAAGTTTTTATCTATAACACTAACAATAACATTCAGTACTGGTCGCTACAGGGAAGGTGAAACCAATACCTAGTAGTAGAAAGCTAGCCGAATTTGGTGGTGTACCACTTTTTCTGTTCTTATTTTAAATTTTACATTGTGAAATAAATAAACTTTTTAACGATATTCTAATTTTCCGAGTATCACCTTCAGCTGCTTAAGATTAGATGAGAACATTCTGTTAATGTACCACATTTTCAAGCATAACAAATGTCAAACCACATTCACTGATAACTGGCTTACTTAAAGGGACACTATAATTATCAAAACAACTTTAGCTTAAGTGAACACTATAATGTCAACAATACAAATGTGTATTCCGGACGCAACAGTGTTAAAAATACACGTTAGGTTGCCGATCCACTTACCCCCTTTTGAAAAGTGTTAAAACTCTGCAACCTTGCACTGTCCAGGAAGCATCTCTAGTGGCCGACTGAGTGACTCTCTGAAAGGCCAGTGTTTTCATTAAAAAGCCTTTAGGGACATGCTCTACACACCAGAACTACATAAAGCTGTAGTTGTTCTGGTGATTATAGGGTCCCTTTAATGAAGTTTTGGTGTACAGAACATGCCCCTGCAGTCTCACTGCTCAATTCTCTGCCATTCAGGAGTTAAACCATTTTTGTGTATGCTTATGCAGCCCTAGCCACACCTCCCCTGCATGTAAATCACTCTGTCTGCATGAAAAAACGTGTTTCATTTTCAATCAGATGTTCATTTGCTTTAGAAGTTTTAATCTCCTGCTCTGTAAATTGAACTTTGAACACACAAGAGGCTCCTGCAGTGCCTAGAAGGCTATTAACAGTGCATGATATAAGAAATTATAAATTAAAATGAATGTGCAATAAAAGTTTAAACATTAGATCTCGCTTTACAGGAAGAGTTTAGACGGAGTCTCGTGAAGGGAGGTGTGAAGGTCCATGTCACATGAAGGGAGGTGTGATTAGAGCTGCATAAACAAAGTGATTTAACTCCTAAATGGCAGAGATTTGAGCAGATAAAATGCAGAAGAATGATCCATACACTAAAACGGTTTCATTAAGCTAAAGTTGTTTTGGTGCCTCTAGTGTCCTTTAATATAAAAGTCCAAAATATAGATTTTCAAAGCACAATAAAACAAAACAAAAAAAACCAAAACATGTTTCATTCGTAGAAGCTTTGTGATTATTACTGCATGCACGCCGATGCAATAACCATGTAAATTGTGATGTAATTAATCTTTTTTAACATACTTGTGAAAGCTGACATGGTCAAATATTAATGCCTGAATAGGTTAAAACTTATGAATGATTACACATGTGTGCTTTTCAGAAATGAACCTTTGGGGTATTTTTCATTACATGCATTTTACTGACTGTAAACAGGGCCAGATTAATTTTGCATTAATTTAATAAAGTAGCTCCATATAACACAAACCGGATTTAATTAATCAAAAATAGTACATTATTAACAGAATTACCTTCCCACTACTTAGCAAATCTACGTCAGTAGCAAAATACAAGCCTACACGCACTCATACAATGTGTCAGATTAAAGAGGAACATTCCTATTAAGATTGGAATAATATGCTTGCCAAAGCACAGATATTTAGACTCAAACGAGGAATGAAATGTACTGAAAGAACAAAAAAAAAAAAAATCAACCAAACACATATCAATGTCATGATATGCGCTCTTCCTGCAGCCTAACCAGGAACTATATTGTGAATAAAATGTATGTACTCACAAACGGGGCCAGATTAACAGCCCATTGGGCCTAATCACAAAAACTTATCGACAGAAAACACTAAGTCATAACACGCAAGCGTCATGTATCTGTCGGAGGTGGTTCTGAAGGGAAACTCACAGGATATAGCTAGAAAACACATGCTAATCTCTTGCTTTCATCTTTCAAGTAAATCCATATCCGCTAACAGCAGATCCGGTAAAGCAGAATGTCGTTGGGCTGGATAAAAGGGTGGGCCAGTGATCGAGACACGTAACAAGAAAATGCCCAAAAAGGGGGCGTGTCTGCCCGAACAATTAGGTCAGCCTGGCGTGAATGCATGACAGACCGCCTTCCAATCATGCATGCTGGCCAACAAAGGGCATATCATGCAGACAGCACCCCAAGCTTGGCATAAATGTGTCTAATGGTGCGCTCGTTCTCTACGCTTTCTAAGGACTACAAACTTCTTACTAGCAGGCAAAAGCTCCTAGTATATAGTCTGGAACAGAGAAAAGGTGTATATAGTGAGTGTAAAAGAAAGGGAACATGCCAAAGTTTTAGTGAGACTGAAGCAGCAATAGCATTTGCATAGTGCGCAAACACAAGGTAGTAAAAAGATAAAATAATTTTTTTAATTTTTTTTCAATGGGCCTATTCCATGGGCATGAGCCTGGAGCTGCAGCTCCATTAGCCCCTATGTTAATCCGTCCCTGAAGTATATATGGGTGATTCATAATTAAAATATGTTACAGATTGGCATGGGAGTTTTTTCCCCCTAAAAACGGGTTGTATGGCTTCTAAACAGTAAATTTAAGAAATGGACCACAATCAATATATAGAACACTGGTCAATAAGCCCTGCTGTAGGGACTTGTTTGCTGTTTTGGCTATTTATACCAGCATACTAGGCTTTTGGACTAGAAAGGATATTATGATTATCAGGATAAAGTGAGGGGCGCAGAGTTTCAGCTTAAATATGAGGGTAATTACAGGTATAATTACAACATATATCCACTAACTGGATTATCAGCTGTATCATATGTGTGTGAGTATATGTATGTATGTATGTATATGTTTATGAGTGTATGTATGAGTGTGAGTATGAGTGTTTGTATGTGTGAGTGTATGTGTTTGTATGTGTGTGAGTGAGTATGTGTGTGTCAGGGTGTGCACATATATATACACATATATATATATATATATATATATATATATATATATGTCAGTGTGCTTCTGTGTCTGTGTGCGCGTGCCTCTGTGTGTCAGGGTGTGTGTTTTTTATGTCAGTGTGTGTATTTGTGTTATGGTGTGGGCATGTATCAATGTTTGTGTGTGTCAGGCTGCTGCTGTTTCTCAATATAAGGAGCAAAGAACTGTCAAACCATCGTCAGACTAGAAATCTGAATATATCTGTTTGAGGAAAAAAAAAACTAAAAATAAAATGAATATGAACAATGCATTAAATCCTATATCCACAATAAAGGAGTATTTACTCCAATATATTAAATAAATTGTGGTTAATTTGTAATTAAGTAATTTACAACTATGAAATTTACTTTTGTTTTGTTTTCAAAAGAGAATTTCTTTTTTACAAACACAGCTTTGAATTTGACTTTGAAAACAAAGATTTTTTTTACTTCATATTTTTTCCAGTTCAAACCAATTTCTGTAATATATCCTTTTTCGGCACTTGTGCTTACACAATCAATAGTAAATTCCAGAAGCATTTCTGTTTGTATAACTGCCCTTGTATAAATGGAACATTTGATTCTAACATCCTACACTTGCACCTCCGCCTGTTTAACATGGAACGGGGTCAAGGCCACAAGAAGAATGCGCAGTTAGGAAACCAGGCGGCGAGTGGTTGAAAGACCATAAAAAGTTAGGTGGCGTGTTTAGCAAAGGAAATGGATAGAAGTATAAAATCAGAGGATAAAACGGGAGTCTGTCTGGAAAACAAACAAACATTTTACTTCTTTGTATGGTTTGAAGGTGAATGTGAATGAATCCATGACAGCTGTAGCATAAAAAAAAAAATAATCTTGTGGCATTGACATGATTCTGTATACATATTTTACATCAATTCCTCTACCTGTGGCTTCATATGGAATAACATGACTGTGCTGCCAATTCACTGGGCACAAACAGTTGTTTCATACCTTAACTATTCACTCCCAGTAAATGCTTAATTGAAAGCAAGTATAAAATGCATCTCTGCTGACCTTTCCTATTTGAGTAAAAGCCATTGAGGAATGGAGTGTGAGTGTATATTTCTTTAATAGTGCTGTATACATGCATGCACCCACATGGACGGGACTGTAAGGGTTTACTTAATTTTTTTGCTATGTTCATGCTTTGCCAGATCAGCCAGGCACACAATGTAAATGAAAACACCAATATATTTGAAGAATTTATTTTATTAATACACAAACCATATCCAACATTTAGTTAGGTTCTGATAACAGTCTCTATTTACCATTCGGAATCAGAGGCAGCCGAACTTAAAGGGTTACTCCAAGCTTTATAACTAGAGCACACTGCTTATGATGCCAGGAGTACACTGGCCCAGTTCCACTGTAATGGGGAAAACCATTCAGCAACAGTTTTTGTCCCTTTACCAGAGTCCCCATCGGGCTATGATGATTCCTGGTGGTCCAGTGACATAACTCCAATTTTGCAGGCTGCAGGAGCTGGAAGACATGATGGGCCACATTCATTGGCTGAGTGCATCAACTGACTGCTCTCAGCCAATGACTAATTCTGTGCACAGAATTGACATCAGCAAGCCAGGGACTCAAGTAGCAGAGGGTTAGAGCTCTGTGCAATGATGCAAAGCAAAACGCTGCACATACAGATACCAGGCACCATGTCCACTTCAAGTCACTAAAGTGTTGCTTGGAGTAATCCTTTAACCAAAGTGGTAGTTAGAAACATGGTAAATTGTCCCTATCTGCAATACTTTTGCCTATATGATGTCATATAACTCATGCAGAAAGCCACAAACAGCATCACATTGAAAGCATGATGGGGAAATGCATGCACAAATACATTTAGGCAGATCCAGTACATACTACCTCAGGTGTCTCCATAAAGGAGGGACAGTCCCTATTTTGAAACCAAAATCCTTTGTCCCTCTTTTCTATCCTAATGTTCCTCTTTTCTAGGAGCTCCATATTGTTGGTGTGTCTGTGTGCATAACAGAGCTCCACAGTAATAATACTCACAGTAATGTGTCTTTAAACAACAATAAAGGTGTTTAGGAATCAGTCTGTGTAAATAGGATACATTGTTCTTGTTACAAATTATATTTTAGTTGTTTAAATTGTTACGAAGTCACATAAAATTTCTCACATCAGCCCCGCCCCTGGCCACACCTCCACTAACACCCCTAAAAGTAAGATGGTCCTATATGTCCATTTGAAACTTTGGGAAGTATGCAGTTCCTACTGGAATTCATTATACTAAATTTATAGGAACATTACCATAAAATGCAAGAAGGTCAAGAGATATAGATAGTTACAGTTGTAATAGCTTTTCAGAGATAAATCCTTCATTAAACATGTTATTGGAGCATATTTTTAAAGTTTGTAGAAGTATGTCTGACCCTTGATACACTATAGAACACCAATCCGTGTACAAAGGTACAGCCTGCTGGAATACTCCGTAGATTAATCACTTTGCCTTGAACTGTTGGCTCCTAACCAAGGAATGGCAGATTTCAAGCCAAAATAACTAAACTGGAAAAATAGCCAATATGGAGATTTCTTCAATTTCAGCTATTTGGGCCTGAACATTGCAATTCAGTTTTCATTTCACCACAAACCACAGTAAAAAAAAATGTTAAGTGACAAATGTGGATTTTCAAGATGCTTGTGAGTGACAGATTTATAATATGCCTGCCTTTTCACTGATAGTAATTAGACAGTCACATCAAAGATCTGTTGTTCTATATAATCTCATTTGGAACACTGACAGCTAGAGAAGATTGTCTGTAGCAAAAAAATAATTATTTTAAAAATCAAGAATGCGTGCAATTTCTTACTTTAGTGCACTAGGTTTCACCATAGTTTTTTTTTTATGGCCTGCAATCTTATGGCATTTCTGAGTTTTTTGGACCCCCTATCATCCTGAAATGGTAGCTCACAGCTCATACATTAAGGAATGTCTCACACAAATGAAAAAAAAAAGCATTTACATCTGTCTCAATGTATTTAAAGGGACACTCCACATAGGAAAGCATTCATAATGCTTTCCTATGGATGCTTGCGTCTTCTCACTGTGATTTTCACAGTGAGAAGCACGCAAACGCCCAAATACAAAATAAATAAAAATTTATGTTTAGTAAATATACCCCAATGAAAGCTTGAATGCATTGAATTATGCATTTTGTCATTTAGATTTGGGCACATATAAAAACAGTCTGCAAAACCTGCAATTTTCTTGTTTGCCGTCTTTGCAAGCTATCCCCCTTCTCCCACCATGACTTTCTGTTGCTGTCCAATTATGGACTTCCCAATGCAGCTCAATGAGAAGTCTTTGTAAGGCAGGTGCTCTGAGCAATTGCTGCCTCTTGAGTTTAGCTCCACTGAGCCAACCAAACCAGGAAGTAACATTACCTGTTGTCTGCTTGAAAGCCAAGGGGGTGTAACCAGGTTAATTTATAAAAGTGTAAATTTCTTTTTAAATCTGCAATTTTTGCAAAATAGAAAAGAGAGGACACACTCTTCACACATAATGCTTTTCAGCAAGCTAAAGTGCTTTAGGGAGTGTCCCTTTAAGCAGTAATTATTCACTTAATGTGATATTCCAAGTACCAAGAGTACCTACAGTCCTTGTATAGGTTGAGGTACAGTAAGCTCCCCTGTGTTCTTGCATTATATTATGTAAAGTTGGAGGGATTTCAAACATCTCTACAGCTGTAAGACTACTCACACCTGTGCAGATTTGCATGTGCATGTTTACTCAGCGAATAGTTACAGCAGCAAACAATTATATGATGTTGGCACTCTATACAGGGATTGGTGCAGGTATTGAGGTCACCCTCTTGTTTTAACCTCTAAACGTATAACCAAATAATAAAAAATATACCGCACTCAAGTTAATGCATTACTATGGAAGAAGACAAAAGGGCTAATATATAATCCAGTAGCTGTACTGTGCTCAGGCAAAGGTGCAGGTACAGGTGACCATAGGGCTGCGTGCTCGGGACTATGTTGTCAGGCACCTTTGCCTGAGCACAGTACAACTGCTGGATTACAGCGAACACCTACTTACTAACTACTGTCTCCAACTACTTTCTCCGGTGGCCATCTCCTATGAACTGATTTTCGTTTTTTTTTGGGGGGGGGGGGAGGAGGTGGGGTTTACTGTATGCAGTTTTTTGTTTTTTTTTTCCTTCCATCATCTATGTGGATTACACATATGAACTCTAACCAGTGGACTGGATATTGATACTATTTAGATTTGTTTAGTTTTTTCATCCTTTTTTTTCTGTTATTTCATGAGTGTTGGTTAATACATTGCAACCTTCAAATAATTAGGGGGTGGATCCACAGGAATTATTTTTTGTCGGTATCTACATATTGTATATTTATAGATTTATTTCCACACAGTGGCTCTTGTATATTATGTTAAAAAGGTATAAGATTAGGTGATTTATGGGCTTTATATATATATATATATATATATACAGCAGCCCTTTCCCCCCCTTCCATAGTAACGGATAAAGATGTTTTGATGTAACAGCAGCAAAGTTTTTCAATTTATTCAAAACTTCACATCCCTACACATCTTATGTCTAAATTATATACAAACTATTTTTCTAAATCCTCTGGTTATCGGCATTAGTTTACGTATATCCCCAAATTTCAAATGGACACAGAGGAACACTTTAATTTTAGGGGTGTGAGCAGTGGTGTGGCCAGGGAAAGGGCTGTTCTGGGAAATTTTAGGTGATTTACTAATAACAATTTATACAACTAAAATGGAACTTAGAACAAGAACAATGTATCATATTTACACAGACTGAGTTCTAAACACATTTATTGTAGTTTAAATACACATTCCTGTGAGTTTTATTGCTGTGCAACTATGTTATACACTCAGACACAATACCAATGTGGAGCTCCTAGAAAAGAGGAACATTAGGATTGAAAAAAAGGGACAGGGGGATTTGGGCCAAAAATAGGAACAGTCCCTCCTAAATAAGGACACTTAGGAGGTATGGTTTGAAAGGGCCAAGAAACAATTATTTACGGATTTTGCTGATTTTTTTTTAATTGAAGAATATGTGACAGGCTTTAGCAAAATCCAATTTTAAAGTTCCCTTCCCAGGCATTGAGATCACATATTAATAAAGAAATAAGCAGGAAAGTGACAATTTTATGATGCATGCATCAGAGAGACCCTACTCTGCAATGGTGTTAATTAATATACAGCAACTGACTATCAACATTGGCTTGTTCTTAAAGGACCACTATAGTGCCAGGAAAACATACTCGTTTTCCTGGCACTATAGTGCCCTGAGGGTGCCCCCACCCTCAGGGACCCCCTCCCGCCCGGCTCTGGAAGGGGAAAGGGGTAAAAACTTACCTTTTTCCAGCGCTGGGCGGAGAGCTCTCCTCCTTCTCTCCTCCTCCATTCCTCCTCCTGGGCTGAATGCGCACGCGCGGCAAGAGCTGCGCGCGCATTCAGCCCGTCGCATAGGAAAGCATTTACAATGCTTTCCTATGGACGCTTGCGTGCTCTCACTGTAATTTTCACAGTGAGAAGCACGCAAGCGCCTCTAGTGGCTGTCAATGAGACAGCCACTAGAGGATTAGGGGGAAGGCTTAACCCATTCATAATTATAGCAGTTTCTCTGAAACTGCTATAATTATGAAAAAATGGGTTAACCCTAGAAGGACCTGGCACCCAGACCACTTCATTAAGCTGAAGTGGTCTGGGTGCCTAGAGTGGTCCTTTAACTGATGGCACTAAATATTTAGCACTTATGTGCAACCAATCGTAAACAGTTAGCACTGGTACAGCTATTTGTCCCCATAGTGACCAAATGATCAACAGAATCTGGAACTCTGTGAGGTCAATGGATTCAAAAATATCATAGTAAATAGTTCTCATTGATGTCAGGCTAATTAGTCTCAAAAGAGCCAATTATATTTTATTTATTAATCCAATGACTGGTTGATTAATTTCAATGAAGTATAAATTTAGCATGAATGATAATCGAGAAAAAAAATTGTTAAATGCCAATGGTTATGGCAGGGCTCGACTGGGATTTGTCAGCCTTTTGCCTAAAGTGGTCAGCTGGCCAAACAATGGAATAAGCCGGCGGCCCGCTCGCGGGAGCATGGAGGCGGCCAGCTCAGGGATCATGTAGCCAACCGCCCTGGGATGTATGGAGGAGGCCGGCTCAGGGAGCATGTAGCTGACCGCCTTGGGAGGTATGGAGGCGGCCGCCTTTGTTATGGTGCAGGCGGCCGCCCTGGTTATCTTGGAGGTGGCCGGGTAGGGTAGCGCGAGAGGGAGCAGTTTTCCTGCAGATCCTCTCTGTTCCCTCACGCTGTGTAATGATGACGGTAGCCAGAATATGACATCATTCCCGCCCCGGCATCACTGCAGACATTGATTGGATCAGGCTACCACTTCTGATGATGTCAGCAGACTGATTTTTTTTTTTTTTAAGGCAAACAGCATGCAGAGTTACAGCTTCTGGCTTGAATACAGTAAGATCTTTACTATATTTATGGAGGCATGAGGGGCCCAGGGGGGCTAGATGGTGGTGTTAACACTATAGGGTCAGGAATACATGTTTGTGTTCCTGATCCTATAGTGTTCCTTTAAATACAGGGGATACGTTAACATAATATTACTAATCCTGGGAATTAATAACTCCCATTTAATACCATTAATGTAAAGACACACATGCATGTATATTTTAAACACTCACAAACATTATATTATATGCACACTCACATAAGTATAGAAAAAATTGCAGTTGACAGTGCACACTAAATTGTGCCATTCATTGTAGTAAAATCAATCTTCTTTATGTACAACTCTCAAAACACTAGAACATGTACTTCAGAGTTTGGATGCTTTTAGCATTAAAAGCTCTACTAAAACAGGATGATTCAAACCACTTGGAAAATACTAAAATAACTGAAAATTCATCAGCCAGATGGTGCACAGAATATGTCTTTGCATTTCCTTCACATCTAGCAGTATGGTAAAATACAATTTCCTTTAATAGACCAATTAATTCTCCAACAAACCTTGCTGTGTTCTATTCACAAAAGAACAATAACTAATGGGTTTTATAAATCCAGTTCTCTAATCATTTGCCAGAATTTTATCTCTAACATTGAGGCATATTAACCTACCTAATCTATTCTGTGAGCTTTGTTTTTGTTGGTGAAGCCAGGCAAAACCATTCAATTAACATACAATGAGTAGTTGGTCTCAAATAAAATTAGCAACAATATCATTCATAGAAGTAACATGTTGTACAGACAATTTATGCACATAGGGCTGTCTTTACAGAAGGGCGAAAGGAGCACATGCTCAAACCAATTGTTCCTTCACTCTCCTGCCGATCAATGAAAATGTGTTCTTTTATATTACACGCTGTATATTTAGATATTGTTTAGACATATAATATATGTCCATAACACACTAGGTGGGGTGGCTACAATCCGGTGACCTATTTAACTTCCTCTTACACCTGTCCGATTACTTGCACTTTGCTTTGTAGAATACTTCTAGTTTTTTGGATTTCCTGACCCTCTGAAATGTTTTCTATTCATGAACATTAGCTGCATGGATTTTGACCACTTGGACTGTCGGTCCATACTTCCTGGATCAACCTTATCTGATTTGTTTGCATGGAACTTTACCTATTCCCCAATGTCCAGTTAGGCAATACACACATATTGAATGTGAATCTGTGCCAGTCCCCTTCACTAAGTACTGTTGTTCCAGAGTACTAAGGCAGTTGATGCCATGCCACTCTGTGTCCCATATCACTTGAATACTTGTGTTAAAGTGTACCTATCATGGTATATACAAGTTATGCTAAGTTTAAAGAGAATACAATTCCGTATATGTGTGTGTGTGTGTGTATATATATAAACACATAGACACGCAATGTTGAAAAGAGCACTCCAGAGGATTTGTTTGACAAAGACCTCTTGGGTCGAAACGTTGATCATTTTGAATCACATATGAAGCTTGTTAAACAAATCCTCTGGAGTGCTCTTTTCAACGTCTCGTATTTATCCACGCTGTGCACCGAGGTTCATCTCAACAAATTTTCAAAGGGAGAGTGCCTGCCTTATATATATTAGAGATTAATAAATATATATATATATATATATATATATATATATATATATTTATTTTGTGCCATCAAAATTGCCAGCAATTTTGAGATAAAAACCTACTGAAAAATAAGTATTTCAATCAATTCTTCCACATAGACCTCTCACATTAATAGAGATCTCCTACAGGTGGTCCTTCGGCTCTAAAAGCATATAAACAGCACACATGCTTGGGTTGCTATGGTAACCCCCAGCTGACACTTCTAGCACCGGCTAAAGAGAAAAGTCACTCTGACCGTCCCAAAGCTTCTGAAATGACTTGTCTTTACCAGTCTAGCCTGCTTTCGCAATTCCAACTCTATCCTTGACCCACTTCAATCTGGCTTCCGCACCCTCTATTCTACTAAGACCACCCTGATTAAAGTAACAAACAATCTAATTGCGGCCAAAATCCAAGGGCCACTACTCTATAATACATTTTCTAGACCTCTCTACTGCTTATCATGTCTTCCTTCTTCAAACTCTTTAATCCCTCTGTCTCTTGTGGTTCTTAATCTCTGTCACTCAACGTTCATTCAGTGTCTCCTTTTTTAATAAGGAGTTAGGAGACTCCAACCTAGGCACCAACCTGTCTTGGTTGGGGTCCACCAAAGCTAAGTTTTTGTTTCCCTTTTGTTTTCCCTTTATACTGCCTCTCTTGGCAAACATTAATTCCATTGGAATACACTCCTACCTGTATGCTGATGACACCCAAATATATCTTTCCACCCCGATCTCTCCTGCGCTTTCTAGAACACATCGCCGGTTGCCTTTCTTCCATCTCTGATTGGATGTCACCCAGCTTTCTGAAACTCAATCTCTGTAAAACCAAAATGGAGTTATTTTTCCTCCAGATAATACTAGTCTTCCACTTCATCTGGTATCCGCATCAGCCTGTTCTTGCAAGCTTTCACGTTATCTTTGATTCTGGCCTTACCATTACAGCTCACGTCCAGTCTGTTGCCAAAGCCTGCCAATTCCACCTGATAAACATTGTCCTTGTCTGTCCTTTTCTTACACAAGTTGCTGCCAAGAGCTTGTTCATGCTCTAGTAATTTCTCGCATGGATTATTGTAATTCTCTCCTTATTGGTCTCCACAGAAACTGTACTGCCTTGCTACAATAAGCAATGAATGTTGCCGCCAGGCTGATTTGTCTCACCTGTTGCTCCTCTCTCTCCTTGCCCCTCTGACAATCCATACATTGGCTTCCCGTACCCTATAGGAGTTAAAGAGTTACTCCAACCACCATGACCACTTCTGCTTTTAGAAGTGGTTATATTGGTAGAAGTCTATATGTGCAGTGTGTCTGCTTGAAACGCTATACATCCAGAGACATATGCACTCTTGTGCTGGGGTTAGTTACAGCCCCGGTACACGTGACTTAGGCAGCCTAAAAGAGGTAGTGAGGTTCTACTCTTGCAGGCAGTGCTGGAAGCTACCTTGCAGGGGGAAGCTTTGGGTCCTCTCCCACCATTCCATATTAGAGCCCTCCCTGCCTTCTTTATTTTTCCTCAGTTTTCTTGTTTTGCTATATTCTTTTCTTCTATTCCCAGGCTCAGAGTGCAAACATATGCTCTGAGCTGGTGAAACGGTCCAATCAAATTCTTCAGAAGCATTTGATTGCACCACGTGAGGTCAGAGGGACATTGGATGATGATTGGAAACCAGTGCCGGAAGTTCCAAGGAGGTTTAGAGCTTTATTTTGCAGGGCTTTCAACCAACAGGGTAATGAGTGGACCTACTTAGAAGGGTCCAATATAGCATAAAAAAAATGAATGGCAAAAAAGAATAATAGAAACCCTCTAGGCCAGTGCAAAGAGCAACAGAGTCAACAGCAATACAAGGGCAAATCCTCAGTATAGCAATAACTCCCACACACAGGACAGCAATGTGGAGGAAAAGCAATTTAGTTAGTGTCATGCTGGCTCTCCAGAATGCTGTTCTTTGTGTGGGAGACATTGCTATACTGAAGTATAGGTAGTCTGTAACATGTGTACTGAAATTATTGCATGTGCATTGAGGCATTCCATCCTTTGTGTTGTATACACACACGGCACTGGTACAGAGGTTAAATTCACTTACATCGTATGCCTTAGCAGTGCCCAAAAAAGAAGCGCAACCCAGTTAAAGTTCAGATTAAAAATGGATAGCGACAATTGGAAAGTGCTACAAAAAAAATCCAGACTTGCATAATCAGAGAACCAGTGAATATGTAAGAAATGCCTTGTACTGCTGGGGGATGTTGAGTAGTGACTGTTTAAATGTCTGTAGCTATAATTTATAGATTGGGAGAGAGGGATAGAGGGAAACAAAATTTCCTTCGTTTCTCCTCAATCAGATGAGTAACAGTGCAATATCGTATTGTGAAACATACTTGCTCTGTTTTTGTACATGGCTTGCAATGATACGCATTGCAAATAAGTGAATGTAACACAATGAAAGTTATTCTGGAAAATGTCTCTGTCTCAGCTGCTTCACTATGTAGCTTGACACCAGTGATGTAAAAGATCAGTGGTGCCCTGTAGAATTATTTTTGGAAGACTTGCTAAGGGTCTGTTTAATCAGAGAAAATGGTCAAATTCTCTAGCTATGACTCTGATCGCAAAACATCTTGTATACGAACATCTGTAGCCACAGCAAACTAGCACATCTGTTTTGGTTTAAAAACATCTGGTGCCTAGTTTAGATTTTTTTCATACCAACGAGCACACTGACATAGCAACCCCAAAAGGAACACTAAGTCAATTTAAAAACGCCCTCTAAATTATTTGTTTAACTATTCCGTAATAATTTTTTTTTACAAAATTAATAATGTACATTGTTTAATTTGTCCTTTCCCTGTTTATGCATGAAACAATCCATGGCCCATGGGAAGCAGAAGAATTTTTCCAGACAAGAGAAACCACTAATCAAACAATATCTCAAATTACAACTCATTTTACACAGCATGTGTAATTTCAACAAGCTGATCATATTTTCAAATCTCGTACTGCACAATTGGGTGATGTAATGACAATACGCCCTAATGCCTAATCCCAGGGCAATACTGGGATACATGTTCCAGCCTGCCCTAGTTTATTGGGAGTTACACTTTATGGTCAGCAACTGCTGTTTGCAGCTAGTGAAATTAAAGGGACACTGTAGGCACTCAGATCCCGTCAACTGAATGATAAAGACTCCGGAGGGTCGGAACGCTGATTGCATTAATACTCACTGAAAAAATCCTTGAGAGTACTCTTTTCTTTACTTTGTATATTGTTTTGGTGAGTGCCAGAATTGGAAAATGTGTATGTATGTATGTATATGTAAGAACATTCTAGGGTTTCAATGACTTACATGCCTCTCGCAGATGTCACTATGACAGCCACTAGACGTGATTGTGCCAAAATAGCCAAATTAAACCATCTTATTGGCACAGCATGGGATTTTGCCTCGCATGTACCTTTCCTATGGAAAAGCATTGAATTGGATTGAGATTATCTAGACTGACTACCTCAGCCAAGGAGGTAGAGCTTCTCCAAGAACACCAGAGCAGCACGGATTTAAAGATAAGTATACCACACCCCCTTCCATCCCTTACATGGCTGGGGGGCAAAGTATAGACAGATTAAAACTTAAGTGTTATATGTTTGTTAAACAGAAGCAGATAGGAAGGACGTTTGTATTAAAGCGGATTGTTCCTATTATACTTTTATGTCATTGACGAGGTCCACGCACATGGTGGAAACACGTAGGACTTCTTTGTTTTTAATCCTAATTTAATTGTATTTGTATGTATTTGTCTTGATTTCTGTTATTTTACTCCTGGGAGTTGCTGAGAACACCAAGCTCACCTGAAGGTCTATGTTCTGTTGATTTGGGCATGTGATTATATTCTACTGTTATCATGTAAGTGCACTACATAGTAAATAAGTGTTTCTTCATAACGATCTACACTGTGCGTGCCTCCGTTTTGCTCTTGTAAGTACAATTGACCTGGAAGTTGGAGGAGAAAAGGTGTACCCTTAACGGGGTTATTTGACAGCAATCAACATTGGTTTGTGAGTGCAATATATCACACATACTTATAGGTGTTTTGCATTTTATTGCACTAGATGTGATTTTTATTTGGATATATCTTGAATGTGTATTGATGTTTCTACAGATATCCAGAACAGTATTTTCTATATTCATATTAGTTTGGTAATGGTAAAAAAAAAAATATAATAATAATTCCCCCCACTGGTGTTGATTTGTGGGTGTTTTTATGATATGCGTTTTGGAGTCTGTATATTTATCCCAAAATTCTTTTAAAGTAAACTAGTCATTTAATATTCCATTTATAAAAAAACACAAATGACATAGCACTGATTTGGGTTTTATTAATTGCACCAAACAGAAGTAAAATAAATTGCAGCAATGCAAATGGCATAATATGCAGATAAAATAAGATGACTATGAACAAATTTAATGTTTCTGTTTGCATATTTTATTATGTGTTATTTTATTATGCAATGTTATTTTCAACAGCCATTTGTACAAAGAAGGCATTCCTGAAAACATACTGTGGTTTATTTATTAAACACCAAGTTGAAGTGAAATTAAATCCACATTGCAAAATTTAGGCTCAACGTGCCAACTGTGACCATAGCTGTGATGTAGACTTTTTCTAGCTCAGCTGTATTAGCCTAAATATTGCAATTTGGCAGTTAGTGAATAAGCCACGCTGTATAAGAATGTATGTAGCACCTGAACAATTTTAGTAACCACAATGCTTTATCAACCGGCCAGCAATCACTAACATTGGCAGCCTAGATATTGGCGAGCCATATTCCCATGATACTCCACTAGCCTAAAATGCAAGGCAAGCATCAAGGGGAATGCGGTTTAAAACATATGAAGTGTCAGTCGATGCATAAATACTTATTAAGTACTCACAGCTGATGCATTAAAAGCAAACTGTGTTTTGCCTTGTTTGGCAGATATTGATGGATTTACAGTTTTGTAGGGGACTGACCACTGTAATGATAAATATGGCTAAATAGTAGTATAGATGTTAACATAATATTTTAGATGTAGATGATTTAGATATATGAATGTAAATGGAGCAAAAAGGTTATTTATATATATATATATATATATACATACATACATACATACACACACATACACACACACTTTTTGCAGAAGCACTATAATAAATTACATTATTACAAGCATTTTGCTGAATTTTATAGTGAGTGGTAAATTAAAATTATACTGCTTCGACAGCTAAAATTCTTAAAAAGTATACTAGAATGATTTATTTTTTATTTTTTATTCAGATTAAAAAAAAGTTTAGAAAAGGTGTATCAAGTGTCAGTTGTGACAAAGGCCTATTTTATTTCATGCGTGGAGCACTTGTTCAAGAGATACAGTATACATTACCGTACAAAAAGTCACAAGTGTATAAATACAACAAAGAATCACAAGACTGAAATGATTCAAACTGGATATTCAATTATAATCAGATTAGCTTTTCCATTAAGAAGTATGCCATTGAATAAATGTATTGTAGTATCGTCACTGACATAGTGGTATGGTCTGTAATTTTGTTTCTATAGAACAGGGCTCATATCATTGGGATCTGTGTATACAGTGTGCAGGTAGCCTGAGCATGAGCAAATCAATCAGATTAACACTGGTAAGGGCATTTTATCCCAGTCAGAAGAGACAACATTAATATGTGATTATCAGGGAGACCTCACTGAGAGCTATAATCTCTACCTAAGCCCCAAAACAGACTATCAAACATACTGTCCAATGAATCAAACTGGACATTTAAACCAAAATATAATCAGGATCATGAGATGTGCAATTACGTTCCAGGTAATTTTATTGGGCATAAGCTGGTTGTGAAGTAAATAGACAGAAATTTGGTGATTTTCTTCTTTTATTCGTTTATTCTAAGTTTTATTGGTTCAGTAGCTTAAACTACTGAACACCGACCACCCTCCTGGCTCATTAACTACAAATGGAACCGTCCATTGAGCGCTCTCTGGGCAGCCGCTGTTCTCATAGTCGAACGCCACGTGTAAGAGAAAACGGCGCCCATCTTGTTTGCACGAAAGGAGGCAGCGGGACTTGGTCGTCGAGTGTCTGGAACTAAAATCGGACACTCTACTTCCCGAACACCGCTGAAATCATTCAAACGCCTACTTCCCCTTTGTTGCCGAACAGCTAGAAGAACGCCGTTCGGTAGTTTGGTTCCCACGAACACGTGGAACGATCGCTCCTATGAGCCAGGAGGCTCCGTTAGCGTGTTAATTTTATAGCTTTTTCGAAATTGACCGACCGCATACTGAATTCATGGAACTATTTTGGGCAGGAGCCTCGTGTGCGGTCGGTGACTTAAGACTTCCACACTTTTTGAAAACCCCTGAACCGATCTGGGTGAAATTTGAATATGTTGGTCTCCCAGATCGGGGCTATCAGGGGACATGTTATTTCTGGGGATACCTTGTGTGTAAAGGGGTGATCCAAGTTTTGTGGAAATTGTGTGTCCTTTGCCTGGAGATAATTGGGATATCCTTTAACTTATCTAAATATCTCCCAGGCAGAGGAAGGGAGGGTTTTACTGTAGATCTGTATTATGATTGGTTGTCACTTTTGTTTACTGTGGGAGGTCCTCTTGCAGGAGGATTTCCATAAAAGCCAGTGTGGCATCAATAAAACATTATTCCTGTTGTACCCTTCATGAAGTCTAGGCTCGTGCTTGGGTAACCTTTTATTTGCTGGGGAGATTCATCTTGGAAACTGCATTCATCTTTACAATTCCTCTACACCCTAGGTGCAGCTAAAATCACTTATGCTGAGCAATTTGAAAGGGAATAGCCGAACTCAGTACCATAACCACTGAAGTTACACTGGTAACTTTTAGCTAGCAAATGGATGGCTTAGATGGCTAATGGATGATATAGCTGACTAAAAACATTAACAGGGTTATGTACTAAAGTGAGAGTTCAAAGTGAATTTGAAGAAAATTTTAAATGTACTGAAAGCATAGCTGAGTTAAAGAATGTAACCCAGTTCAACTAGTCCAACCTTAAATTTGAAATCCACTTTGAATTCACATTAAATTCTCACTTCGTAAATAACCTTGTAAAACAAACTTGGCTTGCCCAGGGGCCAATCTATCACAACCTCATTTTCATTCTTTTAAATTACTCACTTGATAGTCTATTGCCAGTGTTTAACAGAAGTAAATTCTTGTGATTAATTAGAGCAAAAACTGAATTTCTTGAATCAAGAGCTACCTCCATCTATAACGGCGTTCTGATTGTACCTCATAAACTTATTGGAGCTCCGTTTGATCTCAAAGCATTTTTTTATTTTAAAAAAAATAACTCCTAAAATAAAGTTGCTTTTATTTCATAACCTCAAATTAAGGAAAAAGAATAGAACAACACGTTCCACAGTTAGTATGTTGCAAAGTCACCAACATGAGACATTTCAATCCAAGAATTCCTTTCCTTGTCAGAAAAGTCTGTAAAGTAACAAAATGCAATATGTGTAGGAACAGAAACGTTACTAAATAGTTCTACAATGGACAATTAACATAGGAAGTTTAGAACAAGGAACTCTCTATGTGCTAATATTCCATTGTAGGTGTCATTTTCACTTTTCTGACAAATATGTGCATGAAACAGGAACACCAACAGACACATAGCTATGGGAAATACAACATACAAATCAAGGAAGTAGCTTTTAAAAATAAAATAATGATGCTACCGCCTTTGTATTGACAGCAGAAAAGCTCTTAAGATAGTGTCTGGAGCTGGGACGGAGCCTTAGCCTATACCCAACACTACCACTACCCACATTGTAAATAGTTCTCTCTCTGTCTCTCTCTCTTCTCCCTTCCTTCTTCTTTTACATATCCACGGTGCAACAAGGAGACTAATAAGTCTAAAACGAGAGAATAGAAGGTGGCATCCGGACTATGGATAAGGTGATGTTAATGGGCAAAGGGCAGAGATTCGGGTGACCATAGGGTAACAGCTTTTGCATCCTATAATAACTCTTGCAGTAGGTACATTTGCCCACTATGACGCTTTCCAGACATGGTATACCTAACTAAACAGCCTCAACAGTAAATACAAGGCAGTTTCCTAGGTGTGTGCACATACCTATGTACCAAGTGTACATGCCTGAGCAGAGTGATGTCTCCCTATGTCAATCTCACCATCTTTGTTATTCCTGGATTATTATTGGTTTTATTATATCCCCCCACTTTCTCTTTTTTCTGTATCCCTGAAAAATCAATAAAAAAATTGTCAAATAAAAATAAAATTTAAAGATTTTTTTTTTAAAGGAGATAGGTAGGGGAAAACCTATAAAACAGGGGAGGGGACCCTCCAGATGTTTTGGACTACATCTCCTATAATGCTCTTAAAGCCATAATGCTGGCAAAGCAACAAGGGAGATGCAGTCCAAAACATCTGGAGGGCCAAAGGTTCCCCACCCCTGCCATAAAAGGTAGCCATTTCAAATCATAAAACAAAACTAATGTATAAGAATAATTCTGCAAATGCAGAATAAACCATAAGGAAAACCCATAAAACAATCTCTTTAATATTACTGACACATGTCCTTAAAATAAACATACACACACTCTGGCCCCATCGGATAGCGAAATCCAATGACACAGAAGCAGGGATATCACATTTTCTTGTAGGGATTTTATCTCTATCCCACAGCCACATATGACCACACACGAGCAGTCACTAAGTGGATAGTGGATGGTGACACTGTGAGTGGATGGTGAAGTGAGTGCATGATAGATGCCTATTCTGTGATGTAACAAACTGCCTATTGTGAAGTCAGGACAAGCATTGTGACACATTCTTGTTATATTTCAGACTGATTTCCTATCAATAATGCCCATACCGAATCTGGTGCATAATAGAGAGTTTATGTATGGTTAAAGGCAATGTGTTTCATTTTTATATTTCCATAGCAGGCCTGCATAGTATCCTCTACTCCGAGACTGCCAGCGAGGACCCAGAAGATGGAACATGTGTCTTGGTAGCCAGTTCCATGCTTGGACTATTTTTCTTCCTACTCTCAGTTCTAGAGTTTGCTTACTCTATTTAGAACTGGCTGCTGAGCATTAAGCCTTAATCACTTAGACTGGTCACATTTTTTGAATAGACATGTAGTCTGTTCTCTGATCAATACAAATATATGACTGTTTGCAAGATGTCTACATTACCGAACCTGTAGCTTTCTCTGAATGATGGTGTGTGCGCTCTGTTTTCAAACTGACAAAATATGAATTACAATTTTTTTTTTTTTTTTAAATATTCAGTCATTTTTAGGAATAACTTAATAGCATGTCACAGAAGAGCATGTAATATTTAAACCAGATTGCAATGCTAGGGACATTATATATTAATGCATATGCCATGCGATACGATGTGCACTAAAGCTATGTTGACTGTTCAAGACTGACCTATAGGTCTTTGTTGTGCAAAGGAATAAAGTAACAAAGTCAGGTATCCATACCCTACCACTGAACGATCCACCAGTGACCATTAGCAGGAAAACAAAAAATTAGCAAAAGTAAATAAAAGTTTATTTTTGGATTATTATTTTTTTTTTTCCACAAATAAAAGGAAATGCAGATCCTTTGTTTAATGAGTTTTAGCAGAACTTTCACAGAAACCATTTCAGGATATAGAGATATCCGTAAGAAAAATTACACATTTTTTGATTAGTTCTTATATGGGCGGAATCAAAAATATTTTTTTTTTGCTAGAATTATGTAAAAATGTTTTTCTTTATTTCTGTATATTTTATTAAATAACTAAGTAAACACATGAAAAGCAAAAATGTCAGTGCTTTAAGTTAGCTGCCATACTTTGTCAGTTTTATACATTGTTTAGAGATTGCAAAATATAATGGAGTATAACAGAACATGGACTTTTAGCCGTACAGCTGGTTAGCACAGATGCGGGGCAGGTGATACATTTATAAGCACTGGTTCTAGCACAGCACACTTAATTTGACTTTATTTAATTCCCATATGTTCCACGAATTAAATCATTTGCAGCTGACAGGTATTTTAACTAGCAGTAAGGTTTGTTAGCAGACAGGGCTGGATGACAGAGTATCAACATCAGCAGTCTTGTCAGCAATGAATCCAGATTCAAGATTGTCAATTAAAAAGAGAATATATTGTCACAAATACATTACAAATCGTGAATCCCATTTTAACGTCCCTGGAAGATTTTATTGCCAGATGGCCAAGCAATGCATTGTTCATCCCTCTGGAACACAACAGGTTAAATAAGAACGGAACAGAACTTTATGACATTAGTAATATAAGTGGCTTTTGAACACCGAAGGATAATGGGAGCAGAACAGATTTCCCATGCTAAACTTGGCTCAAGGTTGTTAGACTGCCCTGTAAATATATTCCACATGATCACAATGAATGGATAATTTGGTCCTTTCCCTCTTGTGATTCATTTGATCTAGATTCAGGTTGCTGTGAATGCCATTATTTTCTCTCATTACATCCTGTAGAATTAGTTTAGCATATCAGACAGGCAGTAAGCAGACACTTCCAAATCTATATTCATATTACAGCACAGTGCTGCAAGACCAAACTTGCTCATAGTTAGAGTTTTACGCAAATGCATGATTCAATGCCATATATATTGCCAAAGATTTAGAAAATACTTTGTTATTTTGAAGTGCTATAAGTGTTTGGAAAAGTGAACAGCACATAACACTGTTGATATCTAGTCAAAATGATCATATGCAGGTACCATGACATTACGGATTGAGCGTGATGTCTCAGAGAAGTTTCACTGACAGCCCATGTCATTTGCATTGAGGCTGAAAGCAACATTGTGATTGGCCAGCCATCTCATTGTGAAGAGAGGCATGACTGAGGATAACTTATATTACACATACAGTTTAAATCCTAGGAAATATGGAAGGAAATGGCCTGCATAGCCTCATCAATAATAATAGCACATATATAAGAATAACACAGAGGCATGGATTTATTATGTTGCTTTAAATGCTGGGGAGAACGTTCAAAGTCCCAATTTCACTTACCTAAATTTATCAAAATGTTAACTTTTTACTCAAACTTTAGTAAATATACTCCATTATACTCTCCAGCCTCAAATGCAAATGAGATGAACAGTTTTCTCTATGAGAGACAACCAGGGCCGGGTTAACATAGGGGCTGATGGAGCTGCAGCTCCAGGCCCAGGCCCATGGAATAGGCCCATTGATTTATTTTTTAAAAAAAAAATCTTTTTTTTTTTTTTACATTTTTTTTTTCCACACACTACTCTTAGGGATTCCACCTGGCTTTTAATTTATTGGCACAGCCAGTATTTGAGGCTGCCTGGCTGGTGCCAATATTACAGTGATACTGGCAATACAAATGCTGGTATTTTTCTCAGTATAAACAAGAGATTACTATGCAATACCAGCACTGGCCAGTAGGGCTCGGTGTATGTGGAGACAGGCAGGGTTAGGAAGTTCCAGCATATCTCTCCCTGCCTATCTATACTCACTGATCTGCAGGGGTGCAGCTACAGAGAGTCCAGACAGAAACTACCACCCTGCAGAGATAGCCTACAGCTCAGGGAAGTAAGGGATGGGGGAAAGGCTGCAAAGGGACACTAAGGGACATTGGGAGACATTATGGCAGACACTGAGACACTAAGGGGCACTGGGAGACATTATGACACAGACACATGTCTCCCAGCCAGTGTCCCTGGTGTCTCAGTGCCCCCTAGTCTCCCAGTGCCCCCAGTCTGCCAGTGTCTCACTGTCCCCATGTCTCCTAGTGCCTCCATGTCTCCCAGTGCCTCAAGTATCTCAATGTCCCCATGTCTCCAAGCTAGTGTCCCTAGTGTCTGTGGCCCTGGTGTCTCCTTGTCCCCATGTCTGCCAGTGCCCCCATGTCTCAATGTCCCCATGTCCCCCAGCCAGTGTCTCTAGTGTCTGTGTCCATGGTGTCTGTGTCCCCATGTCTTCAAGTGTCCCCAATTTTCCCAGTGTCCCCATGCGTCCCAGCCAGAGTCCCCTAGTCTCCCAGTGTCACTGGTGTCTCTGTGTCCCTAGGTCTCCCCGTGTCCCCAGGTCTTCCTGTCTTCCTAGTGACATGGGGACCCTGGGATACATGGGGACACAGGGAGACATGGGGCATTGAAACACTGTGATATATAGGATCACTGGGAGACCAAGGGACACGACACTAGGGGGCACTGGGAGACATGGGGCACTGAGACACTGATACATAAGAACACTGAGACCTGGAGTAATCGACACATGGGGGCACTGGGAGACATGGAGCCACTGGGAGGAATCCATCTATACAACAGAATCAAACTAAGTAGTTTTTTGGTGATTTTACAGCATTTTCTCTTATGTCACTCCTTGTGATTTACATCATGTGATATCACCCATACATATTTAATTATGCAAATTAGCAAGGCCGGTATGTTTTTCCAAGAAAGGTGGCAACTCTAACTACTTTTCACATACTCTTACTTAAGTATGGAAACTTAAGAGGGATGTATGGGAACAAAACTTGTGTGGACTGGCTGACAATGAATATTGTTAAAGGGACACTAGAGTCACCAGAACAACTACAGCTTATTGAATTTGTTCTGGTGAGTAGAATCATTACCTTCAGGCTTTTTGCTGTAAACACGGTCTTTTAAGAGAAAATGCAGTCTTTACATTGCAGCCTAGTGATAACTTCACTGGCCACTCCTTAGATGGCTGTTAGAGATCCTTCATGGGTCATGGCTGCCTAAAATGCATCCAAACATCTGCATGCAGACACTGAACTTTCCTCATAGAGATTCATTGATTCAATTCATCTCTATGAGGAGATGCCATGCTGGCTCTGCCCCTGATCTGCCTCTTTGTCAGTCTCAGCCAATCCTATAGGGAAGCACTGTGATTGGATTAGGCCACCACTTCTAATGATGTCAGCAGACTGCTTGTTTTTCTGAGTCTAACAGCATGCAGAGTTACAGCCGAGGCTTGAATACAGTAACGTATTTTGCTATATTTATGGAGGCATGAGGGCCCAGGGGGCTAGATGAGGTGGTGTTAACACTATAGGGTCATGAATTCATGTTTGTTTCCTGACCCTATAGTGATCCTTTAGGTAATGCTGACTTTGGTCTCTCTAACACTTTGTGGCATGTTCCCTTTCTTCTACACTCACTACACACAGATTTTCTCTGTCCCAGACTATATACCAGGAGCGTCTGCCTGCTAGTAAGAAGGTAAGGAGACAAGTGGACCAGAGAGTGCTAGGGGACAGTGCTTTAGAAAGCGTTGAGCGAGCGCATCATTAGATGCATTTATGCCAAGCTCAGGGTGCTGTCTGCATAGTATGCCCTTAGTTGGCCAGCTGCATGATTGGCAGGCAGCCTGACGTGCATTCATGCCAGGCTGGCCTTCTAATTCTTTGAGCAGACATGTCCTCTTTTTGGGCATGTTCGCCCCTTTTGGCAGGTTATGTGATTACGTGATTTGTGTCAGTGGCACACCCTTTTACCATGTCCATTGACTTCCTGCCTGACTGGACACTGCTGTTAGGGGTTATGGATTTACTTGAAAGATGAAAACATAAATTAGAGAGAGATTAGCCTAGGGTATGTGTTTTCTTATAGCTGCTGTTTTTTTTTTCTCTCCAGCACCATCTCCATCAGATACATGACGCTTGGGAGTGTTTTACTGTTTTTGGTCGATATGATTCTGTAATTAGGCCCGTCATAATTGTCAGCACCAGGCCCACTGGGCTCTTAATCTGGCCCTGGAGACAACCTATAAAATCCCCTAAATAAAGCAGTTTTAGTGTATAGATCAGTGATGGCGAACCTTTTTGAGCCCGAGTGCCCAAACCGCAATACATGCCAACATTTTTTCTCCTTAAAGTGCCAACACGGCAATTAAACCCAAATACTGAGGTTTAAGTTTAGATAAAAACAACTCGTACTGTTGTCCGAACTAATAACTTTTGTTTTAAAAGAACACAGAGAGTTCAATGATACAAATTTTAAATAATGATATAAATAGATAAAATTGAGCTTATATTTATTAGTATCTCCAACAAATGCAATACATACACAGACAGACTGCTGAATACATACACACAGTCTACTGAATACACACACACAAGACTGCTGAATACAGAGACTGATGAATACACATACAGACAGACTGCTGAGTACACACACACACACACAGACTGCTGAGTACACACACACACACAGACTGCTGAATACACACACACAGACTGCTGAGTACACACACACAGACTGCTGAGTACACACACACAGACTGCTGAGTACACACACACAGACTGAATACACACACACAGACTGCTGAGTACACACAGACTGCTGAGTACACACACACACACAGACTGCTGAATACACGCACACACACACACACTGCTGAATACACACATACTGCATTGAGGTGGGGGGTGCGTGTGTGTGTGAGTGTTGTATGTGAGGGGTGCTGTGTGTGTGGGGGGGGTGCTGGGTGTGTGTGTGGGGGGGTGCTGGGTGTGTGTGTGGGGGGGTGCTGTGTGTGTGC
>OW240915.1:251397440-251445665 GCA_933207985.1 Pelobates cultripes | reverse complement strand
CATTGATGGCGAACCTGTGGCCGCGTGCCCACAGAAAGGGCCCGGCGTGCCACCTGTGGCACGCGTGCCATAGGTTCGCCATCACTGGTATAGATCATTCCCCTGCAATTTCACTGCTCAATTCACTGTCATTTAGGAGTTAAATCACTTTGTTTCTGTTTATGCAGCCCTAGCCACACCTCCCCTGGCTATGATTGACAGAGCCTGCATGGAAAAAAACTGGTTTCACTTTCAAACAGATGTAATTTACCTTACATAATTGTATCTTAATCTCTAAATTGAACTTTAATCACATACAAGAGGCTCCTGCAGGGTCTAGCAAGCTATTAACATAGCAGGGCATAAGAAAATCTTAATTAAACAGAACTTGCAATAAAGAAAGCCTAAATAGGGCTCTCTTTACAGGAAGTGTTTATGGAAGGCTGTGCAAGTCACATGCAGGAGGTGTGACTAGGGTTCATAAACAAAGGGATTTAACTCCTAAATGGCAGAGGATTGAGCAGTGAGGCTGCAGGGGCATGTTCTATACACCAAAACTGCTTCATTAAGCTAAAGTTGTTCAGGTGACTATAGTGTCCCTTTAACGTAAATGGCCAGACATAAATAGAAAAATTGAAGTACAAATATAAAAACGAGGATGGACAAGTATAATATACAAGGTGATATCTGTATATTCGTCATAGCTAAAAGGATTTTTAACATTCTGATATGCTCCCGGGTGATGAAAGCAGACATGGCATAATGAGTAGATTGGTATGTAAATGTGTGAACCCCTCTGAATCAGTCATTTGGACTGGATGCTTGGCCTGTAGGCTGCTCAGTGACTCACACCAGTTTTAGTCACCACGTTCTAAAATTCTCTAAAAAGGGAAAGCATTTTTATTTTTTAGATCATTATACAATGCAAGACAATCAGTAAATTTCTTGGTAGAACAGCAGGGACGGAGACAAACCACTCAAAAGCCGGTGTGGCTTTATTTCACCAGCTTATTTCTTCCTTTTTTTGCCTCCGTAAAATCTATTTTTGGCATTGTAAAAGCAGCACAGTAAATAATTTCACATCTTCTACTCTTTCATAAACCGCACGGCTCAGAGGAAAATCATTCAGAATTTCTAGACAGATAAAATCTGAAACAAAAGGCTTGTTTGCAGGCTCAACAGTAAATTGGAAAACAACATTAGCTGCTGCAGATCATGGGTTCATTTTTCGTCATATTCTGCCATGTTTTTTCTCATTACCATAAGGTCATGATTGTTTAGTTCATATTAACTGGTTAAGTCCCGGAACAGTAAAAGATAAATGACTTTGCAACCTGTTCTGCTGCCCCATTTCACGTAAAGTGTTAAAACCTAGTTAGTAAGATCTTTTGGCGTCTTTTCAAGGGCCAAGTGTTCTACAATCCCAGAGTCTGCTAAATGACCTAACTGATCATTTACATGACTGAAATCAAATGAGTATTCCACTTAACTTCACTTAATATTTGGAGAGAAGCAACTTTGACACAGACCAAACGAGAAAATAAAACAATTGGAAAGCACAGTTTTAATTAAACGCTCATAAATTTTCAGTGGGTTACTTGGTCTGATGCCCAGGCCTTTTACTAGAACGCACACTATACAGTGAACTTATCTGGACTAGGTCCAACCATTCAGTTGATTCTACAATAGATATTGTAATGGTATAAATAATATATGCTGGGATCTGACAGAGCAGCGTAGAAAAAACATTGTTAAAGACAGATGAGTACACAAAATAAACCACAGATACTTCATATCCCTTTGTTAAGAGCACTGGGTGTAAATATTAGGCCAGTGTCACATTTAAAGTTTTTTTTTTCAAAAGTAAGATTCATTGTCTCTGTATTTTAATTATAAGGCTGTATTGATTATTCAGTAGCTCACATGCTCCTGCCAGAAACCGATTTATATAGGTTTAAACCCAGGACCTCAGGACTCCCTCACAATGTCAATATTCTGTTTTGTCCTTTAATGTTCAAGCCTTTAGCATAGCACAATGACTGCATTCTTACCCAAAGCCATGGTTCCTTTATTACTGATCTAAGAGCAGGAAATGGGAATTACTGACTGCGAATAGAACATATGAGCATATCCATTCTCTGTGCAAGAGAGCTTTTAAAGTCATCAATTATATGGCCTGGGATTCAGCAAGCTAAATCAGAGAGGTTTACACATGTGAAGAAGTGGACTTTCAAGTACATATTTTAACAGCATGGATGATCAACAGCGAGCACCCCTGGTGATAAGCTCTGCTTTCCTGTGTGGTTATTTAACAGTAAACTAGGATAATAACCTAACTGACCTGTTTTTATCACAAGCTACATGTGTAATCCTATAAAACTGTATTTATCAGTTGGTCAGAGCTAGACGTTCAGGATCAGTATATATAGATATATATGTATATGTATATATAAATATTCAGACAAAAGTTTAGTTTAAATACACATTGCAATGTGTTTTAATTCTGTGAATATCTGTGATACACTCTGAAAATTCGGATGCTTCACACTTGGATAACAGCGTACAAAACTGGGAATTGAAGTTTTCGATTGATAGATAGATAGATGTCAATACAAAAATAGAGGTTACATTGAGAATTGGTTGTATTTCTTTTGTAGTAAAAAACAAAACAAAACAAAAAAACACTCAGATTTAATTACACATGCATGTATGTTTACTGAAGAGCAGAAGCAAAATAAGACAAAGAGGAAGGTTTATAGCCTTAGAAAGAGTACAAATTATTTATACAGCTCCACAATGTTACAAGATGAATTATGCTTCCCCAGACACAGAGCGGAGTGGAAATGATGTCCCAATCCAAGTACGTACTATTAATGAAAAGCATGCATTGGAGATACCTTCCTACTTTCCTAAAATGTACCGTATTTTTCGCTCCATAAGACGCACCTCACCATAAGACGCACCTAGTTTTTAGAGGAGGAAACCCAGAAAAAAAAATATTCTGAACAAACTGTTCCATAGTTACCATGGGACAGTTTGTTCAGAATATTTTTTTTTCTCCCCTGTCCCATAATGATCTTTAACCCCCCTTTCCTCTGTCCCATAGTGATTGTTAACCCCTCCTACCCTGTCCCATAGTGATTGTTAACCCCTCCTACCCTGTCCCATAGTGATTGTTAACCCCTCCTACCCTGTCCCATAGTGTTCTTTAACCCCTCCTCCCCTTGTCCATTAGTGTTCTGATCCCATAGTGTCCCCCCCTCCCATTGTCCCATAGTGCACTTTCCCTCCCATAGTGTCCCATAGTGTCTCCCCCTCCCCTTGTCCCATAGTGTCCCCCCTCCCCTTGTCCCATAGTGTCCCCCCCTCCCCTTGTCCCATAGTGTCTCCCCTCCCTTTCTCCCATAGTGTCCCCCTCCCCTTGTCCCATAGTGTCTCCTCCCCTCCCCTTGTCCCATAGTGTCTCCTCCCCTCCCCTTCTCCCATAGTGTCCCCCCTCCCCTTCTCCCATAGTGTCTCCCCTCCCTTTCTCCCATAGTGTCCCCCTCCCCTTGTCCCATAGTGTCTCCCCCCCTCCCCTTGTCCCATAGTGTCTCCTTCCCTCCCCTTGTCCCATAGTCTCCTCCCCTCCCTTTCTCCCATAGTGTCCCATTCCCCCCCTTGTCCCATAGTGTCTCCCCCTCCCCTTGTCCCATAATTACTTACCTGTCTTGGAGCGTGGGCCGGCTTCACAGCGCGCTCCGCGGTCCAGGAACTAATATTTCAGGTTCCGGTTTCCGGCGGGACTGAAAGGAAGTGTGCACACTTCTTTTTCAGTCCCGCCGGAAACCGGAACCTGAAATAGAAGTTCCTGGACCGCGGAGCGCGCTGTGAAGCCGGCCCACGCTCCAAGACAGGTAAGTAATTCTTCACATTCGCTCCATAAGACGCACAGACATTTCCCCTCACTTTTGAGGGGGAAAAAAGTGCGTCTTATGGAGCGAAAAATACGGTATATAGATACACAGATATACAAATTGTATAGAAAACAAATTATACACTTATCAAGGAGCGGAAGATAGGTACACATGGAAAAGCATTCTACTCTAAACATGCAGTGTGCACGGAAACCTGTAGATTTTAACACAATAAATAATATAGTTTTTATGCTCTATATAGTGGCATGCCTGCTGTGTGCCTTGTTGACTAACAAAAAGTAAACATTTTTGTGTCAAAATAAAAGCGTTCATAGGCCATTAAGTCCTGTGCATGTTACTATATAACAAAAAATAAATAAATAAATTATAATTTAGATAAAGCAAATATAGTCATAGAATGAAGGCACACCCCAAAAGCAGTATTTGGACTTTGTGAAGATGACATAATAAACCATGAGACTGAAGGTAAATTCAAGTGTTTTATAAATGTTTCACTTTAAACATGCAATGCCGTTACAGTAATTATAGGTTAGTGTTAGAGTAAGTGTTAAAGGCTTACTCCAAGCGCCCTGACAACTTCAGTGATTTGAAGTGGTCATGGTGCCTGGGGTCTGCATGTGAAGTGGTACACTACTGCCGGACATGTAAGTCCACCTCCTGCAGCATCATAGTGGTGTCATCAGTCAGCCTGGAACCAGAGTTCCAGAATGTCAATTCTGTAAAACTTTCATTGCACATGTCGTCAGCTGACACTCTCAGCCAAAGAATGCTGATGGTTGAACTGCAAAAGACTGAAGCATTTCACCAGGGAACATCTGGAGCCCAGGTAAGATGGCAATCCATTGCAAAACAGTTTGCCCCATTTCTGGGAAACTTGGGCCTGGGCACTACTAGTATCATAACCACTACAGCAGGATGTAATGGTTATAATGCATGGGGTAACCATTTAATGTAGTTTATGGATTAATGTTTAGTGATAGTATTGTAGATGTTAATGCTTAGAGATAATGTATTGTAATTGTTAATGTGTAGTATAGTGGTTAATGTTTAGTGATAGTATTAATGTAGTTATGAAGTCATAGTGTTCGTGTAGTGTAGTGTAGGGATTAACATTTAATGCTAATGTATTGTAGGTGTTAATGTTTAGTTTAGTAAACTAGGGCAATCCAGTTACACCCCCTGTTCCAGGCTGTCTAATATCAATCCTGTGCAAAAAAGACGTCTCTCGTTAAATTGCTGGTGACTGGGGCGGAGCTTGGCGCTGAACCGGACCGGACGCCATCTCTCTCAGCTCCGTCGATCGCACACACAATCTAGGCGATATCTTGGAGACTAGCCGCCATCCGACTGCGTAAGCATCAGCTACAGCCTGGGGACACCACACCGAATCCCCAGATGCCCTTCCAGTACTCCCCGAAGCATCTAAAGGCAAGACGCAGGACCGGGGCCTACCACACACCCGCCAACCGCGACCTCGAGTTTCTCTGGGGCGGGGACCCCGCGGGAAACACAGCAGAGCGGTGGCCGACCCTTACATCACCTGCTAACACAGCAATGGGGCGTAGAAATCAGAAGAGTACCCCCAGTAACGCTCCAGAACAGAGGGACATCGCAGCTATGCTCCAACGGCACACCTCCCGCCAAGATAGCGGCCGCGGAAGGCCCGACCTCAATAGAGGCTCCCCACACAGATGCATCTGCAACACTTCAGCTGCAGAACACAACAGAGGGCTCACAGCAACAGCCCACAGCATCAGCAGGTAACTCTGAACCTGCAACCAAACAGGACTTCCAAACCCTGTACACTATGCTGCAGGACATTCAAAACCTCCTCACTGCGGACCTGCCTATACTAAAATCATCCCTGCATCAACTAACAGGCAGAATAGAGGCAACTGAAGCAAATATTAAGGAGCTAAGCCAAGACACCTCCACCATGCAGGCATCTATACTCCAACTACAAGCAGCCCAACAGGCCCTTACACTACAGGTGGCAGCGCAGGAGGACAGGTACCGCCGCAACCACGTAAAAATAAGGGGCATCCCGGCCACGGTCCCCCAAGAGGAACTGCCACACTACGTCAGAAGGCTGCTGGCTTCAGTACTGCCACCTGCTACTGCTAAAAAAATAACCATCGCTGGGCTATATCGAATACCAACGTCTACCTCAACTACCGCCAAAATGCCCGGCGACGTCATACTCCGCTGCGCACTACCTCAAGACAAGGGGCAAATAATGGCAGCGGTAAGAAACAAGACTCCACTGCCCTTTGAAGATTCGCAACTGTCCTCTTACCAGGACTTATCCAAGGCCACACTACAATGGCGAAAATCCCTGAACCCTGTCACCACCCGACTGCGGGCAGAAGGAGTGCCCTACAGGTGGGGAACACCACGATCCCTCCTTGTCTCATACAAGGGGTCCACGCAACGGCTAACTATGGGGACTGATATCCCAGCATTCCTTGCAGCTCTAGACATGCAAGAGGCAATGGTAGCACCAACGGACTCAAATCGCGCTCACGGATGGGACCCATCCAGAGTGGTACCATTTGTGCCAAGAACTGTAGCCGACTGCCCACCTGATTCCTGACTGGCAGGGACATTTCCAGCCCGGTCCAAACCTAACGGAGGGACTCACTGATCCGGCAGCCCTAGGCTGCAAAGTTGCAGAGATGTAAAGTTCTGCTTGTTCTTGTGTTACCTTTTTTTTTATGCCGTATGTCTATGTCCCTTGCGGTAGAATCCCCATTAAAGGACACAATTTTCAGCCTGGGCCCACTGGGCATAGAGACACCAGGCTCACTACACCCAAACACTCACGAAGCTGCTCCATCTATGGCCATAGTCCGGTTACATCTAGCCACACATGACCAATCATTGAAGCGCACACACCCCCCCACCCCGCTACCCCCTTGGTTAGGGGCTATGCCCCTCTCGAGAGGTCAACCATGCACAAATCATCCCCCCCACCCCACCCTGGGGAGGAGGGCAAAGCTTACACCACCGACACTCAAGTGCAGATATCGCTTGATTTAACTAAGTTAGACATGTTATTAAACCTCTTGTGATCAAAACCCATGCTAATGTAACATGTTTTTGCTACCATCCTGTTCTGAGCGACATTATTTTAACATTATAAAATGTGCTGATAAGTTCATTGTTCCAATTGTTAAGTCTGAAAAATATGCTCGGGGAATGCTATTGGGGCACCACGAGCTTGCTTGTTATCTACTCAAAGCACGATAAAAATAAAGAATAATAAAAATAAAAAAACGCTGGTGACTGATGTAATTAGCTTCTCCCTTGCCAGCAGCGCGTCTTTATGCGCTCACCTCGTTGCATTTTCAACCATGATTTTTAATTAAAGCCCTCATTGGCCCAGAGCACACTTATGCACTCTGAGCTGGGGAAATGGCCCAATCAAATAATTCTTCATGAAGAAGCATTTGATTGGACCACGGATGAAGCTGCATCATTACAAAAGGGGAGTGGAAACAAGCGAGGAGAATCTCGTCTAGCGCTGGATTCAAGGTAAGCTTTAACTTAATTGACAAGGTTTTTAGAGACAATAAGCGTGGTGGACAAGATCACTAGTGACCAATATTGGAATAATAAAAGGGAAAACCAATGCATTGTTATGAAAGGGTTATAGACACCTTTAATATAGTGTAGGGTAAAGGTGCCCAAAAGGTAGATCCCCAGATGTTTTAAAATTATGCTTTGTCATTCTAAAGGCATGCAAAGCATCATGGCAGTTGTAGTTCTACAAAATCTGGGGATCCACCCTTTGGGCACCCGTGGTGTAGGGATGAAAGGGACGACTTCACTTTAGAGAAAGCTTGCCGTCAGACCATTGCAAGTTATAGTTTAAGTGGGCTGCTTCAGCCGTCCCCATTAGGATACTATAACTCCTACTAATCTTGGGCAGACCTGCCTGATATCAGGGCCTCCAGATTGCACAGATCATGTAACATATATTACACTACATACACCCATATACATACGTACATACACTACCAACAGCAATCTGGAAACGAATATTTAGCATAGGCAATGCTTCTTTTTAAACAAATGCACAATGAGCAGAATGTGTGGGAAACCACTGCAAGTATTATACTTAAGCAATACCATCCTGAATAATAACAGCATACAGCCAAGTAATGAACACCTATTAAGAAACATTAACTAATCAAACCAGTCTTAACAAGTTTCTAACATCCCACTCAAGTCAACCCACAGATCTACTAACAGCTGTTCCAGCTTTTAAGCATAGCAGATTCATGGCACAAACACTTAAAATCAGCATTAAAGGCGGGTGGAGAGTACAGTACGCTTGTGCTAATATTAAAAATATAACAAATAAAGATCCTAAATAAATTCTGTGATGGTAATGAAGAAATATTTATGTTTTTATAGAGAAAACCAAACAAAAACAATAAAACCTATAGTCAAGAATTAAACTAAGCAATCGTCGGCTTTAATTGTTACTAGACTTCTACACAAATACTGTTCAGCTGGCATGAACGAATCAAATTCCTCTTAATCTACGCCCAAATAAATTGATCCGTCCGGGATTTACCTGTGGAGTCTAATTTATTGAATAAAAACCCAGAGGTAAATCCCAGACGCACATTCATTTGGGCATAGGCGAAAAAGGAATTTGATTCGTTCGTACCAGCTGACAAATAAAAATGTTGTATGTCTTTTTGTTACCAAGATTAATATGAATTGTAATGTTTCTCCCTGGAGGTAAATTTATTTCACAGACCAATATTGTAATAAAAAATAAAAGCACGAAGTGCTTAATTTTACAATTAGATGACATCTGTTTTCCATAAATAGCAGGAACCTAGTGGCCTCTAAGATTGTCCCTTTTGATTTCTATCATTTAGTTCAGCATTTGTTGCTAAAAATATGGCATCACCACTGCCATCATCCCAAAATAATGCAGCGATATCACTGATATGGTTATTAGCAATGATTACACACAACAAAAAGTAATATTTGTATTTTGTGTTGTTGAAATGTGATTGTTTTAAAAGTTATGTGGATAACCATTCCCTTTCTCTTATCCCTTTCATTATTCTCCAGGATTTTCAGGAGACAGGATTCGTTCTACCCCCCTCCTTTCTACACCCTGTTTACTAGTATCACACTGAAAAATGTTTACCTCACCTTGTATACATGTCACCTTATCCCATCTCCTTTGTCAACTATGGGGTTCAGGGGACAGCTAAACTTAATGGTAGCAGTAAGTGGGTTAATCTAATATGCAGGTGAAAATATAACTTAATCACCAACTTCTGCTTTTGGTGTGGGGTAATCAACACAGGGTTCCACACTACCTTTTAATGATGGGTCAGGGTGAAACCATGCAATAGTCAGAGATGGGACGAAGGGAAAGAGTTTCAGTCACACTGTACGATGATTATATCTTTAGGAATTACACAGAAGTGACAGAGCAGTCTCAAGTATTTTTTAATTTTGTATGCAAAGTCTTCCATTTAGCTGAAAAAGCAGTGAGGTAGGGAAGGCGCAAGGTACAAATCCTATGAAGTTACTGATGTGCAGTGGATTATACACTATGCACACAGCTTCCAAAAAATACTATGTGAGCATCATTCTGGTTAACTCACTTCCTAGTGGCATGAGGTCACAAGAGATTTATAGTTAATAAAAAAAATTTTTTTAGTTTTAATTCTTATAATGTAGTATTCACATGATGCATTATCACGGGTGAGCTCGAGCTTTTAACTGCATTCTTCGACCTGTCCTATTAGTAAATAGACGGCTATTAAAGATGATACCAAGGTAAAGGCATGTCTAAAACAGCAACACCACATACAGAGCTATATAATGGCCACAATGTGAAGTGACTGCATGCAAAGTGCAACGCGATCAAATGAGCTACATAATGGAGGTTGCTGGAATTAAATGGATGTGACTCAGCTCTCTCTCTATTTCTATAAAAAGAAATAACTACAGCTTGAAAATATACAACTAAAACAGATATAGAGGAATGAATGCTAGGCCAAACGTAATTATGCTTTCTAAATTTGCAGGATGATAAACGGGGAACGAACGAACGCACGCACTAAATTAGAGAACCCGCTAGCTCCTGCACCAGCTTAAACACACACCGCGTAGGACAGGAAAGGAAGGGAATTGGAAATGGGGTTCATATCTTTTCTAGGTAGGAAAAGTAGGCAGCATTTCTCTCCTTTTCCCCCTTCCTTTAATTGTTTCATCATTTCGTATGGTTGGAGTGAGCATGCAAGCAGTTTTTATATCTTTTGTTAAAATTATCTGTGTGGAATAATGTGAATAATAATAATAATTTTAAAAAAATACAAAAAACATATCTTGCTGTACCATATGGAATATTGCAGTTTAAGCCTGGAATATCCTGTTACATTTTGAATAGGCAGACCCTAAAAATGTTTTGTGGAGTATATTGGCATTCAAGGAGAATCTCCAAAAATGATCTACAGGGAGTGCAGAATTATTAGGCAAATTAGTATTTTGACCACATCATCCTCTTTATGCATGTTGTCTTACTCCAAGCTGTATAGGCTCGAAAGCCTACTACCAATTAAGCATATTAGGTGATGTGCATCTCTGTAATGAGAAGGGTGTGGTCTAATGACATCAACACCCTATATCAGGTGTGCATAATTATTAGGCAACTTCCTTTCCTTTGGCAAAATGGGTCAAAAGAAGGACTTGACAGCCTCAGAAAAGTCAAAAATAGTGAGATATCTTGCAGAGGGATGCAGCACTCTTAAAATTGCAAAGCTTCTGAAGCGTGATCATCGAACAATCAAGCGTTTCATTCAAAATAGTCAACAGGGTCGCAAGAAGCGTGTGGAAAAACCAAGGCGCAAAATAACTGCCCATGAACTGAGAAAAGTCAAGCGTGCAGCTGCCACGATGCCACTTGCCACCAGTTTGGCCATATTTCAGAGCTGCAACATCACTGGAGTGCCCAAAAGCACAAGGTGTGCAATACTCAGAGACATGGCCAAGGTAAGAAAGGCTGAAAGACGACCACCACTGAACAAGACAAGCTGAAACCTCAAGACTGGGCCAAGAAATATCTCAAGACTGATTTTTCTAAGGTTTTATGGACTAATGAAATGAGAGTGAGTCTTGATGGGCCAGATGGATGGGCCCGTGGCTGGATTGGTAAAGGGCAGAGAGCTCCAGTCCGACTCAGACGCCAGCAAGGTGGAGGTGGAGTACTGGTTTGGGCTGGTATCATCAAAGATGAGCTTGTGGGGCCTTTTCGGGTTGAGGATGGAGTCAAGCTCAACTCCCAGTCCTACTGCCAGTTCCTGGAAGACACCTTCTTCAAGCAGTGGTACAGGAAGAAGTCTGCATCCTTCAAGAAAAACATGATTTTCATGCAGGACAATGCTCCATCACACGCGTCCAAGTACTCCACAGCGTGGCTGGCAAGAAAGGGTATAAAAGAAGAAAATCTAATGACATGGCCTCCTTGTTCACCTGATCTGAACCCCATTGAGAACCTGTGGTCCATCATCAAATGTGAGATTTACAAGGAGGGAAAACAGTACACCTCTCTGAACAGTGTCTGGGAGGCTGTGGTTGCTGCTGCACGCAATGTTGATGGTGAACAGATCAAAACACTGACAGAATCCATGGATGGCAGGCTTTTGAGTGTCCTTGCAAAGAAAGGTGGCTATATTGGTCACTGATTTGTTTTTGTTTTGTTTTTGAATGTCAGAAATGTATATTTGTGAATGTTGAGATGTTATATTGGTTTCACTGGTAATAATAAATAATTGAAATGGGTATATATTTGTTTTTTGTTAAGTTGCCTAATAATTATGCACAGTAATAGTCACCTGCACACACAGATATCCCCCTAACATAGCTAAAACTAAAAACAAACTAAAAGCTACTTCCAAAAATATTCAGCTTTGATATTAATGAGTTTTTGGGGTTCTTTGAGAACATGGTTGTTGTTCAATAATAAAATTAATCCTCAAAAATACAACTTGCCTAATAATTTTGCACTCCCTGTATAATGCCCCATTGAAAATACAATCACCTCGTTCCTCAGAATTTACATTTTAATGCCAGGTCTCTGAATGCAGTTTAATTCTGTCTCCCTTCTATTCCATATAAAATAAACCCCTCTTTACTTCCAACTTTTAGGTGATTTTTATCCACCCATACATTCTTTGTTGAAGGATAGAAGATTTAACATACCAAAAAAATTAAAAAAAACACTTCGTTGAATATCTTGTATCAAAATGTAGAAAGCTAAATAAAGGTACATTAGTGTTAATTTCTAAATGTATTCCATATCGTGCTCTTAGTACAGTAATTTTCTTTATTTTCCTGAAGTTAAGCTTCCCATTCATAGCAGGAGCTTTCACAGTGATATTAATGAAACTGGGCACACAGCAGAGAATCCTCTAGACTAGATCATGTCACACTGCTCCTGGCTATGAACATCCAAGCATTTCAAATGTCATTATGTTACACGGAACACTGCAGAGGAGAATTAAAAATAATAATAATTGACTGCAGAGAAAATGTTGCATTCACTTGTGCAATTCCAAAAATAACAGAATACTTGGGAATTTATCCACTAAGCAGTGGTTTTTGGTAAAAAGAGGAAGTTGTCAAATTTTGTCCAATATAGTCAAGTAAAAAATAAAGGAGAGATAGCAGTCTGTATTTCTGTATTGATCTACTGTAGCCCTTTTATTCATTGACTTTGTGATTACATTTAATTCTGGGCTGCCACCCCATATATTCTCAATTTGTGAATCACATCTTCTTTATGAACCGTTAAACCATATTATTAGCTCTTTCAGCCATTCACTTGATGTGATATAACCTATCTTAAGACATTTGTACGCCCTTAGATCATATTTTGCTATAGGTGCTTACTTGCTTTATTGTGTTTTGTGAAAAACTTTGTGATTAGCAATAATCAGCATGGTTTTATGAAACACAGGTCATGTCAAACTAACCTAATTGCATTCTACGAAGAAGTAAGTAGAAGTATAGATCAGGGTGTTGCAGTGGATGTGATTTACTTGGATTTTGCCAGGGCATTTGATACGGTTCCTCAAAATAGGTTAGTCTTGAAATTTAAAGAAATTGGTCTAAATGAAAATTCTTGTTCTTGCGTAGAACATTGGCTTAAGGATAGAGTACAAGAAGTTGTCATTAATGGTAAATTTTCAGGCTGGACAAAAGTGGTAAGTGGTGTCCCTCAGGGTTCTGTTTAACATTTATAAATTATCTTGAAAAGGGGCATTGAAAGCCATGTTTCAGTGTTTGTAGATGACACAAAACTTTGTAAAGTAATAAAATGTGAGCAGGCTATTGCTTTGCTGCAGAGGGATTTGGATAGATTGGGGACTGGGCACTAAAATGGCAGATTCAATTTAATGTAGAGAAATACACAGTTATGCACTTCGAGGTCAAGAATGCACAAGCAACTTACACCTTAAAAATGGTAGTGAATTTGGGATAATCGCACACAAGAAGGATAGTCAACAAATTAGGCAGCAATATGCAATGTCCATCTGCAGTTGCTAAGGCCAGTAAGGTTTTTTTGTCATGTATAAATAGGGGCATAAATTCTCGGGATGAAAATATAATTTTGCCTCTTTACAAATCGCTGGTAAGACCACACCTTGAATATGCTGTGCAGTTTGGGGCACCTGTTCTAAAGAAGGATATCATGGCACTTGAAAAAGTGCAGAAACGAGCTACAAAATTGATAAAAGGAATGGAGCATTTTAGTTACGAAGAAAGGTAAAAAAATCTAAATCTCTTTAGTTTGGAAAAACGGCGCCTGAGAGGGGATATGATAACATCATACAAATATATTCGTGGTCAGTACAAACCATTATCTGGAAATCTATTCATAAACAGGGCTATACATAGGACACGAGGTCACGCATTTAGGCTGGAAGAAAGGAGATTTCATCTACGGCAAAGAAAAGTTGATGTTTTTTACAGTAAGAGCAATAAGGATATGGAATTCTCTGCCCGAAGAGGTGGTTTTATCAGAGACCATACAGATGTTTAAACTGCAATTGGATAAATACTAGCAAAAACAACATACAGGGATATAATTTCTAATTAGTGGGGTAATAGCTGCTTGATCCATGGAGACATCTCACTGCTATTTTGAGGGCAAGATGGAATTTTTTCCTAGTTTGTTGCAAAATTGGAAGCGCTTCAAACTAGGTTTTTTGCCTTCTTTTTGATCAACAACAAAAACATATGTGAGGAAGGCTGAACTTGATGGACGCAAGTCTCTTTTCAGCTATGTAACAGCTTCTTTATGAACCCTGGAGCCTTACTCTGACTATTTCTAAGGGAGCTGTCTTTTAAGATCCCCTCTCTTTATATTTGTAGTTGTGATCTACCTAAAATTTCCCTAGTATCAACCTTTGTGCTCCTTTTTTCTACCCTGTAGGAATTGTTTTAATCACAATCGGGTAGCAGCTTGTAAATAGTTTCCCCTACTATCATTACAGGCTAACTACCATAGCCTCTCATAGGGAACTTACATCATCCCTTTGATATCCATTGTATTTTTTCTTTACAAATCATTATTTTTAAATATAACTCCTGGTTACTAATAAAGGTTAGGGCTTCCTTCATTTTTATCACTGTTCTCTTTTTCAAGGATTCCTGTTTAGTGTCTTCACAAGATTGTTTATTAGGGTTATTCCCTTACCTTAGAGAGAACAACCACAGGTAACCTTGGTGCTGTTTCCTCTCAGCCCTTGGTTGCCTCTCAGGCTGGGGGACAACAACTCAATTTTTTCCCTTATATGTGGGTACTTATGACATTGCACATTGTTGTCTAGTTTGTTTTCTATAACAGTTCTCAAATCCTTCTTGTGTTGTTATTCCTAATTCACTACCGTTCAGGGTGTAAATTGCTGTGCATTCTTTACCCAGAAGTGCATAACTTTGCATTATTCAAAAATAAATGTAATCTGCCACTTGAGTGCCCTGTCTCCCAATATATCTAAAACCCTCTTCAGCAGATCGATATCATGCAAACACTGAAATATTACTTTAAATGGCTATTTCATTTATAAATATGTTAAATGGAAGTACACCCAGAACAGAACCCTGATGGAGACTGACTTACTAATTTTGTCCAGCTTTATCGTTCATGGCATCTCTATGGAATCTATCTTTAAAAGGGACTCTCCAGTGTCAGGAAAACATATCTGTCCCTCTCTCTCCCAGCCATGGCAACGCTCCGCGTGGCACGCAGGCCGCGGGTCTCGCAGGAGTTATTAGAAGAGAGGAGAAAAGTAGAGGCAGTGTGCTGGGCCTCCTCTGCGGTAACAGGGAGCCGGGTGCTCCACCATGCCACCGGACCACCAGGGATGGAATTTCCCCCCTCCCAGGACACAGGTAAGAAGCAGGGAGGGGGGAGAAACATTTAATTAAATTAATATAAAATTTAAAAATTAATGTGAAAATGCCCCTTCCTCCCCCCCCATCCCCAGATTGCAGATTTACACACACTCTGCATACACCAATACAACCCACACACTCTGCATTCACCACACACTCTGCAATCACCACACACTAACACACACTCTGCATTCACTACACATTAACGCACACTCTGCATTAACTGTACACACAGCATCCACTACACAAACATCCTGTATTCACAGTACACACACTACATCCACCACAAATTGAAACACTCTGCATTCACTATACACAGACACTGCATCTAATACACACACTACAGACACTGCATCCACTAAACACATTTCATCTAGTACACACAAACACTACATCCACTACATAAACACACACATCACTGTACACACACTACATCCACTACTCAAACACACACTGCGTTCACTATACACACAGCATTTGCTACACAAACACACACTCTGCATTCACTGCACAAACAGTATCTAATACACACAAACACTACATCCATTACACACATTCTAATTCACTTCCACTATACACACCACATTCAGTCCTGCATCATTGTCAGCGGACTAGGTAGGGCGTGGGCGGGCCCGTGGGGAGGGAAGGGAACGGGGGTCCAAACCTTGTGCTTTGTCAGTGGCCCCAAAATTTCTGATGGCGGCTCTGGTACGGAGTATGTGTGTGAATGTAGGGGGTTGAATATAATGGTGTGTTTGTATGTAGTGCTCTCATTTGAATGCAAGGCTATATTTGTGTATAATGTTGGCGCTTGAACGCAGGTGTGCACATATATGTAGAGTTGGCATTTCAAATGTATTTGTAATGTCAGTGTGTGAACACTTACCTCCATAATGCACTGGAATCTCAATCTTTGGACCAATGACATAATGCCCTTCTTCCAAACTGTGAGCTGTTATTGTCGTCCACTGTCGGCATGAATGGATCAAGAGATAGTCATTTTCCCGCAGGCCTTCAATGCTTTCCGCTACAAATAAAACATGTGTTTTAGAAATAGATCTTCAACAATAATCATCATCATACAGGAAAACACAAACAGGCAATCAAATCTATTTACAGTGATATGAAACAAAAATACAATACTCACAGGAGAATTATCTGGGCATACAAAAAAACATGTGACATACAATAAGGGAGAGACTTGAATCCAATTAGCCTCTGTTTACAAATACAACACATGCTAAAAATAAATAACATAATTAACAAAACAAAATTAAATAACTTAAGTCAGAGGATTTATTTATGAAAAAAAAAAATTACATATATATATTTTTCCAACTTTTTTTTTTGGGGGGAGCAAATATTTTAATTTTTTCTCTGACTCATTAAAATGGTGAACACAACTCTGCTGGAGGGAACATGTTTGCATTTGAATGTAGTTTACTGTAATAATTTTAATGACCTAAGCAAATCCAGTACAATGACTGCAGGATAGAGATACAAACTTATTTACTACAGTCTAGATCTTGCAAGTGATATGCTTGTGTGATAGCATTTCCCACGAATGGGCTAACTCAGCATAGCTGTGTCTCGGCTGGCTCACCTTCCTTCTATGACTCATCAATTAGTTCTCCTATTACTTGCTGCCTCGCTTTTCATAGCAGGGGATCAATACCTTACCCTTACAGGTGACCTTCATTAAGCTGCACCGAAAATACTCTAGACTTTTATGGCGGCAGCATTTAGACTTAAACACATCATGGACAAATCTCTACTGTCTTCTTTATTATTGACTACAACTCCCATCAATCTTGACCAAGCAGAAAAGCCCAACAACAGCACATTTTCCAAGTGTCCATATTTAGGAGAGACAGTCCCTGTTTTGATCCCTCTATCCCTCTTTTCTATCCTAATGTTCCTCTTTTCCAGGAGCTCCATATTGTTGATGTGTCTTAGTGTACAACAGAGCTTTACAGCCATAATACTCACAGTAATGTGCCTTTAAACCACAATAAAGGTGTTTAGGAACCAGTCTGTGTATATAAGATACATTGTTCTACTTGCATAAAATATTAAGTCACCCAAAATTAATAAGAGCAGCCACGCCCCTACTAACGTCCCTAAAATGAAAGCACCACTCATTGTCCATTTGAATTGTTGGCAGGTATGCAACACCTTGAATTACATTGTTATTATTCCCAATGTCCCAAATCAAAGACTCAAAAACAATGGGGCTTATTTTTTGCAGAAAATTGCAATGATAAAGACAAAATGCAGGCTAAAATAGTTGATTTGGAATCTGGAAATACTCCATTGACCCCTGGCATCATATCATGGATGGTGTATACCCCTGTGCAATTTGTGTCAGCTAGTGGAAAGCTGTCCTGCTAATATACCCTTTGGAGACCATGTATTATGTAGGTAGGGAATCTGGAAAGTATACCAGACCTCAAAAGGACATCTCCATAGGCTTCCCTGTGGGGTGTAAATAATCATATGGTTTATTTTGGATCAACAAACAATCAACATGCAACATTTCAGCCTCAAGCCTTAATCATGTCATGTTAAACATGTATGTTTATTGATTTAAATAAATCTTATGAATATTTCCACCACACCACAAAGCCTATGGTTATACACTTTGAGGAATTTTGAAGGACTGAGGACCCCTGACTCTTACTTTTAAACCCTTAAAGGACCACTATAGTGCCAGGAAAACACTCGTTTTCCTGGCTCCATAGTGCCCTGAGGGTGCCCCCACCCTCAGGGTTCCACTCCCGCCGGGATGGATGGAGAGGAAGGGGTTAAACTTACCTCTTTCTCCAGCGCCGGGTGGGGAGCTCTCCTCCTCCTCGGCTGAATGCGCGCTCAGCTCTTGCCGTGCATGCGCATTCAGCCAGTCTCATAGGAAAGCATTATCAATGCTTTCCTATGGACGCTGGTGTCTTCTCACTGTGACTTTCACAGTGAGAAGCACGCAAGCACCTCTAGCGGCTGTCAATGAGACAGCCACTAGAGGCTGGATTAACCCTAATATAAATATAGCAGTTTCTCTGAAACTGCTATGTTTATAGAAGAAAGGGTTAACCCTAGCTGGACCTGGCACCCAGACCACTTCATTAAGCTGAAGTGGTCTGGGTGCCTATAGTGGTCCTTTAATTTACATGTGTGCAGACCAACCCTCCCGATTTGTATTTATTATTTTTTTCTGCGGTGGGGGTTGTTAACATGGAGAATTGTGCAATATCTGTGGCAAGCTGCTAGTACTGTCCCCATTTGGGTAACATCTAAAGCAAGGGTATTACTTTTACTGGAATGGGAGGAAATGTGATAGGGCAAATTGTCAAGTAGGCTAGCATCCTACCCAATAAAGCAAGTCTCTCTCTCTTATAAGTAATCTCTAGCTGCAACATGTTTACCATAAGACCTGTTAGAAACAGCCTTACCCTGTGTAATGCAACAGCCTGCATAGAATGTAACAGCATATACTGAAAACTAACTTATTGCACTTTGGACAAAAAGTGTTATTATAGGTAAAATTGCCTTTCAAACCACTTTATTTGTTAGCATTCTTTTGTGTTTGAAATGATTGCACTTTGCAAGGAAAAGTCTGATTATGTATCGGTTCCACCCTCTGCGTTTTATTTATTTATTTTTAAACAGAATATTTCCATGGTAACACGCCAGTAGAGTGCCGGGCATCATGTAGGATTATTGTACAGAAGTTCAATGCTTAAACGTTTAACTCTGTCAGAGTCCAGTAGAAATGTACAGATAGTTAGTTTGTATTTTCTCTCAAAGGTTTATCTACAGTTTCCATATATTCTACCATTTCACTTATTTAACGAGAAACTCCAATGCACAATTTTTTTAAAAAAAATTTGATCATTGTTTAGTAGATATATCCCCAATAAAACATACATGCAACTCATTATGCATTTTCTCATTAGGGGAATATCTAAAAACAGCTTGCAAAACCTGCAGCTCTCCTTTCTGCATCCTTTGCAAGCCCTCCCTTTCTACCCTCGCTGAGAATTTCTGTGTCTGTCCAATCACAGTCTTCCCAATGCAGTTAAATGAGAAGTCTTTGCAAGGTGGGTGCTCTGGGCAATTGCTTCCTCTTGAGTCTAGCTCAGCTGAGCTAAACAAACCCAGAAGTAACAGGACCGGTTGCCTGATTTACACCTTGGGGGGGGGCCCATACTCCTCTGCACAGTGACAATATCCCCTCTTGAGACCACACCCATAGTCTGTTAGCAGGATACTGGCCTTCAAGCCTCTCCAAGAGTCTGTGGCAACAAAACTTCAGTCACAGTCTCAACTGAGGGTGCACTACTGAATAGACAGTTTAGAATCGCACTACAGGAAAGTGTGCTTTCAAGTAATTACACACACTGATGTTAAATTCAAATTATACTCCAAATCAAAACTAACATTTATTTACATTTAGAAACAAAATGTGGAGCCCATTGCTGCAACTAAATTAGTATGTATAAATGTAAATCAAAATACTAGATAATACTACGCAGTTGCCAAGTTTGTGAAAATCAAGGTCATCAAAATGAACCATAACTTTAGAACACTGTCTAACACAGTGCAATAAAATAAAAGATTTAAAAAAGTATTGAATAGGTGATTTTTTATTTTATTTTTTTATTTTTGAAATGGTAGCACTCAAGGAAACATACTAAACTGTTCCAACCCTATTTTGGGCAATATATGTTTAGTCTTAGCATTATAAATGTGCTGGTGTTTTTTGTTTTTAAAAATCTGGGGGGGGTTTTAATTGAAAAAAATGTAAACAAACTTCTTCATTTTCTAAATATAAGGACTATTGTACATGTGCAGTTGTTGCAGTTATCAGAATGTTAACTTGCTTTGTGTAACTCAATAGATAACTTGGGTCAAATTACAGTATGATTTATAAAGAGAAGAAATAGAGGGAAGCAGGACTTAAAGAGATAGACTAAGTTATAAAATGCATTTTTTTAATGTATTTGAACAAGTCAGTTATAATAAAAATTAATGTATTGATTTTTTTTTTTTAAATCCTACTAGAAGCCTTAACCCCTTAAGGACACATGGCATGTGTGACATGTCATGATTCCCTTTTATTCCAGAAGTTTGGTCCTTAAAGGGTTAAATGCTGCCCTTGCTTAGATACAGAAGTTGCTTCTATAGCTTAGCTGATCTTTTCCCTTTCTAGCTATACTGTGTATGTACAGTTATCACTGCAAACTGTCAAATCCAACGCTTCTCTATGAGAATTGCTTCTATAGATGATAACACTGGATACTTAGAATTTCAAATCGAAGCCCCTAGCGTTGCTACTTGATTGATAGACTTGACGAAGGGAAGAAAGAAAACAGTACAGTTTCTCAGTTTTCAACTGCAAAAGAGTGCAGTAACCTGAATTTATTTTGGTGCTTACCCCTTAAAGGTACACTATAGTCACCAAAATGTTAGCTTAATGAAGCTGTTTAGGGGTATTCTAAATTAACCAGAATAAGTGTAGACATTAGATGACTCTTTACGGGAAGAGTTTATGAAAGCTGTGTAAGTCACATGCACGGAGGTGTATAAACAAAGTGATTTAGCTCCTAAATGGCAGAGAATTGAGCAGTGAGACTGCAGGGGCATGATCTAAAGACCAAAACTGCTTCATTAGGCTAAAGTTGTTTTGGTGACTATAGTGTCCCTTTAAGCATTGGAAGCCAAACTGTCTTTCTAAATAAGTCTTACATGTGCTTTGGAAACAAGGGCAATAAAAAAGTATTAGTCATTTTGTACTTTAAAGGTAGCTTTAACCCCTTAACGACCGAGGACGGTTCAGGACCATCATCTGCATTTTTGCGTTGCCGACCGGTGACCGTCCTAATGGCCTTATGTACTTACCCGATCGCCGTCGTTCCCCCGGCGGCGATCGGCGTTGCTCCCAGTGTGGGGAGACTGCCTGCAGCCCAGTCTCCCAATGGCGGATTAGGACCCCTGTGGCCATGTGATAACTCAACAGAGCGATCACATGGTCACAATAGGTGTCCTAGTGTCTGCCTGCAGGGGGACTGTCTGTGCTGACAGGCAGTCTCCCAGTTAGTGTAAAATAAAAAAATAAAAATAAAGGTTAATATTAATAAAAAATAATAATAATAATAATAATAATATATGTGTGTGTGTGTGTGTGTGTGTGTGTATATATATATATATATATATATGATATATAGACATTATATATCCTATATATATATATATATATATATATATATATATATATAATGTCATACTAAGTGTATTTTTATATTAAAAAGTACTTATATTAATATAAAAATACTTATAATTAAATTACACACGTGTATGTATGTATATTATAAAATACAAATAAGTAAATTAAATGAAAATTTTTAAAAATACAAATTTAAAAACAATTATATCTATATGAAATTTTATTCTAACTGTATTTTGGTATTAAAATATATATATTTATATCAAAATACACTTAGAATGAAATTGTATATATATATCTATGTATATATAAATAAAAATAATACGAAATATACATATGTCCATATACAAAATTACATAATTATATAAATATACACGTAGACTTCAAATATATAAATATGCATATATATTTAAATTCTACAAATATGCATATATATTTAAATTCTACATGTAATATTTTTACATAATTAAGTAATTTTATTAATTGCAATTTAAGGGACCTGCCTGCGAACCCAGGCCAAAAGTCCAGAGAATTTAATTTGCTAGCACTGAATTTTACCCTGTAACTTTCTATGACACTCTAAAACCTGTACATGGGGGGGGGTACCGCTGTACTCGGGAGACTTCGCTGAACACAACTATACAGTAAAACATATCACAGCGATGATATTGTCAGTGAAAGTGACTTTTTTGCATTTTTCACACACAAAGAGCACTTTTACTGATGGTATAATTGTTGTGATACGTTTTCCTGTTTTGAAACACTAATATTTGTGTTCAGCAAAGTCTCCAGAGAATAACAGTACCCCCCATGTACAGATTTTATAGCGTTTTTGAAAGTTACAGGGTCAAATATTTTTACATTGAAAATGGCCAGGTTGCTTACGTTGCCTTTGAGAGCGTATGGTAGTCCAGGAATGAGAATTAACCCCCATGATGCCATACCATTTGCAAAAGAAGACAACCCAAAGTATTGCAAATGGGGTATGTCCAGTCTTTTTTAGTAGCCACTTAGTCACAAACACTGGCCAAAATTAGCATTCAATTTAGTTTTTTACTTTTTTCATACACAAATATGAATGCTAACTTTGGCCAGTGTTTGCGACTAGATGGCTACTAAAAAAGACTGGACATACCCCATATTGAATACCCTGGGTTGTCTACTTTAAAAAAAATATGTACATATGGGGTGTTATTCAGAGATTTATGACAGATAATAGTATTACAATGTCACTATTGATAAATTTGAAAAAAATATATATTTTGAAACCGCAATATCCTACTTGTACCTATAGCCCTATAACATGCAAAAAAAAAAAAAAAAGAAGTAAAAAAGCATGTAAACACTCGGTATTTTAAAACTCAGGAAATCTATTTAGCAGTTTTTTTTATTCGCTTTTGTAGATGAGAAAGATTTTTCAAGTAAAAGTCAAAAAAACATGTTTTTTTCATTTTTTCTTATTTTTTTTAAAATTAAATTACATGAGATTATATAAATAATGGTATGCAAAGAAAGCCTTTTTTGTCCTGAAAAAAAATGATATATAATTTGTATAGGAACAGTAAATGAGAGAGCGGAAAATTACAGCTAAACACAAACACCACAAAAGTGTAAAAAGAGGCCTGGTCGCAAATGTACAACATCGCAAAAACAGTCCAGTCCTTAAGGGGTTAAAAGGGGTGGTGTGATAGGGACTATTCTGCTTTTTGTGTTTGTTAACCGGAAAAAAGTGATAAAGTATTAAAAAAACAAACTTTGACGACCAAGCTTGTAACTCATAGGTTTTCCCACTTTGTTACACCTCTGATTATTTCTCCTGCTTAATTTTTTATGAAAATGTGCATTTTATACTTCTTACCCCAGTGTACTACATGATATTAAGCCTGAAGAATGTCATATGGGTACCAAGCTTCTGCACTGCAGAAATATATCGAATAAAAAAAAAATATTTTTTTTTTTTACATTTAATAATTTTTACTCGCTAAGTTCAAGTAAAGAAAACTTAATCATAAATATTCCCCAATTACTCCTGACTGTTGAAATATCCAAAATGTCCAGAATTTCAGTTAAACTTTACTGCAAGGAGTGAATTACAGTTTTAAAGATAAAATTTGCAAAATGCGTCATTCTGAGATTACAACCTTAACCTAGTTACAAAATCTCAAATCACAAAAGTAAATATTTGTAGAGGGTGCATCCCCCAGGCTATGTAATTAGTAGCATTTTGAATTTTTTCAATTAACCATTTTATCACAAATCTAGGTCAAATTTTTTTTGTGTGTGTTGTTTTTCACACAAGTTTATTTTGGGTATATTCACAGACAACGTGTCCCACTACTACAAACACCCCATATTCATATTATGCTATTGATCTCTAGTATTGCCTATTTCTGATCTAGTTGGAGAATAACCGTGGTGCTGTAAGGTGCTGCAGTCTGACACTGATCAGACACGGCAAACCAGGCCATGAAGAGCTCTTGGATTTGCCGATTTAGATTTCAATATATGAGACTCCGCACACATGTTTTAGGGTCATTAAAGTCGCGTGTTGGTGGATTGAGGGAGGACAGGCACAGTATAAATATTCATATATCATCAAACTCTCCAAAGAAAAATAATTATATTTAAAGGGATTAGCGCCCCGCGCGAACAGGCGCTAACGCGCATATGAGGCAGATGCAGGGCGCATTAAACTGCCCCATAGGAAAGCATTGAATCAATGCTTTCCTATGGGGAACAAATCTGACGCTGGAGACAGCCACTGGAGGCAGACTTAGTGCTGCAATGTAAACATTATGGTTTCTTCGGTACTGCAATGTTTAACATTGCAGCACTAAGTGCAATAGGGATACTGTACCCAGACCACTTCAACGAGATGTCATCTTGGTGCCTATACGGTCCTTTTAATAATAATAAAAAAGAATATGGGTAAAGTCAGGTATCAATCGCTCAAGGACAGAAGCGGGTTTCAAATTTGGTCTTTGTGCAGTTCATAGATAAGCAGCCACCTTGGTCTGCTGTAAACCTGATGCCCCCTGCTTATATTTATCAGTTTTACTTTGTTATGATTAAAACCAGTTGAAGGAGCAGGTAAACCATAATTAACATCACATTGCTGAATTAAACAAGCCATGTGTATTAAAACATGGTCTACAACAAACCAAATAATGGTAATCATCAGTTAACACCTACTTTAAGTTGTCATGTTGTTGTTGCTAGTGCAGTGTAAATGTCCCTGAAAGGAGACACAGACAGAGTTATTTGTCACTGTGGCTTTAGAAGATCTTACATTAAACAAGCAGAGGTACAAACCCCTCCTGCTGGAATTTTGCTTATTGTCAATTACAATTCCTTCATTTACCATGTAAGCTGACATTCTGCACACAATAAGTTTTGTAAAAAAACAAAACAGGGCTGCACTGTAAAGTACATTGACATAGTACAACATGTTTACATCAGAAGGGTAGAGATAAAGGACGCCATTTGCATCTCAGTGAGATAGCTCAGTGGGCTAATGCATCAGTAGAAACTGTTCTATTTGCATCTCTATATTACAGCAAGGAACTATAGAATATTCAGAAAGTATTACTTTTTTTTCACATTTTTATATGTTGCAGTCTTATGTTACAAGTTTTATTTTTTCCCCACATCTACACTCAGTACTCCATGATTGAAATTTAAAAATAGATTTTTTTTTTTACACCATTGCAAAAATACTAAACAGCAAAAAAAATAAAAAAATCACTTAGCAGTCATTACAGCTTCAAGTCTTATGTGGTATTGTGGGACAAGCTTTGCACATCTGGATTTAAGTCGTTTCTGCCATTTGCCTCTGTAAATTCTCTCAAGCTCTGCCAGGTTGAATGGGGAACGTCAGTGGACAGACATTCTCAGGTCTCATTTTTGGGTCCAAGCTCCTCCGTTATCTTGGCTGTGTGTTTGGGTTCATTGTCCTGTAGGAAGGTGAACCTTCAGCCCACGCTGAGGTCCTGAGCGCTCTGGATCATAGATAGGACTCTCTCTGTATTTTTATGCTTTCAACTTTTACTCAGACACCACCAAAGCAGGATGCTACCACCATCATGCTTCACCATTAGAATGCACAAGTGAAGAGTCATGCCTGGTTTCCTCCAGACATGATTTGAATTGAAGCCAAACAGTTCAATCTTCATTTCATCAGAGCATTTTATATGACACAGTCTGAAAGTCCTTTAGGTGCTTTGTTGCAAATTGGAAATGGCCAAACTGGAGTGCTGCAGTTATGATTGAGCCTCCTAAAATTTGTACCATCTGAACACGTGATCTCTGGAGCTCATCTAGAATTACCATGAGGTTCTTGGTCACTTCTTACTTACGAAGTTACTTCTTCCAAATTTGCTCAGTTTGCACTGGTTGTTTCAAACTTCTTCCGTTTAAGAATTATAGAGTCCACTGTGCTCTTTGGGAAGTTTAGAAAGCAGCCAATATTTTTTTTTTTTTTTGCAGCCTTCCCCAGATTTGTGCCTCAACACATTCCTGTCTCTGAACTCTGAAGGTAGTTCCTTTAACCTTGTGTCTAGGTTTTTGCTCTCATGTGTATTTACAGTAGTGAGACCTTATACAGACAGGTGTGTGACTTTCCAAATAATTTACAATCCATTAGGTAGACTCCAATCAAAGACTAGAAACCTCTCAAAAAAATGATCCAGAGAAGTGGGATGCACCCTTTTTCATTGCAAAGGGTCTGAATACTTTTGTTACTGTGATATTATATTTTTACTTTGTAATACATATTTAAAAAAAAAAAAAAAAAATTATTATCATTATGGGGTATTGAGTGTAGATAAATGTGGGGAAAATATTTTTTAAATATTGTAGCATATTGCTGCAGCAGCAAAATGTGAAACATGGGTCTCAATATAATATGAATGTACTGTATAAGCAGTGCCTATGGCGAGCAATTACACGACAATGCAATGACAGTGAATTCAGCCACCATTTAAATATGGATGAAACTAATATTGCTAACATGGAAGTTCAATATGTTAGCAGGAGATGCAGACATAGGGGCATTGGGTGACCCCTCCGTTTGACCCCGAACCAGAGGATAGTACCGACTTCATACTTTCAATGTAAACACTACAATGGCATGCAGTGTTTATGGCATGTCAACTGCCCTCTTTACGCAATAAAAATTTAATTTTCTAGTTATAAGAGTGAGCTTATAGTAAATAGATTAATGCATATGCATACATTTTATAAAGATAATATGGGCACACATGGGCATTTTCACCCAATTCCAGAGGCAAACTAAAGAGTTGTAATCGAGCATTATTATACCCTGTTGACAATGGGACTGCATGTTTTGGCCAAACCAGCTTCTCTGGAAACGTGGCTTAGTGAAAGGTGTCATATCTGACTATATTGTTCCTAAAAATTAAGATTCCACTGACAGTTCTTCACAACTGCTCCTTTAGTAAATACACCACTATACCACAATGAAAGGATTAAAATGTATTTTGTCATGGCTACACATTCCATGCACATTGTGAAACCAGTTTGTTCTGCTCTGAATTAGGTCAGTTCACCAAACTGACAGATCTGTATTCAATGCAAATAGGTTAATGGTAAGAGGAACCTGTCTTTTACTGGAAAACAAGGAGCTGATGGTCTTTGTGAATTGAAGCCTGGCCATACGTATACTTATCTCTTTCAATGGGTCATGCTGTCTCACTTAATGTTCATATATTGCCTTTGGGGAAAAAAAGATCTATATCTACTACAAAGGGTAAACAATTTATTAATAACTGGTGTTAAAAAAATATTGTAGACAATTATTTTGGAAGGGTTCCATAACCTTTGATATATACGCAAATCAAGTAACACAATACGATATTCTGTCTTTCCTAGACACCAGCAAAATTTCAACATTGCGTCATAATATAGGACATTTGTATGTGCTGTATGACATCATAGCTGCAAAAATAAAAAAAAAGAGGGACTGGGCAGGAAATGAGAAGCATGGAGAGTATTAAATGTGTTCATCGACAGAAAAAGCTTTGTAACTGGAGATTAATTATTAAAAGAACACTGGAAGCATCATAACCACTGTGCTAAGAGGCAGGGATGCAGCCTCTGGTTTTTGTCAAGCAGTTTTACATTTACACAGATAGGACACCAACACACATACTTAAACATAGAGGACACTGACAGACATGAAAAAAACGGGGACACACATTTACACACAGAGGAAACTGACACACACTGACAGACGTACTCACACATTTGATAAACACTGACAGACACACTTACACACATTCTCTCCCACACACTCCCACATTATTTTTTTATTCACGTTTTGTGGGACCATAGCTCTGGCTCCCCATAGCAGAGATAAAGGTGAGTTGGACCAATCCTGGACAGCAAAGGGAGAGTGAGGAAAAATATTATATTGCTGTAATCTGGGATTAGATACATTACAAGAACAGATACTGTATTTATAAATTATTTAATAATAATAATTCAGAACAAGAACAGGATTTTGTTTGAGCAGCAATCTACGTGTGGGCTGGTTTTGGCCATAGAACAAGACATCCAAAATTGTTTCTTTCAGGGACAGACCAATTATCAGTTCCACCGATTATTACAGACAATATTTGGCATATTTCTGATAATCAGTATCGGTCTTGTAATTTATAGATGACTGATCTCTTCCAGTCCCCGCACGCCATCTTCTTCTGCAACCAGAAGCTCAGTCTGCCAGCCAATGGGGCACCGCATTGTGAACTCACATCACCCCTCCCAGTCCCCGCATGCTGAGCTCAACCGAAGTCTGGGAGTTGAGACAGTGAATAATTTACTGTAATGTACTGGGCTGGCTGCCTGAAAGTGATAGGAGTGTGACACTCCTATCAGTAACAGGACTGTACATGCTGGGATTTCAGTCATCCCAGCATGTACTGGCTGTCTGAGAGTGATTGCGGTCAGTATGTTCAGTTAATGCCACATTTGTCTAGAAACTGTATAGCATTTTCAAAACTTCATGTAATGTAAAGAATATCGACACTGGTTAATCTGTATCAGCTCTGGATATTGATATTGATTGATCCCTACACTCTTAATACAGCCATATAGATATATGAGCATTCGGCACACAGCTTTATAAGAAAGAATCCCAGACGGTCCTTGAGGATGTCACTTCCATAGAGCCCTACACCCCAATAACAGTAACTATATAAATGTCACAAGATTGTAAACTTTATAATATGTTAAGGCTCTATAAAAGGTATGGAAATAACAAATAGAAATAAAACTAAATATTAAAAAAAAAAAAATTTTATCCATAAAAAGCCTATTCACAAAATATATAATTCACTAAATATTCAGGGAAAAAAAGGAAATAAAACTAATTTGTAGTAAGCATGGTATATTCTTTACAAAATATCATTTGGTATGAACTTTATGTCTGAAAACCATATTTTACTACGAATAGACAAATTCTAGCTGAAAGTGTAATCTGAAACTTGCGATTCTGGGTGACAAAGGGTTAATGAAATTGTTCCAACATAAAACTAAAGTGGAGGACAGTTGGGGTTAAAAATGGGCAAAGATAGACACTGGAGACAGGACTGATGGCAACGTGACAATTATTAGTGCTAATCCCAGATTTCAGAGACAGAACGGTGCCAGTTTAGGGTATCTGGAAAAAGAAAAGCACTTTTGCATTCCTAAAAAAACATCAAGAGGCTAAATAAGGCATTGACGAGATGAAAAAAAGTTACAAGAGTTTACAAAGACGAAAAAAAACCCAAACAGGGTATTATCCTTCTTGCGGCCAGAACTGCTCTGATGTTTCAGTTTGGTTTTATACAAAATAATTTAATTTATAGCTCAAAGTATTTTCAGAGCTCAGTGAGTGCTTAAAGTATCTGTAACGCTAAAGAGGTTTGCACATGCAGAAACTGTTTAAATAATTCTATAACTGCGTGACTCAAAACCAGATACACACTCCCAGCTTGTGCGCCAAGTCATGAAGATTAACTTCAATGTTTGCAAACAAAAGTAGCTTTACTTGTAGTATAGTAACAGCTAACCCTGGCATCACAGGTGTATTTTAACAACACATCACATGAAACGACCTGAAGGAAAAAAATAGGTCGGCTTTGTATTAGGGGAAATATAGCTTACAATGATCTGAAATGTCAAGGTCAACAATCACTGGTATGGTAGGTTAACAATCCCACATCCAAAACACCAGAAAAAAAAAAGATAGAATAAAAACTTTGAACATTTTTTATAAGGACAACAAAAAACACTGAGCAAAAAAGAAAATACTAAATGACAAACGTAATACTCTGAGGGGTTTCATATGTCGGTTCAATTAATGTAAGTAACACACTCAAAGCAAATGAATCAGGAAATTATATATGTGTTTAGACACTTCGATCATTACAGTGCTGCTTATAATGGTGATTTTATTTTTATTTTTTGTCTTACTTATCTTGCTGTTAAAGTAATAGTATTATTAAGGCATATTTGGGTATTTCTCACAAAATGGAGATATGAAAACACGACAGGGGAGGAGAATGACTGACGGAGCTCGCATTGATGTTGACACCCAAATAAGTGGGGCCGGATAGAAAATAGACATGTCAGCTTGGACATCAACTACACAGGCCAGCCCAAGTCAGGGTAGTGTGTATGCAGAGCTCTGTTAAATCACTTTGCCCATGGGATAATCGCCCTGATCTAATAGTGCACTTGCTGCGTACTTGATCTCTGATGTATCAAGATGCAGGAGCCTGAATTTGAGTCAGTCTTCGTGAACCTGGGACTGTTGTGATCGAGTATGTGGAGGAAATACATCACTAGAAACCAACAGTATACTTGCACGCACCATTATAGAGAGCTCTGTAATTCAATATACAGTTCATTGAATTCCAAAGTATAATATATTATCGATATGGAAAAATTAAAGCTTTAATATGCAAGCACTGACTTTGACCGAGTTAAGGAACTTCTCCAAAAGTCATTTTATAAGCAAATTTTCCCATTTGGATTTAAATTCACTACAATTCTAGCTCCCCTTCCCCTCCCCCAAAAAGACCCAATATCAAGGTTTCCCAATTTAGTTCCCTCGTGTCCCGCATCCAGCACATCACACGGGAACTAGGACCATGAAATTTCCTGGAGGCTGGGACCCGCCAGACAGGCCCCTTTAGTCCATTTCTAGGTAAACGTGCCCACTGAGCACTTCATCAGTGACAAGAGTTACTTCACTGTCAATGCCCCCTCTCATGCATGCCCACTCTTCCATATCTGCATACTACCCACAATGGGGAGGTATGAAATTTCAAGACAGGTGGACATTAAAGCAGGCAATGGATATAAACTACAACTTTTTCCTAGAACCCATTATGAATTCCCAACAATTTACATATTAAATAATAACCATGATAATTTCATTATAATGATGTAAGGCCTTTATGACTATAGCACCATAAGAGCACCAGGAGTATTTCTGACATTCAAAAAATAAATAAGTTAAAAACTTAAAGGGACACTATAGTCACCAGAACAACAAAAAGCTTATTGAATGTGTTCTGGTGAGTAGAATTATTCCTGTCAGGCTTTTTGCTGTAAACACAGAGTTTTCAGAGAAAATGCAGTGTTTACATTACAGCCTAGTGATAACTTCACTGGCCACTCCTTAGATGTCTGCTAGAGCTGCTTCCTATCACAGTCTTGCCTAGTTTGAATCACAACATTCAGTATCTCCTCCATTTTCATGCAGACACTGAACTTTCCTTATAGAGATTCATTGATTCAATTCATCTCTATGAGGAGATGCTGATTGGCCAGAGCGGTGTTTGAATCAGGCTAACTCTGCCCCTGATCTGCCTCCTTCACAGTCTCAGCCAATCCTATGTGGAAGCATTGTGATTGGCTCAGAACAACACTTCTGATGTCAGCAGGCAGCTTGCTGTTCTGAGACAGCAGCTTCAGGCTTGAATACAAGTAAAATTTTACTATATTTTGGGGTCAAGAAGGATTTTTCTCCTAGTTTGTGGCAAAATTGGAAGCGCTTCAGACCAGGTTTTTTGGGATCAACAGCAACAAGATTTGCGAGGAAGGCTGAACTTGATGGACGTAAGTCTCTTTTCAGCTATGTAACTATGTAATATATTTAGGGAGGCAAGAGGGGGTCAGTGGGACAAGATGGTTGTTTTAACACTATATGGTAAGAAATATAGGTTTGTGTTCCTGACCCTATAGTGCTCCTTTAATGGCAACAATGATAGAAAATAGTGAGTTCTCATTATTTTGCCTCACAAACAGCCAAACCTCCAGCATGTAACAGTACATCTGTACTTCGTCTGAGCTATAAAAAGCAAGAATAAGAAAGAAAAAAAAAAAAAACTTGCACAGTGAAACATGGAGATTTATTCACTAATGCAATGAAGAGACATCACTAACATTTCATGTATCTTGGAGTGCTTAATATAGATATTACTCTCCATAAAACAGACATAGCTAACAAGTAAAACAATTTCAAACCACAACTCTGTGTCAAAGTATATCATATATTCCAAACATTAACATGCATGGCTATATATGTATTCTTCGGACTCATTTTCCATCTGTACTGTTGAGATTTAAATCCCTATCTTTTGCCACTTTCCTCATCACTGTATTGTAAACTATTAATTGACGCAAACACCACTGTATGATAAACAAAGCACACAGAAAAATAAACTCTACAAATGAGAAATCGTGGTCATATCCCTTGAGTTCTATATAGACGGAGGTGCTCAAAAGCCAAATTGCATTTCTCGGCCTGCAATTTATAATGTCTTGCGTTGAGTCAAAATATCGAATTTGGTAATGGTGCAAAATGTTTCTGGGTATTTGTTGTTGGTTTTGGTTTTTAGCTAAAAAGCTTTAACATAAAACTGTATGTTCATTGAGAAAGTTAAAATAAAAGTTACTTTATCAATGGAATCTAAACATGACAAAACTAATATAGCTTTGATTTAAAGTCCATAACTTCGTCATGACCACATAGTTTGAGCATGGTATACAAATTCAAGAATTACTGTTATTTTCCAAATCTTCATTAACAGATTATAGAGATTTTATAACTCTAATCATTCATCTTTCTGCTACCTCAATGACAGCTGGTATAAAAAAAAAAAAAAAAAATCAATCTTTACTAATAAAATGTTTTACTTGACAAGGGTAAATGAAGATTTTGATGAATAGAATAATCAAAACATGATTTAATGAAGACGTTTTTAAATCACACACATTTCTGAGTGAATGGCTGTACAGATAAAGTTTTGGAAAAGGGATGGTGAAAATTAAATCAAAATTTTGATCCTGGAAATGTGCTATGTTTTTATAAAAGTTGAAGAAACCCATAGCAACTGTTAGAGAGACACTTATCTCACCCAGACAACGTCATCTCAGTAGCCCTGTCCTTTTAACTCTGAAAGGTGTTTATTGCAAACTATAATGTTTACATTGCAGGGTTATGTCCGCCTCCAGTGGCTGCCATACTGACAGCCACTAGAAGCACTTCCGAGGAATGGACCAAGTAAAACCCGGTCACGTGATGTTGAAGCCCCCATAGGAAAGCATTGATTCAATCCTTTCCTATATAAAAGACTGAATGCATGCATGACACTCTCCACACTTGCACATGAGGTCCCCAATGCTCTTGAGCCTTGGTATTGGTAAGTAAATCTTTTAACTTTTATTCTTTTTTTTTTTTTTTTTTTTTTTGCAAATGGGCGGGGAGAACCTATATGGATCTTTGGACAGTAAAACTATAGTGCTCGTAATACGGGATTGTAGCTACTGTGCAGAGGCACTCTCAGTAATCCAAGTGCTGTAAAAGGGGTCTGCAGATGTAACAGGCCACACAATATTTTCACTTTTCTCACCTGCTACCTACCAGGAGGCTCTCCAGAGGTTACTTTTTCATTCCTACCCCACCTGGGTAGAGTGATTAACCCACCTCTATAGCGATTATAGCGATTATAGCCATGCTGGAAGAATTGGGTGGGGGTGAAGGGGGAAGTTTGGCTTTCCAAAGCATAAACTCAGGATGGTATAGCTTTTCCCACAAACATTAGCTGAGACTGAGTGAAGGGGGTCAGAAAACTGCCTTAAATGAGAGACACACAGGATATTTATGCATAACATTGTTTAACAGAAAAAATTTACAGCCAATCACACAAAGTCCTGCTTTGTCCTCTATTGTTCCCAGATCACGCAGTTTGAGCAGATCGTATCCTTTGATAGACTTTCTGGTCTCCAGTTCAAGGTCTTTACTTTAAATGGCCGCCTGGGGGTTTCTTTAAATTTCTCGGATTCCCAGTAGAGCTCATAGATGTCATATGAAAGCTTTCTTTCTGCCGCCTCTTCGGTTAAAGTTTGGTGTATATTCGAAGTCAGGGTCAGAAGCAAAATGTGTTTATAGATTTGCCGCAAGATAAGTAGCCATAATAAACGGGGGAGTATCTCATCTACACAATAAAGTCCTCTGGGAAGTTGTAGGATGTACCTGGAAGGGAACTCTCTTGTGGGTAGAAACAACCTTTTAAGCCAGCAAGCAAATTGTTTTAAACAAATATACAAGCCAAACTAAAGCAAGAAAAAGTTGAAAAGTATGTAATAAATGTTTATAAACTAGCTATAAAACTTGATCAGATTGCATTGTTCAGCATGTCTCTCAGCTTGGGGAGTTTCTTCAGCCCCCCCTCCCCGTCCTACTGTCCCACCCATCTCAGTTTCAGATCAGCTTACGTATGACAGAAACAGCGCAGTATTGTGTAGCGTCAGGAGAAAGAAATCTGACACCCAAATCTGCCCTGCATGGATCACACTGAATTCAATCTGCACATGTGTAAAACTGTTAGGCATGCCATACACTTTTCTTGCATTCCTAGGGATAGGACAAGAGGTAATAAAAAAATTAAAAAAAAATATTTTCTGGTTTCTTTTCAGCCTGAAGAGTTAGGCAACTGTCTCATTCAAAGTGCTTTGTGATGCATGCCCTTTTAAATCTGAAAGTCCAATATAATTTTGAGTATGTCACACACGTGCAGTGTATTTGTGATCGATTTCAGGCATTTAAGGCTGTACATGAGTGCTGCTTAATCAATGTATAAGCAGCCCTGATTGGCTGCCCTGATGGACATCCTATTATGTTGATATTCTGGCACACATGTAACAGTGTGACAAGCCCACTAAGGGGTGGGTATGTTGTACATAATGCCAATGTATTTACCGATACTTACATTAAGCAGTCTTGACCTCCATTTTCATTCAGACCTGCCAAACTTGGCAAGTCTGGGTCTTGTTAAAGCTAGAAAATCCAAACTTCAAAATTAAGTTTAACCCCTTAAGGACACATGACATGTGTGACATGTCATGATTCCCTTTTATTCCAGAAGTGTGGTCCTTAAGGGTTTAAAGGACAACTAAAAGTGTCAAGATATCTCATGAAGTGGTCTATGTGGACTGGCCATGTCCTTTTAACCCTTCAATCTTTAACATTGCTGTTTAGCAGATACAGCAATGTTTTGATTCAAGGATTAAACACGCCTCTCGTGGTTGTATTCTTCGCACTGCAATGACCAAGTTTCACTCGGTTATGTGACGTTCGACATCCATGTCATTGATTAAATGTCATGGTGGACGTCAAAAGTCAATAATTTAATTAAACGTTATGAGGACGTTGCACGTATTGGATTCAATGCTTCCCTATAAAAAGTATTTAATTGGATGCACATTCACGTTTCACAGAGGATACAGGAACATTTGATTGGACAAGAAGATAGCAAGAGATGCCTCCAACATGAAGTTGCAGAAGGAAGAGCAGGCACAGAGAGTCTTGGAGTTGAAAAAACAAGTATAGCCTTTTATCATTATTACTTTAGTAGAGTTGAAGACATTTTCCAATTTAGCTTTTTTGCCAAAATTTAGCAGTTTGGTTTTCTACCCACTTCTATTCAGTATTTAATGAATACACTCCATAAAGATAGACAATTCAAAAAAATTTCCACATGTTTTTTTTCCTCCTTTTGAGCATTGCTCAATGTGTCTGAACACACACACATATATATATATATATATATATATACACACACACACATACACATATATACACACACACATACACATATATACACACATACATATACACACACAATTTTTCCCCACCATAACCTAATTGGATTTTGCTTCCCAAGCACTACCAAGCCTCAATAAGCAAACCAGTAACCAACCTCATGCTGAAGAGTTGCATTAACAACGGAACAGCTGTCCATGAGTGGTTCACTGGTTTTGCATCTTTTCCTAAATTGTGTTCCAAGCAGTTGTATACTGCAAACACATATTAAAAAAAATGGAATGAGGCAAAAATGTAATTCTTTGTTAAACTAATTTGCATATGCCCACCCAGAATCCTTTGCGGTTGTAACATCACTGCAGATTTGGTATTTCTGTGGGAAAAGCAAGTCTTATGGCTTGAAGGGTGTGCAGATTTTTATTTAACATTGTATTATATACCTGTTATTAAATAATATCGAGTTTTTTTTTCTACAAAGACCTGAGAGTGCATCTCTTTCCTTTACATATCCAGCGTGGGATTGCACCAAGGCTTTTTTTTTTTACTGATTCATTGAAGGGGGGGGTGGGTGGGTGGGTGTGTGTGTGTATTTTGTGTGTGTGTGTGTGTGTGTGTGTGTGTGTATTTTGTGTATGTGAACTGCCAAGGTAATGCCTGAGACTTCAACAGATAGAGGATGCAGAAAAAGAGGAGGTTCCTTGGCAAGACAAACCTCTCCATGGGTTGTACCACCGGGGGATAGTGGATGTGGTTCACATGACAAAATCCTATCAGTGGTTGGAAAAGACAGAACTGAAATACAGCACTGAGGCACTAATCCTAGCAGCACAGGAACAGGTACTCAGCACCAGATCAATAGAAGCCTGAGTCTACCACACCAGGCAATACCCAATGTGTAGACTGTGCAAAGAGGCCTCTGAGACATTCCAGCACCTTATAGCTGGATGCAAGATGTTAGCAGGAACAGCATACACAGATAGACACAACCAAGTTGCTGGGATTGTGTACCGAAACATCTGCACAGAATATTGATTGGACCTGCCAATGTCTAGATGGAGATACCACCCGCTGCTCAGGCGATATAGGGGCAGAGTTTACTAATCCTAAGTAATCTTTACTCAGTATTAGTAAATTTGGCTGAAAGACCAATTTAGGACTTTCAGCCTTTTGGTAGATAGCTCCCGAATACCATGGGAATTAGGGAGCTATCTACTAAGTGGCTGCAAGATGCAGCCGCGGCACGAATAGGATCGGAGTTTCATTCATCTGAATGAAATTCCGATACGAACAAAGTCCTGAATTGCGTCCTAACACGAATAGAGAAACTGTTCTGATTCTGTTAGGATGCAATTTGGTAGTTTCGCTAGCGTTCTGTCTAAATGACAGGATGTTCGGGAAAAGTGAAAGGAGGCTTCATTGGGGTATATTTAAGATCAGTTTTCAACAGCTGCAGATCTCTTGTCGGCAGCCTTTACAAGCTCCCCCTTTCTCACCACGCCTAGTCTTTTTGAGGCTATCCAATCACAGACTTCCTAGTGCAGCTCAATGAGAAGTCTTTGCAAGGCTGGTGCTCTTGTCAATTGCTGCTTCTAGAGTTTAGCTCCACTGAGCACCAGTTGTCTGATTGACAGTCAGGGAACTATAACAGTTATATTATAAAAGTGCACATTTCTATTGAGTAAACATATTTAAAAGAGGACTCCATCTCTACACATAATTCACTTTGTTTTAGGTGAGCTGGAGTGTCCCTTTAACCCAAAGAATCTACAAAAGACAATTGTGTGTCTCCTCCAGTCTTGACAACACAGACAGGAGATATGAAGCAAGAAACTCATACACATGTTCCCAATGTGTGATTCACCTACCACTTTACCATGTAAAAAAAGGAAGACATACTCAGAGTTTACAGGTAACAGACCTGAGGGTTTATAATAATTACTATAAATATATATTAAAAAGTAGATGTAATGAAACCACAGAGCAATCCTTTCCGGCACCACTTGCACTGTAATATGGCCTTACAGCCTCCTGCTAAGTTGCCTAATTATAATGCTCAAGGATGAAGACACTTCCTGCTTCCCCATCAATCAGGGTTGAGACCGTGTTCCTGGCCTTTTTTTTTTTTTTTTTTACAGGAAAAGGTAAGCAGGAACAGCATGGAGAGGGTGAATTAAAATGGGAGGTTTACATGTGTATTTGTGTATGAATGCATTGTCAAGGTTTTACTCACAACATGCTCTTCAACACTGCTCTATCCCACAACCCAGTTCTTCTTAATAGTTGAATCAAGGTGTTGAACCAAAAAAAAAAAAAAAACCTCTTGCAGGACACAACCCTTGATCTGGTTCCTAAAAACATAATCCGCTCTCTCATTCAATTTCAACCTGTTTTATGGTTTCTGTGATTATGTAGCCTTAGTACCCTTGACACTAGCAAGTAAACCATTTATGAGCTTGTCTGGGTCCCAAATCCTTGCTTGTTTGAATGTAGTGTGTGTACTTTGTCTCTTTCACTCTATAATGTATTTTCATTACTGTGGACTAGTAATATGCACTATAGCCCAGATATTTGTAAAATAGTTTTCCCTAAAACCAGGGCTCTCCATTGAACACACGCCATACTGGTACTTTGGTATCTGGTATTTACACTTAAATGCAAAATTAATGTAATTGAATAAAAATTCTGCATTATGGTCTCTTAGTGTTGGGAAGAGGTGTTTTTTGGGGGGAGGAGGGAATTTTAAAACTTGAACTTATCTGTTCTAAATATATATATCTCTTTTCTTTTCAATTTTGCAAATAACATGTCATATGACTGGTTTCACAATAAAACAAACCCCTATGTTGGACATAAATACAGAAAACTAAACTGTCTGTGGTACTAAGCAAACCACAAACAACAAATCAATAGAACCCCCATCACCAAGAGAATGCGATATGTAACGCTTTCAAAGTCTGCTTTTACACACAATGCTGGTTACCACAGTCAATATCTTCCTTTACACCTTCACATGAACCAAAGTGATCCTGACTAGAATGACAGGTAATGCTGGATTGCAGTCCAGAACTTTACCTCAAGCATTTCAAGACTGAAGAAAAAAAGAAAGACTGTTTTACATATTTAAAATTGTGCACTTTCACATAGTCAGATACTCATAAAGATAGCAGGCTAAAAAAAAAACAACAAAAAAAAACAAAAAACTGTTATACTAGGATGAATGTCACAAACCATAAACATAGCTCAATAACTGTTCCAGTTCTGGTAGGACCATCAATAATATATATGTCCTTAACCACATCATCCTGTCATCATGTGGCAGTGTAGTATGTACACTTCCTGCTACACTAACTACATCCACCTCTTTCGCCATCGCAGACTGCATACGAGGAGCAAGCTTTTGTGCTATTATATGTTACACCTAAACTTATATTCTATGTACAAAGAAGTATCCAAGATTGATAGAAAGGCATTTTATTATGCAGGATTTTAAAAAATGCCACCCTTCTTACCTAGGGCAGCAGAATATTAAATTAAGTATTCTCCTTCCATTTCCAGGGCAAAATAAATAACATTTCATCAGATTACAAACCTATTTCATCAGATGTGTATTATTCCTTCTAGAAACGAAGGGGAAATTAATAACTATACAAAATGTGAAAGTATGCAAATCATTTACGTTCCTTTCCCCATGTCAGATCGGTAGACAAGTGTTTACCTCTTCTTATGCACTACACAGTATGCAAACCTGACCTGATCTGCTAGAGACCTGTGTCAGGATTACAGAATGATCTAGCACGTAGAATTGTGTAACACAGAGGACTGATAGGTAACGTATATAGAACCTTAGAATGGCCGGATTAACGTACCAAAGAATAGTCAGGAATAGCCGAGGTCAAGGGATACAGAAAGAGACAAAACGATAAGGAAAAGCCAGGAGTCAGGGATGCAAGAAAACAGGGAAGTCAGAAACAATGCCAAAGTCAAATTACCAGAATAACCAGAATCAATAACGCACTCTCTGACAACCACAAGGAAAACCATGACAGGGCACTGAGCAGGATGAGAACTGGGCCTAAATACCCCTTCTCTAGATCTGATAGGCTGTAACCGGCCTTTGACCCCAAAGGCAGTTACCAGGTTCACATTTGCATAATTGCTGCTCAGCATTAACCCTTCTGTGGATTTGGTTGCTGCTCGGCACAACTTTTCCTGTGTGGACAGTAAATGCCATTAACCACATTTTTATAAGCGGATGAATACGTGACAACCTGATACCTACTATTCATCTCTCATTTTATGCAAAGCTAGAGGGCGACTAACTGTGCTTAGCCAATGAGCAAATGAAAACCACACAGAAAAGCAGAACATCTCCTCTGCGCACTGCGGGGCTTAGTTCAGGGGAGCTAATGGAACTTCTGTTATTGGTTATGATTTATGGAGTGTTCCTTTAAAATGGGACAGTGTAGGCACCATAACTGCTTCATATAACTGAAGTGGTTATACTGTCCATTGTCCTTCCATTCAGCATTAGTGCAAATAAAAACACTAAAATAATAATAAAAATTAAAAAAAGTCTCCAGCAACCCATCCCCTCTGTGCTGGCTGAGCAGCAATGGGCGGCTGTGATTGTCTGAGGGTTTCAGTTGACAGTTCAGCCTATTGCAGGTATGAATCAGTATGGCTACAAGGAAATGTGTAACTGCCTTTGCCATACTCCAGTGAAGGGAGAGGGGATACTGTGGAATGCCAGGGATCCTCATTCAGGGTTAAGCTGATTGAAAATAGTTTAACAGTGATTCCAGGCACAATAACAAATTCAATTAGATGAAATTGCCATAGTGCCTACAATGTCCCTTTTAACAGTGTTAGAGTGTGACCTTTATTGTCATGAGTGGCTTTAAATAAACAATATATATTGTTCTATATTGGTGCAAATAAGGGTTTCTGTGTAGAACAATGTACTGTAAATGTATGTCTGTGTGTACATGTATATAGTTTCTGTGTACGATTTATCAGTGGATGTCAGTATTCCTGTATTAACAATGTCAGACTGTATGTATGTCAATGTTCCTATGTGTGTGCACACTAGGGACGCACTGAAATGAAAATTCTAGACCGAAATCGAAAATTCAAGATGCCCTTGGCCGAAAAAGACTTTTTTCCCCAAATGATTTTTAAAACTTTTTTTCCCTAAAATTAGACTTGTTAATGAAGTCTGGTCTCCCCAGCTTAATGTTCCTCTCCCCTCCCTCTTTTTTAGTGTTCTTTCCCCCTTCCTCCCCTGTCCCATAGTGTTCTTTCCCCCTTCCTCCCCTGTCCCATAGTGTTCTTTCCCCCTTCCTCCCCTGTCCCATAGTGTTCTTTCCCCCTTCCTCCCCTGTCCCATAGTGTTCTTTCCCCCTTCCTCCCCTGTCCCATAGTGTTCTTTCCCCCTTCCTCCCCTGTCCCATAGTGTTCTTTCCCCCTTCCTCCCCTGTCCCATAGTGTTCTTTCCCCTCTCCCATAGTGTTCTTTCCCCTCTCCCATAGTGTTCTTTCCCCTCTCCCATAGTGTTCTTTCCCCTCTCCCATAGTGTTCTTTCCCCTCTCCTCCCCTGTCCCATAGTGTTCTTTTCTCCCCCATCCCCTGTCCCAGTGTTCTTTCGCCCATAGAAACATAGAATGTGACGGCAGATAAGAACCATTCGGCCTATCTAGTCTGCCCAATTTTTTTTAAATACTTTCATTAGTCCCTGGTCTTATCTTATAGTAAGGATAGCCTTATGCATCTATATTGGTGCAAATAAGGGTTTCTGTGTAGAACACTGTAAGTGTATGTCTATCTGTGTAAGAGAGGATTCAGAGAAGGGCTACTAAACTGGTTCATGGATTGCAGGATAAAACTTACCAGGAAAGGTTAAAGGATCTTAAAATGTATAGCTTGGAGGAAAGACGAGACAGGGGGGATATGATAGAAACATTTAAATATATAAAGGGAATCAACACAGTAAGGAGGAGACTATATTTAAAAGAAGAAAAACTACCACAACAAGAGGACATAGTCTTAAATTAGAGGGACAAAGGTTTAAAAATAATATCAGGAAGTATTACTTTACTGAGAGGGTAGTGGATGCATGGAATAGCCTTCCAGCTGAAGTGGTAGAGGTTAACACAGTAAAGGAGTTTAAGCATGCGTGGGATAGGCATAAGGCTATCCTAACTATAAGATAAGGCTAGGGACTAATGAAAGTATTTAGAAAATTGGGCAGACTAGATGGGCCGAATGGTTCTTATCTGCCGTCACATTCTATGTTTCTATTTATTTGCCCTGTCGCATAGTGTTCTTTTCTCCCCTCCCCTGTCCCAGTGTTCTTTCCCTTATCCCCAGCCCCATAGTGTTCTCCCCCACCCCCCACCCCACCCCCCCGTCCCATAGTGTTCTATGGACCAAAAGTCCATTTGGGTTCCAGCAGCCCTCTAGTGGCTGTCTGTTAGACAGCTACAGAGGGCAGACTTAGAGCTGCAATGTAAACATGTTTAACATTATAGCACTAAGTGCAAAAGAGACACAGCACCTAAACCACCTCAATGAGCTGAAGTGGTCTGGGTGCCTACAGTGTCCCATTAAAGCGGCACTGTCATGGCCGAATCCAGTTTTTTGTTTTTTTTTAACCCCCCTTCCCGACTCCAGTAAATCTAATTGCCCCCCTAGTGACCCCCAAATGCCCCTAAGCCCCCCATATTACCATTTTTTAATCTTCATTTTGTGCCCGGATCTAGGTCCTGAATGCCACCATCTTTGTGTGGGCAGATGAAGTCCTTGTGGGACACGTCATCTTCCCACACTCGAGAGCGCAGTGAAATTTGCACGCATGCCCAGTTAAACACTTGAGCATTCGCTATAGTCCGAAATTCGGACGGGAATTTCGTATATTCATATGTCAGAAAGACGAAGGAATGAATTGAAATTTCAGACGAACAAACACTATCGGTGTTCGTTTGTTCAGTTTATTACAAGGAGGGAGCTACCATCTCCCTCCTTGTAATATGTAAAAATAGAAGCAGCAGGAAGCGGTGCTCCCTGCCACTTCATAGGCCCCCCATGTTCTCCCTCACTCTATGGGGGCTATGCAACTAAACGGGGGACATAGGGTCCCCCCCGGCCCCCACCCATGAGCGGCGGGTGGGGGCTCTAAAAGAAAATGGTGGGTGACCTAATCCCACCCACCCCCCCCCGGCTCCCACCCATGACTGGTAGGGACCCCTAAAAGACAATGGGGGGGGGGGGAAAGACATTTGACCCCCCCCGGTCCCCACCCATGAGCGTCAGGTGGAGGCTCTAAAAGAAAATGGGGGGTGACCTATTCCCACCACCCCCCCGGCTCCCACCCATGAGCGGCAGGTGGAGGCTCTAAAAGAAAATGGGGGGTGACCTATTCCCCCCGGCTCCCACCCATGAGCGGCTGGTAGAGGCTCTAAAAGACAATAGACAAAGAGACAAATGCCCCCCCCCCAGAGGAGACTATAAGTCCCCAAGCCCCCACCCAAAGAAAATGTAAATAAAGCCCTAACTACCCCCTTCACCATAAAAATAGTGAGGGGGGAGACAATAAAACTAAATATCTGTAAATACATTTTTTTTTTTAAATTTTACAATTTGAAGTCTTTTTTTCTTAAACCTTCTCTTTTCAGCCCCCAAAAAAGCCAAATAAAAATCCATAATACCCATCCAACTTTAAAAATAAATTAAAAACCTGACGCCAAAAAAACAAATCCATCTTGACCCAGCGAGGGCACCACACAGACTGAGCTTCGCAGGGCAAGGAAAGGCTAATAAAGCCTTCCAACACCCTGAAATTTGACTCAGAATGCTCTGATAGGTAAATAGTGAGCCTTGCAAGTTATCAATCAGGCAAGGCTCAAATTAACCTGTCAGAGCACTCTTATTGGTTGGCTTAAACCAATCAATCAGAGCGTTCTGAGTCAAATTGCAGGGCATGGGAAGGCTTTATAAGCCTTTTTCCACTCTGCGGAGCTCAGTCTGCGTGGTGCCTTCGTTGGGTGAAGATGCATTATTTGTTTGGCATCAGGATGTTTTTTTTTCCTGCGGATTATTTGTGCACTCAGGTTTTTAATTTATTTTTGAAGTTCGACAGGTATTATGGCTTTTTATTTGGCCTTTTTGGGGTCTGAAAAAAGAAGGTTTTAGAAAGAAGACATCAAATGGTAAGTATTTTTTAAATTAATTTACAGGTATTTGGTTTTATTGTCTCCCCCTCACTCTTTTTAGTGTGAGGGGGGTAGGCAGGGCTTTTTTTTGGATGGGGGGGGTGACTAGGGGCTTGGGGACCACTAGTCACCCATGGGTACGGGCCGGGGGGAGGACAATAGGTCTCCCCCATTGTCTTTTAGGGACCCCACCCGCAGCTTATGAATGAGGGCCAGAGGGAGGAAAATAGGTCCCCCCCATTTTCATATAGGGCCCCCACCTCCCGCTAATGGGTGGGGGTCACGGAGTGGACAATAGGTCCCCCCATTGTCCCACCCGCCACTCATGGGTGGGAACCAGTGGGAGGACAATAAGTCCCCCCCCTTTTTCATTTAGGGCCAAGGGGGACCCTATGTCCGCTGTTTAGTTGAATAGCCCCCAATCGTGCTAGTTAAGAGATGCCCCACCATGGGGCCATTTATTGGGGTGCTGCTTTATTTTTTACAACAGTGAGCAAACTGTTTACTAGATATGCCCCTACTCTCGATATAGCGTGTACAGGCAGATTAATTATGAATACTAACTAATCTTTACTTAGTATTGGTAAAGTTGGCTGAAAGAAATGAAGAACAGATCCTGATAGAGGAAGAGAAGAAGAATCGATTTAAGAAAGGTAAGTTCGGCATGACAGTGCCGCTTTAAGTTTTGTCAAGGGGAGAAAAAAATACATAAGACAAAGTAGTCACTATTTTGTCTTACACATTTTAAAAGAAAAAGATCAGAAATGAAGAAAAGAATGCAATCAGAGAGAGGAAGAGAAGAGGAAACGATTGAAGAATGATATGCTTGGGATGAGAGAGATGCTTTAAGCCTTTGTCTAATTAACTGATCTACAGCTCATTTCATACGTACTTTTAAAGAGACAATATAGTTGCATTTATGGTCAAATTAATACTCTAGGGTTTAGCAGACTATATACTGTTGTGCTTGTTCAAAACAGATTTACATCAAGCATACATGTTGTTCAAGATATACAAAACAAAGAATGGGCTACTGCAAAACACGTTATCACTGCTTTTCTAACAACAAAGGATTATTTATCAATTAATAATATTAATTTGCATAGTATTTAATTAGGAGCTCATGTTTTCTAAAGAAGGACACTGAATAGACAAAAACGAGAAAAATTTGTCATAAATATTAAAGTGAACCTGTAGTGAAAAAAAATGTTTCCTCCGAAAAACCTTTCCTCAGTTCCAGTGACGCTCAGTGTGCTACTCTTCGTCTAACACCAACCTCCGGACCGTCCTCTACCTCTGCTCTGACTGGTTCAGTTCTAAAATGATTGTAAAAGTTATCTTCCTAGTATGAACACTGCGCAGATTGAAATTTTAGGATTAAAAAATAAAATGCAAAAATTGCTACATAAGAGAAAATCTTACTTCTTCTACAGAACACCATTTCCCGATGGTGGGAAAAAAAATGCCTCTCATTTTAGAATTTTGTAGTTTGAACCATATTTTAGGTCTTTTTCTCAATACAATGGAGATTGTATTGAGAAAAAGACCTAAAATATGGTTCAAACTACAAAATTCTAAAATGAAACCTACAAAATTCTAAATGAAGCTTTCATAGAACCTGTTATTTGCTTGAAGTAAATTGTAATACCATTTGAGCTGGGCCTTCTTCATCTCCTTTTTGTTCACCTTAACATTTTAATAATTTGTTGTTTTTATAGTTTTCTATTGCAGGACACAACAGAGCATTCAAAGGGAAAACAATGAAATTTAGTAAACACAGCCTCATTTCTGTAATGCTCTAGGTCCTAGGACAAAAAAAGTCTAAGCGCATCTGCTGGCAAAACAGTCACAGCTCGCGTGCGGAAACGAAGCCAATCTCACCACTAATCCCTATAAAATATGTTTCTAAGGCCTCTTTAGGAAATCATAGCATTATGAAAAAAATGGAGAAGTATCTCCTGGTAAGCCAGCTGTGATGGAGTACCAATCAATTGATGTTCAACAAACATTTCAATATGCTGAACTTTGTGGGATTTGTATTTCACAGTTGATTGCACACTAGAAGGTTCCTTTTGCTAACCTGAACTGGAAAAGGTGTATAATCAGAGTACTTCTCCATTCAGCAGAAATGAGGGTGAAACTAGGAATAAATCCAAAACAAAAAGTGGTTTATCTGGGAAAACATAACCCACAAAAACTACAATTATCTTCCCTTTTTTTTTTTTTGCTCATATCATTATATGGTGTATATGTAAACTGGGGCTGCACATGTGTCTGATAAAATGTACTGTGCATTGCTGAGCACATATGTAATTCATTTTATTAGCTCAACCATTCCAATAGAGAATACGGTTTTCTTCTAGTTACTAAATTCAATTCAGATGCAAATTTAAAGGTGGTCCTCGTTTGTCTGAATTCCATGGAAAGTACAGGAAATCAGGGATCTATCATGCATCGAACTGCATACAAAGTTTGTCAATTCAGATTTAAGATTTAAGTTCAAACATTTTTTTCTGCAAAGAAATCATTTGTAAATTAAAAAGCATACTTCCACAGAAATTCATGCCAAACGTTGACTATGTTCAGTTCCCCCCTCTTACTTCATCCTCGCATGCTGGAGTAGGCCAAAACATTGGGGATTTGCAGGATACGTGCAACGATAACATAATATGGCATCGCTCAGTGGAGAGAGAACTAATTTTTATTGTAGTACCTCACATAAATGTATCACTTCATCAGTCATTTTTGACAATGCTCGCACATGTTCTATTTTCATTGGAAGGTATGCCTGTTAATCATCCTATGTCTACAGTCTACTTTGCCAATCCACTTGCATTTGTAGTACATCAATTATTGTACATTTTTAGCCTGTATGTATGTATATAGCTACAGTATAGTAGTACTTTTATTTTTATTTCTAAAATCAGCTCTAGAAAAGATTAACTTAAATCATGCCATAATAACTACAAGCTCTCAATAATAACCTTTTTTAAGGTTAAGTTTTTATTTTAAGAAAAACTTAAAGGGACACTATAGTCGCCAAATCAATGTTATCTTAATGAAGCAGTTTTGGTGTATAGATCATGCCCCTGCAGTCTCGCTGCTTAATTCTCTGCCCTTTAGGAGCTAAATCTCCCTGCATGTGACTTGCACAGTCTTCCAAACACTTCCTGCAAAGAGCCATTTAATGTTTACACTTCCTTTATTGCAAATTCTTTTAATTTAGAATTTCTTATCTTCTGCTCTGCTAATAGCCTTCTAGATCACGCAGAAGCCTCCTGTGTGTGATTAAAGTACAATTTACAAAGTAGAGATACAAACTTTAACTTTTTTCTTCATGCAGGCTGTGTCAATCACAACCAGGGGGGGAGTGGCTAGGGCTGCATAAACAGAAACAAAAGTGATTAACTCCTAAATGGCAGGGAACTGAGCAGTGAAACTGCAGGGAAATGATCTATATACCAACACTGCTTCATTAAGCTAAAGTTGTTTTGGTGACTATAGTGTCCCTTTAATGAAGTGGTTTTGGTTTGTAGATCATGCAAATGCAATCCTCCCTGTTAAATGCTCTGCCAGGTAGGAGTTTAATCACTTTGTTTATGCAGTCCTTGTCACACGTACACTGCACGTGACCTACACAGTCTCCCTACACACTTCCTGTAAAGAGATATGTATTTTTAAAGCTCCTATATCGCACAGTCTGTTTAATTTAGAATTTCTTCTTTCCTGGTCTGCTAGTCTTATGTGTGTAAATAAAGTAAAATTAACAAAGAAAATGCAAACTTCTAAAGCAAACACACTGCACTGTTATGTCTGATTGAAAATGAAGCCGGTTTTTCATGGAGGCTGTGTCAGTCACAGCCAAGTGAGATGTGGCTGGGTAACCAGAAACAAAAGTGACTCCTAATTGGCAGAGGGCATGATCTATACACTAAAACAGCTTCATTAAAATACATGACAGGTTCACTTTAATATAAAAGTAGAATGGCAACTTCTGTTTTAGTTTATCACAAAAAAAAAAACCTGATGAAAAGCTGGGACACACAGGGAACCGAGGCAAGTGTAAAACCATTCAAAAACATTTGGAATCCTTAATGTGGGACCAGGGCCGGCGCTTCCTATAAGGCGAACTAGGCAGCCGCCTAGGGCGCCATATAGGAGGGGGCGCCCTGCGCCCCCATCGCCGGCCCTTTAAATTCTGCAGCCGCCTGAGCGCTCTATAGAGAGCGCTCAGGTGGCTGCCGCAGTGCCTCACCTCCCCTGCCCTGTAGCGTGGCCGAGCTCCTTTCCGGTCCGCGACCTGGCCGGAATGACAGGAAGAGCACACCAAGTGTGCACTTCCTGTCAGTC
>OW240915.1:251371701-251397340 GCA_933207985.1 Pelobates cultripes | reverse complement strand
TCATGCCTCTCAGGTTTTACTGCTCAATTCAATGCTATTGAGCTAAATCACTTTGTTTCTGTTTTTTGACACAGCCTGCATGAAAAAACTGGTTTCACCTTCAATCAGATGTAATTTACCTTAAAGGGACACTCCAGGGTGCCAACTCCCACTACCATTAACCCTGCAAGTGTAATTATTGCAGTTTTCATAAACTGCAATATTTACCTTGCAGGGTTAACTCCTCCTCTAGACAGCCACTAGAGGGCACATCCGGGTTCATAGCACATATTCTGTGTGCTATAGTGTCACTGGACGTCATCACGCTATGTGAGAACCTCCAGCGTCGCTGAAATCCCCATAGGAAAACAATTTTCAATGCTTTCCTATGGGAAGGTCTAATCCACGTGCGCGGCATTGCCGCGCATGCGCATTAGGTCTCCCCCCTTTGGCGGCCATGCATACGCAATAGGTCTCCCCCAACGGGTGACGTCGGCGGGAGAGGAGCGTGGGCAAATCCTGAACAGACGCTGGATACAGGTAAGTCACTGAAGAGGTTTTAACCCCTTCAGCAACTTGGGATGGGGGGTGGGAGGGAGAGGGGACCTGCAGTGCTAGGAAAATGGTTTGTTTTCCTGGCACTGGAGAGTCCCTTTAAAATTTTTATCTCTTGCTCTGTAAATTGAACTTTAATCACATGCAGGAGACTCTTGCAGGGTCTAGCAAGTTATTAATATAGCAGGGGATAAGAAAATCTAAATTAAATAGAATTGCAATAAAGGAAGGATAAACATTAGGTGACTCTTTACAGGAATTGTTTAGGACAGCTGTGCAAGTCACATGCAGGAAGGTGTCACTAGGGTTAATAAACAAAGTGATTTAACTCCTAAATGGCAGATAGTTGAGCATTGAGACTGCAGGGGCTGATCAATACAGCAAAACTGTTTCAATAAGCTAAAGTTGTTTGGGTGACTATAGTGTCCCTTTAATTGAAACAACCATTATTGAGTAGAACAATAATAAAAATTATCTGAAGCACCGAGGGCACAGTATTGTGCCAATTCTACACCATGTCATCATATTCCAATAAATACATATAGCAGAACCATTGCTCTAGTTATAAATACACACATAGATACCACTTGTAAATTGAATTTCTATTGCCTGATGTTCCCACTGGACTACTCCAGCCTCGAGCTCTGCACCTGTTGTGCAGGCTGCACCTGGGGCCATTCAGGACACTCATTAGTTGTTTTCTCTTGCTATTTTCAGCTCTTTTTTTTCTGTGTATAAGCATCGTAGGCACATGTTTACCTGCGTGATTCTAGGTATATATTCTGATGGTTAGGTTGCCCTAGTTTAAAGGCAGACTCCAGGCAGCTGAGCAAAAGACCTGCATTTTATAAATCATCATGCCAAAAAATGGTAGAATGTTCATTCATGTGATTAGAAATGTTTAACGCCCTCCCTCCATAACACATGACTGTTAGCGCTTACCTTCTTGTCTTGTGTTAAACCGAAAGTGAGAGGCCATGATGGAATGTGGTCCATTGTACTGTTGCTAAAATAAAACCATCCGACCAGACCCAACTTGTCACCATTAATGTTCCTAATACAGCATCCATTCATGGTCAGTAATTCCATCATAACTAATAAATAGGAGATAAATAAAATATTAAGCCACAGGAAATAAAATATTAAGCCACAGTAACCCATCTGACCAGACCCAACTTGTCACTATAAAATGGTTGCTAAAGCAAATAAGGTGTCTTATAGCCACAATTCTGTCAGAGGCATTTTTGTCTGTGTGCATTGACTTTATATGTTGAGTACAGATTAACCATTTGATTAGTTGAAGGAAATAAAAGTAATTATTAGAAATTCTGCAGTTATTCCATTTTTCTATTTGTTTTCACTTGGCTACCATGATCCCGAAGGATCCTGTCCAGGGATTTGTCCCACATGAAATTTCCTGTTGTGGGCAATAAATGCTGAGCATCGTAACAGAGATCTGGCACCCTGTTGGTTCTACTGCCTGCATAAGGCTCATGTTTTTCCTTCATTCCCAGCCGGATCTAAACAGCAGTTAGCGTAGCAAAATATTGGCAGTCGCACTGGGCTGCTTTGCGCCTACAAGTGAAATACGGGAATTCTGCTGAATTTGTTTTACTTCCAAATTCTGCACATAGTGCTACACTAATTACTGGAGCACATTCCGGATGTAGTGGATCTCTGGTTTGGAATCTAGAACATGTTTCTTAACTTCTTCCCTTGCCAGAGTGCTGGTAGCTAAATGCAAGGTTACATTGAGCATGTTTTCTGGATTTTCTTATGTGACGTGTTCATTTGTACTTAGTGTGAAAATCTCTGGCTCTTTACTAACACTGTTTAATGGAGAACAAGAGTAGAGTGGCTGGAGGATAGTGGGTACCAGTACTAAGGCAAAGAGTTTTTAAAAAAAAACAACATTTCCAGTATTTGAGAAGAGAGCTTGAGGCGTCATCCTGGCCTGTGCTAGAGAGTGGCGGTCATAATGGCACATTTTGGTATTTTAGGATAATGAAGTATTAGTAGAATGAAAAAAAGGGTTTGGGATTTTTTGTATGTTTGTTTACAAATATATATATATACATATATATATATTTTTTTTTTCCATCATTTGCTTTGAATGCAAAGAGTATGCTGGCATCCAGTGCAAACTGATATAACGCATAAGTAAAAAATGCCTGACACATGTAGAAGTACTGATCTCTCAGAAGTACAGCAGAGCTAAATGTGCTTCAGGAAGTGTATATTGAGGCGAGATATAATGGTGAAATGGATCTGTAGAACTGAAATGAGACAAGTCTCTATTTTAGACAGGGCTCTCAGCAGTTGGAACTCCGTTCCCTTAAAGGGACACTGTAGTCACCAGAACAACTACAGCTTAATGTAGTTGTTCTTGTGAGTATAATAGCTCCCTTCAGGCATTTTCATGCAAACACTGCCTTTTTTTAAGAAAAAAGGCAGTGTTTACATTGCTCCTAGGGACACCTCCAAGTGGCCACTCCTCAGATGGCCATTGATTGGAGGGGCTTCCTGACTCAGGGATGCACATTAAGCAGCCCTGCCATTTAGCGTCCCCATGCTCTGCATGGAGACGCTGAATTTTCCTCACAGAGATGCATTGATTCAATGCATCTCTATAAGGAGGTCCAGATTGGCCAAACTAGCATTTGGCCCCGCCCCTGAGCCAATTCTAGCCAGTGCAATGCTTTCCTTATGGGAAAGCATCGGATTCTCAAAAAAGTCGTCCATTTTGATTGTCACAAAGGGGGCGGAGCCAGCACCGGCAGACCCCCGCGGTGCTGGAAATAAGGTGAGTTTTAAGCTTTTATAGGGGGCAAGCCACCTAAATGGTGGGTGTAGCACTATATAGGGTCAGGAATACATGTTTGTGTTCCTGACCCTACAGTGATCCTTTAATATATATATATATATAATATATAATATTAATCAGTAGGCTATAAAACTGATTTTCTAACTGATACACAGACTTTGCCAACAGTATGGCATTTCAAGATTTGTTCATTAGAAATATATTGATTTAGCAATATCTGCCGGTAATACCTAAATATTGTGTGAGATAGATCCCACATGATAATGCATATTACAAATTACTACAGTATAAAGCACCGTATGTTAAAGAGAGCAAATAATAGTTACTGCTTTTAGAGACAGAACAAAAATAAATGAAATTATAGTTGTAGTAGGAGCTGGCTAATTATTGTTGTTTTTTTAAAATCCATTTAAAGGGAACCTATAGTTCTGAAAATAGCAAGGATAGGTTCACTTAGAGTGAAATAATCACTATCCACCCCCCTCTCCAGTGGAAGCCTGACCTGTAGCAGGTCCTTGATGGGGACAAACATGTAGAGATATGGGAGGCAGTCCTCTATTTGCGAAATTGTCATATGAAAACGTTTGTAAGACAGTGTTAAAATGGTATACAACCCCAGGGAAGCTGTTCTACATGGGGAAAGCCACCACTAATTTGTGTTGGAGAGGATGTGGTGCCAAAGGCACATACATTCATTTGTGGCTTGGTATTGGGAGGCGGTCAAGGATATTTTGGTGTCGTATACATAGACACATTAACCTGTAAACATGGTCATTCTTACAAGCAAAGGCCACAGAGGGCGTCTCTATACATGTACAGAGTTTGTTTAATAAAATTTAGCTGCGAGGAGAGCCAAGGTTCGGCTTGGGAAATAATGCCCCTGAGAAAGGGGCTGTCTTACCTAAAATAAAGAATAAAATCTTATGGACAAATTAACAGCACAAGTTCGAAACACAATGAAAGTCTTCAGCAAGATGTGGCAACCATGGGAGGAGTATCTAGGGTAGTTGTCAGGCTGGAAAACCCGCTTCAGATGGTGTTGGATCCCACGGAAAGGGACTTTTATCACTATCCTCCCCCATTCTCGTCCTTTACTCCTTTTTACCCCTCTCTTTTTCACTCTCTCATTCCTGGTTTCTTTGCATTTGTATTCTTTTCTTTTTTTCATCCTTAATTTTTCAAAAATATTCAAAAATAAAAAGATTAAAATATGAGTGTGTTGGAGGCATATAAGTTCAATGATGACATTAATGCACTTTTGTTGCAGTGTAAGCATGCAGAAGCCAAACACAGAAATATTGGACACAGGTCTTCAGGAAGTAACAGGCCTTTATTCACATTACCGATCGGGTCTCAGATGAACTCCTGTTCCAACATTCTGAGAGACCAACACATAGTGTACATTCCTTATATAGCACCATAACTCCTCCCATTAATAGCTACACCCACATACACCTTTAACCAATCAATGAGCAGAATATAGACTTGTACATCTAGTCAAACCACATGGCTCATCCAAGACAAATGAAATAAGTGCAATTTCAGTTCCTGCATTCCTGCACATGCTCAGTACACTGATGACAGTATCCTAGCTACATGTAGCTAACCAACTGACACAACATACACATATGCCACATGGAGATTTTGGCCTACTAAATTTTAACCATGCTGGAATCCCATCACATTCCCCCCTTTTGATGCCTCTGATATAACATTATTCCAGATGCATCACCAATCACAGTTTTACCTACATCTCTCAAGTAGCCATTGAACCAGAGTAGACCTTGTAAGCATCTTAAAAACTCCTTCAACATTCTTCATCCTGAATATATTCTCTTCGGGCTAGGGGATCATATCTTCCAGACAGCCATTACATGGGCAGCTGTCTTTCTCTCTATAGTACTCTCTATAATACTATGTAGGGACCTTATCACTAGTGGAATTAGACAGGGCAGGAGGAGGCACAAAAAAATATAATAAATTCTACTCCTCCTACTAATGTCTTAATTCCTCCAAGCTGCTCATACCAACTTCCAAACCAACTACTTAGGTTATACCCATTCCAGACCTGAGTAGGTACATGCTCAAATTTAACCATGTGGCTTGTAAGTTCAGCCACTGCCTGCCCTTCATCATCTATGTGCAGACAACAGTTACTTAGATTAAACTTTCCGCATACACCTCCTTCTACTGCTAGTAAGTAATCAAGGGCTAGCCTATTCTGGTATATGGCTGATCACATCTTGGTATTTTGCTTAGCTAGAAGATTAAGCACTTGAGCTGTCTCATTAGTAATAATCTCAACTACCGCCTGTAGTCTAATAATGCGGTTGAGCATATATAATCGGAGTTCTATATCCATAAGTACCATCTTCTGCCCAAGTAGCAGGTCCATAATAATTAATAATACGTTGAGGGGGCCACTCATTATCTTCCCAGCTACCTGTATTCAAGGATGCTCTCTCCCTTTTATGATTTACATCGTAAACCTTAACTCCCAAGGTCTCTCCTGTTTCGATTGGCAACAAGAAGAAGGATGGCTTTGGCATACCTAATACACATGCCCCTTCCCAATCTTGTGGTAACTCCGAATAAGTTTTCTTACCACAAATCCAGTATAAATTTGCTGGGGCTTTCCAACTAGATGTAGCCGATAAGTCAAACCATACCTCCTTTAAATGAGTGTAATTGGCAAACGGATTAGTAGGTTCCGAGACATTTGAAGCTGACCACCAAGTAGTATTTTAGTATTAACATTATAGGCTTTTTGTCCCAAGCAAGTTAGCTCACCTACAGACGTGTTATACATTGTCCCTTTCCTGGCTATACAAACATGACCTATAATGGAGGTTTTCAACCACCATTCCAATTTACTTCTAGTACTTACTTGATGATCAGACTGGAAAGGTATCTGTTGTTCATATGTCTCAGAGCCAGGGTACCATATTTCCTTTGCCTCCCATGGCCACTGGTCTCCCATATTAGTACCTCCACACACATAGCAATTAGTTACATTAAGACTACCTGCAATACCCTCAGCCAAATCAATAAATAGGTTGTTAACATTATGGGGAATTTTATCCTCAGTACTCATCTCCTCATAGAAGGAATGAGAAACCTGATGAGTTTGAGTTGCCACTGTCTCAGTTTCAAGACCTACATATATTATTGTTCCTGAATCTACTCCTGTGCCATATATTTGAAACCCAAACAGACCTCCAAACCTGTCAATAAAGTACTGCAGATTGGAAATGGTCATGTGAACGGGGTTACACACATAGTTTTACAGTATGGTGTGGTAGGCAACCTTTGGATAATCATATCTTGATCCACTGTTTTTCCCAGGTTGCCCAACCTACACATGACCAATAGGGGCAGAAGTTAGTCTCTATTTGGGCAATCAGGATCAGTAGATCTTTTACTGGGACATAAGTATTTATCATTAAACCCATAAGTTCGTTCCCATTTAAGATTACCACATACATTCCAAAGTCTTCCACTACCCGAAATCGCCTTACATGCATCAAATAGTAGAATACCCGCGGAATGTATGGTGCTTATCACAGTCCTATTTATTAATGTCCCCTGGGAGTTACTATTCCGAATTACCAACCAAATTGTACGGGGTTGGAAATGGGGATCAAAACATTTAGACTCTCCTGATATTGGCTTGCACACACTATAATCAATATCCAAATATCTACATTTAGATACAGATCCCTTACATTCATACTGTGAGTGCCAGATGAAAGTTTGGGATATTTGGTTACCTGTTTTAGTAGTCTTAATGCAACTATCGCAATTCGGTATGTCTGTACTCCTACCTTCCTGAAAAATCATAAAAATACTAAGACACAATAAAACACATTATTCCTGAAATCCTCATTTTTCTTCGACCGTGCGATGGCCTCTCAGCTTCCCGATTGTGAGGGCTGCAAGGATGTTGTTCTTCTGATCCTCACTTTCCTTCACAGAGATCCCTTCAAGATACTCTGGCTATGACACGTAGGCAGGTGGTCAGGCTTTATTATGGCCGTCAAAACACCTACTTGATGATCTTTGTAGACTTTTAACTAGAATGTCTCGATATCCCCTCGTCACTCCGACTAAGTTGCACGCTTCAACCGGGTCCTGCAAGGATTCTCAGGATCTGGAGTAGCTTGCCAAGAGTCTGCTGCTGGTTTAACCTTAGAATGATGAATCCAAGGAGTCACTTCCGCCACCTTTACAGCTGTTGGGGTAGATAAAAGAACAACATACAAAGGCTAACAGAATACACCCCGAGCTTTAACTCAATATGTATTGGTGGGATATTACGAGCAAGTCCTGGAGGATTATTTTCTTCCCATACTCCTGGAATGTCAAATAAGGATTCATCACTCTTAGGGTTAACACTTGTCACTATGGAATAGAAGCGTCATTCTTCTTCCCTTGGCACCGATATCGCCATTATGCCTGGTAATCCCTTAAACTTCAGAGATGTTAATCCATTAGGTAAAAGGTTATCTGAGCTTAAAGCTTCGATAATAGATCTCGTCCTAAAAGTTGAATCGGACACTCTGGCATATATAGGAACTAATGCTTCACCACATGGCCTCCCAGAATACAAGTGCGACTCTTAAGAACCAGTCTAGCTGCACTTCTCCCAGTAGCTCCTATCACAGTTATAGTCTTCCCCGAAGGCGGAGCCACCATCTTAGTCACCACAGAATGTTCAGCACCTGTGTCGATCATGAAAGAACTTCTCTTTCCCCCTATTGCTACATCGACCATAGGCTCCGCTCGACCAAGTGGGATGGAGCCCAGTCGGTATCAATAGTCTTCCATGATAGTGTCAGCCAGACCCACAAAATCTCTATCCTCTCTTTCTCTAGGTCTCTGCGTGGGTGGATAGTATCTGTCTCCTTGAACACTTCCTCTACTATTCCCATCATTCCCTCTAAAACTTCCTCTTACTCTATAACTACCACTATAACCTCCTCATACCCTTCTCTCTCCTTGTCTATCACCTTCATACTGCTCTCTCTGTGGACACTCACTCTTCCAATGTCCCTCCTTTCTACAATACGCACATTAATTCCTACTTAAAGTCCCTTGCTCAGCCTATTCTCGTCTCCTCTATTCACTTCCCTGTCTTTCTACACTTAAGATAGCTACCGCTAGCATATCTGCCTTTTTCCTCATTTTACGTTCTTCCTCCATCTCCCTATTCATATATACTGTATTTGCAATCTCCATTAGCTGTATTATGGACATCCCTACAAATCCCTCTAATTTCTGTAATTTCCTTTTACTATCACCTTGGGCCTGGCTGACAAATGCTGAGTCTATCATTCGGAAGTTTTCAGGGGCCTCTGGATTAAAGGGAGTATACAACCTATTTGACTCAAGCAGTGTCTAATATGGGACTTCGGCAAGGCTGCCCAATAATAGGTTCCAGTCTAGGAGTAGTAAGATAATTTTATTAGTCAGCATTTGGTGGATGAAAAAACGTTTTTTTTTTTTAAAGTGTTAAACCAAAAACCTACCAGTAGGTGTCACCAGAGGGTAATTGTATCAAAATAATCTTTATGGGTCTAATAAGAAAACTCAACTTTTAATATATTTATACATAAAATAAAACCTTATAGCAATAAATATATTAAAATAGGGTAAGCAATCCTACATCTATCTGTTATAAACAATGTATTATCAATGTAACTCCCGAAGATGGCCAGTAGGTGGCTTAGAGTGCCTCCCTAAAGTCAAATGAAACAAATAGACTTTAATTAATTATGTCCTATTTTATTATTACTTATTTTAATCAATGTCCACCCTGCTAGCTAGGTTTGATTAAATCTTTAGTTCTAAGGTAAATTAAACATTTCAGTTTGTAGTTTAGTAAAAGGGGACATTTTGGACAAAGCTGGGAGGGGCCCATCCAGTAACTAAAAAAACCAATATACCATCTGATACCATCTGATACCAGTGATCATTGATTAGGGGGAGGGGTAGTACAGAAATACAAGAGTTTGAAACACAGGAACAGATAGGTATGTGGGTAGGCGGGGACAGTAGAGCAGGGGGAGTGCAAATACTGACTATATACCAGTTTTGGGAGTAAGAAATGGGCGTGGCTACTCTGGCTCTGGAGGATGTTTGGGGGGTTGGTAATCAGATGCCAGGGGGGGAGGGGATGTCCAAAGCAGTTGTAATTAAGTCCTTAGTTCTGACCACCATATGGCTACATTGTTTCCCATATGACACAGTTTAACTCACCAAGGCAGTTTTTCAACAAATCAGTTTCCAACAGTCAATTTATAGAAACTGATCATAGAATTCCAGCCTACTAGTTACAGCCACATGTACACCCTGCACTAAATTTAAGTGAAGACTGCTACATGGAGGCCATGCGGCCACCAGGACAAGCTACTCCCTACTTTTTTTTTTTTTTTAAAACATACAAGACAACAGCCTAGTGAATCAGATTATTTCAACAGAACGTCTGATTCAAAAAGCTGTACAAATATACACACAGTTTCAACAGTCACACCAATCTCCTTATCACCAGCAACACATTGCGCAGTCACTAGGCCCAAACACACACACAGGATCCTCACATGCTCAACAATATCACGACGTCGCACACACGAAATTAAATCAAAAACCCACCAAAGACTATACACTTATCAATGTAACTATTATTCAAACCATACAACTATCCACGCTATTAATCCATATAAACTAACCGATCACATAACATTTCAACAAATTCATCTCTACAATTATCCGTACTATAAATCAACTCTTGACTAACCAACTATATCACATTCTAGTAACCTCATCTTTACAGTCAGTGGTTATGGTACAGTTAGTAAGTGGTTATAATACAGTTTTAAAGTCACAGATCAGTTAGTAACAGTTATGGTATTATACATATAACATAAAACAGCAATTGTTAGTAATTTTTACACAATGTCAGTGGTTATGGTACATGTCAGTAGTTATGGTACCGTGCGCTATTTTACAGTTATACACACAATTTACACTCCCACTAGACAGCAGAGCTCTAACTTTCTAGTAGGACATACAAGTTAACCAATTCACCAACTACAATATATTTAACAACATTTACAATAATCCCAACTATTCTAACTGGCCAGCACCTCGAGAGCTTTCGATCTATTTATACACCAGAGATTCGATAAGTTCTTCGCTGCCCAGACACCACGTATAGCGAACTAGAGGGCAGAATTTACACAGTACCCAGCTAGTCTATTAAACTATCAATAAGCTAGTGGCTGGATTTACAACAGAGCACACTTAGTTAAGATAGGGTGAAATCTAGCAAACTATAATATACAACAGAGTATGCTAGTCTCCCGGTCCCCCCGACCTAGCGAACAAAATTTACACCCTAGATACGCTAGTCAAGACAGGACACCGGTGTCCGACATGAGCTATTTACACCAGAACTCAGTCTGACCCAAACCACCTATATTAGACGGGCTGACTACAGAGCGTCTAATTTCCAGATAAGTGTTGCGCTTTCACTTCTTCCATCCATAAGGACAGGGCAGATTCCAATAACCGGTTCCAAATATAAAACCCCTTGTGGGTCTACCGCTCTAACGGTATCAATCTCACCTGTCAATTACTGGACCTGGGTTCACTCATAGACGGAACAATCCGGGACTCACTGCGCAGAAGCCGATGATCTCCTGGACAAAAGGCCAGTGGCGCCGAGACGAAAGGAGGTCCACGCAGTAGAAGTCCAGGATTGTAGCGTAGAAGGTTTGGTAAAAGTTTACCGTCTCAAATCTCTGTGCCAGCTTCCATGCAATGAGGTTCCCGGCCCAATTGCACCAGAAATGTTGCAGTGTAAGCATGCAGAAGCCAAACACAGAAATATTGGACACAGGTCTTCAGGAAGTAACAGGCCTTTATTCACATTACCGATCGGGTCTCAGATGAACTCCTGTTCCAACATTCTGAGAGACCAACACATAGTGTACATTCCTTATATAGCACTATAACTCCTCCCATTAATAGCTACACCCACATATACCTTTAACCAATCAATGAGCAGAATATAGACTTGTACATCTAGTCAAACCACATGGCTCATCCAAGACAAAGGAAATAAGTGCAATTTCAGTTCCTGCATTCCTGCACATGCTCAGTACACTGATGACAGTATCCTAGCTACATGTAGCTAACCAACTGACACAACATACACATATGCCACATGGAGATTTTGGCCTACTAAATTTTAACCATGCTGGAATCCCATCACACTTTTATCAGACATCGTTATCACTGTATTCTGTGTATACTATGTACTATACTATGACGTTCTGTATGTGCCTTCCTATGCTCTTAAATAAAGAATTTTGAAAAAGCCTCCTGTCCGGCATCGGCACTCCTCCACTGCAGCCTCTGGCTCCGTGTTCATTGATGTCACCATCCAAGCTGAAATCACCAGTGGTCTCATCCAATGCATTGCTGCTTACATAAGCAATATATTGGCACTAGGCATACACAGCCAAATGCCGTGCTCCCCCAATCAAATGCAAGATCAAGTTTCACTTGCTGCTGTAGGAGTAAATGCCTCTAGTGGCTGTCAGGAAAGCAGCCTCTAGAGATGTAGTTAACCCTCCAATATACATTGCAATCTCTAAAAAAAAAACAGCATTGTTTTAAATTGCAGGTTTAAAATAACAGGATCACTGCACCTAGGTCACTACATTGAGATGAAATGGTCTGGGTGACTCTAAACCCTGCTAAATTACCATTAATGGCAGTTACTTTGGTATCAAATACTTTCTGGGGCAATGTAAGTCACAGTTAAAATGTTGCTAAACCTGCTGTTTTCTATAAAATCAGATTATATGTCTGCATTCCTGTACGCTTAAGGTGTTATTTTTCAAATATATTTTATCTTTGATAAATGTGTGTTTGCATCTCACTACCCTATGGGCATATCATGCATACAAAATTCACTGCAGGGTGTCAGTTGTTGATAGTTACTTTGTTAATAGTGCAATTTCCAAATTTCCATAAACAAGTAAGGAAATGTAGTCATAGTACCAGCTCAATCATGTTTCATGAGCACTAAGAGTGTGGGTGTATTTATTGAACAGCTGGCGTGTAAGTTGTGCAAACGAAGTTTGAAGTCTGTCAGTACATGCCTTCATATTGTTAAAGTTGCATTGTGTGTTAGCTGATTGTTCTACAATATGCGTTTAGTTGATGCAGTACTCTGTAGCTATTACATGACTATTTCTTTTTTTTCCATACTCAATGCAAGTTGAAACAAAACTGGTAACCTTACCTGTGCTAATGTAGCAGCATTTGTAAAAGTAACCTTTTTTTAAAATAGTCTTTCCATTTGTATTTAACTATTAGACCTATTATATATTTTCCATTTCTCTTTACTGTATTTCTGAATATCCTATTGCTATTGAGATATATTCAGAAAGTAATTAAAGGGACACTCCAAGCACCAAAACCACTACAGCACTCTGTAGTGGTGATGGTACTAGCACTGCACAGGGTCGCCCCAGTGTAAGTGCTCAAACTATTTGCTATTTGGCTTCTTATCTGGGGTCCAACAGGCTCTGGTCAGTTCTCAGTGAGATCCATTAGCTTTGAGCTTCCCCCAAGCATTGCTTTGCTTATGCTCTCAGCCAATGAGCTGGCCCTGCACGGGAGTGTTTAGCTCACAAAAGCTAAAGTGAGCTCCATGCAGGAGCTGCCAACTCTCCATAATGGCAGTGACCATGCCTGGCAAATCGCAAGTAAGTTGTCAGACTATTCGACTACTTTGAGGGAGTAACAGGGCACTGCTTGCACCATAGCTACTATGGTGTGCTGTAGTGGTTATGGTGCTTGTAGTATTGCTTTTATTTCATAAAAAGTTGCAATGATTAAATCATCCTACTTTGGAGGGATTGTTTTGTTGTAATAATCATGCCATTCTTGGCTTGTACATTGTTGCAGTGATTCAATGTTAAATTAATTAATGTTTTTTAAAAAATATTGCTTGTTGAAAAGAAAGCAATCATGCCTAAAAATTGTATTTTCATAGTTATTTGAATGAAATAAACTCATGATTTGTGCCTCCCAGAGTTATTCACTAAACTGGGAATTCTCAAGAACTCACATTAGGCCAGAACAGCCTATATTTCTGCAATTTCGATTTATAGGGTTCCATGTGAGCGTAAGCACAAAGGAAATTGGTTTCCCCAACTGATACCATACCAATATTATTATATACCAATGGCTCAATAATAAATTCATAAACATGATATGTGTTTTGTGTGTGACTAAGAATGTCTAATTATGTTGCCTGCCTTCCTTTATATCCTTAATGAGACAGTGTTGCTAGATATATTTATTTTCAAGCAAAATATCGACCCTTTCACATGTATATTCATAAATGCCTGCTTCAAATTAAAGCTAATTTGCGTTTTCAGCTAAAGTTTTCCCCTAAATCTTCTTTCATTACCCTTGTAGACAGACTCGAAAATGCTTTAAATGGAACTTTGTTTTTCAACCAGTCTTTCATACATTGTCGTTTTTTCTGCTGAATTTTTGGGAGCGTGGGTGAAAGGACCACTTTTAGTGTCACCACATGTTAACTGTTTGTATGCTGGCAGCTGTAACATACTGGTTCATTTTGCCCGCACTTTTCTCAGTCTAATGATTATGCAACAGAAAAAGAAAATCGCTAGCCAAGTTGGAATAAATGAGGACACTGTGTGACCGCTCGCTCGGTTACAGATGTCCAACATAAATAGCTTACAACACTTCTGTTTATTATCTGCTTTCAGGGCAGTTCAAGCTGCTGGAACAAGACCGAGATATCAAGGAGCCAGTGCAGTATTTTAACAGCGTGGAGGAGGTGGCTAAAGCATTTCCTGAGCGGGTGTACGTCATGGAGGAAATCACTTTCAACGTGAAGGTACTCCTTTGAAGAATATGTATTTACCTCGTCCATTGCTGCAGTGTTAAGTTATTCTTTATATACCATTGTTCATACCAGATGCTTTTAATTTTCTCGCTTTAGTGTAGGTTTCAGACCATACGATTTAATAAATGTAATGGTAAAACATTTGTCTGTATTCTTACTAATGATTCATGATTTGTTTTTGCATGGCAGACAGTGAACCAAAACTTTGGCCAATGACAATCTGTGCAAATGCACCATTCTGTAGCATAACAATACACTGGCAATGGAACTGCATCTCCATGACAACTATAAACATGCCTAATAGGCCATATGGTAATTCTCAAAGTGGACATAAATTGAATTAAAATCTGAATTGTTTTAGGCTGCCACTGGCACAGTTATAAAATATCTCTGAAGGTGGCAAGGAGTTTTTTGAGGATTATGAAGTATGCTGAGTGACCTAAAGGGGGTTAACTCAGCATAGAAACTGGGAGAGGTATAAAACGGGCATGTGGTTGTTCAATAGGCTTAAAAAAGAGGCAACAAAGACAGAGTGCTAAGTAACAGAGGGTTTTGTAGTATAATATCTAATGTCTTAAGCAAAATGTCCACTACACTCTGTGAGTTCCAGAGTTGGGAGTAACTGTCATATGTTCCTCTTTATACGTTTCTACTCTGTTCTAGTTCCTGGGATCATAACTGGAACTTAAAGGAACACAATAGCATTAGGAATACAGACATATATTGCCAACACTTTAGTGCTGGACTTTCACGAGGGGAGGTTTGGGTCTCCCAAACCTATACTTCTATTATCTAGCGGCACAACTGACGCAATTGGCAATGTGGCACTCCCCTCCAGACAATAGGAAGTGGATGGAAATTGAGTCACTCATGGTGGGAGTGGACATGCCTCAATTTACTATGTGGATACCCAAGGAGCACAGACCTATTCTTAGAGTGACCTGTCCAGCAATCCTCAACACTCTGAGGATATGGGACGCAACCAAAATTAAGTATAGTTTGGCAGCTTTGCCTTTTCCCCTAATGCCACTCCTTCGCAACAGAGCATTCCTACCTGGCATGACTGCTAGAGACTTCCAAAATCTAGAGAAGGTAGGCCTGCAGAGGATATGCCATCTATTTCAGGGTAATGAGATCGTCACCTTTGACGACATTAAGCAGCGGAGACACTTAACACCTACCAATTTCTTTAGATACATGCAGATATATGCCCACCTCTGCTCTGAAAACACGGATTGGGGACGGTTAATGTATACCGACCAGTGGGAAAGGGACCTAGGCGAAGTACTAGAGGGCGTAGAATGGCAGGAAATTTGGGAAGATAACAAAAACACATCTATGCATAACCCTCCAGGATTAGTCCTGGAAAACCATGTTCCGATGGTTTACAACACCAGTAAAAAAATTTAGAATGCACAAAACCACAACAGATAAGTGTTGGCAGAGATGTGGAGCACAAGGGATGTACTTACATATGTGGTAGTCAACTAGGGGTCTGGTACATCTGAAAACAGTGGAAACCGATGACAGGTAAGGCAGCCATTCCCTTCTCCGGGGATGCTCGACTAGTTCATTAGCCGAAACCCCTACATGACGCAGGGCCGACACCAGTCCTAAAAACTTAAAGCTCTGCATGTCCCCCACCCCTATAATCCTCTCCCTCTTATCTTTCCTTTTCTCACTTTCTACCCTTCTCTAAAGGGAACTAATGTGTTGACATAACAAATCAAGGGTAGTGGTAACAACCGATAATTATACTGTTTTCTACTATGTGTAATAATGGGTACAGCTAACCGCCTGTTACGAAGCAAATTGAATATATGTGCCTCGGTAATGTTACATTGTGACAAGAGATATGTAAAAGTAACAAGTTGATAGTAGGCACTCGATCTTATTTCACAACTTATAAGAGTTCAATTGTACAGTTGGATATACCTCTCAGGCTTGGTATTTTACCTTGTGCTGATACATGGTTAGACTTCGAAGAGCTACCGTTGATACCTCCTTAACAAGAATGTTAAATAATTAAAAATTTGTTCAACTTCGCTAATTGTTATGTAATGCGAATCAATACTGTGATGTTTGTACTAACATGAATATGTGGATCAGCACGTCAAAAAAAAAAAGAATCTATAAAACAAAAAAAGAAAGGGTCGTGGTGGTAGGAAATATTCATAATCAGTAGATATTTTTTACTTGTGCTGGGGGCTGTTTGCAGAGTTCTAACACCAATTCTGTTCAAAATGTATGTCTGGAATTAGTCCTGGAAAACCATGTTCCGATGGTTTACAACACCAGTAAAAAAATTTAGAATGCACAAAACCACAACAGATAAGTGTTGGCAGAGATGTGGAGCACAAGGGATGTACTTACATATGTGGTAGTCAACTAGGGGTCTGGTACATCTGAAAACAGTGGAAACCGATGACAGGTAAGGCAGCCATTCCCTTCTCCGGGGATGCTCGACTAGTTCATTAGCCGAAACCCCTACATGACGCAGGGCCGACACCAGTCCTAAAAACTTAAAGCTCTGCATGTCCCCCACCCCTATAATCCTCTCCCTCTTATCTTTCCTTTTCTCACTTTCTACCCTTCTCTAAAGGGAACTAATGTGTTGACATAACAAATCAAGGGTAGTGGTAACAACCGATAATTATACTGTTTTCTACTATGTGTAATAATGGGTACAGCTAACCGCCTGTTACGAAGCAAATTGAATATATGTGCCTCGGTAATGTTACATTGTGACAAGAGATATGTAAAAGTAACAAGTTGATAGTAGGCACTCGATCTTATTTCACAACTTATAAGAGTTCAATTGTACAGTTGGATATACCTCTCAGGCTTGGTATTTTACCTTGTGCTGATACATGGTTAGACTTCGAAGAGCTACCGTTGATACCTCCTTAACAAGAATGTTAAATAATTAAAAATTTGTTCAACTTCGCTAATTGTTATGTAATGCGAATCAATACTGTGATGTTTGTACTAACATGAATATGTGGATCAGCACGTCAAAAAAAAAAAGAATCTATAAAACAAAAAAAGAAAGGGTCGTGGTGGTAGGAAATATTCATAATCAGTAGATATTTTTTACTTGTGCTGGGGGCTGTTTGCAGAGTTCTAACACCAATTCTGTTCAAAATGTATGTCTGTTGTTAGCATGCACAGTGAGCTTCTCCCTTGCAGGTGGCATTTGCAAAGGGAAGAGTTTATCTCCCTTAGCTTACTCCTTCACTGAAGCCCTCTCCATCCCCCTATACCCTGTGTTATTAATTGTTTTTTTTATGTACTCTCTCCCCCCACCCCCACATTGGCTCTAAGAGTGTGCATGGCCTCTGAGCTGGTTAAACAGTCCTATCAAATGTTTCTCTATAAGAAGCATTTGATTGGACCTCACGATGGTTGAAATGTCAGACCGAGAGTGAATGCAGTGCTGGGAGCTTCACCAGATGCTGAATTTCAGGAAAGTTATAGCTTCTTTTTAAAAAAAAATTTTATACTTATTTAAAAATATGAGGTGGGGGACTTAAAGAACAATCAAGCAGGCCAGCTTACTAGGGCAGACAATGCAGGGAGTATAATTTCAGTTATCTCTACACGTCCTAGAGTCCTGAGTGTAACATAAACAGATCTAATGATACGCTCACGGTACGCTTTTTGGGGACCATGCTCCAGGGAACAACGTCTGGATTGTGGAACCAGGCTCCAAAATCCGTATGTCTGACTCATATCGGGATGGTTAAGTGGCATGTGCATCTCCTCTCATTTGTCGCTATTATCACAGCTCATGCAATCACTGTATCCTTTCTACACTCACAAAATTAGCTTGTGTACCTCTCAAAAACCTCATTTGTGCAATGTGAAGGGAGGTTGTATTTCTTTTAGCACTGATCCTTTACATTAATCACATTTCCAACTCAATAGAATAAACTCACTATTATGCTTTAAGTTCAGCAAAGGAAAGTTTTTTGTTGTTTGTTTTTTTTATCTTCCAACCCTATTTAATATTTATTTTAGGGTTCCTGGAATTGGTACTTCTCCCCCACCATATGATGGCATAAGCGGAGATCCGTGGCAGTATTTTATTTATTTAATTTCAAAAATATCAATGACTCGTGCTTAAGCAGTACTAGGAATTAACCATTGCTTTCATTAATGATGCACTTCAGCCAGCTAATAGAGCTTGATGAAGAGTTGTGTGCTTGATCGAATAAAACAAAACAAAAAACAAAAAAACACCTTTTTATTTGGGATCTCGTTTCTAATGTGCTGGACTAATTATATTATGCATAATTGATAATTAAAGGGATACGTTGATGGTGCAAACTACACCCCTATCCTCTTCTCCCGTTAAAACAATGGTGCAGCTATAGGTGCAAACCTGTGCATTGATGAAAAACTATCCTGTTAATTGTCATTCTCAGTGGCAAATACAATAATGCTACCTGAAGGCCCAGTAAATTATGTGGCTGCAGTGTAGTTTTCAAATTATAGTATGTAGATTTATTCAAAAGGTGCCTTTGTTTGAGCAAACGTGGTACAGATGCATCATTTAGGAGACTCTGATGATATGATCGATCCCGGGTATGGCAGTTCCAGCATCTCAAAGAATAGAAAATCTGTTTTTTGGGGGTTTTTTTTGTATGCACTACGTCATATAAAACTTAAAGCAGGGGTAGTCAACCTTTTTCTACCTACCGCCCACTAATGAGTCTTTCTTGATGGAATAATTTCCTTACCGCCCACCAGTTTTCGCAGAATATTTTTTAAAAAGGGTGGTGTTTAAAAAAAAAAAAAAAAAAAAGTACGTACATTTATCTTTTTATTTCTACTTTATGCATGTATATAATGTTTTTTACTTTATAAAGTATAATGAGAAAACAAAAAAGTAAATTGAAATTACCTTTAATTAGTGATTAATGAGATCCTTGAGGCTGATGCTGCAAGACTAAATATTTGATATCTGGTTCGATTTTCGTAAGGAACAAACAAAGGTCTCCTCTTTCGGGGATATTCAGACGATTTCTCTGTTTGCTCATAATATGATTTCTCATCTGTGCATCAGCTCCCCTCCTCTACCTGCCTTATAGCAATGCCCAACAGGAAGGCTGAGCCAGGTAGCCCACTTATTATTATTAGCCAACAACAATTCTCTCCTTTTCCTTTTTATATTTTTTATTTTCCTTCTTTCTCCTTTTTTACAAGTACTCAGCTCCTTCTTTCTCCTGTTCTACAAGTACTCTGCCCCTTCTTTCTCCTATTCTACAAGTACTCTGCTCCTTCTTTCTCTTATTCTACAAGTACTCTGCTCCTTCTTTCTCCTATTCTACAAGTACCCTGCTCCTTCTTTCTCCTATTCTACAAGTACTCTGCCCCTTCTTTCTCCTATTCTACAAGTTCTCTGCTCCTTCTTTCTCCTTTTTACAAGTTCTCTGCTCCTTCTTTCTCCCTTTTTCCAAGTACTCTGCTCCTTCTTTCTCCTATTCTACAAGTACCCTGCTCCTTCTTTCTCCTATTCTACAAGTACTCTGCCCCTTCTTTCTCCTATTCTACAAGTTCTCTGCTCCTTCTTTCTCCTTTTTACAAGTACTCTGCTCCTTCTTTCTCCCTTTTTCCAAGTACTCTGCTCCTTCTTTCTCCTATTTTCCAAGTACTCTGCTCCTTCTTTCTCCTATTCTACAAGTACTCTGCCCCTTCTTTCTCCCATTCTACAAGTACTCTGCTCCTTCTTTCTCCTATTCTAAAAATACTCTGCTCCTTCTTTCTCCTATTCTAAAAGTACTCTGCTCCTTCTTTCTCCTTTTTTACAAGTACTCTGCTCCTTCTTTCTCCTATTCTACAAGTTCTCTGCTCCTTCTTTCTCCTTTTTTACAAGTTCTCTGCTCCTTCTTTCTCCCTTTTTCACAAGTTCTCTGCTCCTTCTTTCTCCCTTTTTCCAAGTACTCTGCTCTTTCTTTCTCCTATTTTCCAAGTACTCTGCTCCTTCTTTCTCCTATTCTACAAGTACTCTGCTCCTTCTTTCTCCTATTTTCCAAGTACTCGACTCTCTGCTATCGTTTATCCCCCCACCTACTCTAACTTTTCCCCTTCCTCTACCCGTGTGTTGCTCGTTACTAAATCTTTAAAAAAACAAAAAGATAAATCATTCCTAACTCTAGTTTAAGACAGTATCTTTCCGCCATATACCATCACCTTTGGTCAGGCGGTGATTAGAGACCTGACAGTCTCTATAGTGTTCCCTGCTCTTTTGCAGGGAGTGAAACTGCGAAGACCATAAAGATTGCTGCTTTTCATCTTTTGTTGTTTGTATTTTATGATGGGGGTAGTAAGGTAACCCTCACAGGCCTATTAAAGCTGTTTTTATTATTAATTATTCATGTTTGATACACACTATAATACTTTTTATTGATTTTTAAATGTTGTTCGACCAAAGATGCATGTAAATGGAAGGATCTTGTCATATAGTAAAGGTAGGAATGTAGGGGAAAACAAATCACAAAGTATAGTCTCAGGGACAATTAAAACCATGCATTCCTCACTTTATTACACAGGGTAGATATGCAGGTTTATACTTTCAATTTGGATCCTTCAATTTGTGTGCTATAGTGGAAAGCCATATGCATTAGACAAGGCAATATGTTTCCTAGGTGTCAGTTGTTCAGGTTTTGTGACTACATGCCTACTGTAGCTTCATCTTCCTGCTAAGTACTACTAAATATAAGATAAGGCCAGGGACTAATGAAAGTATTTAGAAAATTGGGCAGACTAGATGGGCCGAATGGTTCTTATCTGCCGTCACATTCTATGTTTCTATGAAAAATTATAGTCTTTGACGGCTTTGCATTCAGAAATGCTGTTCCACACACCTGTTCTAAAGATTAGTTTTCTTAATATTTCCATATTTTCCTTCAGCTTGAAAATATCTGGCAATTATGCTGTGACCTCCCTCATTAATAAGGTATTTTCACTCATAAAACCGTCACTCAGCAGAAGTCATACTTGTTATCTCGTTAAGCTCTGTAAATGTTGTAATCACTATGTCTAATGCAGGCAAATTATTCCTTATGAAAGATCATGCATCTTTTCTGTTCCGTTCCGTTCATGTTTTTCCAACCATGTCTAAATGCCTTATATTGAGTTGCAGCCACACAATATACTGTTTTGTGTTATTCTGTCTAGAGTTAGGTGTGGCTAAGAAAATTATCAATTTGTAAATCATGAAATGCTGCTCAAATTGGCCACCCCATCTTAAAATTTAAGTCTAAGCATTCTTAAGCTCAAAGTGCAATTATGTCACCAAGATACCATGTGAGAGGCAACTGTCTGCCGATTGGACATGGCATTATGCTTGAAGAACTAGTATTAGGTCACAATAGTAAAGACTATTATTGATCAATTTATAAACATACATATATGCAGCTATATACTAGCATGCCCGCTCTGCTGTTTTCTTGTTTTGTTTTTTCTTTTCTTTTTATCTAGCTTATTGACTCTCCTCTGTTTATTTACTTTTTCTGGCTATTCTCAGCCAACCTGCACCTTTCACTTTCAGGCACATCTTCTGCTATCACCCCCACCCTCCCCAATCCTTTCTCTAACATCAGTTGTTTTACGTGTTTAACTCTATCAGATTGATCAGTATTGCTTCAGACCTGAGGAAGAGAGGAAACTCTCGAAAGCTTGTCTTTGAAATATTATGTTAGTCCAATATAAAAGGTATCATTGCATACTGCAATACTCTGTTATTTTGGCATTATATATATACATACATAGAAGACCTTATATATTAAGTCAAAAATGGGTCGCAAGAGAATACTGAGGACGGGCAGTAGCTGAAATAGCCTGCCCTTCGGTCGGTCCCCGCTCAGTTCTCAAGCTAATTTTTGCTCATCTTGTGCCATTACAGAGAGAACATATCTGAAGCATATCAGACTGGTCCCACCCATACGGGCAGTCGAGATCAGAAATGCCAGCAAGTTCTCTCTGCACGAGAGATACAGTAACCCCAGACGATCGTTTCAGCCTTGTTAGGCATCATCAGTGAGGCATAGCTGATATCTCCCTAGGCACCGTGAGCAAGGGGTCCACGTCTGGATTATCCCTTTAAACTTGTGGAGAGTCAAAAATGGGTCGCAAGAGAATACTGAGGACGGGCAGTAGCTGAAATAGCCTGCCCTTCGGTCGGTCCCCGCTCAGTTCTCAAGCTAATTTTTGCTCATCTTGTGCCATTACAGAGAGAACATATCTGAAGCATATCAGACTGGTCCCACCCATACGGGCAGTCGAGATCAGAAATGCCAGCAAGTTCTCTCTGCACGAGAGATACAGTAACCCCAGACGATCGTTTCAGCCTTGTTAGGCATCATCAGTGAGGCATAGCTGATATCTCCCTAGGCACCGTGAGCAAGGGGTCCACGTCTGGATTATCCCTTTAAACTTGTAGAGAGTCAAAAATAGGTCGCAAGAGAATACTGAGGACGGGCAGTAGCTGAAATAGCCTGCCCTTCGGTTGGTCCCCGCTCAGTTCTCAAGCTAATTTTTGCTCATCTTGTGCCATTACAGAGAGAACATATCTGAAGCATATCAGACTGGTCCCACCCATACGGGCAATCCAGATCCGAAATGCCAGCAAGTTCTCTCTGCACGAGAGATACAGCAACCCCAGACGATCGTTTCAGCCTTGTTAGGCATCATCAGTGAGGCATAGCTGATATCTCCCTAGGCACCGTGAGCAAGGGGTCCACGTCTGGATTATCCCTTTAAACTTGTAGAGAGTCAAAAATAGGTCGCAAGAGAATACTGAGGACGGGCAGTAGCTGAAATAGCCTGCCCTTCGGTTGGTCCCCGCTCAGTTCTCAAGCTAATTTTTGCTCATCTTGTGCCATTACAGAGAGAACATATCTGAAGCATATCAGACTGGTCCCACCCATCTTTTGAGACGAGGGCCAGATCAGAAATGCCGTAAAGTTCTCTCTACTACGAGACTACAGTAACCCCAGGCGTCATTTCAGCCTTGTTAAGGCATCATCAGTGAGAGCATAAGCTGATATCTCCCTAGGCACCCGTGAGCAAGGGTCCCGTCCTGGATTATCCGCTTTAAACTTGTGGAGAGTCAAAAACGGGTCGCAAGAGAATACTGAGAACGGGCAGCAGCTGAAATAGCCTGCCCTTCGGTCGGTCCCCGCTCAGTTCTCAAGCTGATTTTTGCTCATCTTGTGCCATTACAGAGAACATATCTGAAGCATATCAGACTGGTCCCACCCATACGGGCAGTCCAGATCCGAAATGCCAGCAAGTTCTCTCTGCACGAGAGATACAGCAACCCCAGACGATCGTTTCGGCCTTGTTAGGCATCGTCAGTGAAGCATAGCTGATATCTCTCTAGGCACCGTGAGCAAGGGGTCCACGTCTGGATTACCCTTTAAACTTGTAGAAGTCAAAAATGGGTGCATAAGAGAATACTGAGGGCGGGCAGTAGCTGGAAATAGCCTGCCCTTCGATGCGGTCCCGGCCTCAGTTCTCAAGCCCAATTTTTGCTCATCTTGTGCCATTACAGAGAACATATACTGAAGCATATCAGACTGGTCCCACCACATACGGGCAGTCCAGACTCGAAATGCCAGCAAGTTCTCTCTGCACGAGAGATACAGCAACCCCAGACGATCGTTTCAGCCTTGTTAGGCATCATCAGTGAGGCATAGCTGATATCTCCCTAGGCACCGTGAGCAAGGGGTCCACGTCTGGATTATCCCTTTAAGCTTGTAGAGAATCAAAAATGGGTCGCAAGAGAATACTGAGGACGGGCAGCAGCTGAAATAGCCTGCCCTTCGGTTGGTCCCCGCTCAGTTCTCAAGCTGATTTTTGCTCATCTTGTGCCATTACAGAGAGAACATATCTGAAGCATATCAGACTGGTCCCACCCATACGGGCAGTCAAGATCCGAAATGCCAGCAAGTTCTCTCTGCACGAGAGATACAGCAACCCCAGACGATCGTTTCAGCCTTGTTAGGCATCATCAGTGAGGCATAGCTGATATCTCCCTAGGCACCGTGAGCAAGGGGTCTACGTCTGGATTATCCCTTTAAACTTGTAGAGAGTCAAAAATGGAGTATGAGAATACTGAAGACAGGCATTAGCTGAAATAGCCTGCCCTTGATTAGGTCCCGCTCAGTTCTCAAGCTAATTTTTTGCCTCAATCTTGTGCCATTACAGAGAACATATCTGAAGCATATCAGACTGAATTTACCCATACGGGCAGTCCAGATCCGAAATGCCAGCAAGTTCTCTCTGCACGAGGATACAGCAACCCCAGACGATCGTTTCAGCCTTGTTAGGCATCATCAGTGAAGCATAGCTGATATCTCCCTAGGCACCGTGAGCAAGGGGTCCACGTCTGGATTATCCCTTTAAACTTGTAGAGAGTCAAAAATGGGTCGCAAGAGAATATTGAGGACGGGCAGTAGCTGAAATAGCCTGCCCTTCGGTCGGTCCCCGCTCAGTTCTCAAGCTAATTTTTGCTCATCTTGTGCCATTACAGAGAGAACATATCTGAAGCATATCAGACTGGTCCCACCCATACGGGCAGTCCAGATCCGAAATGCCAGCAAGTTCTCTCTGCACGGGAGATACAGCAACCCCAGACGATCGTTTCGGCCTTGTTAGGCATCATCAGTGAGGCATAGCTGATATCTCCCTAGGCACCGTGAGCAAGGGGTCCACGTCTGGATTATCCCTTTAAACTTGTAGAGAGTCAAAAATGGGTCGCAAGAGAATACTGAGGACGGGCAGTAGCTGAAATAGCCTGCCCTTCGGTCGGTCCCCGCTCAGTTCTCAAGCTAATTTTTGCTCATCTTGTGCCATTACAGAGAGAACATATCTGAAGCATATCAGACTGGTCCCACCCATACGGGCAGTCCAGATCCGAAATGCCAGCAAGTTCTCTCTGCACGAGAGATACAGTAACCCCAGACGATCGTTTCAGCCTTGTTAGGCATCATCATTGAGGCATAGCTGATATCTCCCTAGGCACCGTGAGCAAGGGGTCTACGTCTGGATTATCCCTTTAAACTTGTAGAGAGTCAAAAATGGGTCTCAAGAGTTTAACTCTATCAGATTGATCAGTATTGCTTCAGACCTGAGGAAGAGAGGAAACTCTCGAAAGCTTGTCTTTGAAATATTATGTTAGTCCAATATAAAAGGTATCATTGCATACTGCAATACTCTGTTATTTTGGCATTATATATATACATACATAGAAGACCTTATATATTAATATTTATATACAAATATAGTATAGTTTGCTAAATAGGTTTACTCTACATTTT
>OW240915.1:251206888-251371601 GCA_933207985.1 Pelobates cultripes | reverse complement strand
TATCCTATTCTACAAGTACTCTGCCCTTCTTTATCCTATTCTACAAGTACTCTGCCCTTCTTTATCCTATTCTACAAGTACTCTGCTCCTTCTTTCTCCTATTCTACAAGTTTTCTGCTCCTTCTTTCTCCTATTCTACAAGTTTTCTGCTCCTTCTTTCTCCTATTCTACAAGTTTTCTGCTCCTTCTTTCTCCTTTTTTACAAGTTCTCTGCTCCTTCTTTCTCCCTTTTTCCAAGTACTCTGCTCCTTCTTTCTCCTATTCTACAAGTACTCTGCTCCTTCTTTCTCCTATTCTACAAGTACTCTGCTCCTTCTTTCTCCTATTTTCCAAGTACTCGACTCTGTTATCGTTTATCCCCCCACCTACTCTAACTCTTCCCCTTCCTCTACCCGTGTGTTGCTCGTTACTAAATCTTTAAAAACACAAAAAGAGAAATCATTCCTAACTCTAGTATAAGACAGTATCTTTCCGCCATATACCATCACCTTTGGTCAAGTCGGTGATTAAAGACCTGACAGTCTCTATAGTGTTCCCCGCTCTATTGCAGGGAGTGAAACTGCGAAGACCATAAAGATTGCTGCTTTTCATCTTTTGTTGTTTGTATTTTATGATGGGGGTAGTAAGGTAACCCTCACAGGCCTATTAAAGCTGTTTTTATTATTAATTATTCATGTTTGATACACACTATAATACTTTTTATTGATTTTTAAATGTTGTTCGACCAAAGATGCATGTAAATGGAAGGATCTTGTCATATAGTAAAGGTAGGAATGTAGGGGAAAACAAATCACAAAGTATAGTCTCAGGGACAATTAAAACCATGCATTCCTCACTTTATTACACAGGGTAGATATGCAGGTTTATACTTTCAATTTGGACCCTTCAATTTGTGTGCTATAGCGGAAAGCCATATGCATTAGACAAGGCAATATGTTTCCTAGGTGTCAGTTGTTCAGGTTTTGTGACTACATGCCTACTGTAGCTTCATCTTCCTGCTAAGTACTACTAACACAGTAAAGGAGTTTAAGCATGCGTGGGATAGGCATAAGGCTATCCTAACTATAAGATAAGGCCAGGGACTAATGAAAGTATTTAGAAAATTGGGCAGACTAGATGGGCCGAATGGTTCTTATCTGCCGTCACATTCTATGTTTCTATGAAAAATTATAGTCTTTGACGGCTTTGCATTCAGAAATGCTGTTCCAGACACAACTGTTCTAAAGATTAGTTTTCTTAATATTTTCATATTTTCCTTCAGCTTGAAAATATCTGGCAATTATGCTGTGACCTCCCTCATTAATAAGGTATTTTCACTCATAAAACCGTCACTCAGCAGAAGTCATACTTGTTATCTCGTTAAGCTCTGTAAATGTTGTAATCACTATGTCTAATGCAGGCAAATTATTCCTTATGAAAGATCATGCATCTTTTCTGTTCCGTTCCGTTCATGTTTTTCCAACCATGTCTAAATGCCTTATATTGAGTTGCAGCCACACAATATACTGTTTTGTGTTATTCTGTCTAGAGTTAGGTGTGGCTAAGAAAATTATCAATTTGTAAATCATGAAATGCTGCTCAAATTGGCCACCCCATCTTAAAATTTAAGTCTAAGCATTCTTAAGCTCAAAGTGCAATTATGTCACCAAGATACCATGTGAGAGGCAACTGTCTGTTGCCGATTGGACATTATGCTTGGAGAACTAGTATTAGGTCACAATAGTAAAGACTATTATTGATCAATTTATAAACATACATATATGCAGCTATATACTAGCATGCCCCGCTCTGCTGTTTTCTTGTTTTGTTTTTTCTTTTCTTTTTAACTAGCTTATTGACTCTCCTCTGTTTATTTACTTTTTCTGGCCATTCTCAGCCAACCTGCACCTTTCACTTTCAGGCACATCTTCTGCTATCACCCCCACCCTCACCCCCACCCTCCCCAATCCTTTCTCTAACATCAGTTGTTTTACGTGTTTAACTCTATCAGATTGATCAGTATTGCTTCAGACCTGAGGAAGAGAGGAAACTCTCGAAAGCTTGTCTTTGAAATATTATGTTAGTCCAATATAAAAGGTATCATTGCATACTGCAATACTCTGTTATTTTGGCATTATATATATACATACATAGAAGACCTTATATATTAATATTTATATACAAATATAGTATAGTTTGCTAAATAGGTTTACTCTACATTTTTAGTAAGTTTTTAATCTGCAAAAAAGGTCAATAAACGATGTTTTGAGGAATTTTCAGGGAGCAAGTTATCTCTAACATAATTCATTACTCATTGTGAATATAACAGTCTGACAAAGAAATGTCTAATTTGAACTATTGGCTTTGCTTGGCTTCCTGTCAGCATGTTCCCTTGGGTTTCCTGGAGGCAAAGGCCAATTGAAATATATATCTATACTAAGTCATTGGATTTATTTTCACTGGGACACATGATCTTTGTTAGTGTGTTGATGCTAAGTGCAGAATTTCCAAGAATGTTACATTGTAATGGCGACTGTTTTCTGTGATGGTGGGTGACTGCTGTACATGGCGTCTTCAAAACTTTGTCTCAATGGTTTTTGTTTTAATATTCAAATGCTGCTTGGCCTGCTGTGCCAAGTATATACTGGCTTCCTGTATACATTGCTCCTTGACCTCCAGTGCTAAATATCAGCCTGCTTCCTTCATACAACTGACCATGGATTAAACCTAATTTTACATCTAATGAAAAACAAAGCTATAAAAAAATACATATTTTTTTTAACCCCTTTGTGTCAGATGAGAGGACTTTCATGATGAAAAGTAACCCTTGTCCTGAAGGAGAGAATGCGTTTTCAGTCTGAATGGATATTTTGAAGAATCCATGAAAGATAGTGAGCTACTATATTTTCTTCCTTCATTTTTTCCTTTTTCTTTCTTTCTTTCCTTACTTTCCTCCCTCCATCCCTTCCTCTCCCTCCCTCTTATGTTGTTATCTTTTCATCATGCAATAGATAAAGGTAGAGGGAAATAGGTAATGAATGAGGTAGCATTAAATTCCAGATTGTAACAAATTCTACTAGAGGGTGTCATGGCATCCAGTGCCGGGTTTAGAGCCCATTGGGTCTGGTGCTGACAATTATGATGAGCCTAATTACAGAATCTTATCGACAGAAAACACTAAAACAGTTATACCTCCCAAGTGTCAGGTACCTGGTGGAAGTGGTGCTGGAGGGAAACACAAAGGATATAGCCATCAGGAAACACACCCTATGCTAATCTCTCGCTTTCATCTTTGAAGTAAACCCATACCCCCTAACAGCGGTGTCTGATGAAGCAGGATTTCAGCGGGCGGGGTAAAAGGGTGGGCCACTGATGTGAATCACATAACCAGAACCGCCCAAAAGGACAAACATGCCCAAAAAGGGGGCCTGTCTGCACAAAGAATTAGATGATCAGCCTGTCATCAATGCATGACAGACTGCCTACCAGTCATGCAGGATGACCAACCAAGGGCATACTGTGCTGACAGCACCCTGAGCTTGGCATACATGCATCTAATGATTCGCTAGATCTACACTTTCTAAGGACTGTCCCCTAGCATTCGCTGGTCCATTGCTCTCCTAACCTTCTTACTAGCAGACAGAAGCTTCTGTTACACAGTCTGGGACAGAGAAAAGGTGTATGTTGTGAGTGTAGAAGAAAGGGAACATGCCACAGTGTTAGAGAGACTGAAGCAGCAAGAGCATTTGCATAGTGTGCAAAGTCAGCTTTACCTTAACTAATTTCATTGTCAGCCAGTCCTCACAACTTTTGTTTCCCTACATCCCTCTTAAAGGATCACTATAGGGTCAGAAACACAAAAATGTATTCCTGACCCTATAGTGTTAAAACCACCTTATATCCCCCCTGGGCCTCTCATACCCCCATAAATATAGCAAAATCTTACTGTAGTCAAGCCTGCATGCTGTTTGCCTCAGAAAAACAATCACAGTGCTTCCCCATAGGATTGGCTGAGACTGAAAAAGAGGCAGATCAGGGGCAGAGCCAGCATGATTCAAACACAGCCCTGGCCAATCAGCATCTCCTCATAGAGATGAATTGAATCAATGAATCTCTATGAGGAAAGTTCAGTGTCTGTATGCAAAGGGAGGAGATACTGAATGTTTGGATGCATTTTAGGCAGCCATGACCCAGGTAGGATCTCTAACAGACATCTGAGGAGTGGCCGGTGAAGTTATCACTAGGCTGTAATGTAAACACTGCATTTTCTCTGAAAAGACAGTGTTTACATCAAAAAGCCTGAAGAAACATAGAAACATAGACGGCAGATAAGAATCATTCGGCCCATCTAGCCTGCCCAATTTTCTAAATACCTTATCTTATAGTTAGGATGGCCTTATGCCTATCCCACACATGCTTAAACTGCTTTACTGTGTTAACCTCTACCACTTCAGCTGGAAGTCTATTCCATGCATCCACTACCCTCTCAGTAAAGTAATACTTCCTGATATTATTTTTAAACCTCTGCCCTCTCATTTAAGACTATGTCCTCTTGTTGTGGTAGTTTTTCTTCTTTTAAATATAGTCTCCTCCTTTACTGTGTTGATTCCCTTTATGTATTTAAATGTTTCTATCATATCCCCCCTGTCTCGTCTTTCCTCCAAGCTATACATGTTAAGATCCTTTAACCTTTCCTGGTAAGTTTTATCTTGCAATCCATGAACCAGTTTAGTAGCCCTTCTCTGAACTCACCAGAACAAATTCAATAAGCTGTAGTTGTTCTGGTGACTATAGTGTCCCTTTACGTTTCCATACATGCAAGAGCATGTGAAGAGTAGTAAAAAAATTTTTTTTTTTTTTTTTAAATCATTGGGCCTATTCCATAGGCATTGTCCTGGAGCTGCAGCTCCATTAGCCCCTCTGTTAATCCGGTGTTCTATCAAATTCCCCTACCCTCGTCACTTCCGGTGAGGGGAATCAGCTGGATTCTGTGCTGCACATGCGTGTTAGCACTCCTGCTACTCCTCCACAGCAAGGTCCTGGAAGGTAAGTAAAACTAGTTTTACACTTTCATTATAGTTAGTGCATTCACTAAGTTTAGGCACACAGGACATTTAGGGTTAAGTGAGGGTTCAAATTTGGGTCCTGACTGATACATACATACACACACACACACACTGACAGACCCACACACACACACACACTCACTGACAGACCCACACACACACTCACTGACAGACCCATACACACTCACTCACTCACTCACACACTCACTCACTCACTCACCCACCCACACACACTCACTCACTCACTGACTGACCCACACGCTCACTCACTGACTGACCCACACGCTCACTCACTGACTGACCCACACGCTCACTCACTGACTGACCCACACGCTCACTCACTGACTGACCCACACGCTCACTCACTGACTGACCCACACGCACACTCACTGACCCACACGCTCACTCACTGACTGACCCACACGCCACTCACTGACAGGCAGACACTCACACACACTCACTGACAGAAACACACACTCACTGACAGACTCACACACACACACTCACACACACACACACTCACTGACAGACAGACTCACACACACACACTCACTGACAGACAGACTCACACACACACACACTCACTGACAGACAGACTCACACACACACTCACTGACAGACAGACTCACACACACACTCACTGACAGAGACTCACACACACACTCACTGACAGACACTCACACACACACTCACTGACAGACTCACACACACACTCACTGACAGACTCACACACACTCACTGACAGACTCACACACACACTCACTGACAGACAGACTCACACACACATTCACTGACAGACTCACACACACACACTCACTGACAGACAGACTGACAGACTCACACACTCACTGACAGACAGACCCACACACTCACTGACTAACAGACAGAGACCCACACACATGCAAAGATTTCTAGGCACACAAAGTCAAACACACAGAGACATACACACAATATATAAACACAATGTCACAGATACCCACATAATTTTTAATTTTTTAAAAATACATATTTCTAGTCACCCTCCTGTTTCTTACCTTATTTAATTAAATAAAAATAAAAAGTGTATAAAAAGTAATGGCACAGAAATCTAGCCAAAAAAATCTTTTATTATAAAATACACAATATTATAAAACCATTATAACCATTAATGGTTTTATAATATTGTGTATTTTATAATAAAATATTTTTTTGGCTAGATTTCTGTGCCATTACCTTTTTATACACATTTTTATTAATTTTTTTTTCCTGGCATTTTATTCAACTTATCCTGAGGTGGGGATTATACCACCAATGCTATTATCAGAGTGCAATTAGGCTTGCACTCTACTTGTGAGTATATTTTATTTTACTTTAGCCATTTTTACATCGTGTCATCAGAGAGCACTATTGGTTGTTTTTATGTTTTTCTTTCCGTGAGAGTTGGACACCATCTTCTCCTGGGGGACAAGCACCTGTATATCCTATAAGCGGGGATTGTTCCGCTGTGTGCCTACCACACCTGAGCTGGCCATAGCTCATCTAAATGTGAGTGTAATATTTATATTTTAATTCACCTACAATCATATACACTCTGCACGATTGGTCCTCTCTTCTTGTGTCTTCCATATCACGAGACGATCTGCACTACTATAAACAGAGAAGATACCTCACCAGCTGAAATATTGCTTGAGACAACTTCCTCCCACAGATCAATTTTATATATATTGGGACTAATTTTATACAATAAGTTTTACTACCTTTTTATCATTTCTTTTTTTGGCGCAGCCTCTCTTTTCTCTTGTTTTATACCTTTACCATAGAGGGTTAGAGGGTTACCCTCTGTCAGGTTGCTGCCTATCCATTGTTTTATTAGCGCTAACCTATCTCCTGTTTTCCTTTGTGTTCTGGAGTATAGAGGCGCGCTGGGGGCGTGCTCAGTGGAATAGGGTCGGGCAGCATGCAGAGCAGATTTCACTAGGTGTCCTCCAGCTTGTGGTTCCCCTGCGTGGCCTCAGTGCCGGAAGGAAGTATTTACAGTATCCTTCACTTCCTCCCAGCGCACGCACGAACAGAGAGCTTGTACAGCGTTGCAGGACAGAAGGAGGAGGGCAAGGGCTGATGAATCCCATGGTGCCTGGTATTTGTCGAGCCATGGCTTAAAGAAAATTGCATTTGCTTTGCTTTCAACCTTTGGGTCAACATACATCTGTGAGCAAATATTTTCCCACATCAAGATCATTTTGAATCCGCATCGAAGATATCTCACAACTGTTCATTCAGAAATCTATGTGAAACTTAAAGTTACACAGTATGTTCCTGACATAGAGGAACTAAGCAAGGGCAGGGATCTCACTAAGTTTGTTCTGTAAAAAAATTTAAACATGTTGTTGTTGTATGTTCTTTGTTATTACAGGGAGTGCAGAATTATTAGGCAAGTTGTATTTTTGAGGATTAATTTTATTATTGAACAACAACCATGTTCTCAATGAACCCAAAAAACTCATTAATATCAAAGCTGAATATTTTTGGAAGTAGTTTTTAGTTTGTTTTTAGTTATAGCTATGTTAGGGGATATCTGTGTGTGCAGGTGACTATTACTGTGCATAATTATTAGGCAACTTAACAAAAAACAAATATATACCCATTCCAATTATTTATTATTACCAGTGAAACCAATATAACATCTCAACATTCACAAATATACATTTCTGACATTCAAAAACAAAACAAAAACAAATCAGTGACCAATAAAGCCACCTTTCTTTGCAAGGACACTCAAAAGCCTGCCATCCATGGATTCTGTCAGTGTTTTGATCTGTTCACCATCAACATTGCGTGCAGCAGCAACCACAGCCTCCCAGACACTGTTCAGAGAGGTGTACTGTTTTCCCTCCTTGTAAATCTCACATTTGATGATGGACCACAGGTTCTCAATGGGGTTCAGATCAGGTGAACAAGGAGGCCATGTCAATAGATTTTCTTCTTTTATACCCTTTCTTGCCAGCCACGCTGTGGAGTACTTGGACGCGTGTGATGGAGCATTGTCCTGCATGAAAATCATGTTTTTCTTGAAGGATGCAGACTTCTTCCTGTACCACTGCTTGAAGAAGGTGTCTTCCAGGAACTGGCAGTAGGACTGGGAGTTGAGCTTGACTCCATCCTCAACCCGAAAAGGCCCCACAAGCTCATCTTTGATGATACCAGCCCAAACCAGTACTCCACCTCCACCTTGCTGGCGTCTGAGTCGGACTGGAGCTCTCTGCCCTTTACCAATCCAGCCACGGGCCCATCCATCTGGCCCATCAAGACTCACTCTCATTTCATCAGTCCATAAAACCTTAGAAAAATCAGTCTTGAGATATTTCTTGGCCCAGTCTTGACGTTTCAGCTTGTGTGTCTTGTTCTGTGGTGGTCGTCTTTCAGCCTTTCTTACCTTGGCCATGTCTCTGAGTATTGCACACCTTGTGCTTTTGGGCACTCCAGTGATGTTGCAGCTCTGAAATATGGCCAAACTGGTGGCAAGTGGCATCGTGGCAGCTGCACGCTTGACTTTCTCAGTTCATGGGCAGTTATTTTGCGCCTTGGTTTTTCCACACGCTTCTTGCGACCCTGTTGACTATTTTGAATGAAACGCTTGATTGTTCGATGATCACGCTTCAGAAGCTTTGCAATTTTAAGAGTGCTGCATCCCTCTGCAAGATATCTCACTATTTTTGACTTTTCTGAGCCTGTCAAGTCCTTCTTTGACCCATTTTGCCAAAGGAAAGGAAGTTGCCTAATAATTATGCACACCTGATATAGGGTGTTGATGTCATTAGACCACACCCCTTCTCATTACAGAGATGCACATCACCTAATATGCTTAATTGGTAGTAGGCTTTCGAGCCTATACAGCTTGGAGTAAGACAACATGCATAAAGAGGATGATGTGGTCAAAATACTCATTTGCCTAATAATTCTGCACTCCCTGTATGTTTTTTTAAATATTCTCAACAAGTTTAAATGTAATTAGAAATTACATTAAAAAGAAAAAGATAAATGAATTGTTGTTGTTAAAACTGCCCTTTATTTGATGTTATCATTAATAAAACATTTAACATTCTTAACCATGCATTCCTCTGACTATATTGCCGGCACACCAAGGGATGTCAAAGTTTTACTTCGGCACACCACTACCAAAAGGTTGTCTACCCCTGCACTAGTTTTTGTATGACGTCAAACAGACTGGCTTCTATGGAAACAAGATTTCAGTAAACTTTTATTCAGAAGGTAATCAGTAAAAAAAAACATGCTTGTTATTCTGTACCAGACGATGGAACACCTATACAAAATGGGTTTCCACAGAAACGGTAAACAAAGAGTCAGCAATTAGAGTAAGGCATTAGAAGCCTTTATTTATGTAATAATATGCTAACAAAAAAACATAAGTAAGTGTTTCAAATGTTTGCAGGCTGTGGGGGAAACAAATTGTATATCCTGGGAAATGCAGTAAGTCTGATCATAAAGTAGGAGAATTATTCTTGTACTATTGTCATTCTGGCAGAGGTACTAACACCATGATTGCTGTAAAACAGGGGTAGGCAATCTTCAAAACCCCATGTGTTGTGGACTAAAGCAAAGCATCAGGAGAGATGTAGTCCACAACATCTAGAGTGCTAAAAGTGGTGAACCTCTGCATTAAAATGCATCATAAATTAAAAACTATCGCTATATTTTTCATATATTTTCTTTCTTCTGGGTATTATGGTATAACTTAAAGGGAATATAAATACAAAGAAACAAGTCCTGCGCTCAAACTCTCATTACTCCTGGGCGGCAGCCAGGGCCGGCGCATCCATAAGGCGGCACAGGCGGCCGCCTTAGGGGGCACCGGCCAGGGGCCGCAAATGTCAGGTTGAGTCAAGGACAGAGTCAAGAACAAGCCGAGGTCAAGGGAACGAAGAGACTGCGAGAACAAAAACTAGCCAAGGTCACAGTAGTCAGTAAGCCGGTAAACAAGACAAAACAGGGATAGAGAGATAAACGGAGTCACATACAAAGCCAAGGTCAAGCACAAAAATCACAACTGAACACAACAAGCGCTAAAGGGAACTGAAACAGAAACCACGATAGGGCAGGGAGTTAAGGGAGAGGTAAGTATAAATACCCTAAACTTTACTTTGATTGGCCCCTGTCATATGCACGCCCCCAAAATGTGAGTGTCTGGGGAATGTGGGATGACAGGGGCCAATGGGAACACATTTCATTTTTTGGCTCCCACTGCCCCTTTAAGAGAGTGCCCGAGACGCGCGGCACGCTCTTAGAGCCAGGCGGAACACGTGACCGCATCTCGCGGTCCATGCCCGCCTTCATTTGGGAGCTGCGCACGGCGGGAAGTGAGGACCTCGGCCGGCCCCCGGGTAAGGTAAGTACCGCTACATTCTTGTAGCATGGCCGAGCGCCAACCTGCAGTGCCGCGGACTGTGTGGAGGGGCAGGGGATATGAACATGTCATATCTCTGCTCCCTCTGTTGCACACAGTGCAGCTGGCACCCAGCAGGGGCGGAGGTACCGCCACCCCCTTCTCATCAGCATAGGAGGACTTCCTTGGTGTGAAACCTGGAAGTTGGCTCCTGGTGGCTGAACGGTAATGGGTAGGTGAGTGTGGCTGCTGAGACCCACAGGGAGACTGTGTAATTTTATACCATTCATTAACTGAACTAGGGGTGTGTATTCTATTACCCATGGCCACCTGATAGAGTGCGGGTCCTTTTTGGTTATCACAGCTCTGTAATTGTTTTTGTGTGTGATCCCTGCGTGTTACAACTTGTTTACTGTTAAATCACAATGTTGACATATACAAGAATGAAAATTATCTGTCGATCTATCTAATTAATCTCTCTGTCAATCTATCTATCTAACCTATCTAATTATTTTGTCAATCTCTCTATCTAATTAATCACTCTGTTAATCTATCTGTCATTATATCTATATGTCTATCTAACCTATCTAATCTGTCAATCTACCTAACCTAATTAATCTCTGTCAATCTATCTAACCTTTGTGTGTGGGGGGAGGGGGAAGTTTGTGTGTCTGTATGTCTGTCAGTGTGTCTGTATGTCTGTCAGTGTGTGTGTCTGTCTGTGTGTGTGTCTGTCTGTGTGTGTGTCTGTGTGTATGTCTGTCTGTGTGTGTGTCTGTGTGTATGTCTGTCAGTGTGTGTGTATTTGTCTGGCAGTCTGCCAGTGTGTCTGTGTGTGTGTCTGTCTCTTAGTGTGTCTGTGTCTGTCTGTCAGTGTGTATGTGCGTGTATCATTGTGTATGTGTGTATCTGTATGTGTATCTGTGTCAGTGTTTGTGTGTCTGTATCTGTATATGTGTGTGTATCTGTGTGTCTGTCTATCTGAATGTGTATCTATCTAATTAATCACTCTGTTAATCTATCTGTCATTATATATGCCTATCTAATCTGTCAATCTATCTAACCTAATTAATCTCTGTCGATCTATCTAACCTTTGTGTGTGGGGCAGGGGGGCTTTGTGTGTCTGTATGTCTGTCAGTGTGTCTGTATGTCTGTCAGTGTGTCTGTATGTCTGTCAGTGTGTCTGTATGTCTGTCAGTGTGTGTCTGTGTGTGTATTTGTCAGTCTGCCAGTGTGTCTGTGTGTCTATCATTGTGTATGTGTGTATCTGTATGTGTGTCAGTGTTTGTGTGTATCTGTATATGTGTGTGTGTCTGTCTATCTGAATGTGTATCTGTATATGTGTGTGTATCTGTGTGTCTGTGTGTGCATCTTTGTGTATGTGTATCATAGTGTGTGTGTGTGGCAGTGTATAAACACATGCATTCGAAAACCAACACTACATATAAATGCATGCTTGCATTCAAATGCAAACACTACATACAGACACACCCCTACATTCACACAAACATACTCCATACAAAAAATAATTACAGTCAAACACACAAATACTGCTCCATGCTAAATACAATCCGGCAAGCATGGGGAATCGGTAGAGCCCCAGCTTTCAAAGCATTGTTGAAGTTGCACGACAGACGGGGATCTATCTTTTAGCCATCCTGTGTACATACACAGAAATACATACACAGACAGTCATACAGAGACATACAGTCTGTATGACTGTCTGTGTATGTATTCAAAAGGAATATTTATTGATAGGTGAACTGCCCCATAGAAAGTGCGACATTTCGTCTCAGCAGAGCCTTATTGCATGATTAAGGCTCTGCTGAGCCGAAACATCATACTTTCTATGGGTTGGTTCACCTACCAATAAATATACCATCCTTACTATTGGAGTGTTGCCCGCGTTTATTCCTTTTGAAGACTTTACTGGTGGATCCAGCGATGTCAGCCTGACTTGGAGCATCCACCACTGTGGATGGCTGGAGCATTTACACGGTATCAATGTGCAGGGTTCTTTGTTTGTCTGTGTATGTATGTCTCTGTATGCCTTGTCTGTATGTCTCTTTATGACTGTCTGCGTGTCTGTTTCTGTATCACTGTCTCCGTATGTATGTCTCTGTATCATTGTGTATGTATGTCTCTATATGCCTATCTCTGTTTCTTTATTTCTGTGTGTGCCTGTGTCTGTATGAATGTACGTATGTGTTTGTATGACAATGTACCTGTATGTGTAGATTGTATGACTGTGTTTGTTGATTGTGTGCCTTTTATGACTGTGCGTCTGTATATCTTTGTGACTGTGTGCCTGAATAATTATGTCTGTGTGCTTGTATGGTTGTGTGTCTGTATGTTTGTGTATTTGTGCATAAATTTATTTTTTGCCTGTATCTATGTCTATATGGGAGAAAAGGAGAGATAGATAGGGGCTGGGGTGAAGAAAGAGACAGAAAGGGGCTGGCGGGGAAGTAAGAAATACATAAGAGGGGTTGTAGGAGACACAATAAAGGGGGGTGTAAGACACAATGGGGCCAGAGCGGTAAGACATTCAAGAGAGTGGATATGAAACACTAATGGGGGTAAGAAATTCAAAAGGGGGGCTATGAAACACATAGGTGAAGATGCATTGTTTTTTTGGGGGGGGAGGGGAAGGAACGTCAAAATGCATCTTCACCTGTGTAGTAAAAAATCCTTGCAGCGGCAGCAATGACCATAGTACACATCAGCAAAAATACATATAGTAAAAAACAAAGATATCTCTAATGAGACGTGGCAGGTGGGCATACCCTCTCATGGCCTTTGGAGGTAACTAAAAACCTCCATTTGTTTAAAAATACATAGGGATGTGGAAAGAGCGCAGGTAAGTTTTTTTTTTTTTTTCTATAGCTTAAAGGGACATTATAGTCACCAGAACAACCACAGTTTAATGAGGTTGTTCTGGTGTCTGTAGCCTGTCCTTATAGGCATTTTAATGTATACACAGAAAGCAAAGAGGTGCTTTCTGGGTCAGGTCTGACGTTCAGCATTTCAGTGCTCTGCATGGAGACCCTGAAAGTTCCTCATAGAGATGCATTCATTCATTGCATCTCTCTGAGGAGATGTTAATTGGTACAGCTTTGGGAATGAAATGGATTGCCTGAGATAGTACGTTTTAAAGATCTTAGCTAAGGGGACAGAGCAAGGGCAGAACCAGCCACAATGGACCTGTGCAGTGCTGTAATAAAGCCTTTTAAATTGCTTACAGGGGGGCCGGTGACCTAGATAGTATTTTCATAGCTATGCTTTAAATGAACAGTAAATAGGGGGAAAATGTACTTTTTGAAAACTGTGATTTGCTTTATTGCCAACTGATTTTTAGTAATGAGCAATTTTACATTACTGTTTCATAATTGGGCCCAGACTGGCCATCGTGCACACCTGGCAAATGCCCGGTGGGCCGCGGTGGCCATGGGCCGAGGCCGGCAGGGCAGGTCACAGGACATGAGCTGCCAGTCTATGCAGGGCCGGCCCCGCTGTTTTCCATGACAGGCCGGTGGGGAGATCAAAGATCTCCCTCACCGGCCCACTTGCATCGACATGCGGCTGGGGAGGGAGAGGAGGATCTAGCGGAGCTCTATCTTGCAGCTCCGCCGGGTTCCTGCACGCTAGAGTTCACTCACTACTGGACCACCAGGGATGGTGTGAGAGTTGCTGGTCGTCCTCCCCCTTCTCTCTCAGGTACCACCGTGCCAGTCCCCCCCTCCCAGGCTAAAGGTAAGAAGGGAGGGGGGGATATAATGCCTGCTTAGTTTTTTTATTTGTTTTTTTACCCCCTCCCCCCCGAACACACAATCCCTTCTAACATTCACACACAGTACTCACACACATCACACACATCACACTTAGCACTCACACACATTACACTCAGCACTCACACACATTACACTCAGCACTCACACACATTACACTCAGCACTCACACACATTACACTCAGCACTCACACACATCATACACAGCACTCACACACATCATACACAACACTCTGACACACATCATACTCAGCATTCTGACGCACATCATACTCAGCACTCTGACGCACATCATACTCAGCACTCTGACGCACATCATACTCAGCACTCTGACGCACATCATACTCAGCACTCTGACGCACATCATACTCAGCACTCTGACGCACATCATACTCAGCACTCTGACGCACATCATACACAGCACTCTGACGCACATCATACACAGCATCACGCACATCACACTCAGCACTCTCACGCACCTCACACTCAGCGCACTCACACACATCATACACAGCACTCTCACACAGCACCCTCACATAAATCACACACAGCACCCTCACACAAATCACACACAGAACCCACACAACCCTCACACACATCACCCTCACTCACCGCACACTCACACACTGCACCCCTAACATACACAGTACACCCCTCACATACACACAGAATCCCCCAACATACTGCACCACACACATATAAGTATTGTGTATGATATATATATAGCACCCCTCACACACACACTGCACTCTGAATATGTTATATATGCACACTAACTAGATCTCCTATACACATTCTGGGTCCTTCAAACACACACTAGACTCTTATATACGCGCACACACACTACACTACACTCTTAACATACACACTCTGGATCCCCTATACACATACTAGATTCCTTGTAAGCAAACACATAGTACATCCCTAAACACACACACTCTCTACAAACACTACATCACCTATACACACACACACACACACTATAGCCTGTATGCACACACTTGCTACATCCCCTATACACCCATTCTCTACAGCCCCTAGCCACATATGCATTACATTACACCACAAACACAACACAACTAAAATCAACCTTATTACACAATACCACACCACAATCATTTCTCTCTACACACACACAGAATACCACAAGCAGGCTCCAAACACATGCACAATACTCTTTCCTGGCCTTTTTGTCTCCTGGTATCCATTTATAGAGACACCAGAGAGTTGCAAGGAAACAGTGCAAGCATGTTATTAAATTTGCTTGCGCGGTGTAGAACAAATACAGGGCTTTTTTCTCATACTAGTGCTCTGCGCATGGTCTGCCCTGGCCTGCACTTTGAGAGGGGGTGTGTTTGTCATTAGTGATGACAAAACACACCCTCTCTGCCCCGCCCCCCTTCTTAGTGGGCCGCTATGATATAAAAATGCCCGGGACTAATTTTTTTTCCCTGTCCGGCCCTGTTCATAATGAACCACTTATCAAAGGACAATCTTACCAGTGTTAACACATATATTGGGACCACATTACAAATGTAATGCAAGCTTAATGATAGCTTGGCAAACCTAGAACCTACTAGTGTTTAGTAATCTGAACTCCCAATGGAATTAATAAGGTGCTGCATCAGTGAGGGGGGGAGGAGGGGGGCTAGGAGTCTTATGTTGTATATCCCAGAAACACATACAGTACATTATCAGGGTTATTCACTAAAATGAGAATTAAAAGTAGATGAACTGGTAGCTGACTCAGAGGATGTTACCAGTTTTGTTACTTTTACCTTGAAATAGTAATTCACTTTAAATCATGGGTCGTCAACCTGGTCTCTACCGTCCACTAGTGGGCGTTTCAGGATTCCAGGTGGGCGGTGGGATTTTGGCAGCTAAATCCTCTTTTTGAGAGGATTTCTCCTTTTTAGAGTGGGCGGGCGAGAGCGGCTTGGGGACGCAAGATTTCAGTGACCGGCAGGAGGGAAGCGCTCCTGCCAGGCCACCTTCTTTGTAGAATAGGAGAAAGAAATAGCAGAGTACTTGTAAAAAGGAGAAAGAAGGAGCAGAGTACTTGTAGAATAGGAAAAAAGGAGCAGAGTACTTGTAAAAAGGAGAAAGGAGGAGTAGAATACTTGTAAAAAATGAGAGAGAAGGAAAAGTAGAGAATTGTTGTTGGCTAATAATAGTAAGTGGGCTACCTAGCTCAGCCCTCAGCCTTGCTACTGGGCATTGCTATAAGGAAGGTTAAAAAATAGAAAAAAGGGGAAAAAAGTGGGGAGGGGAATTGAGGAGAGAGAGTAGAGGAGCTGACGCACAGATGAGAAATCATATTGTGAGCAAACAGAGAAATCGTCTGCATATCACGAAAGAGGAGACCTTCGTTTGTTCCTTACGAAAATCGAACCAGATATCAAATATTTAGTCTTGCAGCATCAACCTCAAGGATCTCATTAATCACTAGTAAAGGTAATTTCAATTTACTTTATTGTTTTCTCATTAAACTTTTTAAAGTTAAAAACATTATAAACAGGCATAAAGTAGTAATAAGATAAATGTATGTACATTCATTTATTTTTTTTAAAACACCCTCCTTTTTATAAAATATTCTGCACTTGTGCAAAAACTGGTGGGCGGTAAAGAAATTTTTCCATCAAGAAAGATGCATTAGTTGGTGGTAGGAAGAAAAAGGTTGACCACCACTGCTTTAAATTATCATGTGACTACCTTGTATGTTTTTATTCATGCATTTGTAGGAAAGTGTTAAATTAGCTGTCACCCCATATTAAAAATCAGCATTTCATTAAATTGAATCTTTATGAATACTCCAATCTAGTGTTGGAATTTCACTGAAATCCCAACCCAGTCAAAAGAAATGCTAAGACAAAACAGGGCCTACTTTGTGTCAGTATTTTTCCTACACTTGACAAGAAGGCAGAGCTACTGATGTCAAGCTTGTCATATTCCCCAGCCATCACCTGTGATGGCTGTAGGAAAATTAAGCTTTTTCTATGGAGATTCCTGTAGGATCCTCCATAGACCTCAATGCTGTACTCTCAAGAGTATACAGCGATGACGTCGGCTTGTGGAAGCTGGAGCAGAGGAGGATGGTGGCGACCACAAGGGACAGGTTTAGGTCAGTGAATCTCACTATTCCCTGCCCCATAAGGCCACCAGACCCCAAGCGGCGTTATCACCGCCAGGGGTCTTTGGAAATTATGCACAGACCCCAGATGTTGCCAGAGAAGCTTGAAAGTTTATTGTCCTGTTACAAAGAGTAGAGCAGATATCACGGAACCTAAAAATGTGTAAAACAGACAATTAAAGGGACACTATAGTCACCAGATCAACTACAGCTAATTGAATTTGTTCTTGTGAGTAGAATCATTACCTCCATGCCTTTTGCTGTAAACACTGTCTTTTCAGAGAAAATGCAGTGTTTACTTTACAGCCTAGTGATAACTTCACTGGCCACTCCTCAGATGGCTGTTAGAGATCTTTCCTGGGTCATGACTGCCTAAAATGCATCCAAACATTCAGTGTCTCCTCCCTCTGCATGCAGACACTGAACTTTCCTCATAGAGATTCATTGTTTAAATTCATATCTATAAGGAGATGCTGATTGGCCAGGGCTGTGTTTGAATCATGCTGGCTCTGCCCCTGATCTGCCTCTTTGTCAGTCTCAGCCAATCCTATGGGGAAGCACTGTGACTGGATCAGGCTACCACTTCTGATGATGTCAGCAGACTGCTTTTTTTCTGAGTCTAACAGCATGCAGATTTACAGCTTCAGTCTTGAATACATTAAGATTTTGCTATATTTATGGAGGCATGAGGGGCCTAGATGGTGGTTTTAACACTATAGGGTCAGGAATACAGGTTTGTGTTCCTGACCCTATAGTGATCCTTTAAGTATTTTCATTATTTGATGATACAAATACAAAATGTGTATGTGTATGTGTGTGTGTATGTATGTGTGTGTGTGTATATATATATATATATATATAGCTAGCAGCACTTGTCATATATATATGTATCTAGCTTGCTAAAGTTATGTTGTATCAATATGTGAATTCTGACAGAAAAATCACTTGCCTCTACTAAATGGGTTTTAGTTTCTTAATACAAACATTGTAACAGAGAGAATTGGTTTTGTATCTCTTTGCTTATTACTTTCTTTTTTTCTTTTCTAACGTGTTGTCTATTTTCCATTTACTGCTATGCTATGAATCCATAATGTGAATGATTTTGTGTAATTTGCTATAATTGTTCAATCATTGTCTGTAATAGTTTTACATTTTCCCCCAATAAACTAAAATTTCCAAACATTTAAAAGTCACTAGGACATACAGTACATATAAAAAGAACCGCATCCAATAGGCTGCTTTTGTTTATAGTAAATATCACAATTTATAGATGTGCATGTGCATAACTGATGTAGAAGCTCAGTCATAGCTGTGAGAGAGCCTGTACAATTAACTTGTATATTCCATTTTGTATGCAGTTCATGCATATTTTGTACAAACTCCTGTATTTCTCCTATGATGTCATAAAGTGTGGAGGTTGTCTATAAAGCTGCACCAGCTTGCATATATTACGGCAGATTTAATGAATAAGACAAAGGGAAATACAGAGCCCTTTTACAATCCTTTGCATGGAGTGTATATGTGGTTATGTGCTTGGAGTGTCTCTTTTATATGGATGAGAATAGATTATCCAGTTTAGAGCAAGGTTGATTTCTGCCATTAGCTTATAGCTTGGAAACAAAGCCCTGGTGTCATGTGTGGGTTGAAGACACGTGGTGCTTAAAGGCAAATCGATATTAAAAATCCATGGTCAGGCTGGATGTTTTCGTGCTAAATTTTGATAAACAAATAAAACCAGGTTGTACACTAGATAATAGGTAAATTGGGTAAATGCCAGTATAGTAAATGGCTGGATCCTGGTTATAGACTGTTGCCAGCAGACACATTCCACTGGAACAATATCATAAGAATGTTGTGTGTGTATAAGTAAATCACCTTTGCCCTAACTAGCTAGCATAGGAAAGGGCCATAGTTTACAGACTTCAAATCCCAATGAATCCTGTAAAAACAATGCGTTTTATTTATATACATTTTTTAAACTTTTTATTTATTTCTTTTTTTAATTGTTCTTAGATTTATTTTAGATATATTTGCTGTGCGCCTCTTTCCTGAGAGGTGGGCACCAACAACGGAAATACTTAAGTTTACAAAGCACAATTCACTGAAGGAAAGCATCCTCCAGTAATTAAGTAGGACTTTGTAATTGTGCTACTAAAATAATGTCAGATGGTATTGAAGGCTTCGTAACGATTTCCAATCTAAATATAGCCGACCTTAAAAACATGCTGTCACAGTAGTGTTCAATGGATCGATAAGTTCATGCATAATTTGTGCCTTGTCAGCCAAGTGTAACATCACATAATGGAAATTGCAGGCTGTTATTACAGGCCATAACAGTTACATTTTGAAGATGTATAGAACAAATCTAAAATAACTGTACTGAATTTCTATTAAAGGAACACTATAGTGATCTAAATTACTTTAGCTAAATAAAGCAGTTTTAGTGTATAGATCATTCCCCTGCAATTTCACTGCTCAATTCACTGCCATTTAGGAGTTAAATCACTTTGTTTCTGTTTATGCAGCCCTAGCCACACCTCCCCTGGCTATGATTGACAGAGCCTGCATGAAAAAAAAACTGGTTTCACTTTCAAACAGATGTAATTTAACTTAAATAATTATCTCTAAATTGAACTTTAATCACATACAGGAGGCTCTTGCAGGGTCTAGCAAGCTATTAACATAGCAGGGGATAAGAAAATCTTAATTAAACAGAACTTGCAATAAAGAAAGCCTAAATAGGACTCTCTTTACAGGACGTGTTTATGGAAGGCTGTGCAAGTCACATGCAGGGAGGTGTGACTAGGGTTCATAAACAAAGGGATTTAACTCCTAAATGGCAGAGGATTGAGCAGTGAGGCGGCAGGGGCATGTTCTATACACCAAAACTGCTTCTTTAAGCTAAAGTTGTTCAGGTGACTATAGTGTCCCTTTAAGTCACCACTATTACTAACCACTTGCAGAAAATGTAATTGCCATTACTGAACACTTTTAGTTATTCTACCTTTTTAGTATAGGCAATGTGTGATTGGGGTTAATATCAGAATGACCTGTATTTCGTTTTCCATAATCCATTTACAATTTATATAATGGGTAATCCTTTGTCAGAAGTGTCCCTTTAACTGAAAGCATTTCTAATGGTGGTTTTATTTATTTATTTGTACTCATCGTTTTAAGTGAATCTTTCATGACAGGTTCACTTTAATAGATAACTGCTCCCAAGGCAGTAATTATATCATTTGTCAGAGTGATACATGATGAATTTGATTGCCCTAACACGCCCATTCTTGGAGCATCCACTGATGTTACACCATTGAAACAGCTAGTCTCCATTGCAGTCCCTCTTTTTATTGGGATTAGAAATGTCCCCAAGCAGGGCAATCAATACTGCTTACATCAAAACACTGGCTTCAGGGTCAGCACATCACTATCAGTGGGTCCCGTACTTCCCCTGCAAGCATGAGGAAAGCCTGCTACGGTTAAAACACTGAAACAGGGAGCAAGAGAGCCTCATGGAGTAGGGTGCTATCCCTGTCACTCTTTCTAAGGTGTTCGACCCACTGTGCAGTGAGCATACTGATCAAATGCTGCAAAATGATTTATAGGTGGGGAGGGTCCAAATTTTAAAGAGCTTTAAATTAAAATGTCTAAATAAAAAATAATTTTTTATTTTTTAGCATTATGCTAGCACTATGTATAGATTGAATTTAATGCACTTTAAAAAAAGCTTAAAGAGTGTGAAACATGACAGGATAGTTGAAATAGGAATATAGAAGAATGTGCAACAGCTCTTAACTCCCAACACACCTTTGTACGCCAGAAATAATAGTAGGAAAAAAAAAGAGGGGGATGGAATATCAAGTATTTGAACAAAAAAGAAATGTTTCAAATATTTAGAAAATGTATGTTAAAAAAATCTTAGTCTTGGCAGTTCTCAGTGCTTACTCCCATTGTGCTGCAGATGTGTTTTAAAAGCATGACTTCTGCCAAAAAAAAAATCTGTCCGTAAAAGATGCATTGTTTTTCTTATGAGATCAGTGTTCTGTAATGCTGTTTGAGCACTCGATGCTAATTCTGCCGGACTAATGTGGGTAATAACACTTGAATAGTTTCCTGGATTGGTGTGCAGGAAGTGATTAGAGGTGTTGGATAAAATCAAATGTAAATGGTTTCCTCTCAGGAAACCCTAAAATTCCATTCCGTTCCATACCAGAGTACTTACAGAGTGGATGCTTCCCTCTTATTATTTACCATTATATGGTCCATGTTTCTACCTAAAGGCTGGAAAGGCATTATGGAAGATGTTCTACAACAGACTTAGAGCTCTCTGTTGACTATGCTGGTCCACGTTGTCTACTTTGAAAGACCATAGGAGACAAGAGTGTTACCATCTAAAGCATTCTTTAACAGTGTAACTCCAAATCTCCCTGCCTCTCTGCTCTTCCATTTTCTAAAAATCTCCAAACTGGAATGCTCTTGCAGAATCTGGCAGCGGTACAACTGATTGGAATGGTGGAACCCAGTTTAAATGGGCGCTCCTTCTCCCATTGGTCAGCACGGTCTTCCAGGTGGCCAGCGGGGACTCTACAGCTTTTTTCAGTACATATGACTCAAAGGTACAGTACGAGCAACGGTGTTGCTCAGAGTGTTATGTTCTGTAGAATAGTGGCTCTCTACCCAGTCCTCAAGGCATATCAATGGTCCAGATTTGTCAGTATATCCATAAGAACAGAATCATGAATACCTAAATCCTGAGCTTCTGGAACTGTGCATTGAGAACACAGTTGAGAACCACTGCTTTAGAGTGCCCTGGTATCATCTCCCGGTTTAATATAAAACAATTTACAACTGGGTTGATATAAACCTGAGCTGTTTCTGGATCAGAGGTTCCGCCCTATCTTCTACATTGATAATGCAGGATTAACAAGACACACATTATCAATATCAATTTTGTCCAAAGTGTATACCATTTATTTGCTGAGAACCTTGACTCATCGATCCTAAGGATCCTTACCTAATCAATATTGTCCAAGTTGGGCGAAGTGACATTGATAATGCAGAAGTGTTATTTCCACATCATCAATGTGGCTGATGAAGAGGTAGAGCTCTGGTATGTATTAGAGTCTGTTCATAAACATTTTAATATTAAACCAGATGACAGAGGGTAGGTGTAATGGCTATGCTATTTTGATTGCTAGTCCCCAGCCAGGTAGATTTTTTTATTTTTTATTTTTTTTAATGATATTAAAATAGGGTTTTGTCTAGCATAGTTGGTGAATCAGTGTGTTAAACCAGAGTTTGCATTTTCATAAAGTTTCCATCCTAATTTTGATAAGGTCCAATGGCAACATAGCTAACAAGTTCATCACCCAGGGCAGAAAAAGAGTGAATCAGAGTTAATTGACTCTGAGTTTTAAAATAGAACAAATGCTGTATCTACACCGCGTATACATCTTAAACTCATTATCCCAGCATGCAATATACATGCCCTGACACATAGAATGGCTGGCAAGTGGCTGACAGGTTTAAGAGGAAGAAAGCTTTAAAACATTTTAGAAAAAGAATTATTTAATAATCAGTTAAAATTTGTTTTTTTTAGTTCCAGGAAAAATGCAATGCCTTCTGTTGGTTTCTGTCATAGTACTCCCACAGAATCTATAGAAGGTCCAAGCTGAATAACACATCCTATTTAATATACATGTATTCACCATCTCAAAATAGGACATCTGAGTGCTGGGTTTAAATTAACCCTATTCATTTAAATCTTCCTCATCTAAGGTATTTAATGTTTGTTTAAATCCTGGCAAGTATCCTATATGTATTTAAAGGAAAACTCCAGTGCCAGGAAAACAATCTGTTTTCCCGGCACTGCAGGTACCCTCTCCCTCCCACCTCCCATCCCAGGTAGCTGAAGGGGTGAAAACCCCTTCAGGTCACTTACCTGAGACCCCGCTAATGTCCCTTGGCGGTGGTTTCGGGTCGGCGCCGCTCCTCCCAGTAATCACGTCAGCCAGTGGACGAGACTGATCCCGCCGGCCGGCTGAGGAAACCTAATGCGCATGCGCGGCAATGCCGCGCACGCGCATTAGGTCTCACCATAGAAAAGCATTGAAAAAGATTTTCAATGCTTTCCTTTGGGGAATTGAGCGACGCTGGAGGCCATCACACAGCGTGAGGACGTCCAGCGACGCTCTAGCAAAGAAAATCTTTGCTGTGAATCAGGAAGTGCCCTCTAGTGGCTGTCTACTGCAATAATTACAGTTGCAGGGTTAAGAGAAGTGGGAGTTGGCACCCAGACCACTCCAATGGGCAGAAGTGATCTGGGTGCCTGGAGTATCCCTTTAAACCTACCTTTTTCTCCAACTTTTTTTTTTTCACCTCTTCCCATCACCTAGTGTTTTCTTGTACGTTGTTAATAAACAGATCTCTCTGTACGTCTTCTGTCTGTCCATCCGTTCATCGTATGATGTAATTTTCTGTGTAACAATAGGTAAGCAGGCCGTGTGTCCAAAATGGGGAAAAGTAACTTGTATAGATAGGTCTTATGTTTATTGTACAGTGTTTTTTTTTTTAAATAAAAAATTAATTGTACACTTGTTACATATTTCTAAATCTGTTTCTACTAATTTCTTATAAAACTATAGTAATAATTATATGTAATCTAGAATTGGAACACCATTAGACAATAAATATACTTAGAGGGCAATTCTAAGCACCGAAGCACCCTGTACAGATTATCGTGCTAGCTATAAGAATACATACCTTTGTGATACCTACCCATTCATGTGGAGCCTCTACATTCCCAAGTACACACCACATCAGTTTCACACCCCAAGACACCTTTGCCAGCATTTGACGCTAGACGTTGTCATCAAGCCGTGCCCACGTCGGTGCTGTTGCCCACTCATGCTTTGGAGGTGTGGCAATCAAGGAAACACCCCAGGCCTGAGCATTGTGTCCTGTTGTGGTTTCAGTTCTGGTTATCTGAGAGTGTGTTATGGTGTAGTTCTAATTACTGGTTTATTGATCTTGGCTTGTTTCAACTAGTCTCAATTCTGTATCCCTGACCTTTGCTAGCTTATCGATAGTCCACTTCTATACTTCTATAGTCCATGACCTCAGCTTGTTTCTTTACATAACTATTCCTTGTATTTTGCATGTTCTGTCCGGCCACTCTAAGGTCTGATAATATGAATCTATTGATCTCCTTGTTCTGTGTGTTGGGTTATACATCTTGGTTGGTTGCCATGTTCAATAAACACCTGGGACTTGGCCCAGAGCAAAACCCTCTACCCAGGTACTAACTATTGACTCTTTATAGCCTGTCCCAATTAACCCGTAATTAGATTGTAATATTAGACTGTAATATTATTGTGAGTCTGCAGATTAGTTGCATTGCCAGGCTTCTATAAGGTGTGTGGCTGAAGTCTGTAACACGTTTCAGTACACTATACATATACTCCTCCCCACTTTTATATAAAACATAAACACTTTCCACATTTTACATATCACATGCATTTTAACATACAGAAGTTACAGGCAAATATGATGTGTACTACCATGTATGCAAACATTCCAAATTGGAGAGTATGGTGTTGGAACATAAAAAAACAACCCAAATATATAAAGAACCAAAGTAAGCATCCAATATGTATAACTGAATGTTTATTTAATCATTTTAAATATGTGTACATACAGGACAAAGTAAGTACACCCTCCTTGAATTCTTTGGTTTCACATATCAGGACATATTAGCAAACATCTGTTCCTTAGCAGGTCTTACAATTAGGTAATTTTATAAAATTAATTAAAAAAAAGATATAAAAAAAATAACGGACCATTATTTGTTTTGTATCTATTTTTATTGGTTTTATAATTACATGCCAATAAAGCATTTTTCTACAAGAACTGGAATTCCTGAATCTTTCCATTTGGGACCACCAGCCGTAAAAGGCCACAACCCCCCATTACAAGCAGGGAAGGCACCCTGAAGGTTTATATATTACATGCAATTTGTTAGTGTAGTCATGAAGTGTCTTGCTATCTAATAACAAAACAATATTACACTATTTTTTTGTTTTATTTATCTTTTGTAGTGATAACAGCTGGATCCCTAAAACTGTAAATATGGACAACGGTCTTGAATGTTTTCCACTTTTGAATAATTTTTCTCACTATAGAATGATGGGCTTTAAATTGTTTGGAAATGGCCTTATAACCCTTCCCAGTTTGATGGGAAGCAACAATTGAAAGATCATTGTTGATGTCTTTCCTCCTTGGCATTGTGTTAATACACACCTAAATGCTCCAGACCAGCAAATTGCTAAAAAGACAATAACCAGAAGTGTATAAACAAAATAGCAACTGGTCAGAGAGGCAGGCGTTATAAAACATAAAGGCAAAGCACAGAGAGGCACAAATGGAATTTAATGGGAGTGATACATACAGATCCCAGTGGATCTACTCAGATTGCATGCATCATTTTAAGAGTGTGGCCAGGGGCGTAGCTGTTCTGAGAATTTTTTGGTGACTTTCTAATAGCAATTTATGCAACTGAAATGTAATTTAGAGTAAGAACAATGCATTTTATTTACACAGGCTGGTTTCTAAACACATTTTTTCTAAATTAAAGACACATTAAGAGTATTATCGCTGCGGAGCTCTGTTATAGATGTTAGACACACCGATATGGATCTGCTAGAAAGAATGCACATTAGGATAGAAACAAGGGACAGAGGGATTTGGACCCAGAACAGGGACTGTCCCTTCTAAATAGGGACACATGGTAGGTATGAGATTGTTCAAAACAGGCATAGATTCTTGTGATTTTAGTGCAGACAAAGAGCAGGTAGATATCCTTCTGCTGATTGGCTCCCCCCAAGGCTGCACAGGAAGCTTTGTTTGCTAAACCACTGGGTTTAACACAAAACCAGGAGAAGGTGCAGGTAGCTTGCTAGCACCATGACTAATACAAATAGTTGCAGTGTTTAGGGTTCTTAAAGTGCCTCTACGTCCTGTTGAGCAAGTGTATCAAACATATTTAGTATAAGTAACCTGAAAAAAACAAACAAACAAAAAACAGACCAGAACTATATTTGTTTACACTGTATCAGTAACCTAATTTTTTAGCACTGAACACACTCTTTGAAGACTTCTGTGTATTCTGGTATCCCTGACTATTGGCTTTCCCTCATCATTGTGTCTCTTTCTGTGTCCCCAACCTCAGCAAGTATTCTGACTATTCTCTGGTACGTTAAGTTCAGCCATTCTAAGGCCCGGTAAGACGTTACCTGTTAGTCCTAGGTGTGATACAGTTCTACGTGCTGGATCAACTTGTAATCCTGACAGGTGGGTCCTGTAATTACATTGTAGCACAAATCGGCAGAACGAGTTATATTGAACGATTGAGTTTATTAAGGTGGATTTGCGATGCTGGTGCATATACTACATCCCCATAAACAATGATTGGCATCAGCATTTGCTGTACAATCTTTTCCTTTACTGTAGGGCTTAGGCAGGATTTGTTTCTGTACAGGGCACCGAGTTTAGGATAAAGTTTAGATGCAAGATTTTCTATGTGGAGGCCAAAAGATAGATTGTGGTCTAACAACATACCCAAGTATTTGAAAGAGTGGACTGCGGTCAGTGTGCTATTTGAATTTGTTTTGATGGATAGGTGGGAATTTTGTAATTTAGGTACTGTTCCAAAGATCATTGTGACAGTTTTGTCAGTGTTTAGGAAGAGTTTGTTTTTTGCAATCCACTTTTCTACCTCTGTAAACTGGTATTGGAGCACAGCCTCAAGCTGCGGTAGATCGGATATGCTTGCATAGATTACTGTGTCGTCTGCGTACATAAGTACATTTGAAGGTTTTGAAGACATTAGGCAGATCATTTCGAAATAATGTGAATAGTAGGAGGCCGAGAATGGAACCTTGGGTAACACCACACGTGACTGGGAGAGGGAGTCACTGTCAGAAATGGATACATATTGCGAGCGATCCGATACATATTATCGAAACCAGGTTAGCGGACAATCACCAATACCTGAGTTTTTGAGTTTGTGCAGTAGAATGTGGTGGTATACTGTGTCAAAGGCCTTTGCAAAATCAAGGAAAATAGCTCCAGTAAGTTCTCCTAGTTCCATGCCAGTTTGGATGTCATTGCAAACGTTTAAGAGGGAAGTTGTAGTGGAGTGATTCGGGCGAAAACCCGATTGATCAGGGGTTAGATTGTTGGTAATATTCACAAAGTTGCGTATGGATGCATTTTTCTAAGATTTTTTACAATACTGGGAGCAATGATATTGGGCTATAGTTAGAAAGCAAAGTAGTGTCACCACTTTTATGGATAGCCACTACTCTTGCAGTCTTCCAAAGTTTGAGTATGTATCCAGACACCAAGGATTCGTTAATTAGGGTTGTGACAGGTTTAGCAGTTGCTGACACACTGAGCTTCAACAGCATTGCTGGGATTTGATCAGGTACAGACTGTTTTTTTATTTTTAGATTATTAAGGTATTTTTTCATGACACTAATAGGTATAGGTCTAAAAATGAACTTGTCTATATTGGGTCTTTGCAAATTTAGTGGGGCCTGATCCACATTTGTAATTTCAGGATGTGTGTCATTTATTAGCTTGGCAATCAGGGCAGTGGAGCGTTCGACAAAATAAATGTTAAAGGCTTTTGCTACATCTAAGGGAAGTTGCAGGGTTTGTAATTTCAGTGGGATGTGTGTCATTTATTAGCTTGGCAATCAGGGTAGTGGAGCGTTCGACAAAATAATTGTTAAAGGCTTTTGCTACATCTAAGGGAAGTTGCAGGGTTTTTGTCACTTTAGAAGTTTTGGCTCTGCATCCATCTCTGGTATTGAAGGCTCTATTCGGTATATTTATCTGTGAAAATCAAAAAGGGATTTTGGACCAAAATGTTAACAGCGGGGAAAGATGTAGCTACAGAATTTCTCAGGTTTTGTCTGTTGCATATCAATAACATTTTACAGGAAGGATTAATTTATATTCTAGTTATATTTGCCCTCTGGCTATAGATGTTACCATACCCCTGTTTTGCCCAACCAAGGTGACTTTTCTATGAGTCGTTTGACCTGAATGGGAAAAAATGACTACAAGAGTTGATCCTCTCCTAATTTAAACAGGATCCCACATTAAACTTTATTTATTTTGACATTTTAGTGCCATCTAGTGGGGAATCCATAAACTAAATAACCATAGGATAACTCACTTTTATATGATATATTATATACAAATAGTATATCTATATCTATTGCTATCAAACCCACAAGTTCAAATTTAATATGCAGTTGAAATATGTTAATTTAATATTTTCGTAAACTAAATGCACCTCTCTAAACATAAAGAAGGAAAATTTTGGTGAATAAGTTATTTTATTTTGCTTTAGATACTTGGACTCTATGGATCCTATTCAACTCTTTTCTTTGAAGAGAGAGAGAGAGAGAAAATGGAAGGGTATTTTAGCTTTTCTTTTAGAAATATAGACATTTGAATTAAAATTCAGACCAATAGAGGGCTATCACAAATATGTATGTGAAAAAAAACAACTTTCTTTTTGCCTTCTTCCTTGTTGTAATTTAATTTTATTAATTGGGTGCTCTCATTGATCTCTTGACTTTTGTCCCTATATGTTACAGACCACAATTATGTCGTATGTAATGCCCCCCACCCCCACACACACACTTTTTATAAGTATGATTATGTGTTAAATACATCTAATGAAATGTTATACTTTGTCTCAAAATAACACAAGTGTGAATACAAACTGCTCATGTGGACACCCTGCTCTGTAACAAGGGTGAACACACAAAATATTTAAATAAGCTTTACCAGCTGGTAGAAGTTGAACTTATCTGGAATGTCACCCTAGTAATGTTAATTATATTTTTTTTAACATATAATGCTGTGGAAATATCTGAATCCTAAGGCAGTTTTTCTTTGTATTGCAGGTAGCGTCGGGTGAATGCAATGAGGATACCGAAGTTTATAACATCACTTTATGCACTGGAGATGAGCTTACATTAATGGGGCAGGCTGAAATCCTTTATGCAAAAACATCGAAGGAAAAGTCACGTCTAAACACCATTTTTAAGAAGATCGGAAAGCTAAATTCAATTAGCAAGTTGGGTAAAGGCAAAATGCCATGTCTGATATGCATGAATCATAGAACTAATGAAAGCATCAGCCTTCCTTTTCAGTGTAAAGGGAGATTTAGCACACGTAGCCCTCTGGAGATTCAAATGCAAGAAGGCGAGCATACGATCCGTAACATTGTAGAGAAAACAAGATTGCCTGTAAATGTTACCGTGCCTAGCCCGCCTCCACGTAACCCGTACGATCTACATTTTATACGTGAAGGCCATCGATACAAACTTGTTAACATCCAAACAAAAACTGTTGTAGTTTGTTGTGTCTTGCGTGCCAATAAAATCATTCCAATGCATTTTCCATTACATCTATCTGTTCCGAAGTTTAGCCTTCCAGAGAACCTAGTAAAAGGAGAGATGTGGCAAGATTCTGTAGTTCAGCATTGGTATAGCGCATGCCAAGAACAGTTTGATATCGAAGAATATTCCCGTGCAGTCAGGGACGTGAAGGCAGACTGGAATGAAGAATGTAAAAGTCCCAAGAAGAACTGGTGTAGTGGCCATAGCCATATACCGAACTCCCTCAGTTATGCTCGAGAGGAGCTAACACAATCTTTTCATAGGCTTTCAGTCTGCGTTTATGGAAACAATCTTCATGGAAACAGTGAAGTGAACTTACATGGTTATCGAGATCTTTGTGGGGACTGGGCTGTCTTTCCTCAAGATTTCCAGCAGTATCAGGATTCAGGTGATAGTGGAAGCGATTACCTTTTCCCTGAAACCAGTGAAGAATCAACAAGTCTACCAGCCAAGCCAGAACTCCCTTATGAAGAGCTGTGGCTAGAACAAGTATCAGCAAAGAGAGTAGGTCAACCTCTTACCCGCTCACAAAGTGAGAAGAACAAATGTGACTCTTTCAGTGGTTCGCTTCAATCTAAGTGCGGTACATCATCACTCTCCTCCCCAGCATCTCTAATAGGAACCAAGTGTACAGATGTGTCCCTACCTCCACCCCCAGTGCCTCCAAAATCTGAAGCTGTAAGTATATTATTTCTAATTGATATGTTAAATAAGATCTGTACATTTATTTAAAGGAACTGTATAGGTAGTGTAAAAATGAGCTTTAGAAGTGCATGTTTTAATCTTTACTCCTCCTCTGATTTCATGTCATATCTACCTTTGATTTCTCCCTGTTTCCTGTATTTCAGCCTGACTGTCCACCAATTGCCATGTTCCAGTGATTCTCCATGAGAATCATTAATGACACGCCCACAATGTCTGTCCACCAATGGCCATGCTCTAATGATTCTCTGAGAATCAGTAATGACACGCCCACAATGTCTGTCCACCAATGGCCATGCTTCAGTGATTCTCTGAGAATCAGTAATGACATGCCCACAATGTCTGTCCACCAATGGCCACGCTCCAGTAATTCTCTATGTGAATCAGTAATGACATGCCCACAATATCTGTCCACCAATGGCCATACTCTAGTGATTCTCTGAGAATCAATAATGACATGCCCACAATGTCTGTCCACCAATTTCCATGCTCTAGTGATTCTCTGAGAATCAGTAATGACATGCCCACAATGTCTGTCCACCAATGGCCATGCTCCAGTAATTCTCTATGAGAATCAATAATGACGTGTCTTACTGGGTGTTCCTGAACTTCATTAAAGGGATTCTCCAGTGCCAGGAAAACAAACCCGTTCAAGGTTAAAACCCCTTCAGAGACTTACCTCTGCCCACACTCCTCCCAGGTCAACGCCCGCCAGCGGAGAAGACCTAATGCGCATCATTAGACCTCCCCATAGGATGATTCCGGTGACGCTGGAGGTCTTCATGTATAGCGTGATGACGTCCATCGTCGTTTAGGCAACCAAAAGTCGTTTAAGAAGCTGGAAGACAGCCACTAGAGGAGGACTTAACTCTGCAAGGTAATTATTGAAGTTTTAAAAAACTGCAATAATTACACTTGCAGGGTTAAAGGTGATGGGAGTTGGCACCCAGAACACTTCAATGGGCTTAAGTGGTCTGGGTGCCTACAATGTTCATTTAAGCTCAACACATGCCCACAATGCCTGCCTAAGCCTCCTCTGAGTCTTCAGTATTCAGACACTAGAACTTACAAACCACATCTCCCACACAAACATTTTCTCATCACATTAGGTATCATGGAGTGTCATATGTTTATTATAAATAAATATAAAGAGATTCATAAAAATATCTATAGAGCTCTGTGTTCTCTCTCTCTCTCTATCTATCTATATATATATATATATATATATATATATATATTTGTAGTCGGGACAATAAGCCGTACATAACGCTGTTGGCTTTGTATGAGAGTCGGTTGTGGTGTGCCTTAACCGGCGATTGAGTAGGCCTGAAATAAATGAGGGCAAAAAGATTTAATCGTAACACTTTAATGCTGATATCAATTACCTAACCCATTCTATGAAGGCTTCTCAAGTTCTCTCTTAGGTTCTGGAATGTATTTGCTGTAAGCGGCTGATTTCCATCTACCTAATTCCTTGATTATGAGTGCCGGTGCTTACGTGATGGATATATATATATCCGTCTGTCTCTTGGGAGGTTGATTAACAGGGGCAGGAGGGGAAAGGGTTAACACAGGGTCGTGAGGTTGGCTGGCAGTGGAGGGGTTAACACTGTACACTGTAGTGGTTACGGTGTTGTTTCTCTAATACCTAGGCATAATGAATGAGTGTGTTGTAGAGAAAATCACAAAACCTTTTTTTAAGATGGCACAATTCTAGCAATATTTTTACGTAGTGCTAGCATGTGTGTCCTACACTTTATAGGTTATATCACCTATTTTATTTTCTATCTGAATCCAGTTTTTTGCTTGACGATACCTCTCAGCGAGAGTAGTCATTTACAGCCATTTGTTTTTCTTTCCCTTTTCCTAAATGTTTACCCTTCATTTACTTATCACCTTTGTCATTCTTCTCTCCTCACAATGTGTTATTATTATTAGAACTTAAACGGCGCCATTTCTTCTGGCCTTCTGGTTAAGATCAAGTTTAGAACTTATATAGTGGCAACATCCTGCAATGCTTTACTATTATAAAATGCGGATATTCAACAATAAGTAATTTACATATGGAATATAAGAGACAAGAGGACAATATGCTCTCATTCTCAAGCACATTCTCTCTTAATCTCCCTCCATTCCTTCTACAATTTATCTCTGTTCCCAGCTTATTTTTTTGTTGTTCTCTTCCTCTCTGCCTTCCCAATCTTTTCAAGACCACTTTTAATTGTTTCTATTCAGGACTGCCTAGATAAGTCTTAATAAGCTTGACATTTCAGAGTTTGACCGTTTTTGTAATATTGCATTGATGGCCTGGCATTTCAAATCCAGTCCTCGTTTAGAGAGGTTTTTTCTCTTTAATGTGATGGTCCTGAGTGGCCATAGATATCTTAGAGTTATTTTATCACAAACTCTTTCCTTGCTTTAGCGTTTTGAGACATACTGCTTCTTAAAAACTCCCCTTCATATACAACTACCAAGAGCATAAAAATACTGCAGTTGCTGACACACTGAGCTTCAACAGCATTGCTGGGATTTGGTCTTTAAAGCGGGACAAACGGGGCAGCTGCCCCGGGCCCACTTGCTCCTCGGGGGCCCAAGGCAGCTACCCCGTGGGCCCCGCTGTCCGCTACCCCCTGGGCCCGCCGGTGCTGCGGCTGCACCGTGAGCCCCCACACTAAGAGGCCCCGGTCGGCACTTTGGCCCCTTGTTTTACGGCAGCAGGCTGGGAGGAAGTGACTGCCGTAAGTCACTTCCTCCCAGATATAATGAAGCCGCGCGGGAGGAAGGAGGAGGAGGCCGTCAGGAGGGATCTGGAGTGCAGGAGCCTCACACTCCCAACGACCTCAGCCTGCCACTGGACCCCAGGGAACCCATAAGGTAGGGTAGGGGTGACTTTATAAATGTAAACTTTGCATGTGTGTGAGTCAGTATGTCTGTGTGTGTCTTAGTATGTGTGTGAGTATGTATGTCAGGGTTTCTGTGTGTGTCTTAGTATGTGTGTGAGTTTGTCTGTCAGGGTATTTGTGTGTTAGGGTGTCTGTGTGTGTGAGTATGTGTGTCTTAGTATGTCTGTGTGTGTCAGTATGTCTGTCAGGGCTTATGTGTGTATGTCAGTATGTCTGTGTGTGTCAGTATGTCTGTCTGTGCGTGTCAGTATGTCTGTCTGTGCGTGTCAGTATGTCTGTCTGTGCGTGTCAGTATGTCTGTCTGTGCGTGTCAGTATGTCTGTCTGTGCGTTTCAGTTTGTCTGTGAGTGTGCATGTCAGTTTGTCTGTCACTGTGTCAGTATGCCTGTCAATGCGTAAAAATGTAAACGTTGCATGTGTGTGTCAGTATTTGTGTGTGTCTTAGTATGTCTGTGTGTATCTAAGTATGTGTGTGTATGTGAGTATGTCTGTCAGGGTATCTGTGTGTGTCTGTGTGTGTATCAGTATGTCTGTCAGTGTGTGTCACTATGTCAGTGTGTCATTATGTCTGTCAGTATGTATATCTGTGTATCTGTATTTAGTATATCTGTTTCTCTATGTGGTCTGTGTGTCTTTGCATGTGTCTCAGGTTTTGTATATGTGTGTCTGTATGTGTGTCAGTGTGTGTATCTGTAAGTTATCATTGTATGTATTTATGTATCTGTACGTTGTCAGTGTGTGTACCTGCGTTTGTATATCTGTGTGTGTGCATCTGTATGTAGTCAGTGTTTTTATCTGTGTATCTGCATGTGTGTCAGTATATGTATCAGTGTGTCTGAGTATTCATATGTGTCAGTGTTTGTATATTTGTCTCCGTATGTGTGTCAGGTTGTGTATCTGTGTGTCTGTATGTGTTAGTGTGTGTATCTGTGTCAGTCTGTATCTGCTTGTGTGTTAGTGTGAGTGTCAGTGTTTATATCTATGTATCTGCATGTGTTTCAGTGTGTATTTGTGTATCACAGTGTGTGTGTGTGGCAGTGTATGTGTACATGTACGTACATCTCATCATTCAAATCGCCAACACTACACACAAGTACACCCCTGCATTCAACCTTCAACACTACATACAAACACAGTCCTGCATTGAAACGTCAACAATACATACAAATACATCTTTGTGTTAAACACCAAAAATATATATAAACACACCAAGCATTAAAAAAAAAAATACACAGATGCATGCTTGCATTCAAACACCAACACCACCTACAAACACACCCCAACATTTACACAAACACACTCCATACAAAAACATGCTTCCATTCAAACACACAAACACAACTCAGTGCTAAATACAACTCTGCAAGCATGGGAAAATGGTTCCGTTACTGCGTTGGGAAGTGGAGATCGTGATTGCATGCCAGGGAGTTAGGGTCAGGGGGCCCTATCAAATGCTTGCCCCGGGCCCAATCATTATTAAAGACGGCCCTGAGGAGGCAGCATTATTTTTGATTGAGTCTATATATCATTTTTAGCCTATTATATCATTTTGTCATTCAGTGACCTATAAATTGAGTTTAAAACTAAATGAGAATTGCCAGAGAACACCACATTAATGACAGGCTTGACCCAGCCGGGAAGTAAACCTTTGATTGTAATATACTGCTGCTGAAGCTCTATCCATTGAGCTGTCCCTCCAGCCCCCTATATAGACATTCTTCTACCTTCTATAGCACATTCTGTTGCTTTCATAATGTGCTGGTAGGGTTTTGTAGACAATTCTAAGCATACAGCACAGTATTTCTCTGGTATAAAGTCATTTCGGAAGGCTTTTTCTAAACCTTAAATGACTTGGTGTAATATGCATTGAGCCTAAATAAAAAGTGGATTTTGAAATATAAAACCAGTTGTGTTCTGTCCCGCACTAAAGCCAGTCTTATATGTATATACAGCATGCCAATGAGTCCTCACATATTTATTTGTAGTGTCCCACATCCTGTGTGTTCCATGAGATCATTATATGCAATGTAGAAATCAAAATACATCTGATAAACAAATGAAAAAACCTATAGGATTGTGAAAATCCAAATATTGTAATGTAAATATAGTATGAGTAGTCAGCTGAACATTCACCCCAAGAGCAAAGTGCAGATGCAAAGGAGAATAAACAGCTTGATTTAAAGTGACAGTAAAATATAGTTTTAAAGACACAATCTTAAGTTACTATTTCATGATTTGTTTGTGTGGTGGTCAATGTGTAAAGGTAGATAGAGGAATGTTCTTTTCCCCTCCACAAGTTTGTAGCACTAATCCACTCACCCTTCTTGCTTATATGCGCATTATGCAAATGTAACAGAACATTCACTGCACGTTCATTCAGATACAGTTGCGTCTTCTGATAAAGTTAAATCATCTTGAATGTAGATAAACAATGCATTTGACATTTCAGTCCTTGCTTTAGGACATTCTCATGAGTGCGCGTGTATAATATTTTTATAAATATAATACTATATACATCATGTGCCATTTAATAAGATTTCCAGAAACACAAACTAGTTTTAAAACTGTAAAAAAAAAAAAAAAAAAAAGGTTTATGGTGTTACCTTAACCTTTGCCTTGCACTTACATATTATGCAGGGGATATGTTGTCGGATGGCTGGGTGATTGAGGGGCATCCTAGTAAAGCATGATATTTTCTCGCCTCATTCATACCGTCACTGCTACCAATCACCTTGCAGGTAAACTGTTACATAATTAATGAAAATTTTAAGTCCCGATGACCGTGTAATATATATTCTATACCTTTAAACTGCAAAGACACTTGTATTTGGCAAGCTAAAGTTGCAAGCTATCCAGTTACTAGGAAGCCCGTGGCAGTATATTGTAGCGTGTCCTTTTTATTACATTCATAACAGCCATTTGTTTGCCTAGCTTTAAATAAGAATTTCTATACAAACCTTATGTAACAACAAACATTAAAGTGTCAAGTTCATTCAAATCCTTATTCAGTGTCTGAACCAAGAATTCTTGAAGGACCGGTTGAACAACTTTGTGGTAGAGAAATTATTGGGGCAATTTAAGACCTGTGCCTAAACTTTTGCCTGAGTTGAGCTTTTGACAGACCTGAACTACTGGATGTGTATATATACAACCCAACCTAGATCTGGACCAGATAGTATACATGTGATTTATTTTGCTGGGAGTGTTGGTAATAATTTTAATTAGATAATAAGTGAAATATTATTTAAAGTATGTATGTACGTGAATGTTCTTATAACATATATTCCCACACACACTTATATTTCTGTGTGTTTTACTGATGTCTCAGGACCTTATACATTACACATGTCTAGGTAGAATCACTTGCCTCAAGTACAGGAAGCAGACAGGAATTTGTTATATGTTATGTTCTTTACCCACCTCCCACACATTCACGTCAAGAATCCAAGAAAACCAAAATCCAGACACGCTCCCCACGCATTCTTACGCAAATGTTATGCAGGTATTAGGAAAAGGATTAAAGAAATACAGCCGGGATATTCCGAAACTGTATATTACTCATCATGTGACTTGTTTTTCTACCGTCACTGAAATACCATTATTTTGTAAAACTTATTACACACATCACAAGGTACTTTGCTTTTAATCAAAAGTGCATACTAGCAGGAGTAATATAGTTAATAAATCCAATGAATAATCTGTGAGTTGACATTTGCCCTGCAAAATGTAGCCCAAAATAGTTGAATTGAAAAAGAAATCTAAACATAACATAACTTGTGTGTGTGTGTATGTGTGTATATATACACTGTATTTACTCAAATCTAATGGACACCTTTAAAACTGGGGAATTTACACAGGCAAATTCACACAGGTGGATTTAATTCCCGAAAGAGGGCTTAAAAAAGAATACTTATTCACATTGCACTTGCTATTTGAGGAGCAGAGTCCCCTTTTACTGTTTGAAGTGAAGATCTACATCTTTCTTGGATGTGCTAATGTTTACAGTTGTCTGAGAACACACCTCTAGTGGCTATTAGACTGACAGCCACTAAAGGCGCTTCTACCATACATCCTTTAAAAATCAAGTCTTCACATTCGGTGTTATCACACACAGCCTGGTAATGCCAAATGCTCATAAAGCTTCTTTTAGAGAAGCATTGGATTCAGTGTTACTTTGTGAGACGTTTTGGCATGGGCGGAGCTCAGCACTATTGGTCCTCAATGCTTCTTTGAGAGAAGCATTGGATTGGATTCATCAGTCATGATGACTTCTTTATGGGATTAGTGGCTACTAAGAGGGTATTGTCACAGTGCTGGATCACAGGTAAGTTTTATAGTGTTTTCTTTTTATATATGTAAATAAAACTAATCTGAATCTAAATAAAATAGAAACCTGTAATATTAAAAATATATTTTTTTTAATGTTGGTGTTTCTTTAAAGTCAAGCTCATAGCTCTTCCTAGAAGTCCCCTTATTCAAAGCTGGGAGGTGTAATTCTTTGTACATCCATAGACTCACTCCCTAGAAAGTCCCTTTTACGTGAGAATATGTGCTACTGTACTAATTCAATGAAATGAGCTGTATGAAAAAAGCTACTATTCCTGTTTCTTTGATATGGCATTTAGTCAAAGCCCTCTTTTGGAAAACTGAAAAGAAATATAACAGTAATTAAGTTGAAGTGGTTATTGTGCCTATAGTGTACCTTTAATTTCTGAAAACAGTTGTTAGTTTTCTTCATAGTTCATATCATATCTGAAAAATTCCATGGGCTTGTCTTGGTTGTTGCCCAAACTTTCAGATGGAACGTCTTGCCAAATGTATGGAGTTTATTTAAAAAAGTTTAGACTGAAAAATAACTGTGCACTTATAATTTAATATATCATGAGGACAGTCACATTACAGTACAGATTTCTGATGAATGTAACAAGAGGGGGTTTTAATGTACGCATCCAGTTAAATCATTTTTGAACAGTGTACTGTACTTTCATTCTGAAACGCACTAATTATTTAATCCATAAGCTCAGAACACTGAAATGTCTAATGTTTCCCCCCACCCCCCTTTATTTTAGGTAAGAGAAGAATGCAGATTGCTGAATGCTCCACCTGTGCCTCCACGCAGTTCCAAACCATCTTCCCCCACCCCATCTGTTCCATTATCAACAGGAAAGACAGCACGGCAAAATACACGCTCTCCAAGTCCCACACTCTCCTACTATTCTTCAGGGCTGCACAACATGTAAGTCTTGCATGTCCCCGTCATACAGCTGGTGGGATACGTCTAAAATAAATGTAAACATTTTTTTACAAAATTTCAATCCAAAACATTTGCGTGAGTTACAGGGCAATATTTAAACAGCTTCCATAGTATGTAGCAGCTTTAATGTCGATTCAATATTCTAGTATATAATAGTAGGAATAACAGTATTTTATATCAAAACATGTTTGGATAGTACATACTTTTGACTTGGTAAAGTACTTTGTCAATTAGTTTTTATGTTACTAATCTATTTAAAATGCATAACTTGGCACAAAACTCCCCAATTAGAAATAAATAACAAACGTAAATGAATAACATAGTGTGGTACCAGCAATTGACTGTTAAGTATCAGGTACATACCTTTTAATATCAATCTGGCTATAAAATAACTGATTTAAAAACCCTTGAGTTAATCTCCTTGTGAACATATTTATATATTCAATTATGAAAAGACATATATTCAGGGGCAATCCACTGCATCTTACAAAGTAGAATATATTAATAAATGCTAAAACAGTGGGAACATTTAATGGCACATTACGTAAAAAAAAAAAAATGTTTTTATAAAAATATTTAGTTACAAGAAAGAAAATTACCAAGCTGGGAGAAGGCAGGCAATCACTAAATGGCCATCACAACCAAATAATATATTTATCAGTCAGAGTGCTGACGAATGGGCAAATTATATATTCTGTCAGGAAAGTGTGATGAATTTAAGATTATTAAAGCACACACTCTAACCCCTTTATTACAGAAGTTAATATATTATAGTTCTGGTACATCCTATGTCCCATTGTACAGCGGTATGGAATTTGCTGCCACTATATAAATAATAATAAAATAATAATAATGAAGAGCTAGGAAAAAAACTAATACCTCTATCTCTGAAAGGGAGTCCAATTGCAGTGACATTGGTGCTCGTCTTTGAGTTAATGAGATAAGATGCTAACCTTCTAATCGCTCCATAGCCACATGTTTCTAAAAGATGACACAATGATATAATCCGAATGGGAGATGCCATTGCTATGCTATTTAAGGATATACAGAGATAAGTGACTGCTGTTTTTTATTTATCTCAATTGAACCGTACAGCTTTCCCAATGCTCTACATCAGTATCATCAGACGCATTGACTATTTGGCCATTTTTCCTGGCATGAATATGGTCTATATGGATTTCTTATCACTGACAAGTAACATAATTAGAAAATAATTATTTCACATTATCCATCCTGGTGTATTTACTTAAGGGGGGGGGCAACCAGGGGGAACCCATTTAATTTAATTCTAGCTTTGTAAACCTGCCATGAGGCAAATTGTCTTCCATGAGCTTTAAATGGATTATTAATCATGCCCTCTAATAGCAAATGAAATGTATACTGCCAATGCATTATGTGAGCTGCAGGCAGCAGTGTGATGGTTTGTCTTTTCTTCTATAGATCAAAATCTAGCAAAATCTTATTTCAGGCTTTTCTATGTTGTGCTCTACAGTAGTGGAGCTATAGCCTCCAGATTTTGGACTACAAATAGCAATATTCAGTGCCTGAATTCAATAGCTGGAGGGCAAAAGGTGGATACTTTTCCTATGAAGTGAAGAATGCAACTCATGGGTTCACTGTCAGATGTGGTTGTCAGTAGATTGTATGGCCCATACAGTTAATAGGGTGATTATGACGATTGCATCACAGGCATAAAACAATTACTAAATAATAAAGACATTACAATGACATTATTCTCTTTCCTTATTTTCCCACCTTTTAAAATAGGATAGGTGATATATACATATAAAAATATGTATTTTTGATTTTATCACATTTTTATACTATCAATATTTACACATTCTACATTGTCACGTAGAGTTGTTTATCTTTAGTTTGTGGGCAAACGGCCTTGAAAAATGCATAGAGTCTGAGGTGCATGTTCCTGCCCTGAAGGATAAATAGCCATGACTGTCATGCACTGATCAGACCACCTCTTTGACATTTTTTTTTTTAAATCTTAACTTATTCACACAAGTACAAGAGTTATATTTTTCAAATTAGCATTTATTAAAGGAACACTATAGTCACCAAAACAACTTTAGCTTGAAGTTTTTTCTTGTATAGATCGTGCCCCTGCAGTCTCACTTCTCAATTCTCTGCTACTTAGTTAAATCCCTTTGTTGCAGCCCTAGTCATACCTCTCTGCATGTGACTTATACAGCCTTCCTAAACTCTTCCTGTAATGAGTCATCTAATGTTTACACTTCCTCTATATTAAAATGTGGTTTAATTTATCATTTATCTCCTACTCTGTTAATAACTTGCTTGACCTTGCAGGAACCTTCTGTAGGTAATTAAAGTTCAACATACAGAGCAGGAGATAAAAACTTTTAAAGTGAGTTTTATCTGATTGAAAATAAAACCATTTTTGTTTTTATACAGACTTTGTCAGTCACAGCCAAGGGAGGGTAGAGCTGCATAAACAGAAACAAAAGTGATTTAACTCCTAAATGGCAGAGAAAAGAGCAGTGAGGCTGTAGGGGCATGATCTATAAACAAAAACTACATCATTAAGCTAAAGTTGGTTTGGTGATTATAGTGTCCCCTTAAGTATGTGAATATGCTTTGTTATACTTTGCATGTGCTTTGTTTTACACTGGTGTATGAAGAGTTGTTGAAATCTCCTGCTGGGACTCACTAGATAATGGTATTGGTCTCCAGGATATGTATGTTCTTGTTTGTCATTTTATAGTAATACATTATTGTCTTTGATTTCAGTGGTGTAACAGACAGTGAAGTGACCAACTCCTCAGAAAGTGCTCAAGTTTCTTGTTATCCATGTAACTGGGCTAAAAAAGAATCAAATGATGATGAAAGCAAGTTGCCTTGTGAGAGTCCATCTGAACTTCTTACTTCTAGATTGTCCTGGCCTAACAGATATTGTGGTGGGGCAGAAGGTATGAACGCCAACGATTTACTTATGGATCAGTGCCGCAGTTATTACAGCTATCCTCGGCAAAAGACTCCTGGCACACCAAAGAGAAACCTTCCAGCTCCTTTTGACTTTAGTGGATGTGATTCTTTGGCGGGTTGTACACAGGTAGCATCCAGTGAGATGACAAACATTGCAACTGGTTGTCCAAAGTCTGCAAGCTATTCATTAGACAGTTCCACAGAGAGAATCTTAGCCGACAACAGCACAAAACAAAGTTTGTCGTGTCCTGCATTACCGCCACGCGCACCGAAACCCATTGAGGCAAATTTAGCCTTAGAACCATTGCCTCTACCTATTAAAATTGATGGAGCAGAGGAGGAGTTACAAATGTGTTCTCCTGACATCTCAGAGGAACATTATTTAGCTAAAAAGGGTATGCAGGACATTTTCTCTATTTCATACCCATTCTCTTCTCCTCTTCACATGCAACTAGCCCCAAGGTCTTGTGGTGACGGCTCTCCATGGCAGCCTCCATCAGATCTTTCGGGACTATCTATAGAAGAGGTCTCTAAATCTCTTCGATTCATCGGTCTGTCAGAAGATGTTGTGTCATTTTTTGTGTCTGAAAAGATTGACGGAAACTTGCTTGTCCAGCTTACAGAAGAGATCCTCTCCGAGGACTTTAAGTTAAGCAAACTGAAGGTTAAAAAAATATTGCAATTTATTAATGGTTGGCGACCCAAGATGTAATTGTGGAAGTGCTGGAAGGTACTGAACAAATTTTTTGCAGCTCTTGTTAGGAGTGCTGCAATTAGTACAATCTGGAAATTGTTTTTGCACTAAGAAATTGTTAGTTATAAAGAAGTAATGATTACTATGCAGTAAAAGGTACGAGTTGTAGACAAATCACTTAGTACTGTATGTCAATGCAAACACTCAGTGAGCCTCATGCTCCACTGAATACTGAGCAGCTGCTATCAACTCCTTTAAAATGTAAAAGGGAATTCAAGTTTATAAGTTACATGTCAAAAGATGTACAGTAATATATATTATTCAGCAGTCAAAGCTTGAAGATATAACTAGTAAGAGTATAGTTAAACAAATTGGCTTCATGCATTATAGACTATTATGAAGGAGTACTTTTTTATATGCAAACGCATTTCATCTTCTTTTTAGGACTTGGCAATCAGAAGATATCTGTTTAGATTTATAGTCCCCTTGCTAAATGGTTTTGCCGCAGTCTCGTTCCCCCGGAACGTGTTTTACTTACCTCATAATCCTGTGCACATGCTGTGTGCCAAGTGGTACGATGAATCACGTGTGGCCCTGGTAAAGTGTGCTTGTGTATTAGAGAAACATAACGATTCCTAAATGCATATTAAAATCCTGATCCAGCCTTGAAATGTCCACCAGATTCGTAGTATTAGATTAGTAGATTCTACAAGCTTGATCCACTCAAGACCGATACAGAAGACTCTCAGCTATAGTATCCTAAGTGGAGTGATAGAATCTTTTTGGGGGGATTTTAAAACTGCATTGCTGGATGATGGGAGTAACGTGCAAGAAGCTTTTTTATTTTAACCAGTACGTGTTCGAAATCCTGACTCTTATTTATAAAGTGCTATTTCAACATCAAGGTTGTTTTTAAAATGGTCTCTTTTATGAAGAAAAACATGTAATCTGTATCAACACCCAGAACAAAACCACTACCGGAGATGTAGAAACTCGTGTTGTGGTAAATTAGACGTTCGTACACAATGTATGTTTTGATTTGTATATACATATGTATAATATATAAACTTATTTTCACTCATTATGTAGTTTCATGTGGATTCTTTAAATACAGTGCCAGGTATTTCACGATGAGGATTTCTGTCTTTTGTTTTGAAATGCGTATGCTGACTGTTTTAATTGGCTTATTTACAAATACGCACATACATATTCCATTTTCATACACTGTATTATATTTTTGTTTCCTTTTATTCCCAGAATTCTAATATAGAAAGAATAACTTTATTAATTTGCATGAAGTTACCTTGTGGTAAAATATTAACACTTTTGTACAGTAGTGTGTATGCCATAGGTGCCCAAAATGGAGATCCCCAGATGTTGTAGAACTACAACTCCCATGATGCTTTGCATGCCTTTAGACTGTTTTACAATGACAAAGCATCATGTAAGCTATAGTTCTACAACATCTGGGGATCTACTTTTTGGGCACCCCTAGTGTATGTGTATAAATGTATACAATATGGTAGTTTAATAATAATGAAGTATGCTTTATAGAAACAAGTGATGAAATATACTCACTCAGTGGCTGTCTGTTTAAATCAGCTTATATCAATATGTGGGATAATACTTACTCCCCAAAGCAAAACATTCTTCACACAAGTATTTTAAAGTCAGGTTTAGATACACAAAAAATAATAATGCACAACCCAGTGAAGATCGCTTATTATGTAAGTGATGAGCAGTTGATTTAAGAATTGTGCACTTACTTGTAATGGAGCAGTATGTCTCAGTGTTTAAAAATGATGCTTATTTGTGCATCACATATTCTGTACAGTGATGTGTAGCTGTTGTAATATTTGTTTTTATACATTTTTTTATCACACTTTAATAATACAATCAACAAATATGAATTATACATTTTGAATATTTGGACAATTTAAAAAAATTGCAATTTTTGAAATGTTTCTAAGAATATACTGTATTTAGCAAGAACAGATGTACATGTTATTCTGCGAGCGTACTTTTTATTGTAGGCAGTTGGAACTAAAATTATTTCATATGTAATAAGCAAAGCTATTCCTTTTAAATGAACAGGCTAATGTAAGGAATACAAATATGCCCCCAGCTAACATCATCATGACAGATGCTTCTCCATAGAGAAGCATTGGGGAACTAGTGCTTGCTAATCAATCTAATAATGTTGTGCCAATCAGCAGCTCCTCATAGACATGTATTAGATTAGTGTATCTCTGTGGGAAGGATTGCAGGACCGCACCAGGAAGGCCCTATATTGGCTGTCTGAGTGAGGTGGTCTTAGGGGCATATGCTTTTTCTTTTAAAAGGTGTGCTTACAATGTTCAGACTGCACCAGAGCAGCACAGCATAAAACATACAGGGTTATTCTCTAAATTAAGAATTTAAAGTGAATTTCACATTTAAGGTCAAATTAGCCAAACAGGAAAAAATCTCTCAGCCAGCTACGCTTTCAGTTTGGTTACTCTGGCCTTAAATTTGAAATTCATTTTGAATTCCCACTTTAGTTAATACCCCTGATTATGTTATTTACTATATTTAATACATTTTTCATATTAATTGAAACTGGCACATGCACATTACCAGGTGATTCTGATTGTTACTGCTGTTCTCTGTATATGGGTGGGAAACGCAAGTGATAGAAAAGTACGCACTACCAACAATATTACGTTAGAGGCATTTACTCTGCATTCAAAGGCATTTCAAGGGCATCCGTGTCTGAGTTATACTAACATCTGAATAACCTTTTCTCTTTTCTTTCAGGATTTCTATAGTGTACAGAAATAAACCTAACTTGGACATAAGTGGTTTTATGACAGCAGCGACTGCTGCTTTAGTTCGTCAGACTTGAATAAAATGATGGCCTATACTTTGTATGTTCACTTCAATCGATGTGTAGGAACATAAAAAACCAAGCTACCAAATTATTTTATCAAATAAGGGTTTGCAGGTACTGGGTATTCATAGTTTTATCACCCTACTGAATGGAAGTCATTTTTTCAACCTCAGAAGGAGGATAACATGAACATATTGGAAATGAAGCCTGCAGTTTTAATAGGACCTAGATATACTGCAGCTGGTATAGTCTATGCACCAAAACATCTTTAGCCTAAAAAGACACACCACTGCCCCAATACAAAATAAATACAAATCACTGTTTAGTAGAGTTACCCAAAATGAAAACTTCAATGCATTTAGTTATGCATTTTTTTCATTGGGGTTATATCTAAAAACCGCTTGCAAAACCTGCAAATTTCTTGTCTGCAGCCTTTGCAAGCCCTCCCCTTTTAACTCCGCCCAGGTTATAAAAGTGTCAAATTCTATTGAAATCTGTACTTTTCGTTATATGAAAAAAAGAGGAAGCACTCTTCACACGTTAAGCATTTCAGCAAGCTAAAGTGCTTTAGGGGTCTGCAGTGTCCCTTGAAGCAGTTTTAGTGTATACATAATGCCCTTGTAATGTCACTGCTCAGTTCCATGGCATCTAGAAGTTAAAGCAGCACTGTCACCATTTGGGGACTTTGCAGAATTCACAATGACCCGACAGTGACATTGTCACTGGGAGTCTGGGGGGAGGGAGGGGTCGTGTGGTAGATAAAGATAACTTCTATTTATCTGACCCTGTCCGTCGGTGCACAGCTATCTTCTTCCAACGGGTCCTCTTCAGTTCCTGGTGATAGATGCTGACATCACTGCTTTGACACATGCGCAAGAGTACAGCATTAAGGTGTATGGAGAATCTTGTCAGTAGACAGAGCCAATTCCCTGCAGCCATTACTGGTTTAACACTTCTAGATGGCGGTATCTCCGCCCAGTGTCTAGAAGTGTGAGGCTGAGGAAATATACAGAGACAAAGTAGTCCCTACTTGGTCTCCGTATATCTCTTGACTGGGTTGGAATCTCAGTGAAATTACAACAGTCAGAATGAGTATTTCAGAAGGATTATATCTTTATGAAATGCAAATTTTTTGGTGGGTGGCAGTGCTGCTTTAGACCACATCCACTGATTGTGAATTAGATAGAGAAATATATTTCATTTTTGTAGCACATTGTGTTTAACTGAGAAGGTATTGTCTCCTACACTGTTAATCGAACTTTAATGATACAGAGGATGCTGCTATTGGCTCTAGAAGGCAACTTCCAGAGCTAAGAGATAAGAAATTCTAAATTAAACACACTGTGGAATTAGGAAAGCTAAAAAAAAAAAACTGTAATGTGTTATTTTTTGTTTCTTCAGGAAGTGTGTAGGGAATCTGTATCAGTCAAAGCCAAGGGAGGAGTGGTTAGAACTGTATAATGTGATTTAACTCCTAAAGGGCAGATACTTGAGTAGTGACAATCTTTTGTGCTTAGTGTCCTTTTAATCGAGTATTTTATTTTTTCCTCATCTTTATTAAACATGCCAACAATTTTGGGTGACTCTGTACAGTTAATTTCATAATCCAAAACGGTGGATCTGTTGAAACTTTTTTACACTGCGTTAATCAACCAAAAAACATTGCAAACCATTTAATTCTGTAGCGTCTTGAAACATTGGTAATTAGGATGCCGGACTTGCCTGGAAGAAAATGACTTTGATCCCCCCCCTCTTTTGCTTCATCTGCATTATGTTTTTTTTGTTTTTTTAAGTGTTCTTGCATAGCAAGACCACTTAATGTTATCTCACATATATATTAAGTGTTCTTTCATAGCAAGACCACTTAATGTTATCTCACATATATATTAAGTGTTCTTGCATAGCAAGACCACTTATTGTTATCTCACATATATATTATTATTCTTATTATAGACAAATTTGCCACCCTAACTCCTCCCACAGTTTTTACACTACATAGACAAAAATTTACCAAAATGTGCAGATTGTTCCCGATCGGATTGCTATTACTTTGTGGAACGTTTCGCCGAATGGTTCACGGAATATCGTCGTTCTTGTGGCGCAATTTGTCCCATAGGAACGAATGGCAAAATGTTCAAAACTAGAGTGGGAGCTGGCAAAAGCTGAAAAATCAGGACATGATTTCTAAACTGCCACCACTCCCTCATTTTCAATCCCACCTACACAAATCTTATATCAAAACGTTAAGCTATTCCTGCTGCCACTAAAAATGTCCACGGCTAAGCCATAGTCCTGATAGTTTTCACGATATGACCATTTGTTTGCAACTCACGCCGTCCATTGACATTCATTCATTGAAACTCCACTCTAGACAGCTCAAATTTGAAGGGCAATTTCTAAACTGCGACTGTACCTTCATTTTTAATACTTCAGAGACATAATATGCATCATACCGGGTCTTGTGATTCTCACAACATAAAGCTCTTCACTGTAGGATTTATATTTTAAAAAATACAACCGTTTGCAGATGGCAACCGCCAAAATACTCTGACCTGTGCCAGGCTGGAGCAGCAAGTGATGTCATAGACAGGGCCTTTTGTACACCTGCTAATGTTTTTATAAATGTGTGTTTTAATGTAACTGTGAAGCACTTTGGGCAACGTTGCAATTAAATGTGCTATATAAATAAATAATAACAGTTACTCCGCCCACTTCAGCTGTAGACAACTGGTGGAGGCAAGAACACTTCCCACAATTTCCCCAGAAATTGTAGCTTTTCTAGTTTTTAATTACTATCCATGTGGATTGAGGATTTTTCTTCCAGTGAAGTCCTGTTCCCTAATTTTATATGCTGTTTCTACCCCATCACTTTAAGCTACATAATGGTTTAAAAAGAAAATATTATTGTACATTACAATTTTTGCTAATCTTGTTGTAGTTTCTAGAACAGGAAATCACTTTGCTGTATTACCTACATTGCAACACACATACTTTGAGAACCGGATTGGACAGTCTGAAACTATTTTCCTGCATACACACCCAGCTGAAATTGTGATTCTTATTCTGTATTCCAAATGATAATTAAGACCGCATTCCTTACTTAAGGTGTGAAAACGATCTACTCACCCTTTAAATAATAACTGAATAAAAGCTAAGCACAAAAGCTAGATCACAAGGGATGTTGAGTATAGTTCTCAGTTCTACTAGTCTGGTGGATCTTTTTGTGATGTAATATAGTGGTATTAGAGCAATATGTTTTTAATGTAAAGGGACACTATAGTCACCAGAACAACTACAGTTTATTGTATCTGTTCTGGTGAATAGAATCATTCCCTTCAGGCTTTTTGCATTAAAAACTGGCAAAAATGCTGTGATAACATTACAGCCTAGCGATACCTCCACTGGCCACTCCTCAGATGGTGACTAGAGGTGCTTTCAGGGGCAGCCATTCAGAGTCTCCACCCTCTGCACGGAGACACTGAACCTTCCTCATAGAGATACATTGATTCAATTTATCTTTCTAAGGAGATGCTGATTGGCCTTATCTGCTTCCTTGACAGTCTCAGTCAATCCTATGGAAAAGCATTGTGACTGGCTCTGAGTATCACTTCAGATGTTATTAGCCAAGCAGGCAGATAAGGGACAGAGGCAGCAGCTGCAGACTTGAAAAAGGGAACATTTTAATCAAACTTTTGTTTTTTATTAGATCTCTGGAATACACATCATTTCAGAGGTATTAAAGTATAAGGTAGAATGTGTTTACAATGAGGGAATGTGCAAATGACCAGAAGTCCCCTTCACCGGTACCTTAAATACTTTTAAGGGGACACCATCTACATTATAACCACTATAGGTATGTGTAGTGATAATGGTACTATCAGTATATGGTCTCAGAAACCAACCTTTTCTATCTAGTCATTTTAAAATCACTCTTTACAGGCTCATATTGGAAACAATAACAAAAACCTTAAAAACTAGGAAAGAGTGAATGCTAACATTCAAAGGAAACCTTGCTTTATAACTTACAATTATTGTTATTTATAAAGCGCCAACAAACTTTCCAGCACTGTACAATACGTGGAGTAAAAAATAAGAAGTTATCTTCCTGTAAGATATAGGGCTCAATTTAAAATTCTGGTTCTTGCTTTCAAATCTCTAGATAATGCTGCTCCCACCCATCTATCCTCCCTAATACATAAGTATGTCCCGTCTAGGCCCTTATGCTCTGCTGAAGACTTATGTCTATCTTCTATCCGTACTCCCACCTCTGATGCTCGCCTTCAAGACTTCTCGAGGGCTGCACCGTTCCTGTGGAACTCACTTCCCTCCTCCGTTAGATGCTCACCCAGTCTCCACGCCTTCAAAAAATCATTAAAAACCCTCTTCTTCATAAAAGTGTATCAATTAAACTGTTAATAGCTCCCGACTGATTCCTCTCTTGCAACTGTCACTAGTCTAATACTATCCTTATCTTTTGTGTCACTTTACCCCACTCCTTCTAGCATGTAAGCTCATTGAGCAGGGCCCTCAACGCCTCTGTTCCTGTGTGTCCAACTTGTCTGGTTACAACTACATGTCTGTTCGTCCACCCATTGTAAAGCGCTACGGAATTTGTTGGCGCTATACAAATAATAACATAATAAAGAGAAGTTGGACGTGCAGGAATAGAAGGTGCTCAAACAAACCTGCAGTTTTAAGGAGTGGGGTAAAATGACATAAGAGAAGGGTAATATGTATTTATGTATGAGAAAAGTCAGATGCTAGAAGACTTTACAATTAAGTGATTGGTTTGGTTTTTTTTAGAGGACACAGTTGCAGGAGAGGAAGCGAGGTGGGTTACTGAGATGTGGGGAGGGAAAGCTGTTAATTGCATCCTTTGAAGAAGTGAGTTTCAATGAAGACTGGGTGAGAGTCTAATGGAGTGGGGATTGGGGTTCCATAGGAACAGTGTAGCCCTAGCGAATTCTTGAAGGTGGGTGTCATGAACAGAGGATAGATGCAGGTCTTCAAAAGATCTTTGGGCTCTGGATGTGACATGCTTGTGTAGTAATCAGGATGGGCAGAGAGGAGCAGTGTGATTATAAATATCATTTATGTAGCACCAACAGATTTTGCTTAACAATTATAGAAAGGGGATATTTGAAGGCACTGCTCAAATGAGCTTACAATCTATGTTGTGAAAGATGTGTAAGCAATGACCAGATTTTTAAAGGGACACTATAGTCACCCAGACCACTTCAGCTCAATGAAGTGGTCTGGGTGCAATGTCCCTCAGGTTTTAACCCTTCAGATGCAAACATAGCAGTTTCAGAGAAACTGCTATGTTTACATTTGTGGTTAGGCCAGCCTCTAGTGGCTGTCTTCCGGACAACCACTAGAGGCACATCTGCCACGCTGGAGGCATATTATGCCTCCATCACGCAGAGCGTCCATAGGAAAGCATTAAGAAATGCTATCCTATGGACACTTTGAATGCGCGCACAGCACTTGCCGCGCATGCGCATTCGGATCCACTGACGGCAGAGGGAGGAGATGTCACCAGCGCCGAGGGAGCCCGGCGCTGGAATAAGGTAAGCTGCTGAAGGGGTTTTAACCCCTTCAGCGCTGCGGGAGGGGGACCCGGAGGGTGGGGGCACCCTCAGGGCACTATAGTGATCCTTTCAATTGAGCCCTATATCTTACTTAAAGCCTTGTAAGAACTGATAGAGGGGATAATGTAAGAATAGCTATACATGTATAGGGTTTCTCCGCACTACGGCTCTGATGTATACTCTGTTCACTCCAGCTAGTCTTCTTGCTTTAAAACACTTCTCAGTGCACTTTCTTTAAAAAAAAAATAAAGTTTTAAAGATAAATTCCCTGTTAATACACTTCTCTCAGTTTTCTTTGATGCCACCAAGAGGCAAATTCATGTAATTTAGTTGCTTCAATAAAAATATTATTGAAAAACACAGCTGAGCAAAAATTGTTCATATAGTGAAGTATAGCTCCTCCTTGTGGAACATTTGCAAAATGTGGTCTGTTTTTTATTTACATCAACATCTATTATTATTAGCATTTATATTGCACCAGTATATTCCACAGCGCTTTACAATATTATAAGAGGGGGATTTAACAGGAACAAAAGGTTGAAGACCACCATGCTCAAACGAGCTTACAGTCTAGAGGCTATATTTTTAAAATCAATTTTTCATTGAGTGGGGATCGCATAACACAAGCAAAAACATAGTACATTTTGTAAGTAATTTACAAGTCAAGAAAGCCACTCGTTTGGTGTATATTGTGTGCTTTTATAATAACAAAAGTATACAAAGTAACTGCACATTTTTTAAGTAAGTTTAAAAAAAACATGTAACTAGTGTAGATATCATGAATCAATCTGATAGCAGTAGTTGCATTAGCTGGAGTTTTTAGACGATACGTAACGAAAAGAAACATGCAAACTTCAAGGTAAGTGACATTCTCAACATCAACACCACCAAGATCTCTGAATGTACTGGTCAATTACAATAGAGCCTAACTTGGTGAGCTTAATACCGTTGAGTAGTGAACCAGTGAGCTTAATACCATTGTTTTGAATCATGCTGGCTCTGCCCCTGATCTGCCTTCTTGTCAGTCTCAGCCAATCTTATGGGGAAGCATTGTGATTGGATCAGGCTACCACTTCTGATGATGTCAGCAGACTGCTTGTTTTTTTCTGAGACAAACAGCATGCAGATCTACATATTCAGGCTTGAATACAGTAAGAGTTTGCTATATTTATGGAGGCATGAGGGGCCCAAGGGGGCTAGATGGTGGTTTTAACACTATAGGGTCAGGAATACGTTTGTGTTCCTGACTCTATAATGATCCTTTAATAGCTCAATTTTAGAAGAGTGCAAATACCATTGGTAGGAACAATAATTAGAAAAGAATGAATATAAAGATTATAGCAGAATATTTTTAGCAGCCCAAAGAAAGTATATCGGTTGAAAAAGTATTGCTATCAAGGGGGTAAATTTAAGTATTTCCCTTATACAACTCTTTTATTGACACAATATATCTGTAACTTAGAGCAGGCTCACGATTTCACTACATCTTTAATTTAGTAAACATTTTTTCATGTGAGGGTTACAGAAGGAGAACTATTATATGCACACCAAAATCTAAAGATAGTATTGAGTTGTCAGCAGGGCCGCCATCAGGGGGTGACAACCATAATGGTTGTCACGGGCCCGGCGGCCCTGGGGGGCCCGGCCGCCCGGGTCCCACATGTGGGGCCCATCGGGTGGCCCACACACTTAGGGCCACCCGATGGGCCCTATATCTTCAGTGGCCCGGTCAGCGCTGTGGCAGCGACCGGGCCCCCTTTAAAAAAAAAAAAAGCCACAAGTGCTGCTGGGAGGAAGTGGTCACTTCCTCCCAGCCCACTCCGCGTGGGAGGAGCGCGCGCGCTGGTGAAGAGGGAGCCGCGCCGACTCCCATCATCCCCAGCCACCCTCCTGAAAAGGTAAGAGACAGGAGGGTGGCTGGAAAATGAGCTGTCTGTATGCATGTCTGTCTGTGTATGTCTGTCTGTATGCATGCATGTATGTCTATGTATGTCTGTCTGTCTGCATGTATGTCTGTGTATGTATGTATGTCTGTCTCTGTATGTCTGTCTGTCTGTATGCATGTATGCATATGTATGTATGTCTGTCTGTATGCATGCACGCATGTCTGTGTGTCTGTATGTATGTGTATGTCTGTATGTCTGTCTGTCGGCATGCATGTATGTCTATGTATGTATGTATGTCTGTCTGTGTATGTATGGCTGTATGCATGTATGTCTATGTATGTATGTCTATTTGTCTGACTGTATGCATGCATGTATGTGTCTGTCTGTATGTATGTATGCATGTATGTCTATGTCTGTCTGTCTGTATGCATGCATGTCTGTATGTCTGTCTGTAGGCATGCATGTATGTCTATGTATGTCTGTCTGTGTATGCATGTCTGTCTGTATGCATGTCTGTCTGTCTATATGCATGTATGTCTGTCTGTAGGCATGCATGTATGCATGTATGTCTGTCTGTAGGCATGCATGTATGCATGTATGTCTGTGTGTGTCTGTATGTATGTGTGTGTCTGTATGTCTGTCTGTCTGTAGGCATGCATGTCTGTATGTATGTCTGTCTGTGTATGTATGTCTGTCTGTATGCATGTATGTCTATGTATGTCTGTCTGTATGCATGTATGTCTATGTATGTCTGTCTGCATGCATATCTGTGTGTGTCTGTATGTCTGTCTGTAGGCATGCATGTATGTCTGTGTATGTATGTCTATGTTTGTCTGATTGTATGCATGTATGTATGTGTATGTCTGTATGCATGCATGTATGTCTATGGATGTCTGTCTGTCTGTATGTCTATGTGTATATATATATATATATATATATATATATATATATATATATATATATATGTCTGTATGAATGTATGCCTGCATATCATTATGAACGTATGTCTGTGTGTATGGATGTCTGTCAGTATGTCTGTATATATGCATGTATGTCAGTCTGAATGTATGTATGTATGTATGTCTGTATGCCATTATGAATGTATGTTTATGTCTGTATGCCATTATGAATGTATGTGTGTATGGATGACAGTGTCTGTCAGTATGTCTGTGTGTGTGTGTATGTATGTATGTCGGTGTCTGTATGTATGTATGTGTCTTTATGTCCTCATGCATGTGTGTCTGTATGTATGTTAGTATGTGTCTGTCTGTCACTATGTATGCCTGTGTGTATGTCTCAGTATGTATGCCTGTATGCGTGTATGTCTGTTTCAGTATGTGTGTCTGTTATTATGTATCTCTGTCTTTTTGTATCAGTGTGTTTGTTTGTGTCTGTGTGTGTATTCCTGTGGGCGGTATTTGGAGGGGGACCCAGTGGGCAGTATTTGGAGGCGGGCCCCAGGGGGCCCAGACCCTGAGCTGAGTTAGGGGCCCCAAAATTTCTGGTGGCGGCCCTGGTTGTCAGTGTTGTTTGACAATTTAAAAGGACCACTAAAGTCGCCCAGACTACTTCAGCTCAATGAAGTGGTCTGTGAGCAGTGATTCTGTTATTTTAACCCTTCCATGTAAAATATGAAAGTTTTTTTAGAAACTGCAGTTTACATTGCAGGGTTAATCCCACCTCTAGAGGCTGTCACAGTGGTGGATCCAGAGCCTGATCTCGGGAGGGGCACTTGTAGATTATTTAAAGAAATAATCCAGACACAATAACCACTACAGCTCAGTGTAGTGGTTATGGTGTCAATAGTGCCGGGACCCCCTCCCACAGTAAGTAGTCAAACCGTTTAAGAACAGTTTGACAACTTACCTGAGATCTGCTGGGAAATGGGGCTGTAGTAAGGTATAGGAGCAGTGGTGTGTGTGAGTGGTGCAATGTGTAAGGGGTGCAGTGTGTGTGTGTGTGTGAAGGTTGTAGTGTGTGAGTGAGGGCGGCAGTGTATGTCAGGGATGCAGTGTATGTGTGTAACAGTTGCAGTGTGTGTATGGGGGGCAGTGTGTGTGTATGGGGGGGCAGTATGTGTGAATGGGGGGGCAGTGTGTGTGTATGGGGGGGCAGTATTGGGGGCAATGTATGTGCGTGAGATCAGGGTAGGGTGGCTTTTTTTTTATTATATAATATTTTTTAATTTAATTAAAATAAATAAATATTCCATGTCACCCCTCCCTTCTTACCTTTACTGGGGAGGAGGGGGGACATATTTCGATCCCTGGTGGTCTGGTGGGGGATTCCCTGGTGGTCCAGTGTGGAGAGTGAACTCTAGCCCACGCTCCCGGGCTAGAGTTCACTCTCGCGAGATTTGGAGCGTTGCCGTGGTAACCGCGGCAACGCTCCAAATCTCGCGAGAGGATGACCCGGAGGAGCTGCACTTTGAGCTCCCGGGTCCTCCCTCTCCCTCCCCTGCCGGCTGTCAGCACAGTGCCTGCTGACCGGGGAGGGAGATTTCTGATCTCCCCCCCGGTCCGCAGGCACATTGCAGGGCTAGCACCTGCATGTGCTGACAGGGGAGAGGGGCAATTGCCCCGTTGCCCCCCCCCCGGATCCGCCACTGGGCTGTCATACAGACCTAATAATATTCTGCATGGGAATCAAATATTAAATGTGTGTGTATATAGATATTTCATATATATATATATATATATATATATATATATATATATATATATAGATAGAGAGAGAGAGAGAGAGAGAGAGAGAGTGAGTGAGTTTTTTCTTCTTTAAACACACCTACAGGTGATACTCGAAAAATTTGAATATCGTGCAAAAGTTCATTTATTTCAGTAATGTAATGTAAAAGGGGAAACTAATATATGAGATAGACGCATTACATGCAAAGCAAGATAGTTCAAGCTGTGATTTGTCAAAAGTGCGATGATTATGGCTTACAGTTTATGAAAACCCCAAATCCACAATCTCAGTAAATTAGAATATTGTGAAAAGGTGCAATATTCTAGGCTCACAGTGTCCCACTCTAATTAGCTAAGTAAGCCATAACACCTGCAAAGGGTTTCTAAGCCTTTAAATTGTCTCTGTCGGGTTCAGTAGGAGTCACAATCATGGGGAAGACTGCTAACCTGACAGTTGTGCAGAAAACCATCATTGACACCCTCCATAAGGAGGGAAAGCCTCAAAAGGTAATTGCGAAGGAAGTTGGATGTTCCCAAAGTGCTGTATCAAAGCACATTAATAGAAAGTTATGTGGATGGGAAAAGCGTGGAAGAAAAAGGTGCACAAGCAGCAGGGATGACCGCAGCCTGGAGAGGATTGTCAGGAAAAGGCCATTCAAATGTGTTGGGGACTTTCACAAGGAGTGGACTGAGGCTGGAGTTAGTGCATCAAAAGCCACCACACACAGACGGATCCTGGACATGGGCTTCAGATGTCGTATTCCTTTTGTCAAGCCGCTCCTGAACAACAAACGTCAGAAGCGTCTTACCTGGGCTAAAGAAAAACAGACCTGGTCTGTTGCTTAGTGGTCCAAAGTCCTCTTTTCTGATGAGAGCAACTTTTGCATCTCATTTGGAAACCAAGCACCCAGAGTTTGGAGGAAGAATGGGGAGGCACACACTGCAAGATGCTTGAATTCCAGTGTGAAGTTTCCACAGTCTGTGTTGATTTGGGAAGCCATGTCATCTGCTGGTGTTGGTCCACTGTTCTTCATTAAGTCAAGGGTCAATGCAGCCATCTACCAGGAAATTTTGGAGCACTTCATGCTTCCTTCTGCAGACGAGCTTTATGGTGATGCTGACTTAATTTTCCAGCAGGAAAAAGCACCAAAGCCTGGTTCAATGACCGTGGGATTACTGTGCTTGATTGGCCAGCAAACTTGCCTAACCTGAACCCCATAGAGAATCAATGGGGCGTTGCCAATAGAAAGATGAGACATGAGACTGAACAATGCAGAAGAGCTGAAGCTATTGAAGCATCCTGGTCTTCCACAACACCTCAGCAGTGCCACAAGCTGATAGCTTCCATGCCACGCCGTATTGAGCTGATAGCTTCCATGCCACGCCGTATAAGACCTTATACTTTTCAGAGGTCTGATATTGTTTTATGTACACATCTTGTTTTATTGATTGCATGTAATGTTATAATTTACTGAAATTGTGGATTTGGGGTTTTCATGAGCTATAAGCCATAATCATCGCACTTATGACAAATCACGGCTTGAACTAATCTTGCTTTGCATGTAATGTGTCTATCTCATATTAGTTTCCTCTTTTATGTTGCATTACTGAAAAAAATGAACTTTTGCATGATATTCTAATTTTTCGAGTATCACCTGTACATACATATCTGTGGATACATACATGCAGAAAATATGCCAGTGCATCAGCCGAAACATACTCCTAACAAATGCATGAATATGGAAATGAAACATAAGCAATTGTGGAAATTTATCAAGCATTATAACATGTATTTGACTATAGTAGGGTGTGTCTAAGTGTGTGTATTCAATTGTACCTCTTTGTGCTCGGGTGTCTAAGTATGTGTGCTAATCAAAACTGGATTACTTATTAGGTGGCCAAGCCCCCACTAGGGCCCATGTTTAGACTGGAATCAATAAACCCCTGTCTGGGCCTGGAGACCACATTTTAAAATCTCCCTTGTAGTCCCAGGGTGCTTCTCAATGACTCAGAGCACAACAGCCAATGCTCTGTGTCCTCAACTCAGCAACTGAACCACAAGGAAGCTCTTAAAGTAGTCTGCACCCAATATTGGTGCATAACACAATACACCAGTAGACCTCAAGATATCCAACTCAACCTCCAATAAAACACTGGGAATAATACCCTCCTCCTGCCAAAATGTATGAAGGAGGGGAAAAATTAAAACCTTACACACACACAAAATCCAGCTACTACAACGCTCTCATCTACTACTACTAAAAAAACACACATACACACTAATACACACACACACTAACACACACACACACACACACACACACACACACACACACACACAAACAAACAAAAAAAAAAAAAAAATCCAAAGGCACTAGGAGAGCACCCTGCCTAGGACCCTTCTTAATCCAGTTCTGGTGCTAGTGAATATCTATGTGCTGGATGTGTCTGTGTGCACATCGTCTGCCAGTATATGTGTTCTAGTGTGTGACTATGTTGTTTATTAGGTTGATGTGGGTTTAGGAGGTGCATGGATAATACTGTATGCCGGATTTAAATATTTGTTAAATGCTAGTCATGCATACATACCTAATAATGTATTAATCTGTGTAGATGGGAGGTAACATACAGGGCCGTTGCAAGTATTTTACATAGACGAAGATGCATTTCCCCCCCCAAAAAAACAAACAAAACCTCTTCACCTGTGTGCCTCTTAACCTCCCTTTTGTGTTTCTTATCCCCTCTTTTAAATGCCTTACTCCCTTTAGTGTATCATATCTTCTATTTGATTTACACCTCCCTTGTGTCAGGGTACCTGTTGGTGCTGACTCCAGGGAAGACATCCTCTCTGTTTAGGGGCTCCTTGCCCCTAGCATTTCGGCAAATTCCGGCCGTTTTCGCGCCGGCCGCGCTAGCTCCTCCCCCTTTTATGACGCGACGGCTAGCGTCGACGTCATGACGTCAGCATTACGTGAAGTGCCGGGAACCGCTATTCCGGACCTTTTGGGGGCGTGGTCTCAATTAAGGTGACAGGGTATTTAAAGGAAACCTTTACTACTGCTCATTGCCCTGTCGTGGTTCTAGCTTGCTAGTCACTCAGCGCGTTCTCTCTCTTAGTGTTTTCGGTTTTGACCTGGCTTGTCTTTTGTCCTGTTGTCCTCTCCTCTCCTTTGACTCGGCTTGTATCTCGCTTACCTGTCCTCCGGCTCCCTCGACCTCGGCTTACCTTTTGACTATTCTTGTTTTGTCCATACGTTAGTCCGGCCATTCTAAGGTCCGGTATACGTACCTCCTTCTGTCCGCACTCTGCGTATTGGATCCCTGTCAGTATCCTGACACCTTGTGTGTCTCTTACAACCCCACCTGTGTCCCCTGTATGACTCTTACATCCTCCCACATTTTGTGTTTGACTCCTTCTCTCCCAGCCCCTTTGTGTGTCACTTTCCCCCCTGCCCATATGTTTCCCCCCCCACCCCTCTGTGTGTCTCTTTTTCCCCTTCAGCCCCACTGTGTGTTTCTTTCACTACCAGCCCCTCTCCCCTCCCCATCCCTTAGAGGTCCCCTCCTTTCCCTGTCCCTTAGTGTTTCTCTCACCTTACCTCCCTGTCCCTTGGTGCACCCTCCACCCCCTTAGTTGTCACCTCTCTTTCCTTGTGTGCCTTATACCTCACTTGTAGCGTGGCTGAGCGGAGCGGATCCCGGTACAGGAGCTTCAGTTTCCTGTCCCCGGCTGGGCTGACAGGAAGTGCACTCTACTTTAGATATATGTGCCTAGCCTGAAGACACTAAAACAATAGTTAGTGCTGTATTATCACAATGCCACATGTCAGTTTTACTGTTTTTGATGTTAAGCCTTCCGTGACATTACAGGCCCGTCTGTGATCCTCTATGTGCACTACAAAAATAAATAAAATCTGGCTCCAACCCCTCATGCTGTTACCCAGTGACAGCCCTACAAAACAAAACAATATGGAGTCTTATCTGTACAGGTTCTGATGAAACAATGCAGTCAATTAATTAAATAAATAAGAAACCATGCTACAGGAAACTAAGCATGTCTGATGGTGTATACTCAAAATAATTGTGATTTTTTTTTTTTTTCTCTTTCAACATTTCCCAAAGCCTTGACCTGATTAGTTGATAGGAATCTGTGCAGTTTCTCCAGTCATCATGAGTGAGGAAGAAATAAACTTAAAAACTAAAATCATGAGAGAAAATGCTGATTTTCTTACTGTCACACACCTATTACTTATTCCACACCTTTTATTGATCCCCTGTTGATCAGCCTCCACTGTGTTCCATTTCTTGTTTTCCATTTTTTTTTAATTTTTTTAAAAGCCTTCTTTCACTATAGAAGCTGATTGTGTCACACTGTACTACGGGACTGTAGTCATACTAGCCAAGGATCCTATTTTGGTGCTTCATCATTATTAATTAACCATACAAAGTTTGCAGGCGGAATGCTTATTTAAAACCACATAATTATCTTTAAATCTAAAACACTAACTGATTAAATGCCACCTGAACCTTCAGAAAACATTTACCGAGGGCGTACTCTGGCAGGAAGGCACCGTGTTCTCCAGAGAATACTGCTCACATCTAACCGAACAGAAGGCGTTCGAACGCTGTTACATTGTAGCTAGAGGGATGAGGTAGAGGGGCGTGGTTTTCGGCGGCCAATCGCGTGCTTAGAGCCTGGCCATGTATATATAAGCCGGAGCCCCGCTCTGAGAGACTTGTTCACACCATGGATGATGGAGCGTTTGAAGACCATGCCTTGCGAGAGGCTCAGCGGGAGTATTTGGATTTCCTGGATGATGATGTGCGCTGCCATTTGTATTTACCATTAAAACTGAGTGTTCATTGTGGCCCATTGTTCATAGTGTGTTTAATTCAGGAGATGTCCCTCAATATCACCAACGTATAAGAAATATTCAAGAATATAGCAGTAATATCTGACCAAATGCAAAACAACCTTCGAGAATACAATGTTAAATATCACTGGTTTAAATGGAGTTTCAAAGCTGATTCCTGCCCTAGACCCAGTTATTAATTAACATCCCTTTTCTAGAGTATATATTTTGGTGTCATCTCAAAATACGCTAATCTTTTTATGAAATTCCAGAGAAACGTTTAGTAGATCTATTGTTTGCTTTTCCTGATGCCTGATGTACTATATTATCTCTCAGCAAGATCAAGGTGTATATCATGGGAAAGTAAAGGACATGATTGGGGCCAATGAGCACCGGCTAATTATCAACCTGAATGATCTGAGGAAGAAGAATGAGAGGAGAGCCAGCACGTGAGTTACACACAGGGGTATATGTAGCATTGGGGGTCACTGATATGGACACTACAGTATTCTAGTCCACATCAGCATAGTGGACAAACCATCTAACCATGGTTGCAGGAGAGGCTTTAGACTACAGCAAGGTCTTCTCCCAATCTATGTCAGCAATTAAGCCATTCAGTAAAAAAAAGTCTTGTATTTGGTTACAAGTTCCTGACCGCCTACTTTTATAAATGTATTGTTAGAACAAGAAAATCTGTGGTTTTATTCAGCACAGGTGTCTGATATAAATGAGAAGACTTGTCAAAGGGATATAAAACACTCTGCAACTTGTGAAATATTCTTAATTATAACTTCTAAATAATAGAATGTTATTTGATTGAAAGTAATGCACTATTAAATAAATTTAATTATTAAAACCTGCACACCCCATTTTGCAGGGTTAAGGGTAGTGGGAGTTGGCACCCAGACCACTCCAATGGGCAGAAGTTGTCTGGGTGCCTGGAGTGTCCCTTTAATGGTAATAAGAAGGCACAGGTATAGAGATTAGCAATCTGGCTCTTAACAATAGTGAGTTTTATTTATATATATATATATTTCACAGTCAATCAAATAAATAGCTCTAAGGTTAGGGGGGGGGAATTAGATCACTTTTAATAAGATAAGATGAAGGGTGTCCAGGAGCTAAATTAATATACTCTAGTGGTATAGTATACCAAAATTGTTGTACCTATATGCTCACAATGAGATTAAATATCAAGTCCTGAGTGAGTTTGTGTTAAATCTCAATATGAAGAAATAGTCACCAAGAATGTAACAAAAGAGTAATCCCACTAGACTGTGTATATGTGTTATGCACAGTTGTGGAGCCCTATTGCAAAAGCAATATAATTCACTGAGGGTCAGTAAATATATTAAAAAAAAAAAAAAAAAATGAAGAACGCACTGGTAGCACAAAGCAGTACAGTGTCCATGATCACTGCTTGCTACTAGGCAAAATATAAAATAGAATACAAAGGAGAGAGAGAGAGAGAGAAGAGAAAATTGCTTCTTTAAAAATCCATTAGTCTTTAATCAAGTAGAATAAATTCAAACATGTTGAATGGTAAAATCAAATAGAATAAAATTGACACCAACAGTAGCTCAATGTGGCATGTACAGATGCCGCATCAATAACTCTCCTGGTGGATGTAATTAGTGGGAGCTGCATTCTTCGCTGTGTGGTATCAGCCGGTCAGGTTGGAGTGTGTTTCAACCAGCGTTCCACCCGAAGCCTCACTCCCAATTGGAAATTCCACCAATATCAGAGAGAGCTGATCATAAGTAGTTGTCAGTGCGAGGACCTAGATTGTAGAGCATTGCTGTGGTAATGTCCAGCAATAAAGTGGTGATTGCAGATTCTCAATAGAGTTTAGTATGTGTCCATAGCCTACCCCTCTAGCTGCGTGGTTGGAATGCTTTGTGCGACTTGAAACCTGTGTGGAGAAATATTTACCCATTCGGTACCAGTGAACTCTATGGCGCCAAGCCTCTGCAGACACACAGCCCATGCAAATGGCGCTTCATTAAATAGAATTATAATTCATGATATCACCCCAGTGCTTATAGGGACTACTTCATCTAGGTGACATTATGCTGTTTGGAGTTGCAGCGATGACATGGACCAATCAGAATGCATGTGAACCTATTTTAAGCCAGTTACTTGTTGCCATATTGTGTTTATTTTTATTTGTTTTGGTTACACGTTTAGTATATCTAGTGACTCTCTTCTATTCCTGTTATTAACCTTGGCTCCATTTTGACTTTTGAGAATTTCTGGTATCCTGACCTGGCTTGTATATTGACATGTGGATTTCTATATTTCTGACCCGTCTTGTTTATCCATATTTCTGTATTCCTGACCTCTTCTTGTCCTGACTTTGATTCTTCTTTTTACTATATTAAGACTGACCATTCTAAGGCGAAAAAGACAAACATTTACTCCATAATCATAACAATGTATTCTAGTGTAGGTCATGGTATATTGTTCCTTTTTGTTCCTGCATGGATTGGCTTGTAGCTGCATAGAAGGCTTTACCTCTGCCATAAAAGCACTGTGTTTACTGCATAGGTTTAAAAATTCCAGTGAAGTCTATCACCTCCTGTCATCTCCCCAATCTCTCCCTCTGACAAGTCTTACCCAGTATTTACTGTTTAGGGGCAAAGCTCCTATTCTTCTATTCGGAGTACCTTGTGTAATTGCTCACTTAATATATTCAGTCTGTATTCATCATAAACCGTTCGCATTTGGGGTGCATTCTACATACAAGCAGATGGCAGATCTCTCTCCCTTTTCATATAGGATGCTATGAATTGACCAATGTGCATACAAAGTATAGGTGTGGATGGGGCAATAATTTCCCCTTGTGATGTTTTTGAATGGGGAGGTGGTCTTTTAGCTATTTAATGTGTGTGCGTGGTGTCTGGTGTCTTTAAAAAAAAAAAAAATTCCCCTGCAGATTAAGTTAAAAAAAAATTTTATTTTATTTTTTAATGCTACTAGTATTGGCATGTATCTTCGAGTATCCTTTTAGCTGTCTTTGTAGTCCTATCCTAATTTGTATCAGTTCTCTAATTTCAGATTGCTCCAGAATGCATTTGGAGATGCAATAGCTTTCCAGAGAGCCTTGAAGGAATTGGTAGCCTCAATTGACTCAACATATGCCAAGCAATTTGAGGAGTTCAACGTTGGGTTTGAAGGAAGCTTTGGTGCAAAGCATGTATCTCCCCGTACCCTCACGTCTGTTTACTTGGGCAGCTTGGTCTGTGTGGAAGGAATAGTAACAAAGTGTATGTTATTTTTATATTCCTCTGTGTCCTATGGATAATTTGTCATAACCTTTTATAACCCAGCACTGTAAATACATATTTTCTAGCCTTATGATTATAGGGACGATGACATCCAATCTGTGAAGTACATTTATATATATATATATATATATATATATATATATATCTCATCAATGTGAAATGTATTTATTTTTAAAATTCTTTATTTGTAATGTGATAGTGTGAATAATGTGGAATAATAAGCATGGTGGTGGTAGGTGGCAGAATAGCCACTTTAACTGTAACATCCGTGGTAACTACAATAATGTCCCTGGAATAATCTTCAGGGGTGGTCGGGGACTTGTGGGTCTGGAATTCAGCGATGATGGGTAATACTCCATCGCCCTCCATCCCCATCTCTGCCGCCACTTTGTTGGTAAAATCTAGCAGGTGTGCACATGACTCCTTTGGTGCCATGTCTCCAGGGTTGTCACAGTGTGTGTGTATGGAGTTGCCGAGACAAAGTCTCCCCTTGGGATCGAGTCTCTTAGAACCCCACCTCCTGGGTCTCCACTGCACTGATGTGTGAGGTGAGGCTTTAAATCTCTGTGCACACTCCATCCAGATCAGACTTCTAGTCCTCCCAGAGGTCAAGCAGCAGGTTTTTTTTTTTTTTTTTAAATATCAACCTCATTGGATGGTGAGGCTTTAGAGTTCGCAGGAGCCAACACATCTGATTAGATGCTTAGCTAGGCATGCCCCCTGTGAAATTGTTTTCATCCCAGAAAGGTGGAGACACAAATGCTTTTCCTCCTCCAATACAATGTGTGCCCTGGACTGTGTAAACATAACAAAAGTTAAAGCACCACTATAGTGCCAGGAAAACAAACTTTTTCCTGGCATTATAGGGTCATTAGGTCCCCCCACCCTTAGGGCCTCCCTCCCGCTGGGCTGAAGGGGTTAAAACCCCTTCAGCCACTTACCTTTCTCCAGTGCCGGGCTCCCTCGGCGCTGGGGAACTCTTATCCCTCTACCGACGTCAAATCCGAATGCGCGGCAAGAGCCACGCGTGCATTCAAACTGCCCATAGGAAAGGATTACTCAATGCTTTCCTATGGACGTCCAGCGTCTTCTCACTGTAAATTTTTTTTCACAGTGAGAAGGGCGGAAGCGCCTCTAGCGGCTGTCAGTGAGACAGCCACTAGAAGCTGGATTAACCCTCAGTGAAACATAGCAGTTTCTCTGAAACTGCTATGTTTTCAGCTGCAGGGTTAAAACTAGAGGGACCTGGCACCCAGACCACTTCGTTGAACTGAAGTGGTCTGGGTGCCTCTATAGTGGTCCAAATTAGATTTTCACTGTGTTATTCAATGATTCAACTTCCAATCTTATTTTAACAGTTTAGTTTGAATTAATATAATATTTGAATCTGAATACTTTGGGGGTTGGGGATATATATACTAAATTGCTGTTAAGAATTTGTTCTCTGATAGTTCATTATGGTCTAGTTCAAAAACCATGAAACCTTTCTCTGCAGGAACTTTCAGTCTCTGCCACAGGGGTGCAAAGATGGAAGAGAAAATATGTATGTATATATGGTATAAGCCTTGATTGTATCTGAAAATCTATATCTAATGGGATATAGTATCTTATTTCCTTTTTATTCTTAACATGGATGGTTTGGCAGACGGGCAGGTTAACACTGTCCATCTTTTGTCTTGTATAATTAACATAACTAGAAAAGCTACAATTTCTGGAGAAATTGTGGGAAGTGTTCTTGCCTCCACCAGTAGTCTACAACTGAAGTGGGCGGAGTAACTGTTATTTATTTATATAGCACATTTAATTGCAACGTTGCCCAAAGTGCTTCACAGTTACATTAAAACACACATTTATAAAAACATTAGCAGGTGTACAAAAGGCCCTGCCTATGACATCACTTGCTGCTCCAGCCTGGCACAGGTCAGAGTATTTTGGCGGTTGCCATCTGCAAACGGTCGTATTTTAAAAAAATATAAATTCTACAGTGAAGAGCTTTATATTGTGAGAATCACAAGACCCAGACCTACATTTTGATGCATAGTATGTCTCTGGAGTATTAAAAATGAAGGCACAGTAGCCGTTTAGAAATAGCCCTTCAAATTTGAGCTGTCTAGAGTGGAGTTTCAATGAATGTTAATGGACGGCGTGAGTTGCAAACAAATGGTCATTTCGTGAAAATTATCAGGACTATGGCTTAGCCTTTTTAGTGGCAGCAGGGATAGCTGAACGTTTTGATATAAGATTTGTGTAGGTGGGCTTGAAAATGAGGGAGTGGTGGCAGTTTGGAAATCATGTCCTGATTTTTCAGCTTTTGCCAGCTCCCACTCTAGCTTTGAACATTTTGCCATTTGTTCCTATGGCACCAATTTCGCCACAAGAATGACGATATTCCATGAACCATTCGGCGAAACGTTCCACAAAGTAATAGCAATCCAATCGGGAACAATCCACATGTTTCGTTATATTACTGTCTATGTAGTGTAAAAACTGTGGGAGGAGTTAGGGTGGTAAATTTGGCAAGAATAATATATAATGTGAGATAACATTAAGTGGTCTTGCTATGCAAGAACACAACTAGAAAAGCTAGTTTTTACATTAATGTTTTGATGTAACTGTGAAGTACTTTGGGCAACAACGTTGCAATTAAATGTGCTATATAAATAAATGTTGAAATGCATTTCTCACTCTTTCAAGCTTGCCATGTGCACTTTTTAAATTTGATCAATCAATTGGTTAGTGTAATGTTTACTATCTTTACTCACTCCAAACACTCCACAAAGTTACTCTGCCCAGTTCAACCTTTCCACACCATTACTCCAGCCACTCCAACCACACAAGTTACTCAGGCCACTCCACCCAGTTTCTCCGCCCACTCCAGTTGTAGATAAGGATCAACCGATCTTGATTTATTTTTTTTAGCGCCGATAGTGATAATCTGTGAACTTTCAGGCCGATAGCCGATAACTTGCTGATATTCTGTACATTTACCATTTTGAAAAAATAAACTATTTCTAAAGGTAAACAAAATATACATGCCATGTGTAGTGGATGCAGTGTGTTTAGACAGGGGAGCTGTGTGTGTTTGTGTAGTGTGTTTGTAGGGGATGCAGTGTGTGTGTGTGTATATGTATGTGTGTATATATATATATATATATATGTATATGTATATGTATATGTATATGTATATGTATATGTATATATATATATATATATATATATATGTATATATATATATATATATATAATGCAGAGTGTTTTTGTAGTGTGTGTAGTGAATGCAGTGTATGTATACAATGCTGTGTGTGTGTGTGTAATGTGTGTTTGTGTAGTGTTTATATAATGCAGTGTGTGTAGTGTACGTAAAGTAAATGCATTGTGTTTGTGCAGTGTGTGTATACAATGCAGTGTGTGTGTGTGTGTGTAATATGTATAGTGAATGCAGTGTGTGGTGTGTGTAGAGTGTATTTGTGTAGTGTGCATTATATACACACACTACACAAACACTGCATTATATACACACACTTGGCAAACACACTGCATTATAGACACACACTTGGCAAACACTGCATTATTTATATATATATATATAATATATATATATATATATATATATATATATATATATACACACACACTGCATTCACTGTACACACACTACACAAACACACACACTGCATTCATTATATACACAGTGCTTGTGTAGTATGTTTATATAATGCAGTGTGTCTGTTTCTGTAGGTATGTGATTTGGGGGGAGGGGGTATTTTTTTTGAAATTTAATAAAATATATAATTATTTTTCTTCTTACTTGGCCAGGGAGGGGGGATATAGCATTCCCTGGTGGTCCAGTGGCCTGGAAAGTATAGCGGGGCCCGCAGCAAGCGCTTACTTATCTTTCCAGCAGCTTCCTGTGTAAATCTCGTGGCATGCGTGCCGCGCGGAGCGTTGTCATGGTAACCCGTGGCAACGCTCTGACAGCCGCGGGTCTCATGAGATTTACACAGGGAGCAGAAGGGATCTGCTGGGAAGGTAAGTAACAGCTTGCTGGGCCCCCCCGGACCGCCGGGCTTGTAATGGGCCCGGCAGTCCTGGTATGTATTATCGGCAATATCGGTATCTTTAGTGGCCCATACCAATATTGGCGAAAATACCAAATATCGGTAAAACCGATAATCGGTAGATCACTAGTTGTAGCCTACTGGTGAAGGCAAGAACACTTCACACAATTTTGCCAGAAATTGTAGCTTTTCTAGTTAATATTTTTATAATTAAAACTATTCCACCAAGCCTCCCTACCTTGAGGGCTGGTGTGGGTCTGTCATTGGGGGTCCAGTGGGGCTGCTGTAGAATCAGAGGTGGCGAGGGAGTTCTGGTCTCTTAAAGTGATCAAGGTACCTGGAATCTGTGTGCAGTGTTTTGTTATGAAAAGCTGCACTTACCAAGTTCAACACCTTGACTGCCAGAGGTGTAATTCCATCCCTGCAGCATCATGTGTCACTGGCGAATATCCATTCTGTGCAAATTTTGATCTAGTGTCTGAGCTGACTGTTAGTTAATGAATGGTTTGACTTTTCAGAGCAGGTTACCGGACCCTCAGAACCCAGTGGGGACCCAAATAAGCGGTAAACCATTCCTAGGGAACAGTTTTAGGATTACATCATTTGTACTTTAATTTTAAGTTTTCTCCCAATACTACCTGGTGATCTCTGCCTTCATACTCCAAAATGTTGTGTAAGTGAACTAAAAAGTAAACATTCTCCACTAAGTGTGCAATGCACTCTCCAGATTTGAAGTCGCATGTAACTTTTTTGGCCTGGCTAGCAGAAATTCCAAGCCCAATAAAATAGATTAGAAACCTTCTGGTATTTCTATTTACTAGGTTCCATGGTGAGGCCGAAAGTGATGCGTAGTGTCCACTATTGCCCAGCGACGAAAAAAACACTTGAAAGGAAATATACTGACCTCACAACACTGGAGGCATTCCCATCAAGTTCCATCTACCCTACAAAGGTAAGTGATATTTAGAGGCTTGCTCACTAAAGTGAAGTTCAAATGTTAAAGGGACACTATAGTCACCAGAACAAATACAGCTTAAAGTATTTGTTCTACTGTTTACAGCCTGTCCTCCTCAGATACTTGCAGTCCACACTATGCAGCACTGACATTCAGTGTCTCTGCGCTCTGCCAGAGACCCTGAACTTTTCTCATAGAGATGTATTGATTTAATGCATCTCTACGAGGAGATGCTGATTGACCAGGGTGGTGTTTGGCTCTGCCCCCAGGTTGCCTCCTTGGCTGTGATCATCAGACTTTTCCTAAGGGAAAGCATTGTGACTGTCTGAGATCATCACTCCAGCAATGGAGGCAGGTCAGGGGCAGAGCCAGCAGCAGCAGACTGGAATAAAGGTAAGATTTTACTATATTTAGGGTGGAGCAGGGGGTAGGTTGTTTTTACCACTATAGGGTCAAGAATAAATTTGTGTTCCTTTTAAAGTAAAATTAACTGAACTGGAAAAATTCTAAGTATGTTTCCTGTCCAAATTATTTGGTCTAGAATGTTCGTGAATAAGTGTGTTAGTAAATGTAATGGCAGGTTGGATGGAGGTGTGTGTGTGTGTGTGTGTGTGTGTGTGTGTGTGTGTGTGTTGACCATTTCTGCTTTCTTTATTGACGTAGGATGAAGAGAACAATCCTCTTGAAACTGAATTTGGATTGAGCACTTACAAAGATCATCAAACTGTGACCATCCAAGAAATGCCTGAGAAGGCTCCAGCAGGGCAGCTGCCTCGTTCAGTCGATATAATTGCTGATGATGATTTGGTAGACAAATGTAAACCAGGAGACAGAGTGCAAATAGTAGGCATATACCGCTGTCTTCCGTCCAAACAAGGTGGCTTTACATCTGGTACATTCAGGTGAAGTTACTGCACGAGTGGTCTTGTTTCTGCATTGTTTTCAACTACTTTCTTTACATATAAACGAGGTGTTGCTTCAAAACGTTTTCTGCCTAGGCGGTTTAACAAATGAAAAACACACAGAAAAGTAGAAAAATCTCCTGCGCGTGGCCTTTATGCCACAACTCTGGTAATAATGAAGGCTAGGAATTCACCTATTTTCGTTCTGCATGCGTTTAATGTTTACCCTAACGCTTGATTGATTTATTTATTTTTTGGTGTGTGTGTGAATTAATCTAGAAACTTTATCTAGATCGCAAATTGAGGTCTATATGTATTTTTTTTTTTTTTTGTACCATGTTGCATATTAGTCAATTAACGGAGTACTTTTAAGGATCCACCTTGTGAAGATGATTTGGAGCATTCTGATTACCAGGTGCCGTTTTTTTTTTTGTGATTGTGGTCGGTATGGCAATGTTTACACCAATTCACGAGGATAAATAAAAACAAACTATCTTTCAGAACAAGGGATTAGACAAATTCCATAACTTCACGCCGTCTTACTTAAAATGGTTGAAGGGAAAGTAGTAGGAAGGTTTCTGCATGTGACTAAATCGAGTGTAGTGTGGATATGGAATAATGGTAAATTGTAATGTCACTTGTGAAATTGCCATAATCCACTAGATGGCAGACTGCATCACCTTTTGGTTTTCTTCATTTTATATTGAATAGAGAACTTGAACTGTCAACCATTCACATTTCTATAATATTGGGTCATCATTGGAATCTACTTTCAACCTTGGTTTGATATAAAAAAGAAACTGGAAATATTTTTTTTTTTTTCTTGTAATCCAAAGATTTACTTGTCGAATGTGTCTTTTTTAAGAATCCTGCCAACTATTCTGAAAAGTCTGACTCCTTCTATTGCATTCTTACTTTAATTGTGTTTTTTTTTTTGGTTTTTTTTTTTTGTTTTTTAAATTGCGCAGGACAATCTTATTGGCCAACAACATCAAACAGATGAGCAAAGAAATTGCTCCCACATTTTCAGCTGACGATGTATCAAAGATTAAAAAATTTTGCAAAGCTCATTCTAAAGTAAGATGTTCGTGCATTTTTTTTTTTTTTTAATTTAATTTATTTTTTCTTCCCTATGCTCAAAATGCAATATGTCTATTTCTATAGGATATATTTGAACATTTAAGCAAATCATTAGCACCCAGTATTCATGGCCATGAATATATCAAAAAGGCAATTCTGTGCATGCTTCTTGGGGGTAATGAAAAAGTTCTGGACAACGGAACCCGCTTAAGAGGGGACATTAATGTCCTTCTCATAGGTAAGGGAATGGTATGTGTAAAACCTTTTGATTTGTGCAATATTGGACTTCAATTTAACTGACTGTATATTTTAGGTGATCCATCTGTAGCAAAATCTCAGCTTCTGAGATATGTATTGCACACCGCTCCTCGAGCCATCACCACCACTGGCAGGGGATCCTCTGGAGTAGGTTTAACAGCAGCAGTCACTACTGATCAAGAGACAGGTGAGTTGAGTACATCTGTGTAATAATCTCTTGCATAATTACACCCACTGTGAAAATAACTAAAATATTGTACTTTCAGTGGAAGACTAGATTGCACATTAAATGTTGGTGGAGGGTTGAGGGGTAAACAAATGCATGAATGTATATTGGGATTTTGCACAAACGTATGAGCAGATTGTTCCTAAAGGATTACTCCAAGCATGACAAGTGTTTTGAAGTGGTTATGGTGCTTGAAGTCTGTGTAGTGTTTGTTTGCATAGCACGTATTGAGATTTTTATAATGTTCCCACTGGTGTAACACATCTGGCATCAGTCAGCCCAGAACTGGAGTAAATGTCAGCTCAGAGTATGGAGTAAATGCATTCCGAACGTATTGAAAAATAGAAATTTATTAAGGTAAGAAAATAATTTTAAAATGTAAAAAAAAAAAAAGCGCAAACCCTTTTTTCAAATGTTTACTTTCTCTTGTCTCAAACTATAAAACATTGATTCTTTAAAGCTACACTGGGGGAATCTTACCTCTTATCACACCGTTAGTTCTTCTCCATTACTTCCCCCCTCTCCCCACTTCCTACATCTATATATGAATTTTTATTTATTTTTTGCTAATAATAAGCTGACCTTATTGACAAAATATCTGTAAACAATGCTTTGCTTTTGCTTGCGTTTAGGTGAAAGACGTCTGGAAGCAGGTGCGATGGTTCTAGCTGACAGGGGGATTGTTTGCATTGATGAGTTTGACAAGATGTCCGACATGGACAGAACCGCCATCCATGAAGTAATGGAGCAAGGACGAGTAACCATAGCAAAAGCTGGAATCCAAGCACGTCTGAACGCTCGGTGCAGTGTCCTGGCAGCTGCTAATCCTGTTTATGGAAGGGTATGTTTGATAATTAAAGTGGGAGCATACCATAGAGGCTCACTATCGCCCGATATCATGTGTGGTGTCCTATTGCTGTAATTATTGGGTGATTTCACTACTATTTGTTCATTCCCTGAGCCAATGATTTTAAAGTGTTAGTCTTACTCTCTAACTTAACTTTTCTTTTAGCTTGCTAAATCTTTTTCATGCATTAACTCTCTTCCCAAAATCTTTATTTTTATTCAGTATGGCCTGCTCTTTTTCTTTTTGTATATGGCTAACTTAATGTAGTAATAATTTATTAATACAACTTTTTTTTTTTCTTTTTTTTTTACCCAATGTTTCGTGTGTGTTTTTATTTTATTTTTTCCTTTCTCTAACCATACTCTGTTTCCTGTCTTATGATGTTCTTATAGAGGTACTGCTTCAGAATTTAACACAACAATTCTCCGTTAAGGTTAAACAATATTAAAATGAAAAATGTTTAGGTTTATGGCTTACTTTTAGAACTGATTAAAAGAAAAAAAAAATGTATAATTATTTGCAAAAAGGAATACTTTATTTACTTTAGCTAAATAAAGCAGTTTTAGTGTATAGATCATTCCCTTGCAATTTCACTGCTCAAATCACTGTCGTTTAGGAGTTAACCCCTTAAGGACAGAGCTTCAGAAGCTTGTCTTTCACTTAATGATAACAGCATTTTTTGCTGTTTGCGTTCAACTGCAATTAGCATTAGCAATTAGCATTTTACTAATATATCGTTTTTGTAAAGGACAGAAAGGGCTTTAATTTGATATGAGAATATATATAAAAAATAGATGCAAAAAAAATAGATGCAAAAAGGTGAATTTTTTTTTTTTTACAGTTTTTGCAATAATAATGTGTGCATAATTAGTGCAGGTTAAAGAAAGTAATTAAAAATAAATTAATTTAGTTGTTCTGATTTACAGAATATATAATGTGTCTGGGATTTTGGTTTTTTTGGTAGTTACAGGTCACAAAGCACAAGGAGTAAAATAAACTTTTAATGTGGAGCGATTTTAGAATTTGGTATAAAATGTAAGATAGTAGAGCTACAGTGAGAAAATGTGTGTGTGGTAGCTGAAACAGCCACAAACCACTTAAGTGGAAACCCCTTCTACCACTTATATAGAAATACAAATAATACATACAATAGGTGGAACACACATCTGTTGATTCTAAAAAAGAAAACAAAGCATCATAGTGTAATATGTCAAAATAGAATATAGTAAATGGCAGTAGAGCAATATTACTCACAAGCCTAGAGCCAGTATGACATATGGCTCTAATGTGCAGCGCAGTGGGACTCTTAATAGGATGTCCCCATCCTTCTTGATATTCCTTCTTGGGTAGTTCGTAGGTAGCAGTTGAAAATCGCAGTATTCCAATATACTTTTCCAATAAGGAAACTTTATTATTGATGAAAATAAGTATTGGATAAAATGGAAATAAAGCTTCCCAGTAAAAATGCAAAATATAAAAAAAAGTCTATAATAGACAAATAAAAGTTCAAGGTTCAAAGTTCACTTGGACATATACAGTCTACACCTTGAACTTTTATTTGGACAATACTGTCTATTATAGACTATTATAGACTTCTCCTTTCCTCTCGCCCCACCACTTGCCCGCTCTATCCAATGCCATCCCACCTTATCAGATCTCTCTCCCCATGCCTTGCGCCTTCCTTAACACACATCTTCAACTGCTCTCTCTTCTGGTGTTGTCCCTGCTGACCTTGAAACGTGCCACTGTAGTACCTATCCTGAAAAAACCCCATCTATTGACCCGTCCTACCCCTCTATTGTCCCATATCTCTGCTCCCTTTTTCCTCAAAGCTTCTGGAAAGACTTGTCTTTACCCGTATTTCTCACATCCTCAATTCCAACTCAATCCTTGATCCTCTCCACTCTACTTGGACTGCTCATATCAAAGTTACTAACGACCTAATCGCAGCTAAATCCAAAGGCCACTACTCCATACTAATTCTGCTTGACCTCTCTGCTACCTTTGACACTGTTGATCGTGCTCTCCTTCTTCAAACTCTTCAATCACTCTGTCCTCTTGTGGTTTTCCTCTTATCTCTCCCAACGCTCATTTAGCGTCTTCTTTTCTAATGATGCCTCCTCCCCTTGTATAATATTGTATAGCGCTACGGAATCTGTTGGCACTATATAAATGGTAATAATAGTAATACTGGATCTCCAGCTATTGCAAGCCAAGATTTTATATACCTTTTAAAATAGAACATGCATACAAATGGATAAATTCTCCAAGTCATAAATGCTTCCAGTTTAGCTACTTTTTTTTATTTAAAATGTGAAATTCTCAGTGAATTTTCAATTTAGTAAAGAACCCTGGGAGAACTGGCACTTTGAGGGCCTCACATTTCTATAAAAGTAGATATACCAGAATTCCAAAAAGGTAACATATTTGACACCCAATAGCTAATGCATGAACCAAAAACCTGCAGAAAAAATGTAATGTGAAGTGGCATTGACTCACTTCAGTATGCTATAGTGGTTATGGTACATAGACTGTTTCTCAGTTCAGAATATACTGGTACAATGTGCAGTGCTTTCACCTTAAGTAATAGACTTTTCTGCAGTCTTATACCTCGCAGTAGAAATGACTGTACTTTGAGGTACAAATTGTGCTAACTAGATTTTCGTGCAGTGCGGAAAATTCCTAATATTCTGTTTTGTAATGGCACAGTATGATCAGTATAGAACCCCGATGGAAAACATTGGTTTGCAAGACTCTCTGCTTTCAAGATTTGACTTGCTGTTTATCGTTCTGGACCAAATGGACGCAGACAACGATAGAGAAATTGCTGATCATGTTCTGCGAATGCATAGATATCGATCCCCTGGAGAGCAAGATGGATATGGTAATTATTTAAATTTTTTAGATTGTATGTGTTTCAGTAAAACATTTCTAGAAACCATTTAAAATGTGTATATAACAGAGGGAGGTTGTTTAATAAAAAAATTAAAATAAATATAAATCAGGACTTCCTGGGGTCCTTACTAATGCTAAAGGGAACCATAATTGCACATTTCTGGTGTCCCATCAGCCAGTAGGTGTTTGATGGAACATGGGGCTTAAGACTGGGATAAATGGTGCTAGCTCAGGAAGGTGAGAAGAGCAGCCTTACCACAAGTCAACAGGACAGGTGATGGAACACCTCCACAAGGTGATGGAACACCTACACATCTCACAATGCACATGGTTTGAAGGAAAATCCACCTTATCTAGTCTTAGTGAACAGCTTTAACTTGATTTGTGCTGCTATTGATGGCTGAATATCATTCACAGGATTAATGAGCAGCTTCTAGTATCTGATATTATCAATTTGTCAATAACCACTCTGGTTTGGCTTACAGCAATGCCTCTTGGCTGCAGTGTTGAGATTTTTGCCACAGATGATCCAAATGCTGGCAATGCGGCAGACCAAGAGCTGCAGATTTACGAGAAACATGATAATCTTCTCCATGGTCCCCGCAAAAGGTTTGTGCCAGAATGAATTCAACCATCAATTTATTTTTTTCGACAATCTTTATTTTTTATATTTTAGTTGTCAACAGTTGTATCAATACAACCGCATAAAAAGAAGGTATGCAACAATAGTATAGGAACAACAGGCGTAAGGGAGAACATTAGGGACATGTCATTTTTGTGTGTCGGTGGTCTATATTGCTATACCAAGTTACAGTAGGTGTCTGTCAGACCTGATTATCAGTCATATATTTGTGTGGCGTTCTGTGGGCATGTCCTCAGGAGATGGCACGTATCCCTATCGGGAGCTCATGCCACGGGTTTATTTTCCATGGAATATTTCCCTATAGTTTACCTGGGCCAGGGTGTGTAGTGTTCTGTATGTATCCTCCCTCCCGCTCCCTGTGTTTAGGTTAATAAGCAATTGTTAGTGGGTGCGGTCATAGGGTAGCCATGTCGTCTACTTTTAGCCAGTTAATATCTCTACATTTCCTGTGGGTGGGCTCCAGGTGTCAGGCAATGTGAGGACCCTGTGAGTAGTCTGGGAGGTTGGGGACGATGGCTCTCCTAGTGCCCCGCGAGCCCGTTCACCTCACCCCCCCACCCACCCGGGTCACCAAGTACCACTGTGCCCGATGTTGGTAGTGCTGTGTAGACCTGTTATTGGCGGTAAGCCCTCTTTACCTATAGTCCCGTGTGAGTCCAGTTCTCTGGGTGTCTTCCGGTCAAGCTAACTATGTGGCTGCCCACGGCAGACTTATTTGTCAGGGGGTGTAGGGTGGAGTGCTCTCCCCCTTGTCTGTGAGGTGTCGTCTGCAAAAGATCGATGCACCCCACCCAGGTCTTTACGGGGCATTATGGGACCTAAGGTGCTTGTCCCCCGGCGGTCGGTGGAATTGTAGTTTTTGTCCCCCGGGTGCAGCCACCTTTTAAACGCACGAGAATTAGACCATCAATTGACAATTATAACTATTAGACAAAATTGGAGCTGATAACAGGGGTTTACTGGCTCTACTTGGCAAAATATAGGTAAATTCACTTGAAGCATTTTGCATAGCAGATTGGTAAAGTTGGTAAACTATTTGTATGTTCTATTTACTGCATTAATTTTTTTAATTTTTTTTTTTTTGCATTCCCAAAATGTATATTGTAACTGTTTTGGATTCAACCACGTGCTACTTCTTGGGCGGGGCACCATATTGTGCAATCACATTTGTTTCAATATATCCTTGAGATGCATGTAAAACTTGGCTCAGTGGCCATTAGACTTGTGCATTTGGGTTCTTCCAAATTGAAATTTTTGCATGGCAGTGTGGAGATACAGACTTTGTCTGAACACTCAATTGTCCTTAATTTATCCAAACTACTAGCATGATGCCTGACTACTTTCAGATGATTTTTAGGTTTTTTTTGTTTTTGTTTTTTTTCTTCTAAACAGCTAAGTTTGCCATGATGGACAAATTCTGCCCAGTTATGTTAACTCTATCTCCTGTCCAATCAACAGGCTATGGAATAAACTCGCCCTCCACCTGCCCCAAATTCCTAGAGTATGCATGTCTTCAAGGAAACACAAAGTGAACTTTTATACACCATACATTCTTATGTCTTCTGGTTTCCTTCGTGAGTTCGGTTGGCAGTGGGCTTGTTGCTAGGTTCCAGAAACACAGGGCTTGAGCCCAAAGTAAAACTCAGTGATTCCTACGCTAATACAATTAAAGTGAGCGTTCAAAGTGAATTTCATATTTACAGTGGTAATAACCACATCAGTCCACTATGCTTTTAATTTTGCTACTTGGACGTTAAACTAGAAATGTACGTTTAATTCTTACTTTAATGAATAACCATGTATCAGGTGGGGATATGCCATGGCAGTTTTCCCCATCGGTGGCAGAAATGCCTCTGCCACGTGTTCTTGGACGGGCTAGCTTCCTGCCAAAAGACTAAGGGCCCTTTAAAAACTTATGTGATTTCTGAACTTTTGTACTCCATAAGGAGACACTGACCTTTGGCCTTAATTCCCAGGAACTGTTTTGGGCATATGACCATGTGCACGGTCAGTCAAAATTATGACTTCTAGGAAATTCCTGAACCGATCTGGGTGATTTTAGGATATGTTGGTCACTCAGATCGGGGCTATCAGGGGATGTAACTTTTGTGTGTGTTTCTGTGCTTGGAGATGATTGGATTAGTACAGTTCCTGATTCAATTATCTCCCGGGCACAGAGGAGGGATTATCTCATTTGTGTATGGGAGTGTCCTGGACCTGAGATCTAATGCTATTGTGTGGTTATTTTTACTGAAGTCTACTCTCAGGTGCAGGGGGAGTGCCCCTTGCATGGGGACCTGCATGCAAGACCAGTTGTGGCTGCCAATAAATGAGTTCCTGCCTGCCCTTAACATAGTCTCATCTCGTGTGTGGGGAACAGCTGTATCTGCTCTTATGATTGCTATATCACTATACTTGTCTGGGTTATAATCACTTGCTCTAAGAGCAGCCTGCTACACTCTCTCTGGAGGACGGTGACACACCAGCCAAGCTGTAATGCTGGAAGTGGGCACTACGGTGCTGATGGTGTCTGGAGTGCTTGTAAGTACTCAGAGGTACTAGGAAGCGGCGATTGGAGGAGGCACCCAGTAGGGGTGCCAGGTGGTCCGTCACACCATCTTTTTACATAATGTTCATGTCCTCTCTCTACCCATGAACATAGTTCAGCTGATGCTGTCAAGGATCTCTGTAAAAGCAGACACAAATAAGCATATACTGCTCAGCCAGATATTCAATGTCTGTGCTGTGCTTTCCGAACAAAGAGAGGAGTGCAACAAAGTTCTGTTCAAATATCCCCTTCCAACAGTCACCCCCAACCCCTGAGGAACCTGATGGCATTCTACTTCTGGGCATCAGTCCCCTTAGAAATGTCAGTCTTTGACAGAATATATCCTATTGTCCTATATTCTTTATTCCACTCTCTCCTGAACATCTATACCATATGCAACTACTAAAGCCATTCTTGATAGCTGATTTAAAAAAAGTTTGTTAAATTAAAAAATTATAAAATCTGTATTCAGTCAGTTTATATATATTTTTTTCCCCCCCTCCTTCCTCCCAACATAAGCAAATCAAAGGTTGTAAGCATGCAGTTTATTCGGAAATACATTCATGTTGCTAAGCTGATGAAGCCTGTTTTAACACATGAAGCTTCTGAACATATATCTCATGAATATGCGAAGATCCGAAGTCATGATCAAATGAATAATGATCGTGCGAGGGTATGTACTTTTGAAGCCTAATTTAACTCATGGACCTGTGTAATTGTATAAAGGGTTAGAAAACAAACATTTATCTTTATTGTGATAGGTGTTTTATAAATAATCATGACTGCATCTCTCCCAATCAACTCATAACATATTTGGCAGGTAAAACAAGACAAACTGACTAACAAAAGGTTGGAAGGTGGGGCCATAATAGATGGAAATACTGCTGAGGAAGGTTACAAAGGATGAGGATTTAAGGCGTGAGCCAATACTCTTATTTAAAGCAGTGTTTAGGGAATGACTGCAAAGGTTGGGTAGTTGAATCTGATGAAGGAGGGCATTCCATTAGAAAGTGACAATCCTGGCGTAATTTGTAGGGGAAAATCTAGGGTGCGGGTGCAAGAATGGGATAAAAACAGGTCATTGGTGGAGTGAAGAGGCTGAGCTGAAGCATATCTAATAATGAGCAAGGAAGTTTAAGCAGGGGCACAGTTATGGAGATCTTGTGTAGGCAAGCACAAGATCATTACACTGACCTCCTATCTCACTTTAGGATTTTGTTGATCTGTTCCTATAGCTAGAAAAAACTAAATGTGCAGAAAATGTCTTGTCAATATTTTGTTGGTACTAAGCACACATTATTTTCTTAGACTATGCCAGTTACTGCCAGAGCTTTGGAAACCATGATCCGTTTGGCTACTGCTCATGCAAAGGTCAGGATGAGCAAAACTGTTGACATTCAAGATGCTGAAACTGCCCTTGAGTTGGTTCAGTTTGCGTATTTTAAAAAGGTATGCATCAGCACAACAGGAAATGTGTGGAAATGGACACTGCATTATGTCTATTGATCCTTGCTCGTTTTTTTTTTTTTTTTGTCTCCAATAAATGTAATCTGTCCGAAAAGGCAACTGTTTTCAACAGTCAGTGTTCTAGTCTGTACTACTGTGTATAATTATTGACAGGAGATTCTCGTTTCGAATTTGGCAATCGGTTATGTTTGTTTAGGTTATTTGTATAACCATATGAATGTTTTTCTTCCACAATTCCTGTTTAGTAATGAAAAACTAGACTTGGAATTACTTAAAAATTCTTGGTATTCTAAAGGAAATAAAACCTTCATAGACAGATTATGCGGCCCTATTATTATTATTATTTATTATTACCATTTATATAGCGCCAACAGATTCCGTGGTGCTTCTTACCAATACTTAAACCACCTCTTACCACTTTGACTTGGCTGTCTCTCCAGCCTTTCCTGAATTGTACTCCTGATCAGGCTTCATTTACCTACAAAGGAATTTTAACTGATGCATTATTCACCTAGATAATCATATGCAATTGCCAATCAAGCTTGCTTACTGACAAAATCTTACTGTTGGCATTCATGATCATAGTCAGCATATTTCTGTTTTTGCTGCACACCCTATCATTTGTAGGATTGATACATTTTTTGGATTTTCTTTTTGTTTTTGCCAGAAGAGGTGAGACTATAATATGGCTTAAATATTTGATATAAACAAATTCTCACATGCATGGGTAAATACTTGAGCTGACCACTAAGAATATATGTAATTCTGCATGAAGGTACGCAAAATCATCTAAATTAAAGTATAAAAAAGTTTAATACAAACCCTGGGAATTTACGTTTTTGGTGGGTTTGTTTTGTTTTTTTCTTCTCTCTATGCTGTGCGTAAATTAAAGCTGTTTAATTTGTACCCGGGAGGGCAAATTTTTCTATATTCACTTATTACAAAATTGTAGTGAATTGAAAACTGAATTGCATTAACTGATGTAAAGAGGTTTTGGAAACCTTTTCAAATGTTCCTATAGTTACAGCTTTTGATGCTTTTATACCTAAATTTTGCAATTCCGTTTTCAATTGCCTACAGTTTTGTTGGAATAGAGCTGCAGAGTCAGATTAAGATTACGCAGGGACCTTGAACCTGGTGTCCTGGTCTGTGAATGAGTGTGTGTTTAAGTGGTTGATGTGTGCCTGCAAGTTCTGGTTAAGCGGTATCGGTTGTCTGCTTTTATCAGATCCACATTCTCTCTCGGTCCACTTGGATCTCTCCCTTTATCAGACCCACTTGTTTGCCTCCAGTCTCTCTTCCTCTGTTCATCCCTCTTTTCTCTCTTGTTCTCCTCTCCCACTTTTAAGTCTTGCCTTTAACCTGTGCTAACCAATGGCAAACAGGATATAGCAGTTGCCGCTCTTCCTGTCCTCCTATTAGTTCCCATGCAGTGCAGCTTCACTATGTGGAGGAGGCAAAGCTATGATGTACGATCCTTTGCCCACCCTCTCCTCACAGACCTCTCACGTAGGATTTTATTTGCTGTCATTCTGCACTAGAAAAGGTTATAATTGTAGATGATTCTCGGCAAGTTGAATTATACAAGTAATAGCTCTGTAAAATAAATATTGTGGGCTAATTGGGGAGATCTGCAGATAACCCACCTGGTCCCAGGATGCATAGCTGCATAGCTGCAGTGGAGTCCCCTGTTACATATGTGCTCCTGTCTTTGGTGGCCACCTATGCCACCTTATGGGTAATCTGGCTCTGTGGAGCTCTGGTGGTAGATTCTTTATCTAGAGGTAGTCTCTAAAAAAAAAAAATTTATTACAAAAACTGGGTAAACAGTTTGACAAAATTTGGTTCTCTTACGGCACCCAATGCCACACTGATAACCTGCACCTTACACCTTCTCAAGTGTGAATCTGTTCAAAGGTTTATAGTCTTAGTTCCTTTTGAATCTCAACCCTATCTTTGCTTTAAGAAGTTGTGTTTAACACCCAGATGCATTGCAAAGGGTGTCTGCAGAATGAAGTCTGAAACATGAGGAATGTGTCTGCTTGTTTGCACGTAGAGATCGGAATTTTGGGTGAATGGTGGATGTGATTTCTTGGAATTTTTGTGCCCAAGATGGTCCTTGAAATGTAGATGCCCCACAACAGTAAATTTTGAATGTGTTTTATGTATATACCCTTATGCACTTATGTCATGCATTTTCATTTCATTGCTTTGTTTTAGGTGTTGGAAAAGGAAAAGAAAAAGGTTATTAAAGATAAAACAGAAGACTCAAGCCAAGAAACCCCAAGTCAAGAGGGCCCACGGTAGGTACCAAGGCTGTCACAAACTGCAATGAACTAAACAAAGTAACTACAAATCGTTTCACATTTATATCTTTTTGTAGGAAAAGTTCTAGACGGGCAGGAAAAACTACAGACTCACAAGATGACTCTATGGACCCCTATGCGTTCAGTCAGGGAGATAATGAAAGTGAATGTAAGTGCTTAATTGTATTAACTCGCATGGTGTGTTAAAATGATTTTACAGTTTAAACTTCAGCTAGTATATTCTCACACCATGGTTTCAGTTTTTGTATTTTTTTTGTTCCTTTTTTGTTTTGTTTGTTCCTTTTTAAAAAAAATTTATTATATCACTTTTGAGGAAAGTCTGAATTGACAATTTTTTGCCTACGAGGAAGACCTTCGGGCGGGTGTGTGTGTGTGTGTATATATATATATATATATATATATATATATTTTTTTTTTTTTAATTTTTTTTTTTAAGCTTTGTCTTCAAGCTGCCACCTCCAAAACATGGAAGTTGCCTTAGAAGTCCTTTACAAAATATGTAAAGACATCCGATAGACATCCTAAAGTGACAGAGCTGTTTAAAATTACAATTTAAAAAAAACTAAAACTGGGGCAAATGCAAATAAGCATCTGCATGAAATTTTGGAACATAATGGAAGCAAAGACTGTAACCAGGAATGCGAGGTGTATTTAAAAATTGAAGCTCATAATATTTTGTGTGTCTATAAATGTTCTCCCTTGTTTTTGTAGTAATGCCGATTAATTTTTTTACAGCACTTTCTCAGAGTATGAGAACTCCAAGAAAGGTATCTGAAAGCCAAGGAGACGATCCACACAAGAGCTTGTTGAGCCAGACCCGGTAATGATGCATTGTAGCCAATTCATACCTTCCAGCATTTCAAATGGCCAAAGAAGGGTGGATGTGTGTGAAGGAGCAGGGTTCTTCAAGACTTTTGGATGACTTCATGACATATCAGTAGAAAGGCTTTTTGTGAAAATCTTAGATGTTACTTTCCCTTAAATTGTACCACCATTTCTTCTTGGTGGTTGGAGAACAAGAACTTATTGGGTTAACAAGAGTTTATTTTTATTTATTTTTTAGGGAAATTACCATTGTTTATATATATATATATATATATATTTTTGCTACATCAGGCTTTATTGCACTAAATAAAAGCCCACATTGTTCATTGTCTTAAATTAAGTGTCTAATAAGATTTATGGAAAATTGTATTAAAGTTTGACATTCTCGGGGAGTAAATACTGACCGGATGTTACTGTATTTTGTTTCTCCTTCTCTATAGAATAAAGGAGTTTAAAGCAGCTCTATTGAAAGCCTTTAAGAGCACACGCTCTCAGTCGGTGACCGTGACTCAGCTACTAGAACTGATCAACAAAGGGAACATTAACACATTCGAAGCTGATGAAGTTAAACAGGCGCTGGACAACATGCAAAATGACAACCAAGTAATGGTGGCTGATGACGTTGTATTCTTAATATAAATGGATTTCCATTTTTGTAAAATTTCCAATACAATATAAATATTTATGCAAAATAAACTGCTTTCTGCAAATGTCTGAAAGTATAATATAAAATCTGAACTGACATGGTATCTTTGTTTTTCATATGTATTCTAATAAATAATTTTGGTTACATTTTGTCTTTTTCTGCTGATTGATATTGCTTTGCTAAGAGGACTGTGTGGTTTTTGGGAGGGGAAGCTTGAAGTGTAGAGTTCATGTGAGTGTTTATTCGCTTGTCTGTGAATTGTGGTGAAAATTGATCTGCTAAAACAGGCTAAAATCAGGGCTAGATTTACATGGTGGGTGTCTAAAGGCATACATTTCTAAGCCTTCTCCCGACCCCAAAAATGTATTAATTGGACAGTGCAGGCTTAAGGAACTTCTTCAAAAAAATAAAGTAAAATCTGTGTGTATCCTGCTTGTAATGTTTGTTTAAATCTGTATAGTTAGTGTATGCGCATGCAGGGTTAAATATAATTTTGGGTATAGGGTACTTAAGGTTTGAGAAGGGTTAACATCATAGTTTATTACATGGGTTATTTAGTATTAAGAATAGAGAACTAATGAGACTGGTATCCCCCTACAAGGGGAATGGAAATCAGGCTCACAAGAGATACCTCAAAATTACTAACAATATGAGGAAAAAAGACAGACCATTATTTAATTAAATATAGATTATCTCCCAGGGCATCTAGTGATATTCATTTCTCCAGATCTACACTAACAGTGCTCCCCCCCCGCCCCCCTCCGGTATATACCTACTTTACAATCTATATATACTCTTTATTTGCTTTCTGTTTTGTCCTCTCTATAGATCTATAAGACAGGGATTGTTCACAACTACTCTGAGGATATACTGTTAAGCAACTTGTTACTGTGTCCTACTTTCACTGTACTTCTACGCTACATTTGTAACTTGTGGAGTTCACTAGATATACTAAGTAGCAACAGCTAGGAGTCACTCCATCATTTTTTTCTTACACATTGCACTTTTTCATATCACTTTTTTCTGTGTAGTTTGTCTTTTTCCAATAAAGTTGTTTTTACCTTTTATATTGTTAGTAATTTTGAGGTATCTCTTGTGAGCCTGATTTCCATTCCCCTTGTAGGGGGGATACCAGTCTCATTAGTTCTATATTTCTGTATTTAAGGGTTAAGCCCTATATAGCTCCTATAACCCTCTCTGGCTTACACCTTTGATAGGTTTTTCTCCCGATCTGAGTGTAGGCTTTTCTATAGTATTACGAATAACCACTTAAGAGGGAGTTAAGATTTCAGTACAGGATTATTGTGGGTTTAATCTTGGTATTGAGGTACATGAGGGGTTTGGTTTTTAAGAGGAGCTATACAAAAGTGTAAGGTAAAGGGTTTATTTTCAAGTTCAGGCTTTGAGTAATTAAAGGGTTACTACAACAACAATAACCACTTCAGTGATTTGATTTATTCATGCAGGGCCGCCACCAGAAATTTTGGGGCCCCTAACTCCGCTCAGGGTCTGGGCCCCTGGGGCCCACCTCCAAATCCTGCCCACAGGAATACACACAGACACAAAAACACACACACAAAGATACACACTTACAGACACACATACTGAAACAGACATACACGCATATAGGCATACGTACTGACACACACACATACAGACACACAGGCATACATAATGACACACATACGAACAGACATACATTCATTCATACTGGCATACATACATATATACATAATTACATAATGACTAACATTCATAGAGACACTGACATCCATGCACACATACATACAGACATACATTCATACTGACATACATGCATAGATACAGACAGACATACATTCATAATGACATACATAATGACAGGGGTCCTCAAACTTTTTAAACAAGGGGCCAGTTCACGGTTCCTCAGACACTGTTGGGGGCCGGACAATAAACAATATGAACAAATTCCTATGCACACTGCACACACATGCATAAGGACATAAATACACACACACACACACACACATACATACTGACATACAAACATATATAAACAGACATATACATACATATTGAAATACATGCAGATACACACATACATACTGACTGACATACATACATACAGACATTCTGACATACATACTGACATACACACATACATACAGACATTATGACATACATAGATACATACTAACATACACAAATACAGCAAATTTTTCTTCCCTTTTTTTCTGCAGGTGGAAGGCTGTGACTGATGGGAGTCAGCATGGCTCCTGTGGCCTGGCTTTCTTCCCTCCCGCGCGGTGTGGAGGGGAGGGAGCTGGGTGGAAGTGATGGCCACTTCCTCCAAGCAGTACTTTGTGGCTGCAATTTTTTTTAAAGGGGCCCGGTAGCGCTATTGCACGGCGCAGCGCTGACCGGGCCCCTGAAGATACAGGGCCCATCGGGTGGCCCTGAGTGCGTGGGCACCCAATAGTCCCCATGACCGTGCGGCCCCGGTGCAACTGCACCTGGCTGCTTTTCCGCCGCTACATGCGAGGGCCGGGCCCATGACAAGCGTTATGGTTGTCACCCCCTGATGGCGGTCCTGTATTCATGGTGGTAGGAGTCTCTGCAGCGTATTGAGCTGAAACACTTTACATACATTTGCAATTTTGTACTGGGGGCTAGTTACAAACCTAGCACACATGACTTAGGCAGCCCTGACCATACGCTCTTCGACAACTAAACAGGCCAATCAAATCATAGTAAAGCTTTTGATGGGACCTTGCAGTGACTGCTGTGATGTCAGACTAGGGAGTGAGCTTTGCCTGGCATTGGATTTCAGGTACATTTTGAGCTTGGTTTAGAGTTTGAAGGAGAGGGCTAAACAAAAATGCCCATTAGGGCAGACACTGCAAACTTCTGTTAGTGAGCAGAAAGGAAATTATCCTTTTCCTGTCCAGTCACACACAGTTGAGTAGCAGGGACAGCACTGAGCTTCGCACCCTTTATAACTGCCCATTGTACAGCGTTATGGAATTTGCTGGCGCTATATAAAAGTTCCTGCGGCTCTGCTGTTAAGGCTATACAACAACCACCTTTTGACCTTGACCAGAATGTGAAATATGTCAACATGGGTAATACTGATCTAATAAGAACAGCTTTCCTCAGATCACGTCACTGATTGCAATCTTGACACAACCATAAATATATCACACAACATAACAAATGTGATACAGCCAATCTAATCTTACAAAAAAATAAGTAAATTAACTAAACTTAGTGTAATACAATTAAATAAACACATGGTGTGATAGATTGCACTCACAGAAATCCAAAATGGATAGCGCTCTAAGGGTGCCTTCCGATATAGGTGGGGAGCTATAGTCCCATTTTTGGTAAGAAGTCACCACTTTACTCAGGAACCAACAAGGACTCCAAATAGTAGGTAACTTTGCCTTTATTCTAGCAATACAAGTAATAAAATAATATAAAACTTAGCTGCTGTCAATGCTGACTGGATTACAGAGCATACTGGCCAAGGATCCTGGTGTTTATCTTTCCAACCTATTAAAGTTCAAAAAGGGACATAAGAGCTGTAAACCAGTGATTAAAGGAGGTGCTTGAAGGGAAATTCTGCGCTGGCTAAAATGGCAAAGATGGAAAAAATAAACTGGAGAATATTTCCAACTTGTTTATTTTGTCCTCAATTTTGTAGCTTGACTTCTCAGTTTATCTCTGATTGCAGTTTGGTGAATGGAACCTGTGGGGTACCTGATGTACCATAGTGATGTTCTTTCATTGTTTCAGGTATCATAGGATCTGGAGATTTTAATTCAGCTGGTTTTATGTATACTGACATTTAGGTGCTAGTTAATAACTTTAATTTTGGTTAACTTTGTACATTGCTTAAAGGGATACTCCATGCACCCAGACCAGTTCTGCCCATTGGAGTGGTCTGGCTGCCAACTCCCACTACCCTTAACCCTGTAAGTGTAATTATTGCAGTTTTCATAAACTGCAATATTTACATTGCAGGGTTAAGTCCTCCTCTAGTGACTGTCATAGACACAAAAAGTGTTTTCAGCGATGTTGGACGTCCTCACGCTATGTGAGGACATCCAGCGTCGCCAAATTCCCCATGCGGGAACCTGCAGTGCCAGGAAAACGGATTTGTTTTACTGGCACTGGAGAATCCCTTTAAATGATGATTAAGTTATATGAAAAGCTCTAATACTACATTCATTACATTAAATCTAAACCAGTGTGTAAAACAAACTCATGAATTATCCACTCACAAAAAAGCATGATCTGGCATATACAGATCTATGTTGTTATCAGAGTTTAAGGAACTGACTGGTTTGAAAAGGAAACACACACTTTTGTTATACAGCATTGTATCACTTTATTTTTCTCTTTCCATTATAATCAAATGTGTTTTCCATAGCTTGTTATAAAATCCTTTGTTGCTATGGTCCGTATGGCACCGCTGACAGAAATTTGAGAAATTAAACATTCTAGTTGTAGCTTTCTTGTTCCAGTAAGTCAGTTGCTTTCCTTAGGATGAGTATTTCTGAAAATAATGCAAATAGCTTATATTAGGAACAATAACTAGAAATCGCTAAGACACTCACTTCGAGTCAAGCTAACATTTGCACCTGGGTCATGGTCAATAATATGTGCACCCGACAGTTCTTACCACCATGGTTATTTAGTAAAGTGAATTTAAGGCCAAAGCTCATCAGGAAGCATGACTGTCATAGGGACTCTTTATTTTGGCTACTTTTACCTTAAATTTGAAACTCACTTTGCTGAATAACCCTACAAATGTAAAAAGGTGTTTAAAATAAATATATATCTAAATCTTTTATTAATGTGTCTTCTTGAACTTTGTAAAACTTATTTTGTTTTTATATGCAACAGATAAATCCTGGATGGATCAATTTGTTCAAGTGCAGATTAAAGGAATTTGATTAGTTTGTCACAGCTGAAAAACATTTAGGTAGAAGTCCATCTACAATTGTTGTGAATAGATCAGCTTTAATTAATGGTAATGGGGAGGGGGGAGCTCTGAGATTCTCAAACCACACACTTTTTTTTCTCTTTTATCCTCTCAGAATTTATAGGAGAATTGTTATAACTCTTTATATATACATATAAATATTAAAAAAATAAATAAAATTGTTTGCCTTGCAATACTACATAGAAATACCTCTTTTCAGTATCTCCTTTAACTTGTTCAATACCAAAAACTGTTTTTTTGCAGTGTAAAATTTGGTACATAAAGCCCTTAGTCCATAATTATCCCTCAAGCTGTCACCTCCCTTTAGCCAGCCACTCACATTAACCCCTCAGACCACACTCGCCTGCCTTCCTTCTGCCACACTCACCCTATCACATTAACCCTCCCCCAATCCTGTCACACTCACCTCCCCTCACCCTGTCACACTCCCACCTCCAACAATGTCACACTCACATTCCCTCATTCTGTCACATTCATTCACCACCTTGCACTATCACTCATCCCCTGAAGACAATCATATACACACAGTCATGAATTATAGCATCACCATAAACACAATGCACAAAGGCAGAATACACAAAACGCACCACAAGCAGCTACCCCACACATATACGGTCCCAGACACAAACATTCATACTCAAGGATACTCTGTCAGACGCACTCTCAGGCACATACATTGGTTGACAGTGCCAGACAAATTCAGCAATACACACATCCAGATACACACATACGTGATTATATGTATGTATTTATCAATGCATGTCTGTATGTGTTTATTAGTATGTATATGTGTGCATGTATTAGTGTGTGTGGGTCTGTGGCTGCAATGTGAGGATAATTTGGGTTATGCAAAGGTAAAATGGCAGTCCCTATCACCCCAAAATGCCCATGCAGCCTCTCTTCCCTGCACAAATAGAGACCCTATTTACATGTCCACAAACATACTACACTGCAAACAGCCCCATCCAAACAACCTGCAACCACACAAGCAGCATCTCCCCTACAAGCAGCTTCCCACACAAACACAACCCCACAAGCAGCATCTCGACAAACCTCGCATTAACTCATCCAATACACGGCGTGCGGAAAGAAGGGGAAATCTTGCCCTTGCCGTGATACTTCAAGCCTCCGAATGATGAAAACAGAGATGAACTCTTTCCTGAAATTCCCCAGCAAGAAGAAGCCATTGATAGAGGTGCCAGGTCTGACTTACAGCTAAATTATGTTTAGTTTTAGCTATATAATCGCAGTCCATTTGTAATTGTCATATTTGGGTGAGCTCTAAATCTTTGCCAGCATTACGGAGGTGTAGTCCGCAACATCTGGAGTGTGGAAGATTGCCTACCCATGCACTAAACAGCTACATCCGGCATGTTTTTTATATTTAACCCCTGAAGGACACATGACATGCGTGACATGTCATGATTCCCTTTTATTCCAGAAGTCTGGTCCTTAAGGGGTTAAAAGGAATACTTTTTACAATACATATTCTTTGCACTCTGACTCTATTAAGAAACAATGTTTACATGAAACATGCAATCATGTGACTGTATTAACTTTATCATTCAGACTGTTGACTTTCGGAACCTGAGTTTAGTTTTTGGTATGTTCTGCTGTAATTATTTTCACACGTCACGGTAGCTCTGGCAATGTGCAGCTGTCTAAAACCGTATCATTGCTTGTTTTCTCTGGCTATTAATGTTGCTACCTACAGACATTATTAGAGCATATACCATAAGATGTATTTAAAATAAGGAGTAAATAAATCATTATTTGCAATGTGTCTTTCAGGAGTTGAATTTATCACAGTTATGAATTGATTTGTAATTTTGCTACTTTTTAGCATTACTTACGTTTTCCAAAGTAAAATGGCCTCCCGTCTTCCCAACTTGCTTTTTGTGTTTTTTCTTCAAGCAATACACAGTGACAAGAGTAATTATTAACATAACCACGAATATGGTGACCGAGGAGGACACAGCAATCACAAGTGTGTCATTACTTGCTACTTTCTTTTCGCATCTGTCACCAACATACCACCAATCTTTAGTGATTTTACACCTACATTGAGAGGATGACACAATGCGCAAAAAATAAGAGAAACAATGTGATGCATCTTGATAACTTGTCTCGTACGAATCTTGTATAAATCTTGTGGGTAAAAATGTCACAAGAGTTAAAGTTCTAAAGGTGGTTTTGTCGCCATGGACACCAGTGATGGTGATTTGTTCCACTCTTGGTTCATTGCACATATTTCCTGTAACACATTGATCTTAAACTACCATCTTTGTATGGTACAATTATAGCTTATTCTCGAGAATTTAACGTCAAATACAAGACAAAAACTGAAAGAAAGAAAGGGTAGGGGGAAAAATGCAAGATGTATACCAAATAGGGTCAAAGGGTGGCAAGGGGCATAAACCCAATTATTTTTAGAGCAAAGATAAGAATAATATCCTGCCCATCGGATAGCAACAAAATTGATGTAATAAAACTTAACCTTTATTGGGTATCTGTATAAGAATTGAAAATGTAGTTTTAAACAATGTACCACTACCAACATGGACATAAAATAACTACAGCTTTACCTACAGCGATGGACACCGCTTGTGCTCCCAGCATTGCCAATCTCTTTCTAGGATGGTGTGAACTATATATCAAAAATCAGTCCGATTATACAACATACATACATTCTACAATGGTTCAGATACATAGATGACATTTTGCTGATCTGGACAGGGAGTATCAATACATCTGAGCAATTTGTTAGTCTTCTGAACAAGAATGATATAAATGTATATCTCACCCATGTAATTCACGAATCCAAAATGGTGTTTTGAACTTAAAAATCATACTGTCACCTGATGAAACCATTCAAACTGCATTACACTGTAAATCCACTTTCACAAACAGTTTCTTACACCGGGAAAGTCATCACCCTAATAAGTCCATGTATACTCTAAACTTTTTTTCAGCACTGTTAGCATCAGAGACAGACTAGAAGGATCTTAACAGTGCCATATGTAGGTTAGTTCTGCCAACGCTCTATATTGTATCCTGACAGATGACTAGCTTTAGCTAATCTTGTCAGTCTGGGTGCCCCTGGAAACACTAGACAGTGGCACCCACTGTTAGAGTACAGGCAGAACGCAAAGTATTATGTTGGTGCAAATTTGACAGGAGATCATTTTGGCAACTTGATGCGCTTTTACAAGTACCACTTAGTTGAGGTTCCCCTTTCCCTCAGGTTTGAATAACCAGCCTGCAACATAGTTGCTTTCCGGCTTGCTACTCTTTCAATATAAGATCAGTTGGGGAAATACGATTTTTCTTAAACTTGCCAATTCTGTCTCCTAGTTTAATCCTACAGCTTGTTATAGAGCCAGTATTACTCTAATACTCTAGATTCTTCTCTTATGGGGATTTGGTCTCTATATCCATACAAATAAGACTTTTACACCACTATACATTTATTGTATATATTTACTTTTATGTTTTATTTTCCTTGTCTTTTTGTACACTTGTAAATATTTGGTTCACCCGAGATCTAGTTCTCTTGGCTTTTTTTTATGTCCATGTTGGTAGTGGTACATTGTTTACTACTACGTTGTCTATTCCTATACAGATACACAATAAAGGTTATGTCTCAAATTTAGTCCTTTATTTAATACGCTTTCCAAATGATTTAATATGGATAGGAACACTTTGCAAATACGTTTTCTACAAAAGTCACCATTACATTTATTTTTTTGGTAGATAAATAATCTGGAGAGTTTTTCTAACAATATTGAATCATTTGTAAAGCTATTAAATCAAGGCCTTGGTGTCAGACATTCTACTGGGCTGTGACATTAAAGGGACACTGTAGGCACTCACACCACTTCAGCTCATTGAAGTGGTCTGGGTACAAACTCCCATCACCCTTAATCCTGAGCATGTAATTATAGCAGTTTTTATAGACTACAATAATTACCTGCTACTGTTACCGCCTCCTCTAGTGGCTGTCTACCAGACAACCTCTAGAGGGACTTCTGGGCTTGAAGGCAAATTTTGGTCGCCTAAACGATGCTGGATGTCACTATGCATGAACAATGCTTTTTCCTATGGGGAAATCCTAATGCGAGTGTGGCCATTGCTACACATGCGCATTATGTCTCTACCGCCGGCTGATGTTGACGAGGGAGGAGCATGGACGGAGCCGAGCCAGTGCCGAGGGACATCGAGGGACATCGGCGCTGGACTCAGGTAAGTGACATAAGGGGTTAGTAACCCCTTCTGCACCCCGGGGGGAGGTGGAGGGCCTTGACAGAGGGGGTAGCTATAGTGCCAGGAATTTTTTTTTGTTTTCCTGGCACTATAGTTTCCCTTTAATAATGTCAGTAGTAATGCATATCAGTAGTCAAAGTTTCGATATGAATATATTTTCTTTGATTTCTCTTATTCTGTATTTCTGGACAAATCTGTAGTGCTACCTCTACATTACTTCTACTGTGATATAGCTTCATCCCAAAACAGATTTCTCTTTACTTTTATTGGTGTAATTGTAACTTTACCTGCATAGTGGCTTTTCATTTTCAAGCACACAAACACCATCATTTTTACATTCATATTCTTTACAGGGGTTGGAAGGTGATGTTCTGGTGTAAGATGGATCAGTAGTTTGTGTAGGCGTTGCAGGCGTTGCAGGTGTTGCAGGTGTTGTAGGCGTTGCAGGCGTTGCAGGTGTTGCAGGTGTTGCAGGCGTTGCAGGTGTTGCAGGCGTTGCAGGTGTTGCAGGTGTTGCAGGCGTTGCAGGTGTTGTTGGCGTTGTCTGAGTTGCATTTAGATAGGAGACATCTGCAGAAAAAAGAATATCAATTCATATTATAAAAGTATATTTCAGTTTAGGACTGGTGCGTCTTCTAATAAAGAGCTGTAATTTAACACTAAAGTTAGATGAATGTAAGGAGTTCATAATGGCACAGCTTCAATTTTGGTTGCATCAAACTCAAGGGCATAGTCACTAAACACCATGTTGTAATTAAAGGGACACTTTAGACTAGCGTTTCCCAATTGGGGTTCCGACAAAAGTTTAAAAAATAAAATGGCCACGGGCGGCGAGGGGGCAGTGAGCAGTGATCTCCCTGCTCAGCTACCTCGCTCGCACAGCATTAATGCTGGAGCCGGAATATGACGTCACTCCGGCTCCGCCATCACTAAGAGGCGTGCGAAGGAGCTGAGCAGGGAGATCCCTGCTCCCTCACCGTCCGCACGCCAGTCAATCAGCAGCCTCACTGGATCCCAGGGACCGCTCGTCAGCCACCCTGCAGCCCCACTGGACCACAGGGAGTCCATGTCAGAACTACTAAAGGTAAGGCTGGGTGGATGAAAAATGTACAAAAAAAATAAATTTAGTTTCTGTTAGGGAATTTGTATGTGTTTGTGTGTCTGTCCAAGAGTATATGTGTGTTTGTCAGTGAGAGTGAATGTGTGCTTGTCAGTGAATGTGTGAGAGTGTATGTGTTTGTCGATGAGAATGTAAGTGTTCTTGTCAGTGAGAGTGTATATAGGTTTGTATGTGTGTCTGTAAAAGAGTATGCATGTTTGTCAGTGAGAGTGTATGTGTGTCTGTCAAAGAGTATGTGTGTTTGTCAGTGAGAGTGTATGTGTGTCTGTCAAAGAGTATATGTGTTTGTCAGTGAGAGTGTATGTGTGTCTGTCAAAGAGTATGTGTGTTTGTCAGTGAGGGTGTATATGTGTCTGTCAAAGAGTATGTGTGTCTGAATGTGTCAGTGTGTTTATCTGTGTTTCAAAGTTTGTGTATGTGTCACTGTGTGTAGCCAAGTGTGTGTGTGTGTGTATGTGTCAGTGTGTATCAGTGTGCTTGTATGTGCCTGTGTGTGTGTATAGCAGTGTGTGTGCATCTGAGTGTGTCAGTGTGTGTATGTGCCAGTGTGTGTATATGTCACTGTGTGTATCTGAGTGTGGGTGTATTTGGAGTCAATATGTGAGTGTCAGTGTGTATCTGAGTGTGTGTACATGTGTGTCTGTGTGTCAGTTTGTATCTGTGTGCCACTATGTGCCAGTGCGTGTGTGTATCTGTGTGTCACATACATATACACACACATACACACACACACACACTGACAAAGAGATACACACTGGCGCATATGAACACAGATATACACACCTTGACACACACCGGCACATACAAACACATATACACACACTTTGAAACATAGATACACTGTGTGTCAAGGTGTGTGTATCTGTGTCAGTGTGTTTATCTATGTGCCACTATCTGCCAGTGTGTGTGTATCTGTGTGTCAGATTCATACACACCTTGATACACAGACACATACAAACACAGATACACACACCTTGATACACAGACACATACAAACACACACACACACACTGTGTGTCAAGGTGTGTGTATCTATGTGCCAGTGTGTGTGTGTATCTGCGTGTCAGATATACACATACACACGCTGGCACATACAAGAGCATATATAGACACCTTGACACACACCTTGACATACAAAAAAAAGCACAAAAAAAATTTCCCACGTGGAGGGGAGGGTAGGGGTTTCCACAACGTTGTTACACTATGTCAAAGGGTTCCACAGCAAAACTTAATTGGGAATCCTTGCTATAGACACCCAAGCCACTTCAGCTCATTGAAGTGGTCTGGGTTCAGTTTCCAAAGCCCCTTAACCCTTTAATTGTAATTATTGCAGGTTTTGATAAACTGCTATAATTATATTGCAGGGTTAATTCAACCTCAACAGTCATCAGAGGGACATCTGGGTGGTTTGGCGACTTTTGGTTGCGTAACTGATGCTGGACGTCCTCCTGCTTTGCACGTCTGTATTACCCTTTAAATTAATGGAGAGCAATAAACAGGTCGCAAAAGTATACTCTTGCGACCCGTTTTCTGCTCTCCATGTTTTGTGTAAACTAACATTTTATTTGGCAAAAAAGGTGTTTGTGTTGCAAAATGAATTGGTGCTTTGTAGATTTGCAACTGTAACATCATTGTGCTTGACTTTAAAAAAAAAAAAACTGCCTGGTGATTGTTTTCCTGCACATCACACATTGAATGGAACACACTCAGAAAAAAAAGTATTTTCGTTTCCAAACACTTAACAAAATAAAATAACAAATGAAACTGTCAAAATGTCAAAATTGGTGATTCCTAGTTGGTGTTAAGTGTCACTTAAAGTTTATGTGAATGCCACTATAGTAGTAATGAGGCAAGAGGAGCTTTTTTTCTTTCTCCTGAATAACACACACCTCAAAAAAATTATTTTTTTCTCCAAACACTGAAATAAAACCCCCCACTATAAATCATTGATTTTGAGTTGGGTCAAGTGGCAGTGGCTAGCAGTAGGACACTGCACTAACCATAACTATCAATCTCAAACTGGAATAAATGAAGCAGACTATCTACTACTCATAATTATTTTTTTAAATTCTTTATTTTTGCCAATAAGGTTATCAACAAGCAAATCAATTACATCTAGTCGAGCACAACCAAAAGTATTCATTCAATATGGGTATGCCAACATATCTTTTGATACAAATAATTAAGCCATTGATAACTGTACATAGTGTATGAGCCCTGGAGCTTGGAGTTTTTTGGTAAAATAAAATAACTAACGAAAGAAGAAAGAAGGACGGTACTTGGTGCCAAGCTTAAGCGCTCTTCTGACCGACGAAAAGACCAGGGCATTAATGTCCTAGCCCCCACCAACAATAGTGCTGTTTATCCTGCTGGAGGGCACGTGAATAGATCATAAACCCACCATAATCGAGGTCACACCCAAAGGATGGTTGGCACCACAAGAAGAAAGTGTAGGGATGGAGAAAGAAAAACAGACAGGAAAGGAGAGAGCAATAAGGGGAGGTGTGGGGGGAGGATGGGCGTGGAGGCAACCACAACCAAGGGGCAATTGCTCAGAGGAGCACTATGTCTTGGGGAATATTCCCCAGAGGGATCCTTAAAAGTCCCTCAGCAGGGGAAAAAAGATGAATCCAGCAACCGAATTGGGCAGGAAGCGTGGCGGAGCAGATATCGTGGGGAACTAAAACCACTCCACTCCATCCCCTAGCTGCGCACATCGCTGGCCATCCAAGGGCCCCAAACCTTTTTGAATGTTTTCATCGTGACTCTTACCTGGGCCGTTAACTTATCCATAAGGCATGTATCTTTTTATTTTTTGGGTTACTGCATCCAGTAGAGTGGTCACCCTCTGGAGCCAAACTTGAGCCAGAGGCCTCCTGGCTGCCAGGTTTAATTTATGGAGTAATTTTTGTTCAGATTTCCAGTCATCTAGGGGTTTGGCTAATAACAACACCCAAGGATTTAACCCAATATCTCCATCAAGAACATCCCTCAACAGTTCCTTGATCTTCCTCCAATACAGTTGCACATCTGGGCATTCCCACCACATGTAAATACAGGTCCCTTTCTGTCCACAACCTTGTCAACATAAGTCAGTGGGAATTTTGACCCAATCTACATAAAATCAGTTTTACTATCTCCTAGCCACCAATCATCTTTTTTCTACCTCTAGATTGGACAAGAGATACCATCAACAGTTGCAATAAACATGTGTATCTTGAGAAATCTCTAGTAGGTGAGTGATGACCTATATATTTGATGCATAACAGACTTCTTGTTTTAAATGTGCATGTTACTTGATTGATTGTAAATCATCTTTATTTTAATGTATAATGTTGCATATTTTCCGTGTAAAGTACTTTTGCAAATTCATGGTTGTTTTTTTTCAAGACTTTGGTATGGAGACATCATACAAGCACTCTGCCAGGTACAGCATGTTGTATCTATATATATATATACACCGCAGAAATGGAGGAAGGACTCCTTGAACCCAAATGCACCAAATAGCCAGCAAGTTACCATTTTATTTACTCAGATTAATGGACAATGCAAATCACACTGCTGTGGGATAATGTAGGGTTTATACTATTTTGAAGAGCTTGAGGACTAGAGCCATTACCATGGCACCTGTGCTCATCCTGGGCTGGAATCAAAATGAGTATTATCCATACTTATTTCACATTATACAAATCCGATGTCACTTACTATCAACAGACAGCAGCATGAAGACGTCACCTCCCTTAAGGTAGTCTCTACTCTTCAGCCTGTCATATGTGATATATGCTGAGGTTCCATATCCTGTTCCACGATAAAATTGTGTTCCGTTAGGGAATGTTTGTTGTGATCCTACTCGTGAAGGTCTATCCCATAGCAATTGACCATTAGCTAGGGGAAAAAATATACTTAGTTTTAGTTCACTGACATGTACCATGCATGTAGAAGATTTTTCTCTCTTTTTTACGCACAACGCATGGATGAAAAAAACTAAAAACATAACTATCCTTCTCAACACTGAGTTTGGGAATAACCCATGTTAAGTATAAATGTAAACAGCAAAACAAAAATAAGGTATGTTTGATATTAATGTATCTCAACATGAATCCAATCAAGTACGACCAACAACATATTATTCAACAGAGTTACATACATACTGGTTTGTGGTTGCTACAAATTGCCAATAAATTCGGAAAACAAGTAGTTAATGAAGCACCATTAGGTCCCGTCATAGTTGTACTAATACTTTTATCTTCCCTTTCCTTTTTTGCTGTTGAAATTCATATGGTTAAAGGCAATATTCTTCATTTTACTGCATCTTTGTATAATTGTATTATATCCAAATGTACATATTGGTGAGACTCCAAATGGGGGACGTTAAATAAACACAGTATCACACTCCAAGATAAATATAATTGCAGTACCTTTATTTCTTCATTTTAAAATAGAGATGAAGGAGGGGACCACCATATGAGGAAACTTGGACAGATGTGATACGTGTTTATTGTGTTAACCACTTATCTCGAGCCATACCACCAGCAGTGGCTGTGACAGACAGGGACACTTATTTAAAGGTAAACACCTCCAAAATTGTTTAACACTGAGTGGAGAGAGTGGCACGGGACTCCAGGCACTATCATCAATTCAATGAGATGAAATAGTTATAGTGCCTACAGTGTCCCTTTGAGTTCCCAGTTTCTCAGTATTTATTTCCCATAGGGCATTCCAAGATAAATGTAATGGGCCTCCCAACTATCCTAAATTCAGACGGAATAAACCAGATACTGGAGTTTTTTTTCCTGACTTTCCAAATGTATTTCCTGATATCACATATGCAGCTAAGGGCACTAGGATGTAGAAAGTGCTTCAGCAGTGCCCTGATTGTTCTTGGCCAGTTGTTGATGCCAGACTGACATGCCCCTTCTGTGGGTGGAACTGCTCTCTTTCCAGGTGGATCCACCCATTTTGGGTACTGTGAGTAACAAAACTAGCTCACAGGCTCGTCCTACTTCAAGGCCTCTTCCATCCTGACTGCATGCCTCCCAATGTAGGTATGATGGATTTTAGAAATATAGTTATTTACTATCTTCAAAATTGTAGTGAAATAAGCCAAAAATAGCTGATCTGGAAAAAAATACCTCCATAATCAGTTTTTTTCTCTTTTAGTCACAATATGGCTATTTTAACATTCATTTTTTAAACCCAGAGCTTTTCAAACCCAGAGCCAGGGGTGATAGGGCTCTGGTCCATGTGAGTTCTCCCCTTCACCCCATTTGTGCTATACATTTATTCAGATAGTCTGCACTGTATTTGTTTTTGTTACTTTTCAGAATATTTCCTCTTCAATTTGAGCACACTTATCTTGGTAATATCATTCTGTTGGTGTATACTGAATGTGTCACTGTGGTACAGTAAAAATGGAGTATTATCTCATCTCCATAGCTCTTCTGGCATTTCTTTTTACAACAGTGAGCAGCCACCGGCTGACTGTTTAGTAGACATGCACTTACTCTCAATATAGCGAGTAGGGGCAGAATTTACTAATATTAAGTAATCTTTACTTAGTATTAGTACATTTGGCTGAAAGAACAATTTAGGTCTTTCAGCCTTTTGGTAATACCATGGGAATTACAAAGTTATCTACTGCACAAATTGGATCGGAATTTCATTTATTGGATGAAATTCCGATGAAATTCCGATCCAAACAAGGTCCCAAATTACGTCCTAACATGAATAGAGAAAGTGTTCTCATTCTGTTAGGACGAAATTCGGCAGTTTTGCTGGTGTTCTGTCTAAAATGACAGGACATTCGAGAACAGCGAAAGGAGGCATCGCGAGATCATGGAGGAAAGGTGAGAATTGTGGGAAATCGCACTGACCACAGGAAATGAAGCACACTTTGCTCCTCCGCTGGTTATAGCTGGTCAGGTGTAGGAAACCTACCTAAGACAAAATAGTCCCTGTTTTGTCTTATGTTTTAAAGAAAACTAGAGCAGACAGGAAGAAATGAAGAATAGATCCTGAGAGAGGGAGAGAAGAGGAATCGATTGGGGAAAGGTAAGTTCGGCATGACAGTGCCACTTTAACTTATCTGTAATCTAGCTTCAGGTTAAGCTTCTCTGGCTTTCTTCCACACCCTGCCTGAAGTCACTCCTTCCCCTAATTTTCAGGCTCGTAGTACAAGCACATTTTCTGAGTCGAGAAAGTAATCTTGGAAGTGGATGGGGGGTGGACAGAGGGAGGGGATTAGGCTTGACACAAGCGATGCTGGTAGAGGTCATACAAGCTTCCCCTTGCAGGTGTGCTCTCAGTAAGGGTAGAAACTGAGCACAGTGAGCGCTGATGTCAGATGTAATTTTTGCACATAATTAACGTTACACATCCCAGAACAGAGTCACAAATTTCTCTGTATGTGCAGGGTTTCAATCACTGCACATACAGATTCCTTGCTCCCTGATCACTTTTGAAAGCAGAAATAACCACATTGAGTATCCTGTAAGCTAAATGGCCATATTCCTGACTGTATATAACAAATACAATCTTATACACATACAGTTGCAAGAAAAAGTATGTGAACCCTTTGGAATGATATGGATTTCTGCACAAATTGGTCATAAAATGGGATCTGATCATCATCTAAGTCACAACAATAGACAATCACAGTCTGCTTAAACTAATAACACACAAAGAACGAAATGTTGCCATGTTTTTATTGAACACACCATGTAAACATTCACAGTGCAGGTAGAAAAAGTATGTGAACCCCTAGACTAATGACATCTCCAAGAACTAATTGGAGTGAGATGTCAGCCAACTGGAGTCCAATCAATGAGATGAGATTGGAGCACGTCAGAGTCCTGACCTCAACCCGATTGAGATGCTGTGGCATGACCTCAAGAAAGTGATTCACACCAGACATCCCAGGAATATTGCTGAACTTAAACAGTTCTGTAAAGAGGAATGGTCAAGAATTACTCCTGACCGTTGTGCACGTCTGATCTGCAACTACAGGAAACGTTTGGTTGAAGTTATTTCTGCCAAAGGAGGTTCAACCAGTAATTAAATCCAAGGGTTCACATACTTTTTCCACCTGCACTGTGAATGTTTACATGGTGTGTTCAATAAAAACATGGCAACATTTCGTTCTTTGTGTGTTATTAGTTTAAGCAGACTGTGATTGTCTATTGTTGTGACCTAGATGATGATCAGATCCCGTTTTATGACCAATTTGTGCAGAAATCCATATCATTCCAAAGGGTTCACATACTTTTTCTTGCAACTGTATTTCTCATATTTGACAGTTGTTTTGAATGTTGATTCCATTAATATATTCTCTCTGCACACAATCAAGTGTTACTAGAATGAAAACTTACTTGTCGTTTGTTCAGGATCGGTTGTGATACTTCTCAAATTCATCATACGTTTTCGTATATCTGGATGCTGATCCATTAGTACCATACTAGCTTGTCTCAGTGAACATGGCCACTGCAAGGTATCATCATTGGCACCAGAAATAAGGTGAAAATATATTGCAAGATTCTGAGTGCTGCCTTCAGCACTGATTTGCACCTGGAATGCATAGCCATCTGGGGAATATAGAGGTGGACTAAATATGGTTCCATTAAGTTGTAAGTAATCAGTGTTAAAGTTTCTGATGTGCCAAATATGTTGGGGGCACCTCGCCTCGGAGAAGTTGATGTCATCAATTGAAAACCCTCCATTGGAAATTCCATTTCCTTTAACACCTTCAAATACTACCCGGAATTTATTGGATACATTTAAAGACAGATGATACAGTTGCCAATAGTTAGCTGGCTGACCTGGAAATAAAAAATAAATATGATAAAATATTTATTTCATTGTTTTTCAAATTTACTCTACTTATGTTCAAAATTCTAAAGTTCTATGTTCTAAAAAAAAAAACTCCCCTACTTGAATATGAACATTTGAAATGAAAACAATATATCCCAATATATATATGTTTAATATTTTTTTCAGGATTTGTACATGAAATATATATACTGTTTGGAGCGTTCCTTTAACCATGGAAAACCCACATCAATTCCATGCATTTACCATACATGATCTAAACAAAATTGATCAATTTCCAATCCTCCCTAAACCACCAGCTTACCCCTTGTCAAGCACGTATGTCCTCAATAGTAATCTGGTGTGGCACTCAAGAGACAGTCAAAAGTAGAAACTTCCCAGGTTTCACAGGATGGAATCTTTAAACTGGATTTATTAGAAACAGGAACACAACAAATATACAACGTACAAAACGTTTCTGTGTCAAGCCTTAAAGGGAAACTATAGTCACCAGAACAAGTACAGCTTAATGAAGTTCTTATGGTGAGTATAATCATTCCCTTCAAGCATTTTCATGCAAACATTGCCACTGGAGGTGCTTCCTGGGACAGTTCTGCACAGTAGGCAGCAGTGCTGTTCAAGCAAGAAGACGTTGAACTTTCCTCTTAAGATGCAGTGATTCAATGCATCTCTATGAGGAGGTGCTGATTGGTCAACACAGTGTTGACCTCCCCATCCTTGCCTTCTTGCCTATGGGGAAGCATTGGATTGGTTAAAGATTGCAAATTCTGATGATGTTACCCAGGAGGCAGATCGGGGGCTGATCCAATGCCGGCAGACCATGTGGCGCTGGAAATAAGGTATATTTTAGCCCCTTCTAAGGGAGATAAGGGTGGGCAAGCCACCTAAATGGTGATTTTAACACTATAGGGTCAGGAATACATGTTTGTGTTCCTGATCCTATAGTGTTCCTTTAATCATTTATATCATGTATATAGCCTTACGATATTAATGAGCCTTTTGACACCAGAATGTTATACACTTGTGGTGTTACCGTTTCTAATAAATCCATTTCAATGTTCCCATCCTGTTGAACCTGTGAATTTTCTACTTTTAAGCATTTATATCCCAAATATGAGATAAATCTTAAACTAGAGCTCAAAATTTCCACCCCTCTATTGAAAAATTCAGCCCTGTTGAATACAAATTCACCCATGGAGAGTGTTCCATGCTTGCAGAGGTGAGAACATTTTAGGCCTGGCTATTAACAATGGACCTGAACTTTTGAACTCTGTCTTAAACTATACAGATTAGGGATTAGCGGACAACACCTGCTTTGGGCACTAATGGCATTTGGTACTCTATTAAAATCAACTGACCTGGGTGTGCAAACAATTACCGATTAAGGAACAGCGCACACACAAAAATACAGTTTTACATTTTACAAGGCTATTTAAAATCACCTACCTTAGCAAACACATATGGGGATTCAGTTCCACCATATGGCCATAACTTGTTAAACCCACCACAACAGCAGCATCACTGAGAAATGCATGTTCCAGGTGTGCCTCCAATTCCCCTCTTTCTATGTTTGTTTGGAGTCTTAACAAATACTATTAGGGTTATTTGCTAAAGTGTAACATTTCAATTTAAGGTCAGAGTAGCCAAACTAAAAGTATTGCTGAACTTGATAGATTTTCCAGTTCCGCTCTTTTGACCTTAAAGGGACACTATAGTCATCTAAACAACTTTAGCTTAATGAAGCAGTTTTAGTGTATAAATCATGCTTCTCGGGTTTCACTGCTCAATTCACTGCCATTTAGGAGTTAAATTACTTTGTTTCTGTTTATGCAGCACTAGCCACACCTCCCCTGGCTATGATTTGACATAGCCTGCATGAAAAAACTGGTTTCACTTTCATTTAGATGTAATTTACCTTGAACAATTGTATCTCTTTCTCTGTAAATTGTACTTTAATCACATACAGGAGGCTCTTGCAGGGCTGTGTAAACAAATAGATTTAACTCCTAAATGGCAGAGAATTGAGCAGTGAGACTGCAGGGACATGATCTTTACACCAAAACGGCTTCATTAAGCTAAAGTTGTTTTGGTGACTATAGTGTCCCTTTAAATGTGAAATTCCCCTTGAATTCTCACTATTATGAATAAACCTGTATATTACAGGCTTACCTCATTTCCCTTTCCCCCCATCCTCTGTAATGCAAAGATGTGAATTACATTTTCAATAAAAAAAAAAAAAGAAAAGATAAACAAAATGTAACCAGAACTCATTTGGCATTATGAAAATCTATGTAATGATATATTTACTAATTAAAGAAAAAGTTTCACCTGCTCCTGGCATTTCTTTTAAATTTATTATGGCAAAGGAGTCTACAAGTTGTCACATAACACCATAGCCATTTATGTAATTTTTATATCAGTCAGTTGTTTGCATTTGATACCATTAAAAAACATACTTGACAATGGATTAACTATAGTTTTGGGTTACGTTTGAGTTACGTTAGAATTTACAGTAACTCGTGTAGGTGTGATTTATAGGCCCCCAGGACAAATTGAAGAGTTAGATAATCTACTAGTTGAGGAAATAGCTAAAATGACAATGAAGGGGGAAGTTATCATCATGGGTGACTTTAATCTTCCTGATGTGAATTGGAAAACAAAAATAGCTGCTTGTGCCAGGAGCACACATATTCTAAACTCCCTACTGGGATTGTCTCTAAAATAAGTCGTTGAGGAGCCAACTCATAAAGAGGCCATACTAGATTTAGTGTTAACAAATGGAGATTTGGTATCAGATATTACTGTAGGTGAAAGTTTAGGATCCAGTGATCATCAGTCAGTGTGGTTTAATATAAGAACAGTGACTGAGTCACACCACACAAAAGCAAGTTTTAGACTTTAGAAAAACAGACTTTTCTAAAATTAGAATATGTGTAAAGGAGTCATTATCAGACTGGAGTAATTTAAATGGAATCCAAGAGAAATTAGAGTATTTAAAAGTTGCACTACTGAAGGCAACAGAAAATTGCATTCGGCTTGTCAGTAAAAGCAAAAAATTCAAGAAACCACTGTGGTACTGCGCAGATGTGGCCAAAATAGTAAAAAAACAAAAAGTAAGCATTTAGTAATTATAAAAAAACCCAGAGTGAGGAAGACAGAATGACATATAAGATTAGGAAGAAAGAGGCTTAGCAAGTTATAAGAGCTTCCAAATCACACACAGAAGAGAAAATAGCACAGTCAGTAAAAAAGGGGGACAAAACTTTTTTTAGATACATAAATGTGAAAAGAAAAGTAAAACAAGGATTAGTTCAATTAAAAACAAAAGAAGGAAGGTATGTAGAAGAGGATAAAGGTCTAGCTGACGGCCTCAATGAATATTTTTGTTCGGTATTTACAGATGAAAATGAAGGAAAGGGACCTCAGTTAAGAAAAAGGATAAATGAGTCATTTATTACACGTGAGTTTACAGAGGAAGAGGTTCTATTTCAACTGTCAAAAGTAAAGACAAATAAGTCAATGGGACCTGATGGAATACACCCAAAGCTATTAAAAGAGCTTAGTGGTGTACTAGCAAAATCATTAACAGATTTATTTAACCAATCATTGTTAACAGGAGTAGTCCCAGAAAATTGGAAGTTAGCGAATGTTGTGCCCATTCAAAAGAAAGGTAATAGGGAGGAGTCGGGCAATTATAGGCCAGTAAGCATTACTTCAGTAGTGGGGAAAGTGATGGAAACTATGTTAAAGGATAGGATTGTTGAACATCTAAAAACACATGGATTTCAAGATCAGAAACAACATGGGTTTACTTCAGAGAGATCATGCCAAATTAATTTTATTGATTTTTTTGATTGGGTAACTAAAATTATAGATCAGGGTGGTGCAGTAGACATTGCTTACCTAGATTTCAGTAAGGCTTTTGACACTCTTGCACATCGAAGGCTTATCAATAAACTGCAATCTTTAAGTTTAGATTCCAATATTGTTGAATGGGTAAGGCAGTGGCTGAGTGACAAGCAACAGAGGGTTGTAGTCAATTGAGTATATTTGAAGCTTGGGCTTGTCACCAATGGGGTACCTCAGGGATCTGTACTTGGACCCATTCTCTTTAATATTTTTAGTAGTGATATTGCAGAAGGTCTTGATGGTAAGGTATGTCTTTTTGCTGATGATACTAAGATATGTAACAGGGTTGATGTTCCAGGAGCGATAATCCAAATGGCAAATAATTTAGGTAAACTAGAAAAATGGTCAGAGTTGTGGCAACTGACATTTAATGTGGATAAGTGCAAGATAATGCATCTTGGATGGAAAAACCCAAGGGCAGAGTACAGAATATTTGATAGAGTCCTAACCTCAATATCTGAGGAAAGGGATTTAGGGGTGATTATTTCTGATGACTTAAAGGTAGGCAGACAATGTAATAGAGCAGCAGGAAATGCTAGCAGAATGCTTGGTTGTATAGGGAGCGGTATTAGCAGTAGAAAGAGGGAAGTGCTTATGCCATTGTACAGAACACTCGTGAGACCTCACTTGGAGTATTGTACGCAGTACTGGAGACTGGATCTTCAGAAGGATATTGATACCTTAGAGAGAGTTCAGAGAAGGGCTACTAAACTGGTTCATGGATTGCAGGATAGAACTTACCAGGAAAGGTTAAAGGATCTTAACATGTATAGCTTGGAGGAAAGACGAGACAGGGGGTATATGATAGAAACATTTAAATATATAAAGGGAATCAACACAGTAAAGGAGGAGACTATATTTAAAAGAAGAAAAACTACCACAACAAGAGGACATAGTCTTAAATTAGAGGGACAAAGGTTTAAAAATAATATCAGGAAGTATTACTTTACTGAGAGGGTAGTGGATGCATGGAATAGCCTTCCAGCTGAAGTGGTAGAGGTTAACACAGTAAAGGAGTTTAAGCATGCGTGGGATAGGCATAAGGCTATCCTAACTATAAGATAAGGCCAGGGACTAATGAAAGTATTTAGAAAATTGGGCAGACTCGATGGGCCAAATGGTTCTTATCTGCCGTCACATTCTATGTTTCTATGTTTCTTAGCTTAGCAAATATCAGAAAGAAACGTATAATGATAGTTCTCACCGTCCACAGTGCTGATGAACTTCAGAGTGCCATTAGGGGACGTGTCTGTGTACTCTCTGATCCAAACATTTAGCTGGTCACTCACATGGCCGTTGTTGTAATAGAAAAATTCCAGGCACTGATATCCTCTCTTTGGGTAGAACAGTCTGCTTTCCAATAAAGCTCTATGTCCAGCACTTCCTGTGGCTGTGCTGAAGTGCATAAAATATCCACTATCTGTTTTTAAAATCCATGGGGAATAAAACAAAGAAAGATTACCAAATGCAGTAATTTAATTTTTTTGTTCGATAGTGGAATGTGCTGGAGCAAATATTAAGAGAATGGAAGTGATCTATGGAATGGAGAAAGCAGTTAAAGCAGATACATTGAAGAATAGAGCAAATCCGTGGGTAAACAGATGCAGGAAATATTAAAGAAATACTGTTTAATGAGATTCAATCATTGTATTTGCTAGACAGAGACATATTAGACAAGCAACTATAAAAAGTGGTGGCACCCACAAAAAAAAATCAATTGATCAATGTTCTTAATGTGTCCTTAGAGAAATCTGGCACAGAGTCAGCCACCGTCAGTTTAAACATGAGCATCCATAGGACAGGGTAAAAGGGAACACTGGCCCTTACGGGAACATTGGCTGCAAAAATGGAAGAAGCTTTTCAACTATTCCGCAATGAATGATCCTAGTGAAATTGATGGCTGAGCCAAGCCATTTCATGGTACAAGGAAATGGATGTGGGCTCATTTATAACGTGTGTGCTTCAGGAATCGGGATCTCTAGGATATAAGGATTTCGGATTACTATATAGAATTGCACTAGATCTTCACTTGTGAAACAAAATACCCTTGATTGTTTGAAAAACTTTATAAAAAAAGAATGCCAAGTTGACTTTCTAACATTCAATGTTTCATACAAGCCATGTCTCATCATCATGAAGGGTTCTCAGATCCCTACACACAAATTGCCCCATCTCACTGTTGAAAAAAAACCAATTGTTGGTTGAATACCACCCACCAGTTGACTCCTAAGAACATATAGCTTGAGTCAGACTAGGAGATATATGTTAAATAAATAGTTCTCATTGTTATCGTGTAATGAGGATTACTCTTTAAAGATTATGCTGTATAATCATTTTCAATCATAAACAAATAATTGTGGCAATAATGGAAGAGGTGATAAGTGATCTTTTACCTGTGCACTGTCCCAGGTTAGTGTGATCGCTTAAAGGTCCAGCAGGGACGCTAAGCACGTGATTCCAATCTGCGTTATCTCCTGTACCTTGCACCATGCCACAGATGTTATTGTACTCAAAAGTGCATGAATCCAGAAATGTGAGGAAAGATGCTGGTTAGTAAAGAGAAAAATATGGCAGCATTATCTATTGCTGATATGACTTCTGAGAATACTTGAAGCATTTCACTGTAAATAATTTCTTAGTATGTTTCTGTTCACATTCTTAGCAAATCATTTGGTGGATAAGATTTTTGTCTGCATAGTAATACTAAGAAATTTACATTTACACAGCAATAAAATGTAAAAAAATGCATGAATTCTTTGATAGATGCAAAAGTTAAAGGGAATCTGTAACTTCTCTGGAATTCACCTCATAGATAAAACTCTCATGCTTTTAAAAAATGTATATTCAATGGGTCACTATAGTCACCAAAACAATTACAGCTTAATGTAGTGGTTCTGGCTTCTATAGTCTTTCCGTGCAGGCTTTCTAATTTAAACACTGCCTTTTCATAAGCTAGTGTTTACATTATTGCCTAGTAACACCTCTAGTGGCAGTCACCAGCAATTTTATTTATTTGTATTTTATTAGAGTTTTACAACCCCCCAAAAATTACATCTGTATTCATAAAAGCAAAACAAAGCCATATGTCTGTTATTTGCTGTGGCATCATCGTTCTGGAATTGGACACGAGGTTTGGCCATCTGCTGTTAGTTTAGAGATTTTTTTATACATTACTAAACATTGGTAAAACATAATAATTCCATAACGAACATCATAACCTAACTATTGGGGTGTCTATGAGGTGCGTGCTTGTGATATATTTGGTCGACTCGCAGGGGAATGGCTGTGGGGTGTGGGGGGGGGGAAGATGTGATTAGCTTTTAAGTGCTAGCTTGAAGTGTGGCCGATGTGGGTGGTCGTGAGTTCGTGGGGGGTATCAGGCAGGATTCTGTCTTTGCTTTGTCTATTAGTCCACTCCTGCGTGCCTGTTTAACCTTCGTTTCCCCGCATCTGTTCTGGGTAGTGTCTCTGGTGGTAAGGTTTAGTTGTTGCAGGAAAGTAGCTTGGTCATCTGCCGAGGTTAGGGTGAGTGTCTGGTCCCCCTTCTGAACCTGCAGTGAGCCATCAGGTCACCATCTGTAGCGCATCGTTGCTTCTCAGAGCTGTTTATCAATCTGTGCCAGTTGCCTCAGAATCATTAGTGCTGCAAAGGGAATGTGCCCATATATGGTCACTGTGTGTCCCTCAAATCATATAGTATTAATTTCTCTTGAGCGGGACAGTATTGTGGTTCACACCGCTACATCCCTGGTCACAACTATAGTGTCCCTGGGTGCGTCGTCTGGGGTGGCCACTGCTTTCAGGATTCGGAATGCTGTAAGCAGTGTGCATGGGTTTGTGTCATCTTTGATGCCAATTGTGGCTATAAGTTTCCGTACAAATGGTACTGATGCTTTCTGGAATGCCCCACATTCTGCTGTCTGTGCCTCGCTTCCATCGCTGTGACGGTTCTCGTTAGACTTTGGACCTGTTGTGAGAGGTCTTGTATTTGGTCTTGGGTGGCTTGAAGGGTGCAATCCCTGGCTCCCTCTCTGCCTTCCATCTCTGTAATTCTTGTCTGGAGGGCCCCCATCTCCTTCTGTGTTTCTTTGATGTCCACCTTCCAAACCTCCCTCATTTCTTGCAGGAGGTCTGATGTCTCCCTTTGTTACTGGAATCAAGTCTTCTTCGGACTCCGAGTCCCGGGCATGGGCCCCAGTGGGTGGTAAGGTGAGGCTCTCTCTGTCATCCTGAGAGTACTCCAAGGCCTCCCCCTCATTGCGCACCTCCAGCGCCATCTTGGTTGGAGCCGGCAGTGTAGGCCTCTCGAATGAGAGCCTAATGTCGACTTGTTTGTGCGTCTCTGGTGGGTGGAATTTTTTTTTATTTTCGGCCCATAACTATCTCTGGGGTGGGAATGTGGTTCAGGCCTCTGGAATGGAGTCGGGTTACCCTATGTGTGGTTGTTTGTTCCAGTTTCCTTACTGAGCTCCAAATTCACACGTCTGATCTCAGACATTTTTAACACTATAGTGACAACAATACATGTTTGTATTTCCTTCACTATAGTGGTCCTTTCAGATTAAGAAAGTGATATCATAATTCAGTTCACACAAGGCAAAGCAAGCACAAACAATGCAAATGAAGAAGATAAATAGAAATATTGGGAAAGAGTTATAAAAGCCAACTCTTTTATATCTAACCTAATATTTGGTGCAATTTAATCTGTCAAATTTTTTCATCTGTTCCTGTTTTTTTTTTTTAATATACGCTATTTATCTGGCAACACAACAGAGATTTAATTTTTTACGCCACTTTTTCTGATAGAATGGCCTGTATTGACCCTGATTCTAATCAGTGATGAATGTCAGCTATTGCTATTTGTGATAGTTCCATTCTGGACTTTTCTATCCCATAGGTGATGAGTAATTATGATGTTTGTTTGATCACAATCCCACTGTTCCAGTACTTGTTTCACAAGGACCCTATACCATATGTTAAACAATCAAGTTTTGGTGATCTCAATCCTGCTGAAGAGGAGTAAGCAACACTTGAACATCACCATTGATAACATCAAAGGACTTTTTTATTTTTTTAGATATAACCAGTAGCCCAAAATATTTCTGATAGTGTCCAAGTGTTAGCAAATGAGCATAATGAATAGCACAAACACAGTAAACAATTAGCATCAATAATGAAATAGCTAGTCTGTAACCTTCACTAAAGGATGTAGTCAAAAGTCTTGCAATACTGGCCAATATACCATTAATACCAATAATACCAAACTTGACATTATGATATTTACAATGAAATCAGGGTTTAGGATCAGTTTTAAATGCTTCAGGAATCATAACAACTTCATCTTAATGCTCTCAGCCTATTAGGGGCATCCAGCACGGGGCTTCCCGATTGATGCCATGGACCTGCAAAGGAAGTGGCGGAGCAGAGTATTTTTTCAGACTTTGGAGTTAAAGGAACACTATAGCGTTAGGAATACAAAACTGTATTCCTAACACTGTAGTGTCCCTCTTCCTCTGCATTCCACCCCCAGTGTTGAAATGGTCGAAAACCCTTTTTTCACTTACCTGATTCCATTGCTGAGGCCCCTCAGCAATAGATCCTTCTGAACCTCTAGCAATATCACATCTAATGCACATGCTTCACGAACGGATTAGAGCTTCCCCGTGGGAAGGCAGTGAATCAATGCTTTTCTTAGGGGATTTTGAAGATGCTGGACTTAATGTCCATTTAAGACAGCAAGGTTTCCTGACTTTGGTGATATTACTGGCAGAAACTTTTTTGTGAACCTTGGATTGGGATTTTTTTAATTACTGATGGCAAAACCAGTTGAAACTCAGAAAATATTATAGATCAATCACTGACGTTGGACTGTAATGTACACAGATATTTCAGAACTTTGTTACTTACAGCAGTTATACAGCCGATTTAGCTTTTCAAGATCATAGTCACTGAAGTCCATTCGTTGTCCAATCACATCACTGAATGCTGGAATTTTGGTTACAATCGTTGGTTCTGAGCCATTCTGGAAAGCAGTCTTGCCGTAGTGCATTACAGAAGTGTAGTCATATGGGACATTTAAGGCGCTGGAACGTGTGTCATCATATTTATTAAAATTGTGTTCTCTTCCTGTAAAACAATTTTTAAATGTCAATTTATTTTAAATGAAGTTTTGTATTAAATACAATAACAGAAATATACAAACCAATCAATACTAGGTAATATTGCAATCCTGAAATAAGTACTATACACATATAAAGTATATTAATAACAGGACTAATGCATTAATTAAACATTTCCTTTTATATTTTATTAAAAGACTGCTTTCTGTGTACAATAAATAAGTTGATATGACAAGTGCCCAGTAGACTTACACCCCCATATTTGAACTCCTGAGATAATGTGTACAGTGGTGTTTTATCAAACTGCTGAGCACTGTTATTGAATTTTATTTTTATTACTTATGTTATTTTGGTTAATTTTACTGAAATGGTTATAGTGCAATGACCCTGTCCATCCGGTCTTTCTTTTTAAAAATGTTTAATACAGGAAATAAATAACTTTTTTAAATATGTATAGGATCGCCTCCCTGTACAGTCCTTCAGACTAATTCTCTCTTCCTGGCTGGCAAGTTTTGTACAACTTTTGCATCTGAAATTAACATGTCTAGGTGGTTGGCTGAGCCTAATACGAATTGTAGTCCACAGTAGCTTTCTATAGCAAGTCATTATTTTAACTGACACATAGAAAATGATATTGAATAATAAAGTCATTTGAACTAATGTTCCCCTATAAGATGATTTTTTTTTAACACAAATCCTTAAATCTCTATAAAACCCTCAATTTGTATCAAAAGCTTTGAACTGGTGATTTGTCTTCAAGGCTCAAAAAGTCAAAATTTCAATAAATATTGGCACTTTTATTAATTAAAGGAACACTATGTTAGTGTTAGTGTTAGGAAAACAAACATGCCTTCTTAACACTATAGTGCTGGAATGAATATTTAGCTCTCTGTCCCCTCTCAGATTGGTGATAAAAGTAATCCCCTTTTTTATATCGCTGTACCAGTCTCACCGCTGCTGGCCCCGCCTTCATGGCTGAGATCATCAATTTGGATGATCTCTGTCAATCTAATGCTTTTCCTTAGGAAAGCATTTGGGAGGCTATTGTGCTTGACAGGAAACCACCGTGCGGTGCCAATCAGCATCTTCTCATAGAGATGCATCGAATCATTGTATCTCTATGGGGAGTCTCCATGCAGAGTGTTTGCAGTGCTAAGACTGCAGGAACATGCCATAGGCACCAGTCCCTTTAACTATGGCTGTCAATCATAAAACCAGTCCTGTTTACTTTCTGGTAGTTTAGCTCTAGTGGCAGGCAATTGTTCAGAGCACCTCAACATCTGATGTTATAACAGCTCTATCTTTATCACTAATAAGTAACATATCTCACCAGACTGAATCCTCTCCCAAATTATATCAACATAATCATCTCGATCCGCACGGGATTGTTCGTGCCAGAATCCAAGGGCATGGAGAAACTCGTGTTGTATTGTTGCTATTCTGTCACAGTTAGTACCGAGTGAAAGCTGTTGTTTTCCTCTTCGCAAGTTCCCAACATAAGAATAGCATCTAGTATGAAAAAAAATAAAATATATATATATATATATATATATATATATATATATATATATATATAAATATATATTTATATTTTGGATTGTCATGATAAAGTTTTTTTCTAAAGTGAAAAGTTGACAGAGAATAACAGATATCTGGAATATTTCAGATAATATAAACAGAATGCTTTTTACAGCACTATCAATCTTGACATAGTGCTACATACCCACTGTCCTTGAACACAGATATATAATTTGGTTCTCCTTCCCAGGGTTTGAAATCAATGCATGATTTTAGTCGGTAACGCTCAAAAGTTTCTAGGACAAGTGCTTTAGCATTAATTTCTGGAAAGAAAAGGAAAACACAATTTAAAATAGATTATTATGATAAGATGTCTCAGACTAAAAGGAGGTGCTGAGTTGTTACTAGTTTTCAGAGCAGATTTATAGTAATACTCTAGTATTACCATAAAAACACACAATTATATTTTTTTAGATGTTACGAAAGGGTCTTTCATATTAAACACCAACGGTCTAACATAAGCATGATTAATCAGCTAGCGGTAGGGTGATGTCACCTAAGTTTTGTATAATCTATGCTCTCAGTTAGGAATATAATTGACAGATTAATGTTGGTGTATCGATACAGCAGTAGAAGAGAGAGAGAGGCATTTATTGGAATGTGGAGATGAATATTTATGCATAAATATTCTGCGTGCAAAAGGAGAGTTTGTAACAAAATAAATGAATTCATGGAAATAAGTAAAATGCCACTTACTGTTATCCAGGCTTTTTTAATTTTACCATACACATATTTGACAACACAAGGAATGCAGATGTAAGGCTCTTTCGTTTTGGTACCTTACCAGCTCTAGACTCTACTGGGCATTCACAGCGAGGCCCCTCTTTTGTAGGAGCGGCTATGGTTAGCAGCATCCTTACTCCACATTTGATGTTCAGCCTCTCTGACACAGAATTGTCAGTAAATTACAAATTAATCTTTAGAATATGTGCAGCATTTCTAAGTACATAAACAGGAAGAACTTCCTTGCTCCTCACACATTAGTTGATGCAATGCACACATTGAAAAAATGGAGAACCTTACTGTAACGGCACCCTCAGGCATAAAATGGTTAAACCACTGTTTAGTAGATCTTCCCTTCCAGAGACACAGGCACAGCTACTGCAGAACACCAATCCGCCGAACAGGAAACCATATGAATGGCGTAAACAGCCGAATAGGAAAAACCATGCGAATAGGTTTACACTCCTAGCAGTCAGACTGGAATAGCATACAATAAATCCTCCCCCAATAATGAGACGACACTTCACTTTCAGGGTAAAGCAGGAACAGACAGAGCTGTGTGTTTATTGTGCTTATGTACACATTCTTACACATTAGTACCACCCACAGGGTTTTGGAACACAACCAATAAACACATACAATACACTCAGACACTCCCACACAAACTCCTCCCCTTTGCCTGTGATTCAATTACCTTACACAATGGGTAATGTAATTATAACAAGCAGAGAAATACAATTTTTCCACATTATTCATAACTTGAAAAGTATGCATCACATTCACATAAAACTTAAATTTTCAGAATCAGCATACTCCAAATACAAACAAACGTCAAATGCATACAAATTGGTCTAATGGTTCAAAAGATAGATCGTAGTCCTTTGTGACCAAAGGAAGCATGGCTTTTCTGCCCAAAACCAGTTCCACAGAGTCTTCTATCCTGGAGATAATTGGGAAGTAATCCAATTATCTCCAAGTACAGAGGCAAAACTCCATTAAACACATGGCAGCAAAAGACAATAAAACACATAAAAACATATAACTGTGCAGCCATTGCACAAAACAGGTACATTCAACATATCCCCAGATAGCTCAGATCTGAGCGCACATTATTACTGAATAGTGCTCAGAGCACACACATACAGTTCAATTGCCATGGAGCCAAAGTCTTTCCCATAGTCTTTCATTATACGAATAGGCTCCATGGCATAGCTATCTGGGGTATCACCGCTCAAACAGGGCAAGCACCAAAGGCATGTCTTTGCAGGGGAAAATCAAGCCTTTTAACATGGGGCCATAATCCAAAGGCAACAGGCGAGCAACCAGGCTTCTCCAATGCAATGTGGCGAGATTGGTCTCGTCACACTTACAGTGCCTCTTCATGGTACCTTTAGCCACGTATGAGAATTAGGATACCTTCATGGACCTGTTTTCCCATGTCTTCCCATGTAATACAGATTTTATATTTCTTATTTACCCCACGTTCCCTTCTTAATACTTCCTGCCCCTTTTCTTCTCTTCCACCTACTCTGAGAGGATTTTTGTTCTTACTTGGTCAATAGTTTACTATATATTTACTATATATTTGTTAGCATCACATAAAATCTGCATAAAATTCAAATTATCCAAAATGATCGAATAAACACCTACCCAGACTGTCTTCCAAATAATATGGAACCGGTATTGGCCACCTATAATTATCTCCAATAATGGAGTTCATTGGAACTACCTGTGTGAAAAAAGATTTGTTTTAGTAATGCAGTGTGTACTTTTAAGTTAAAATTGATACAAGGAATGGAGCATTTTAGTTATGAAGAAAGGTTAACAAATTTAAATCTCTTTAGTTTGGAAAAAAAGGCGCCTCAGGTGATTCGTTAGCATTTTACAAATATATTTTAGTCCAATATAAACCATTATCTGGAAATCTATTCATAAACAGCACTATATATAGGACACAAGGTCACACATTTAGACGGAAAGAAAGGAGGTCTAGTCTAAGGAACATGAAAGGTTTTTTTTTTTAACCGTAATAACAATAAGGATGTGTAATTCTCTGCCTGAAGAGGTGGTTTTATCAGAGTCTGTAGAGATGTTTAAACAGCGGTTGGATAAATACTTCCAAAAACATAATATAAGGCAAATAATTTTAATTAGTGAGGTAATAGCTTCTTTTTATGGATTTAATAACTGGTTGAACCTCCTTTGGCAGCAATAACTTCAACCAAACGTTTCCTGTAGTTGCAGATCAGACATGCACAACGGTCAGGAGTAGTTCTTGACCATTCCTCTTTACAGAACTGTTTCAGTTCAGCAATATTCTTGGGATGTCTGGTGTGAATCGCTTTCTTGAGGTCATGCCACAGCATCTCAATCTGGTTGAGGTCAGGACTCTGACTGGGCCACTTCAGAAGGCGTATTTTCTTCTGTTTAAGCCATTCTGTTGTTGATTTACTTCTATGCTTTGGGTCATTGTCCTGTTGCAACGTCCATCTTCTGTTGAGCTTCAGCTGGTAGACAGATGGCATTAAGTTCTCCTGCAAAATGTCTTGATAAACTTGGGAATTAATTTTTCCTTTGATGATAGCAATCCGTCCAGGCCCTGACGCAGCAAAGCAGCCCCAAACCATGATGCCCCCACCACCATACTTCACAGTTGGGATGAGGTTTTGATGTTGGTGTGCTGTGCCTTTTTTTCGCCACACATAGTGTTGTGTGTTTCTTCCAAACAACTCAACTTTGGTTTCATCTGTCCACAGAATATTTTGCCAGTACTGCTGTGGAACATCCAGGTGCTCTTGTGCAAACTGTAAACGTGCAGCAATGTTTTGTTTGGACAGCAGTGGCTTCCTCTGTGGTATCCTCCCATGAAATCCATTCTTGTTTAGTGTTTTACGTATTGTAGATTCGCTAACAGGGATGTTAGCATTTGCCAGTGACTTTTGTAAGTCTTTAGCTGACACTCTAGGATTCTTCTTCACCTCATTTAGCAGTCTGCGCTGTGCTCTTGCATTCATCTTTACAGGACGGCCACTCCTAGGGAGAGTAGCAGCAGTGCTGAACTTTCTCCATTTATAGACAATTTGTCTTACCGTGGACTGATGAACAGCAAGGCTTTTGGAGATACTTTTATAACCCTTTCCAGCTTTATGCAAGTCAACAATTCTTAATCGTAGGTCTTCTGAGAGCTCTTTTGTGCGAGGCATCTTTCACATCAGGCAATGCTTCTTGTGAAAAGCAAACCCAGAACGGGTGTGTGTTTTTTATAGGGCAGGGCAGCTGTAACCAACACCTCTAGGAGATGTCATTAGTCTAGGAGTTCACATACTTTTTCCACCTGCACTGTGAATGTTTACATGGTGTGTTCAATAAAAACATGGCAACTTTTCGTTTTGTGTGTGTTATTAGTTTAAGCAGACTGTGATTGTCTATTGTTGTGACTTAGATGATGATTAGATCACATTTTATGACCAATTTTTGCAGAAATCCACATCATTCCAAAGGGTTCACATACTTTTTCTTGAAACTGTATTGACTGTACACGACAGATGCATTGTCTGAATGAAAACTAAACTGTGCACGTATTATCATGACTAATGTATAAATAATTTGTTTATCATCGATAGGGAAATGACAATCTCTGCTTGGGTTATGTTAGACCAGGGGTTCTCAACCCAGTCTTCAGGACTCCCTACCAGTCCAGGATTTGGGGATTACCTGGGTGTGTCTCAGGTATTTAGAAAAAGGGAAAAAAACACCTTAGACTCTAAGGTGTTTTTCTTTTCTTTTTCTAAACACCTTAGACACACCCAGGTAATCCCTAAACCCTGGACTGGTAGGGGGTCCTGAGGACTAACGTTGAGAACCCCTGTGTTAGACTCTAAAAGCTAGCTGAGCATCATGGGAAATGTAGTCCAGAAACAATTAATGTTCTCAAGGTTAGCCATCACTGTGTTAGATCAAGTTATTGTGTAATATTTTATGTAGGACAATGGGAGATTACGTTACTAAAAATGATGACTCGACGCTTGGATGGAACATAGTTTATCTAAGTAACTGCAGAGAATTTTCTATTCAGATATAAATAGAGGCCATCGGTTCAGTAGTAGGTACAATATTGGACTTTGATTGCATTACGATATTTGACTCTGTTGCTTACTATTCTTAACATATGTTTTGTGAGAATTATTAGAAAATCTAAATACTGGATTTCTTTGTGATCATATAATAGAGAACAATTGATTGTTGGTTCAATATAAAAATATTAAAGATAAAATATATAATACAATCATATATCAGTGAAAAATGTAAATGGGGTAAAGTTATACTTTATTCTATATTTAATCTATAAAATAAACATATACGTTAAATTTAATTAAAGCATTATGAAATCTTTAATCTAGGTTTAACTAATTCTTGCAATTTGGAAACAACTGCTAGTGAACTAAAACCACAATGTGACAGAATTCTCAGAAACTGCATTATAAATTGTTGTTTTAAAAATGTTCTTAACTTACATCATGTTGTTTAATGTCCCCTTCAAAAAGGTCAAAATCTAAAACAGCGAGAAAAAAGAAGACATTTTAAATATATTGTGACAAAATGCCTTTTGTCCCTGGATTGTTAGGTGACAAGCTGCCCTTTGTCCCCGGCTTTTGGAGGAGCCTGATTGCCAGCCTCCTTCCTCATGACTATGGCCCTGGGGTGTTTTGCCATTTAAAAAGACTATTTGGGGCTTATTGGCTTCTAAAGACAGTTTCTTCCCATTTGAATCCATGGGAAGGTGTGTTTCTTCCCCTCCCCCGTTTCCTGTCTATTGTTCTCCAGCAGGGCGTTGTCCCAGGCACACTGCCAAACCAGTTGGAACTGACTGCTTTTGTCCCTCCTTGGTTTCTCAACAGCCCTTGCTATGCTTTACCTCGTGGAAAATCTACTCTGTTCATGGGATCTGAGCGCTGTTCACCTAGATTGGGCGCTCAGATCCGAGCTATCTGGGGATAGGTTAAATGTGGGGGTTCTGTGTAATAAAATAAGAATTATGTATTTTTATGTACTTTTACGTATTTTGCTGTTAGTGTTAAATGTAGATATTTTCTGTACCTGGAGATAATTGAGTTTACTGCAGTGCCTTAAGCCAATTATCTCCAGGATGGAGAGGAGGGATTTCATTGTGTATGGGAGAGTGTTATCATGTTAATTAGTGTTCCCATTGGTTTGTGTCCCTTTTGTCACAGTTTACCACCAGGTCCAGGGGGTGTGCCTCTGACCTGAAAACTTGTATATAAGGAGTAATAAACGCTCATTGGAGTCAGATCATCTTGTACCTTCATGAAGTTTCGGCTCATGTTTGGGGGATTGGAGAAACTACACTCTGGGGATTTCTATAATCACTATACTCCCCAGGGTATAATCACTAAGCTCTGCTAAGAGCTTGTTCCTGTTCCTGCTCTCTGGAATTCGGAGAGAGGTCGACCTGCTGGAAGCTGGACCCTGGTCTTGGGTCCAGAGTGGGTGGAGACGGCGAGACCCCAACCAAGCTGCGGCGGTTTGTGGGGTCTGCAGTGGTTATGGTGTCAGGCAGAGTGCTTGGAGTCCTCGGAAAGCACTAGGAGCATCCGTCGGCGGAAGGTACCCGGTCGGGGTGCCAGTGGTTCCGTTACATATATATATTCAAAACAAAATAACCAATAATATAAGTGTGTATACTAAACCTTTATTGATGTCAAAAATGTCCAAGTCTTTTCCTCCGTCCATATCAATATCTGTGGGGAAAAAATAGTTAGAGAATAAATTATTTGTTTATATATGCTTTGGAATTTAAAAAAGTTAACAAAAATCATAGTACCTAATTACTGTATATTTCACTCAGTGGATCTCAACATTCAACCTATTCAGGTTACCATTTCTATGAATCAGAAGTACCTTTATCAAGGGCTGGTGCAATGGGTTTGGACAAAATTACCCCGCCGCCCTGTGTGCTCCATATCTTAATATGCAGTTTTTCTAAGGTGAAAATTCAAAGTGAACTTAAAGTGAAATTAAATTGAAAAAGGCCAGAGTAGTTGAACTGAATGCATAGCTGACTTAGATATTTTTTTTCTTTTTGTCTATTTTGACCACAAATTTGAAATTGCTTTGACATCAGGTTAAATTCTCACTTTAGTGAATAGCTCTGTTAGTCTTTTTTGACTGTCTGTATGTACATGTGTGCCAATGTAAATATGTGCATGTGTGTATTAGTGTATTTGATTGTGTGTTAATTAATCTCTGTGTGTCAGTGTGCATATGTGTATGGCAGTGTATGTGTGCATCTTTGTTTTGCAGTCTCTGTGTGGTTTTGTATGTGGCAATGTGTATCTGTATGTGTGTGTTACACTGTATGTGTTTATGAATGCAAACTCCATCATAACACACAAACACACCCCTGCATTCAAATGCCAAAATTAAGCAGGAACATGCCACTGCATTCATGCACACTACTGTATTCAAATGCCAATACCTTAAATAGATACAGCCTTATGTGCACACATCAACACTACACACAAAAACACCCCTGCATTCAAACACTAACACTACAAAAACTGCACCACTGGATTCAAACACCAACACTTTACACATATGCATCCCTGCATTCAAAAATCAGATGTACACAGTAATACACATTCACAGGCACATACACTATACAAAAACACATCTAAATTCAAACACAGTCACTGAAAACACTAAAGATGTATAGTCAGAGTTGTATGGAAATTTCTATGTACCTTGCAGCTACCCCTGCTGTATAGATATGTGTAGATAGATATGTATAGTGAGTATAGATATTCACGTAAACCTTTAAAAACACCTGTGTGAAAATGGCCAGTTTAAAAAGGCAAACAACATTAATATGTTGGCATATTAAAAATGGATCAAGTGATTATAGCACACTTTACAATGATGACTGTCAAAACAAATTGCAAAGATAGGAAACAGAAAATATGTAGACTAAATATTGTACAGTTTATAGTGTTCTTTATTATTTTGTTCATATAACTAAAAAAAAAAAAAAGCAATAATAGGTTTTATGGTACCAAGACGTTCAACAATGGGAGATTTAATTCTAGAATTCTTTTGGCTCTTTTTACTTTATTCAAATGAAATATGTTTAATTGTACATTTAAAAAAAATATATTTGTAACCAAAAATATACTCAGTCAGAAAAACCCCCCAAGAATAAAACAGAATAACAACATTGTGGCAAGTGCTTGCCCAAACTAGGTGCTAATGTTGTATTAATCCCTATTATGAACTCTATTTCACATTGTGGCATTATATATTTTTGTATGCACTACCATATAAAAAAACAATATTGTGTTATGTTTTACATTTTCATTGTTAATAAAGGTATTATAAAGTATTAACCCTGTGGCTTAGTGTTACAGCACAGAGTAGCTAATGAAATAGAGAAATGACGATCATTGTACCTTTTATTATTATTGCCATTTATATAGCGCAAACAGATTCCGTAGCGCTTTACAATACTATGAGAGCGGGGATTTAACTATAAATAGGACAATTACAAGAAAACTTACAGGAACGATAGGTTGAAGAGGACCCTGCTGAAATGAGCTTACAGTCTATAGGAGGTGTGGTATAAAACACATTAGGACAGGAAATAGCAATCAAATAAAGTGGGAGTGAAGCAGAGCTGGAGGAGAGAGTAGAGTGCTGCCCTTTAGGCGAGAGCAAGAGGCAGGTATGTAAGGTAGAGGTTACTCTGTGAGGCCATAAGCTTTCCTAAAGAGATGGGTTTTAAGGCACTTCTTAAATGATTGAAGACTCGGGGAGAGTCTGATGGCGCTAGGCCATAGGAAGGGAGCTGCCCGCGAGAAGTCCTGCAAGTTTGAGTTGGCCGTACGGGTACGAGCAGCGGACAGGGGAAAGTCACGGGCAGAGCTGAGAGACTGAGAAGGGGCATACCTATGGATTTGTGAAGCGATATCAGAGGGGCTAGAATTGTTCAGTGCTTTTTAGGTATGGGTTAGCATGCCTATAGGATACAGGAAGTCAATGTAACGACTGACAGAGGGGTGAGGTGTGAGACGACCGACTAGAGAGGAAAATCAATCTGGCGGCAGCATTCATTACAAACTGTAGCAGGGCAATACGGCTTTTGGGAAGACCAATTAGGAGAGGGTTACAATAATCCATGGACAAGCTCCTTGGTAGCTTCTTGCGTAAGAAAGGGGGGGAGGGGTGGGGGTGGGCTATGTCTTTAAGATGAAATCTACAGGAATAGGTAACATACTGGATGAGAGGCTCAAAGGTGAGGCCAGAATCAAGTATGATGCCAACACAGCGTGCTTGCAAGGACGGACTTATGTGGATACCACTAACTTGAAGGGAGAGTGAAAGAGGAGGATCAGTAGTAGGAGAAGGAAAGACAAGGAGCTGTGGCGTACTAAGGGGGGGGCAGAGGGTGCGGTCCACCCCGGGTGCCACCAGGGTGGGGGGTGCCTTGGTGGGGGGCGCCACCAGGAGCACCGGGCCCCCTCATGCTGCAGCCGCCCGAGCGCTCTGTAGAGAGCCTCAGGCGGCTGCAGCTTTGCCCACCCAGGCACAGCATGAGGAGAGGGGCTGACAGGAGGGAGCGCTCAGCACTCCCTCCTGCCACTCCCTCCCTGTAGCGTGGCCGAGCCCTGTATGGTCCACAGGTACAGGGAGCATCTGTCTCCTGTACCCGGCTGGACTAACAGGAAGTACACACTAAACCATTGATTAATTATTATGATTAAATACATGTTCATAATATTGGTTGAATATATGTTTTTACATTTGTTTATTTGATTTTCTATATTTTATTGTGTACCATTTCATCTAGTTATTAAAACATATATGTTTAACTTTGATTGTTATTTAAAATGCTCTATAAACAAATTCAATATTTATCTAATACTCAATGAAAGTTTGGGTGATTAAAAGGTTACTCCAATTAGTGATTTGAAATGGTCATGGTGCCTGGAGTCTGTCAAGGGTGTAACTCCAGCTCCAGAGGTGTCATTTGAACGTCATTAACCAACCTGGAACAAGAGTTTTGCAGTGATTGATGTGTGCAAATTTGGCATCTTATGTCAAAACGCACAGCATGCAGGCAACTGACAGCCAGTGGTAGTATTCTATCCATCCCTCCAGGCTGCTCATGATCGCATTTCCTTCCCCTACATCGCTCCCCTGGCAGCTAGGTTGAGAGACTTCAGTAGAGGCGGATTGGGCTGTGGAGTGAACTTGGCCTCGTGCTGAAATGAAGGTAAGTTCATACTTTTTTCCTTTTTCCTCAATGACTGCACAACACATGTTACTCTAACCAAAACCATTGTTTTTTCAAAGACTGGTTTTTGGATGCAGTAACCCTTTAACTTCTATAGAAATTAATTAGAAAAAGTCAATTACCTTTTTGTTCTGGGACAGGCTGAAAATAAAACAGAGAAACATATTTATGAATGCATTTTCATGGCAACTTGTAAAGAACATTTGCAAAATTCTGGAGGAGTGTGAAATACAAATATCCTAAGACCAAATTAATAAAAAAAAATAGTAAAATAGTTGTATGTGTTACATTTATCCCATCTGGAAGTATTCTTCTGTTCTTAAGAAAAGGGAATATCTATTATAGTAAGACTGTTTCACTCTCATCTTTAACTTCAATATACTATCGGCAAACTCAAAAGGAATATTCAAAGCAATAGCTCGGAATGTTCTTTAGTGAATTTACTTGCACTATACACTGCTTGTGAATTTGTCCATGTTATATAATTACACAAATTTTTAATAATAATTGTAAAATAATTTTTTTTTTTTTAAATTAAAAAGAAAAGGGAAGCATTGTCAGCGAAAGGAGATGGGAAGGGGGAGTAGCGGGTAGGATATTATGACAGAAAGAGTACAGTAACTTGTAAAAAGTTCTTTAAGTGACGGAGCTTTGATGAGAGGTAAAAAGTGTTTAGTCTTGTGAAAAGAGGAAAGACAGAGCTGTGAATTACAGTGGTGCCTGGTGGAATTTGAATCTATCCACTCTCACTGGAAAACTTACCTCCTGATCGGTTAGGCTCATGTGAAATATTAGAATAGATGTAAAAAACATCAATAAAAAAATAAATCTTTCATTTGTTTAACCATTTTAGTGTCAGTGATTAGGGGAAAAAACAGAATGGGGGAACAACCGGAACATGCATTTTTCAGCAGAGGTGCTGCTGTAGAGACCAAAATTTATACAAAATACAGATTAAGGAACAGCTGACACAAAATACAGTTTTACTTTTTGCTACTTAAAATCAAATATCTCAGCAAACACATATGGGGATTTGGTTCCACCAGACAGCCCATTTAACACTATTTAATTTGTCTCCCACATTTGATTTAGTGTAGGACCCACCAACATTGGGGTACTGTTGGGGTAGTGGTGGGCTTAACACAATGCGGTCATATGGTACAACTGAATCCCCATATTTGTTTGCTGAGATATGTGATTTTAAGTAGCCTTGTAAAATGTAAAACTGTATTTTTTTGTGTGCGCTGTTCCTTAATCTGTATTTAGTGATATATGGGAATTCTGGCAATATATAGAGATCTCTGAGTTTCATGGGCAAAAAAAGGCAATTTGCTTGCACTCCTCCTCCTAACAGTTTCCAGCCCTCCTCTATCAGAGATATGATCAGCACATTGCCAAGCAATGTGAGTGGCCCACCTCTGGTACTGAAGAAGTTAAAACAATATAATTATATATTACTGTGTATGCAGGAAACTGCTTACATTCGTGAGTAACATTCAGCTTTAAAATGATCTTAGTAAACACTGGCATTTTCAAAAATGGTATGGTTTCATAATGCCCCTTTAGAGCTATAGAAAAAAATTCCAGTCCATTTTAGATAAATTATAATAAAGCTAAATGAGGAATGTAAGTTCTACCTTTTTAAATATTTGCTTACTGCAGCATGAATCCATATTTTATGAGCTAATACTATCATTTTCCAGTCTATAATAAAACTTCTGCTGACTTGTAAAGCTCAAAGGAGCAGATTACAAGTAAGTTATTTATTGAGTTTTATCTATGACAAGTTAGTGGATCTAAGCTTTGAACTTTACAAGGAACGGAATTCTAACGTGTTAATTTCAATAAATTATTGAATCACATATTTACTATTTTAGAGATAAGGGATATCAAATCTATGCTCATATTTAGTTAAGGGCCATTTATTAAATGTTAGCAGCTTGGTTGCTTCATCTAAGTGTTGCTTCTAAGTGTGTGGTTTGAGATATTCTGGAGATAACCTAGAGGTAATCTGAGGTATTCAGGAGGATAAATAAAAAGTTAAGATTCGTTTGATTTAAATTATTCACCTCATTGGAATGGCAGGCTTAGTTCAGTGTAATAGTTGCTATGCATTTGTTTCACGTTCCACTTTTTGGAGGTTTGGTTGTTGTCTAATCTGTAGACAGTTCTCTATCTTGCGGCAGGAGATTGTATTTTTGAAGTCTGAGATCTGTAAATTATCTGGTGAAGAAACTCAGACTGGAACTGCTGCAAAGCCACTGCCGCAGAGACATACTAGGAATGGCAGATGGATTACTGTAGGATCTGGTAGACTTAGAGTTGTGGATAAAAGGCATATTGCACAGTCTGTTGCTCTACATAATTCACATTCTGCACTTTCAGAGTGTAATGGTGTTGTGGAGAGAGGCACTCAGGCTAGTGGTGTTGTGGAAACAGGATTGGAGACTATGGTGAGGCCTAATAGAAAGCAGTTATTGTTGGGGGATTCCATCATAAGAGGTGTGGAGATGGACAATGGTGGTCTTGTGAGGTGTCTTCCCGGAGCTACTGCTCACAGAGACAGGAGACGTATCTGTAATATTGTTAAGCGAGCAAAGCAGGAAGGGGAATTGGATGTACTTGTCCATCTAGGGACAAATGACTTGGCTTGCAATGAGGTTTCGGAGGTTAAGGAAGTTTTTAGTGTTTATGCCAATGATATACGGCAGGTTGCTTCCACACTGTCATTCTCTGAAGTTCTGCCTGTGCATAACACTCAGAACGACAGGCGGATGCGTTAGGGGACTTTAATTTGTGGCTTGGTGAATGGTGTCGGGAGCAAGGATTTGGCTTTATTTCTCATGGTAGCTCTGTTTGAAATGGAAATAAACTGTACAAAAAAGATGGTTTGCAGATTTCAGTAAGGCTTTTGACACTGTTGCACATAGAAGGCTTCTCAATAAACTGCAATCTTTAAGTTTGGATTTCCAATATTGTTGAATGGGTAAGGCAGTGGCTGAGTGACAGGCAACAGAGGGTTGTATTCAATGGAATATATTGGAAGCTTGGACTTGTCACCAGTGGGGTACCTCAGAGATCTGTACTTGGACCCATTCTCTTTAATATTTTTATTAGTGATATTGCAGAAGGTCTTGATGGTAAGGTATGTCTTTTTGCTGATGATACTAAGATATGTAACAGGGTTGATGTTCCAGGAGGGATAAGCCAAATGGCAAATGATTTAGGTAAACTAGAAAAATGGTCAGAGTTGTGGCAACTGATATTTAATGTGGATAAGTGCAAGATAATGCATCTTGGACGTAAAAACCCAAGGGCAGAGTACAGAATATTTGATCGAGTCCTAACCTCAACATATGAGGGAAGGGATTTAGGGGTGATTATTTCTGATGACTTAAAGGTAGGCAGACAATGTAATAGAGCAGCAGGAAATGCTAGCAGAATACTTGGTTGTATAGGGAGAGGTATTAGCAGTAGAAAGAGGGAAGTGCTCATGCCATTGTACAGAACACTGGTGAGACTACACTTGGAATATTGTACACAGTACTGGAGACTGTATCTTCAGAAGGATATTGATACCTTAGAGAGAGTTCAGAGAAGGGCTACTAAACTGGTTAATGGATTGTGGGATAAAACTTACCAGGAAAGGTTAAAGGATCTTAACATGTATAGCTTGGAGCAAAGGCGAGACAGGGGGGATATGATAGAAACATTTAAATACATAAAGGGAATCAACACAGTAAAGGAGCAGACTATATTTAAAAGAAGAAAAACTACCAAAACAAGAGGACATACTTTTAAATTAGAGGGACAAAGGTTTAAAAATAATATCAGGAAGTATTACTTTACTGAGAGGGTAGTGGATGCATGGAATAGGCTTCCAGCTGAAGTGGTAGAGGTTAACACAGTAAAGGAGTTTAAGCATGCGTGGGATAGGCATAAGGCTATCCTAACTATAAGATAAGGCTAGGGACTAATGAAAGTATTTAGAAAATTGGGTAGACTAGATGGGCCGAATAGTTCTTACCTGCCGTCACATTCTATGTTTCTATGTTTCTATGATTCAGAATCTAGAGATCAGCTTTGAACTTCTCAATCAAAAGTATCACACAAATATAAAAAAACACCCAATAATATATCCTAAATATTGCACCAAAACCCACATAAATGACTTGACAATCATGTTAGTGATTTTCTTTTTGAACCTGAACTACTTAAAGATTTTTTTTTTTTTTTTTTACAATAAACAACCTAATGCTGACTTTTTCAGGGGCTAGGTAGTTCTACGTGAGAATTATCATATATTACTGGTATGCATTGCTTGCATTTTTCACGTTGGACTTTGAGAAGTCCTATTTGGGTTTAGATTTCTTGAGTTTCTCTGCCCAAAAAGGACCTTTCAAAGTTCAACTTGAAATATGTAGGTGATGCATAACAGTAATTTTTGCATATTTACACTGTGGGAAGTTTTATCGCATTTGATCTCTCCACGGTCTTACAAATTTAGTAAATATATAATATTTTAATGTAGATTTATTTCCTTATCCTCCTCTTTTACCCTCTATTGGCTACTTTTTCTAATTTGATCTGTGAACCAAGTGTTGAGAAAATTTTGTTCCTGTGTATGTCGAACTCGTGTTGTTGCAAATACGTGCCTTTCAAGCAGTATGGTCCCTTCTACATCCTCAAGCCACATGGCAAAGAGTACGGGATGTAACTGCATTATGGCATGCTTAACAGTATTAACCCAATGTGATTACTCAACTGCTTCTTCCCAGATCCCCCCTACTTCTAAGAGGACTCCCCTGGGGATATGGTGCATTACTAATGTGTGTTACCAGTGAAGAGGTAGGACCATGATGGAACATCATTTCCCCCAGTTTTCTTTTCATACACCGTGCACGGGAAGATGCTCTCAGCAAGAGCCTGCACATGCTTGAGATTAGAGAAAGGAATGATTTATGGTTAAGAGTTTATTTATAAACTAAATTTACAGTCCTGGGATATGATGTGTAGATAAGAGCATGAGAAATCTGTAACTTACCTCTCTAGTATTGCACGCAAAGCTAGCAATTGACAGAGTTAGACAGCATCATAATAAGACCTTAGGGTCTAAAGCTCGATATCAATTGCAGTCAGTAAAGAACTTTATGGGTCATACTAGACCTTTGGCTATTCTATGTCAAGGCATCTCTACAGGACTCAACATCCTTTATATTTCACCATTTAAACAACATTGGCAGATTTTAGAAAATGTACAATAATCGGAGTACTAAAATAATTTTTAAGGAAGACATATTTTTTATTGTTACTCAAAAAAACTGTGATGTGAAGAATGATGTGCTCTTTAGTCACAAGAAAATCTTGCTAAGGCCATGCACAACATGAAAGCCTAAAGCAGCCTCGGAGTGATTTTTTTCTTGCATTTACACATGGTATCAGGATTGTGCACCCTCACTAGTTCTTGATCATGTATTTGATGCATGGCCATAGAAGCTAAGCTTCCAACCAATTTGGCAAGTTCTTATCAAAAGGTTAAAATGGTAAATAAATTGAAAAGACGTATATATATATATAATGCCAAAATACCAGAGTATTGACTCCTCTGTTTATTTACTATTTCTGGCTATTCTCGGCCAACCTGAACCTTTCACTTTCAGGCACATTTTCTGCTATTTATGACACCCACTCACCCCCTCTTCCCCTTTTCTAACATCAGTTGTTTTAAGTGTTAAACTCTATAAGATTGATCTGTATTGCTTCAGACCTGAGAAAGAGAGGAAAACTCTTGAAAGCTTGTCTTTGAAATATTATGTTAGTCCAATAAAAAAGGTATCATTGCATACTGCAACAATCTGGTATTTTGGCATCTTGTCTACTGGACTAATACGGCTAATCCAATTTACAATATATATATATTTGGGAATCCAGGCCAACTCATTAGTTTTGCACCCGGATCCTATTTAGTTTTGACCTGCAGAGAGTCCCAGGAGGAAGAAGTTCCCAAGCAATTGGATTGATCTCATAAGGGCAGGCACTAGACTGCTAGAGTAGGACCTGCAAAGAATATGGTACATTGACATTGTGCTAGGCTTATGCAATATATGATCATATAATGTAAGTAAACCCCTATTACATTTTGCCTGGGTGAGGTGTTTTTAAATAAAACTATTACAATCTGTGAGATTTGAAATCATTGTTTAGTGAATAAGCGAGTACACTGGATTGTGTATTTTGTATGTTGTATATATTGGCCCCAGCAGCCCCCTATAATGTATGCATGTTCAGGTACGTACAGCCCTCTTGGTTTATATATATACACATTACAGAATAATAATATACAGTGGCATTCATGTATGAGATTGAAATATGAGACTACGATCTCTAACATTGAAAAGGGTTCCATCTCTGACACAGTTTGTAGTCAGATTTATTGTTGTTTTACTTATTGACTGTGATAAAAAAAGAGAGGTGCCTTAAGATTAGCCTTATAACTCCCATAGACATATCTGTTTGTTCTCTATGATACACCATATGGAGTTGTGACCAAGTCTCCAAAGTGAGTGAGATGTTGATAATGACATTTTGGGATCCATTTGACCCCCAATACAAAAGGTGGGGGTTTAAGGTTTTCTCCCATGAATCCTAATTCAAATATTATACCCCCATCCCACTGCTTCAGGGGATTGGGAATAAAACAAGTGGGCAGCTATCGCTTTAACCCACAAAATGTTTAACCCTTCTCTACGGGGTCCAGGAGAGATTATTATTATGTCCTTTCTGGTTCAGGGGACACTCAGAGCTTGCGAAATAAAAAATTATTTAAAACAAATGTTTTGCAAGAAATATTTTAGAAACTCCCACACAAGACATACCTTCTATATTGTGAAATCGACTTTGCAAGTTATGAAACAGAACATAAAGTTATAAACAGATTTTATCTCTTCAAAATGTTCACAATTTAGTATCAAAAGCCTCATGTGTGTAGTATTATTGCAGGTATTCTCTATGTTTATTTAGTATCTGACAAAGTAGAACCAGCATTGTGCAGAGAAGAACCACTCCTACTATATCCCTAGTCCCATCACATGCAATGCCTTCCTTTAGAATGTATATTCTTCATTCTCCATCACAGACAATTTTGATGAGATGCACTATCTGTGTGACACTACTCATGGTAAAACATAGTCCACCATTGTTAAATATGAAATTATCTCAATGTCTGGTCCCTGAAGCCAATGAACACCCATCAGTTTTTTTTTTAGTAACAGAAATTTAAGATAACATTCTGCTGATCAATCCATATTTTGGCATTCCAAAGTCATTCAGTAACATTTAGTAAAAGTAGATTTGGTCCTATTTTAAACCAAAATAACTTATATTATTTAATACGATGTCTTGCTTTTTGATATTTAAATTGAGAACATTAATTGTGTTCAACTTACCACTCCAAATGCATGTTGCAGGAAAAGTAAAAGGAAAGGAATAGCCAGTAAGTCCATGCTTGGTCTGTTGCTGAAAGTAGAGTGTGGACTAAGATAGCCTAGCTCTTTTACAGGTGTTTGTTAACCTGGTGATGCGTTTATCTATGGACTTCGCTCTCATATGTTTAAATCTAGTGTGTTAAATTTTATCCATGCAAGTAGACTCTTGAACCTCAAGATAATGTTTTTAATAGTATTACCTTAAGTTACAGTTATAGCATGGAATATATTTTAAAGGGCTTATGCTCAGTGTTACTTTCTAACTTCCTATATTTTTGGAAATGTGTCATACTGATTGAATTTAGATAATTGTGACAAAACCCCTATTTTGCCTTCCCCTGAGCCAATCTCCTCCTCAGTTCAGGAATCTGTTTAAACTTTGGTTCCTACCATTCGGGATTATAAAGTACCGAACACCAACCACCCCCGGCTCATTAAGTTTAAAGAAACTGCAAGAATTAAGTGCTTTCTCTGTGTGGCACAAAAGCAGGCAGCGGAACTTGGGCGTCGAGTGTCTGGAACTCTGAGACAGACACTTGACGGCGCGAACACTGATAAAACTGCTTCTGTTTGCGGCAAGCCAGTAGAGCGCTGTTGGGTAGGTTTGTTCAGATAGACCTCACGAACAAACGCTACTAAGAAGCCAGGGGAACCGTTTGCCTTTTCATATGTTTTTGAACTCCCGAGCATGACCGCTACCTCTAAAACTGTGGAACTATTTTTGGCAGGCGACTCACGAGCGGTCGGTCAAAACTTCATCCCGGTGGCGATACGGCTGTGTTTGTGGGATCTGTGCGCTTTTCGGATATGTTGGGCGCTCAGATCCAGGCTATCTGGGGATGTATAAACTATGGAGGTTTCTTTATGCGAATTATGTATTTTTGTGTATTTTCTTTAACATCTCATTTTTGCTTAGTTAGGGTGATATGGCATTTTCGACACATTTTGTGGGTGTGTTAATGGGAGTGTCATGTGGTGAACGTGACCTCGCCACTGGTTTTTGGAGGGTTCTGTTTGCCAGCCTCCTGCCATGTGACTATGGCCCCTGAGATGTATTGCCCTTTAAGGAACTGAGTTGGGGCTTATGGACTTATATTATACTGTTACTGACCGTTTAAGAACTGTATTTAGGCATAATGCATTTTTATAATGCGGTTTCTGGCCCTTTAATTACTTTGGAGCAGTGTTGCAATTTTAAATTGGCACTTCGGATACATCCAAAGTGCTGAAGTAGTCGAAGTGGCCGCCATTCGACAAACGAACACATGGCGGCGGCCATCTTTGTTCATTCGAACAAGGTCAGCGGTATGTGTAGCCAAATCCATAGAACTTGAGAAGAGAGTAAAGCACTGTCCCACAGGAGAGAGCAGGAGACAGGTATGTAAGGTAGAGATTACTCTGGGAGGCCATAAACTTTCCTGAAGAGATGGGTTTTAAGGCCCTTCTTAAATGATTGAAGACTAGGGGATCTGATGGCAGTAGGCAAGCTATTCCATAGGAGAGGTCCTGCAAGCGCGAGTTGGCCGTACGGGTGCCAGCAACGGTCAGGAGGTGGTCACGGGCAGAGAAAGGGGAACGAGGGGGGGCGTATCTATGGATTAGTGAAGAGATATAAGAGGGGCTAGAATTGTTCAGTGCTTTAAATGTATGGGTTAGCACTTTGAATTGACTCCTATAGCATACAGGGAGCCAATGTAAGGACTGTCAGAGGGGTGAGGTGTGAGAGGACCGACTAGAGAGGAAAATCAGTCTAGCTGCAGCATTCATTACAGACTGTAGCGGGGCAATACAGCCTTTGGGGAGACCAATCAGGAGAGGGTTACAGTAATCCATGCGGGAAATTACTAGAGCATGGACAAGCTCCTTGGTAGCATCTTGCGTGAGAAAGGGGCGGATGCGAGCTATGTTTTTGAGTTGGAACCTACAGGACTTGGCAACAAACTGGATGTGAGACTCAAAGGTGAGACCAGAGTCAAGTATGACGCCAAGACAGCGCGCTTGCAGGGATGGACTTATGTGGATATCACTGACTTGTAGGGAGAGCGAGAGAGGAGGATCAGTATTAGGAGGAGGAAAGACAAGGAGTTCAGTTTTAGAGAGTTTAAGTTTCAGAAAGCGTGAGGACATCCAGTCAGAGATGGAAGAAAGGCAAGCAGTGACACGTTGCAGGATGGCAGGGGAGAGATCCGGGGAGGAGAGATATATCTGAGTGTCATCAGCGTACAGGTGGTAGTGGAATCCAAATGAGGCAATACGTTTACCAAGAGAGGCAGTATAAATAGAAAATAGAAGGGGACCAAGGACAGACCCTTGGGGAACTCCAACCGAGACAGGACGAGGGGAGGAGGTATCCTTGGAAAAGGAGACACTGAATAAGCGTTGGGAGAGATAGGAGGAAAACCAAGAGAGGACAGAGTCACAGAGACCGAGCGATTGAAGAGTTTGAAGGAGGAGAGCATGATCAACGGTGTCAAAGGCAGCAAAGAGGTCAAGGAGAATTAATATGGAGTAGTGACCTTTATATTTAGTGGAGATTAGGTCATTAGTCACTTTGATAAGAGCAGTCTCTGTAGAGTGGAGAGGGCGGAAGCCAGACTGAAGAGGGTCAGAAGAAAGTTGGAATTAAGGAAGCGAGACACACGGGTAAAGACAAGTCGTTCCAAAAGTTTTGATGAGAAAGGGAGCAGGGATATGGGACGATAGTTAGAAGGGGACAATGGGTCAAGAGATTTTTTTTCAGGATAGGTATTACAGTGGTATGTTTAAGGTCAGCAGGAACAGTGCCAGAAGAGACAGAGCAGTTAAAGATGTGTGTTAGGGTAGGCACAAGACAATAGGAGAGAGATCTGATGAGGTGAGATGGGACAGGATCGAGCGGGCAAGTGGTGGGGCGAGAGGAATGGAGAAGCGCAGCCACCTCTTGTTCAGTAGCCGGGTAGAAAGTCTGGAGGGTAGGGAAAGCATGATTTACATGTGGTTGAGAAATAGAATGGCAAGGAGGGGAGAATTGTTTCCTTAGCTGTTCAATCTTGTCGGTAAAATAGCATGCAAATCTATCAGCTGTAAGGTTAGTTTGGGGGGTGGCCACAGCAGGGCAGAGAAGGGTATTAAAGGTGTCAAAGAGATGTCTGGGATTGCGGGAACATGAACTAATGAGAGAGGAAACGTATGACTGTTTGGTGAGGGCTGCGCTGTATGAAAGCAACATGAATCTATAATGGAGAAAGTCTGCCTGGGTGCGGGACTTCCTCCAGGAGCGTTCAGCACAACGGGAGCAATGCTGCAGATAGCGTGTTGATTTATTATGCCAAGGTTGGGGTCGTGTCCTCCTCGAGGTGCATGTTTGGAGTGGGGCTGCAGCGTTCAAGGCAGATGTGAGGGTAGTGTTATATGTAGAGATGGCCAGTGAGGGACAGGAGAGGGAAGGGATGGATAGCAGTTGTGAATCAATGTCAGCTGACAGCTGCTGGAGGTCAATAGAGTTAAGGTTCCTCCTGAGCTGAGGGGTGTTAGGCTGAGATTATTGGGTGAGGGGATAATTGAGAGCAAACGATAAGAGGTGGTGATCAGAGAGAGGAAATGGAGTGTTGCAGATATTAGATACTGTACATGAATAAGAGAAAATAAGGTCGAGGGTATTGCCAGCTACATGAGTGGGAGAATTAGCCCACTGCAAAAGTCCAAGGGAGGAAGTGATTGAAAGTAGTTTAGAGGCTGCTGGGGTTAAATGTGGGTTAGTGGGAATATTAAAGTCTCCAAGAATTAGGGATGGGATGTTGGAAGAGAGGAAGTAGGGTAGCCAGGCAGCAAAGTGGTCAAGGAAGAGGAGAGGGGAACCAGGGGGAAAGCATAGATTACGGCAATGTTAGCAGAGAAGGGTTTGAAAAGGCGAATTGAATGAATTTCAAATGATGGGAAAGAGAGGGAAGGGGGGGTGGACAGGGTTTTAAAGGAGCATTGGGGTGAGAGAAGAAAACCTACACCGCCACCTTTAACCTCCGCTTGTCTTGGATTTTGGGTAAAGTGAAGACCACCAAAGGACAGTGAGGCAGGTGTAGCAGTATCAGAGGGAGAGAGCCATGTTTCTGTTAGTGCAAGTAGGTTTAGGGAGTGTGAGATAAATAGGTCATGGATGGACGTAGATTTAAAGGTGCTGCACACAGAACGTGCATTCCAGAGGGCAGCTTTAAAAGAGGAATTATAGTGAGAATTACATGGAATGTGTATTAAGTTGTTGTGGTTTCTGGTGTTTGTACCAGGTGGCTGAGTAGTGGAGGGACCAGGGTTTGGAGAGACATCACCTGCTGCTAGGAGTAGTAGGATGGAAAGGAAGAAAAGGTGGTAGTAAGATTTAAATGTTGGGGATAAGAGCTTGTATTTAGGGTATTTAGGAGGGGTGTGTGGAGAAAGGCTGGATAAATATGAGTAAAGTGCGTGTGATGAATACAGAGATGAGGGGAAGCAGAGAGGGAGCCATGAAGATGGTGTTAGCAGGAACAGGTAAGTAAAATGATAGAGAGATTTTAATGATGAGGGAAGTGAGAGAGAAAGTGAAAAATAGAAGTGAGAACATTAGTAGGAGAGTAGGTGCTGTATTTTTAAGAGCTGTGGTTAGGAGGGTTAAGGGTTAAAGAGGTATTGTGTGAGTATAGCTATTTTGGGTGTGGAGGGCTTGGTGGACAGAGGCTAACATAATTGGTTTAACAGGAAAGGTAGGTAATTTGAGCTATCTATAAATGTAGTGATTACCATGGGGAGGATGGGGGGGAAGCGATCATGCAGAAATGCTACCTCTGCTTATGGCAAGTCCTGCAGGGTTGTGTGCTGGGAGTCCTGGGTGTAGCTGTTTCAATATTGTATGGGGCCCAAGCTATAAAGGAGAGAATCTGGGGTTAGATAAAGCAGATTGTGGGTGGAGAATCATTGGGGTGTTAAAAACAAAATCAAGGGAAAAGCAGATGAAAGGGAATATAAATTTAAGGATATGAGGGAATGGCAGAGTTAAGATAGGTAAAAGTCATAAATAGGGAACATCATAAATTAATGAGGCATATAGTGCAATAACTAACACTAGCAAAACAAACATGTAACTAAACAAGAGGGGGCCTACAAGGACTTCAACAAACACCAAACTTTGCCACAATCAAATGTAGATTAGGAAGATATCAGAAACAAAATTGTTGAGTTGTATCAGTCTGGAAAGGGTTACAAAGCATTGTTTTCATCATTTGACGTTTATTAGCTGTTCAGGATTGTATAGGTGATAAAACAACATGAAATTGTGTTTTGTCGAGAGTCAGTTAAATGCCCTGTTTCCTGTTCTTTCTAAAATAGTACAATAGAAAACACCCTTAACGATCACAGGTGGAAAGACATAAAGTGAGGAGGTGAAACACAACACACTTCACCTATACAAATTTATACCTCACACTGTAGAATCAGAACAAAAAGGACTCCTTCCAGTCCTCTCAAAACATATATAGGATATAGGTTCTACAGTAGGAAGAAAAAATAAAAAACAAACATCATAGTGTACTATCTTGGATAAATATTGATAGTGGTGTTCAAAGTTGCACTCACAATAAAAAGGTTGATTGAAGGCACATCAATATTAGGTTGACTAGCGATCTTCCCCACGTATAAGGGCATATAAGAGAGAAAGAAATGCAGTAATAAATGCAGACTGTTATTCACCTGGTGAAGCACTAGATAAGGGAACACTTACAGAATTGCATTCCTCAGGGGTAAAATAAAATGAAGATCGGTCTCCTGTGGAGAGTATTTTTGATTTTGTTTTTATTTATGTTTTGTTTTAATCTGTTATATTCAATACATTTTTCAAGTCAATAGGATTTTTTGCTTATTTGTACTTGAATTCTCTGGCGGACTCTCTCTGAATTCCTGGGCACCTGTGATATGATATGCTTATACACCTCTGCAATTCTGTAAGTGTTCTCTTGAGTGTGACCCTATGTAGGAGGAACAGTCCCTATTCAGCTCTGTGTCAGTGTGCATCAGGGATCCTTAGGACAGGTGTCAATCCATATCTGCCAAGTGACCCTATGTAGGGGGAACAGTCTCTATTCTGCTCTGTGTCAGTGTGTATCAGGGATCCCTAGGACAGGTGTCAATCCATATCTGCCAAGTGACCCTATGTAGGCGGAACAGTCCCTATTCTGCTCTGTGTTGTGTCAGTGTGTATCAGGGATCCTTAGGACAGGTGTCAATCCATATCTGCCAAGTGACCCTATGTAGGAGGAACAGTCCCTATTCTGCTCTGTGTCAGCGTGTATCAGGGATCCCTAGGACAGGTGTCAATCCATATCTGCCAAGTGACCCTATGTAGGAGAACAGTCCCTATTCTGCTCTGTGTCAGTGTGTATCATAGTCTCTGAGGACAGGTGTCAATCCATATCTGCCAAGTGACCCTATGTAGGGGGAACAGTCTCTATTCTGCTCTGTGTCAGTGTGTATCATGATCTCTGAGGACAGGTGTAAATCCATATCTGCCAAGTGACCCTATGTAGGGGGAACAGTCTCTATTCTGCTCTGTGTCAGTGTGTATCATGGCTCTGAGGACAGGTGTCAATCCATATCTGCCAAGTGACCCTATGTAGGGGGAACAGTCCCTATTCTGCTCTGTGTCAGTGTGTATCAGGGTTCCTTAGGACAGGTGTCAATCCATATCTGCCAAGTGACCTATGTAGGGGAAACAGTCTCTATTCTGCTCTGTGTCAGTGTGTATCATGGTCTCTGAGGACAGGTGTCAATCCATATCTGCCAAGTGACCCTATGTAGCGGGAACAGTCTCTATTCTGCTCTGTGTCAGTGTGTATCAGGGATCCTTAGGACAGGTGGCAATCCATATCTGCCAAGTGACCCTATGTAGGAGGAACAGTCTCTATTCTGCTCTGTATCAGTGTGTATCATGGTCTCTGAGGACAGGTGTCAATCCATATCTGCCAAGTGACCCTATGTAGGAGGAACAGTCTCTATTCCGCTCTGTGTCAGTGTGTATCAGGGGCTCTGAGGACAGGTGTCAATCCATCTGCCAAGTGACCCTATGTAGGGGAAACAGTCTCTATTCTGCTCTGTGTCAGTGTGTATCATGGTCTCTGAGAACAGGTGTCAATCCATATCTGCCAAGTGACCCTATGTAGGAGGAACAGTCCCTATTCTGCTCTGTGTCAGTGTGTATCAGGGATCCTTAGGACATGTGTCAATCCATATCTGCCAAGTGACCCCATGTAGGAGGAACAGTCCCTATTCTGCTCTGTGTCAGTGTGTATCAGGGATCCCTAGGACAGGTGTCAATCCATATCTGCTAAGTGACCCGATGTAGGGGGAACAGTCTCTATTCTGCTCTGTGTCAGTGTGTATCAGGGGCTTTGAGGACAGGTGTCAATCCATATCTGCCAAGTGACTCTATGTAGGGGGAACAGTCTCTCTTCTGCTCTGTGTCAGTGTGTATCATGGTCTCTGAGGACAGAGTGTATCTGTGTCAGTGTGTATCATGGTCTCTGAGGACATACCTGCCAAGTGACCCTATGTAGGGGGAACAGTCTGTATTCTGCTCTTTGTCAGTGTGTATCAGGGATCCTTAGGATAGGTGTCAATCCATATCTGCCAAGTGACCCTATGTAGGGGGACCAGTCCCTATTCTGCTCTGTGTCCGTGTGCATCAGGGGCTCTGAGGACAGGTGTCAATCCATATGCCAAGGTGTCAATATGTCATATGCCAGGTGTCAATCCATATTCATTGTCATTTAGGAATGTTAGGTGATTTCTGCCCTTTATGGATTAAAACCAGACTCTGCATCAACTGTGTAATTTTCCATGGGAGTTTTGCCATGGATCCCCCTCCGGCATGCCACAGTCCAGGTGTTAGTCCCCTTGAAACAACTTTTCCATCCCTATTGTGGCCAGAAAGAGTCCCTGTGTGTTTTAAAATTCGCCTGCCCATTGAAGTCTATGGTGGTTCGCCCGGTTCGCCGGTTCGCGAACATTTGCGGAAGTTCGCCGTTCGCGAACCGAAAATTTCGTGTTCGCGACATCACTAATTCTCATCAAGAAGCCCAACTACCACTTTGTATAAGGGGTTAATTGAAATTTGAGATGCATTTGATATAGTTGTTTTATCTTTAATGGTCCATTTGTCACATATCTGTCAGTCTTCAAAGAGGTTTTCGTGCTTTTTAGCAGACTGGAAGTCTCCTCTTTGTGCCATAAAGTATCATTTTGAGGTATCTGGCCTCTCTTTCACCTTATCTAATACAATGGAACCTTGTAGCCTCCATTATATTTAAAAAGTAAAATTAATTACTTTGGTATTATCTATATCTGGTAATCTTGTGTCCTTTTTTTTTTTTTTTTAGTTACACTGTCTCATTTTGTGAAACTATGTAATTAGTAATGTGACAGCATGTGATATATACATGTCTTTTACACACATTCAGCTAATATTAGTTTAGTAATAATGAAATTTCTTCATTGGAACTATCCATGAATATTCAATATTATTAACATAGTACTTTTTTTATATATGATTAAACATAATTATAGTTAGTAGATGGATATATATATATATATATATATATATATATATATATATATATATATATATATATATATATCTATATGTGTGTATATATATATATATATATATATATATATCCCCATCTACTAATTATAATATATAGATAATATTCCTAAAGTTTGGAGGATGTGCTGAGCCTCAAACCGCCAACAGCACTGATATCCCTGGATGCCTAAAAGGCATTTGACTGTCTATTGTGGCCATTCATATTTTAAGTTTTACATCACCTCGACTTCACACCTGAATTTATATCCATGATCACATCACTGTAGTCCGCACCTACCGACTGACTACTACTGCCAAACATTGAACCCCAACATTACACATCACCAATGGTACACGTCATGGGTGCCCATCATCTCCCCTTCTCTTTGACCTATCGCTTGAACCATTATTACAGGCCATCCACCTTAATCAATACATCACCGGTCTACAGATCCGGGGAATGGAAGACCAAGTCGCGGCATATGCTGACGACATTCTCCTTACTTTTGCTGACTTGACAACCCCACAAACACTGTCCCTCATGGACTAATATGCAGGACTATCAGGATAGAAGATTAACCTATCAAATTTTGAATTGATGCCCATTGCATTTTATGCCCAGCATCTACACGCAATCAAACAGCATTTGTCATTCCGCCTTACTGCGACCTCACTCACTCACTCCTAATCTCTATACGCTGTAATCCACACCAATGCTCCACACTGCCCATGAGGACCTCAGGCGCAAGAACTCAATAGGCATCTCCTGGCTAGTAAGAGTCACCACTATCAAAATTAATCGATTGCCACGCTTCCTCTACTTATTCCAAACATTCCCTGTCCCGATTCAAATCTCAGATTTTAAAAGGCTACAGTCAGCCATAGACGGGTTTGTCTGGAAGGGTGGGAGGCCGAGAGTGCGGAGAACTGGGTTTACCTAACTTCCTTCAATACTGTCGCGCAGCTCAATTAGCTCAGGTACAACAGTGGCATGCACCACCGAGGAAAAAGCGTTGGGTGGACCTTGAACAAACCATCCTGGGATGGGAACATCCTTCACAATATATGTGGATCCCAAGAACACTGCGGGCTCTCCCTCTGCCCACCTCCTCAGCAATCACCCATTCCTTGGACTTGTGGGACAGACTCAAACTTAAATATGAGCTCACCTCGTTCCTCTCCCCTTTGATGCCAATCCTCCGTAACAAACTGTTTCCCCGTGCTTGATGACACACTACCTGAGCTTGATGACATATATAGACTAATGCACCTTTTCCACAACTCTCAACCCATTTGATACTCAGACAGCGACAGCTTGCATACCGCAGACTACTTCTGTTTTATCTAACTACGAGACGTGGCAAATAAACCTGCAGCCTGATAGGCAGGCACGGTGCTACCCACGGCATTTCAATGGCATAGCATGGACTTTACCCATCTGTGAAGGCCAAATTTCCAACTTATATATCTCCCTAACCACGCATTGCAACTCCAGCTGATATATATTGCTGTCTGGGTATGTGATCTAGGATCACCAGACGAACCGACCGACTGGGGTCACATATGGGAAGCGACCAGCACTTTGACAATCTGCGTGACCCATAAAGAACAGGCATACAAAACACTCTTTCACAGGTACCTCAGATAGAACTAGTGCTAGAAAAAACATTCCTACTGTACCCATGGGTGCTGCTTTAATCCAAACCAACAGACACTGCAACTAGGCACAAGAACAAACTAGCAGCATGCATAGCCCTGGCAGCATGCAGAGCCGTAGGAGAATTGTGGGCTGATGAACGCATACCTACACTTTCTCCTGTAAAGCGCAAAATCACTGAGGCTTTAGAAATTGACAAATTGACAGTCCAAATCCACAAAACACCTAAGGTGTTTCACAGGGTCTGAGGTACCCTTGGATTGTTAGCGGACTGTGAGACACCCACAAATCCCTTCTGAACAGACAGCACTGCACTCATGACATGGAACAATATGCTCATTAAAGGCTAACAACAACACCCATCTCCACCCACCTTCCCCTCTCGCCTAAAGTCCACTTCCCCCCATCTGGGTGTGCCAGAGGAGTTCCTCGGGGCCGACTGTTACTACTAAACTAACAGCACTCTTCTTCTCTATTCCAATCAGGGGTATGCTATCACATCATCTGCACTACACCACACACATAAGTTACCCATTTTTTGTAAATAGTTTTACACTCTTATATCAAGTCTCTCCACTCCCCCAAGACCATAACCAGACTAAACAGCCTGCTACCTGACAAGTGCCGTGCGATAGCCTGAAACAGGGATGATCCAGCGAATGGTCTCACCCCTTTTTTTCCCTTTTCCTTTTTTAAACCCTCCCCTCCCACCAAGTTTTACACTGACAGTTATTAGTGCACACTCATTACCGATCTACATTTTAGTATGCCAGGTCGTACTTGAAAACCAGAGTAATTAATTATTATTATTTGTCCAGAGCCCAAACAGCACACTGCACCACCCTCCAGACCGGTATTTTTATTTATTTTATTGATGATCTGACCGAAACGTGGCCCAACCAATCTTATTTACCCTGTACCCTGACACGCCTGCTCATCGTGAATGTATTTCATGGACATACACCAGTTGCCAGATCTTGGTCAACACTTGAAGTGTATTTGATGATCATATGACACATTGTGGTTTCTCTATACCCTAACCTCTCCTTTCTGTACCCTATGCTAATTGAAAAACATCAATAAGTAAAGTAAATGTTTAAAAAAACAAACAACAACACACTAAGAGTCAAAAAATTTTCCTTTTTTATTTTACTCTATAGACAAGTGCTGTCATCTACTGGTGGAGTTCTATTACTCCAAATGTCAGCTTTCCACACTTTTCATTTTTGATACGGTTACACCTCATTTATGAATCAATTTATGGTTGCACAAAATCGTTTTTAAATTTTTCAATAAATGGCAAAATTTGCAGGTGTTAATACACCTTGGTGATATTTCAATTACCATTTTAACAACTATATTTTTTACTTTTGTTTTTTTTATCTCTAAAGGGTTTATTTTAAAAATATTTTTTCTGTAACGTTAGTTTAATGCAAAAAAAAAAAAACCTCCTTAAGTAAGGCTGAGGATTTCATATGCAACCTAAGCCCCAATATTGAATCTTTAAAGAGACACTATAGTCACCTGAACAACTACAGCTTAATATAGTTGTTCAGGTGAGATCTATAGCTCCCTGCAGGCAATCTAATGTAAACACTGTATTATAAAATAAATCTATTTTTATAACATTGTGATTTTATTTATATGAAATACATTTCACTTAACACAATAACGATCTTTGGGATATGAGAATTGAATTAGTGGGCAATTCTCACTGTTTACTATTATTATCCCATAAATATCCCCACATATTGGAGGCACACTGCTGAGATCGTTTAAATTGAAATTATATTTCATATATAATAATATTGGTGTAATTCATGCAATTTAATCTTGATATAGAAAATAATTTTGTATTGAGATTAAATTAGTGTAAAATAAAAAAAATGGCCAGCGGCAGCGATAAATCTGTAACAGATAATACTGAAATAATTGAAGACCTAAGAAAAAATGCTCTAGTTCATATTCATAAACATATGAAAAATGATTCAACCTATGAGGTTTGGTTGAAAAGCATAGAATGGGAAGCTAAACATACCATTCTAAGTGATGAACACATAATAATATATCTTAAAGAAATTGCTGAACAAAAGTGACGATCTGGGCATTCAAAATGGGAAATACCAAGATTTACTTGCTGAGCATAAAACTCGTCAGGCTGATCATGAAAAAGAAATGAAAGCTTTGACGGATAATTATGCACAGGAAATAAATCAGCTTAAAACGCAATTGGATGAGTATGAAGAGGAGAGTCAGAAATCAGGCAGTGAGGTTAGTAGTCATCATTCTGTGCCAAAAAGTTGCACAAAAATGCAAGAAAAGACTATCAGTAAATCCCCTCCTTATTATGATTTTCCCACACCAAACCAGGTCTTCATAAAACAGTCTGTAAGTAAAGATGTGAGTAATTCTGAGAAAACACCTGTAGATTCTTGGCAATCTTGGGCAGAACAGTTTGAAAAAGCTGTCTTGGCCAAACTTGAGAGGGAGAATCAGATTCAAGGTGATAGGAATGAAAACAAACATGGTTCTGTACACTGGCAGAATTCTGATGCTGATCGGAATTGTGACAGTGAACGAGAAGCTCAGAGTGATGGGAGTGAAAGTGATTGTACTGTCCACTCTGAAGGCCGTGTAACTGATATGCCATCTGCACTGTTGTACGGATCTAATTCCTCTTCAGCAGACAGATCGCATAGACGTTTACCCAAACACAGAAACAGAGGTCGTAAATCAACGATGCCTGTTTATGAAACGCCAAAGGTTATTAAATTCCTTAGAGAGACTGTCCCACAATTTTCTAGAGGTTCAGGAAACATATCAAAACATCTGGAAAATTATGATAGAGCAATGAATTAATTGGGCATGTATGATGACATTCATAAGAAATGGTTCATTACATGGACCTTTGATTCAATGTGTCGTGTTTATCTAGAAAGTCTTCAAGCTATACAGTTAATGTCCTGGTCCAAGATGAAATATGAAATAATCATGGAATATGGTAAGTATAAAACCATTGCTTCTGCAAAGAAGGCGCTTTATAACTTAAAGTGCCGTCCAGATCAAAGCCCCAGAGAATTTTTAATAATTCTTAAAAATGCATACTCCGTGGCCCAAAGAAAACCCAGGTATGAAAGCACAGACTTCAAAGATCTGTATTTTCATGCCATGCCGGTAAACATACAAATGAATCTCGCAAGAAATTACGATTGTAAGTTACCATTAGAATGGCTAGTCAGTCAGTGCATGAAATTGTACACTATACACCATGCACATGACGAAAATCAGCCAAAGGTTAAGAAACCTGGTGATAAATGGTGTCAGAGACTAAAATGCAGTTTGGTTTAGAAACCCAACAGAAAAAGAGGACCTATTCTGAGGTTTTGAAATCTCCAAAACCTCAGAAACAGGAAAATGCCGGAAGCAATTCTGTAAATTCCTCTAATAACTCTGAAAAGTCCAATGCCAATGGGAATAAACGCACCTGGGTTAATAAGAACCAAGGCAATTCCCAATGGAGAAGGAATCCTGAGGGAAATAGGAGATATGGAAACAGAAATAACCAATCTGCTTCCAATAACTCCCAACAGTCTCAGCCGTCCCAGCCAAATTCTAATGGGCAAAGACAAAACGGCAATGGGGGAAATAATTTGCGTCGTCAGGTTGGTCAATTGACAGACCAGATGGGCAAATTAATGGAGGAAATGACAAAGATTAACCAAGTCTTTGCCAGAAATCCTTTTTTTAGGGACAGCTCCAATTGTGGAGCCACCTGTGCAACTGCAACAACAACAACAAGTGCCGCAGCAAATATAGCTTCTGTGACTAAACAGGCTAGGTTATCAGTAGATGTAATGCCTAACCCTGTTTCCTTTCCAGGTACTAACAGTCATATATACAATAGTTGTGTTAGGAAACATATTGCCTATCCCGTCACTTCACTGCCAGGTGAAGGAGGCGCAACGTGTTCCTCTTTTTTTTCATTTCAGCCAAAGGCTAAAGTAGCCCTAGCAGCCACTAGTTTCCAGGATCCAGACCTGAAAGGGTTAACTGATAAGATGCCGACCACTAGTTCCCGCTTGACAGTTCAAGTTATTCCTAAAAAGGATGGGCCTGTGGGTAAGACTGAGCATTCCTCAGTACAGGTAGAAACTACTGCTGTGACAGGTAACGTATGGAAAACGAGTGATATGTTGACACATTGTAACTTGTTATGTGAATTAGAAGAACATGAAGGAAGGTACTACATGTCTGTAGAAATACAGGATTCGCTACCCCAGCCTTTCAAAGGGTTAATAGATACTGGTTCACAAGCCACTATCTTATCCAATACCTACTTCCAGCAGGTAATGGACTTAGCAACGGATAACCCGAAGCTAAGAGACTTCCCCAATGCTCTGTTGAGTGTAGGAGGAAATGCCCTTCATGTTATTGGCAATACCTGGTTAAAGTTTAAAATAGGTAACAAAACCTTTAGACATCCGGTGATAGTGGTAGATCTCCCCTCTGACCGACTTATTCTGGGTATAGACATACTCAGAAGACTTAACACAATTATTGACTGTGTGAATGGAATTGTATGGTCACAAGCTAAGGTTCCCATAACCTATGAGAAATCACATGTTCAATCTGATCATAACTGCCATGTGATAGAAGAAAGACCTGACTCAATTGAGGTACATTTTAGGAATAGTCAGTCACCTGACGTGACTATCCTGCAGGTGAATGATACAATCGCACCTGTAGATGAGCATTCCGTAAGAATTGCTCCAGAGAGGATCCAGAATGTCTCTCTGGAAGGTGATGTTTTAACCATTTCTCTCCACAGGGACTTTGTTGAATCTGTAGATCTGGCAGGTCATGCTCAATTCCTTGCCAGAATTGAAAGGGTTAATAACAACTTATTCTTTCCTATTCAGATAAATGACTTAGGAAGAAGTAGGAATGCAAAGCTGGACTTAAAAAGTGAGAACAGCTATATTAGCAGAAGTCTGTTAAAGCAGATCACTAATCCTAAAATGATCAGGTACGTTTCCCCACATGACAGGTGGATCCAGAATCTGGATGGCGAATCAGAGAGTCACAATGTGATAGCAAAATGTTTACTATCTATTTCCATCGGAAATAAGACAGTTAAGCATTTATTCCTAGTGATAAACGAACCTCGCTATCAGGTTTACGTTGGCAATGATGTCATACATCGCTTTGCCATACACCTTGACCTGATTAATTCCAATTTATGGACAAGGTTAAAAGGTAATCCTTGTGGATACCTACACGAGGAAAATGCCCTGAAATCAGGACAAATACTCCCATATGCGGTAAGTATCCAAGTACCTGATGACATAACCATTCCCCAAGGGACAAGTAATTTTCTTTTACCCCTACAGGTCAAGGAGGGTCAGAGATTAGAAAACTCTGATGCCCTAATCTGTTTATCCAACAGGATACAACAATTAGGGATGGTGGTAACACATACACCAATGGTAAGTATTGGTAAGAATCCCACCTATATAATGGTCAACAATGTTACACCCAATGGTGTTACTTTACCAAAAGGGACATTATTAGGTCTAGCATTGGATGCTGAGTACTATATATTTGGTTTCCAAAACCAAATTATAGGCCTCATCCCTGAAGAATACTTAACTGAGGACGAAATTGTCGATCAAATATTCCATTCCTCCCCAGAAGGATTATTCACTATCCTATCTGTATATCCCTTCAATGTTGAAGAAGGCTCGTGTAAAATCGAAGAAGCATCTATCACCTTCGATCATCCGCTCAATAAGCAGGAATCACAAGAGTATCTCGACCAAAGAGAAAAGATAAGTCAACACCGAACTGACCTAACTTCTAGGCTTGAAGAAGCTTATGAGATAGGCCAGCCTGAAATCTTTCCAGGATTTCAGGAAAGGCTAGAAGAGCAAATATCTTTAGCTGACGGTTGCTCCAACGATGCTGAGCGGCAACAGCTAAAGGAAATCCTTTTGGAATTCCAAGATATTTTTGCCAAAGATTCCTACGACTGTGGGTTAACTAACCTCCACGTAGCCAGAATACAAACTGATCCAAATTTACCACCTGTATTTATCAAACAATATAGACTCCCATTAGCGTCATATGATGGTCTACAAGACATCATTCAGAATTTAAAGGAAAGGGGCATTATACGTCCGGTGCACAGTTCATATAATAATCCAATCTTGGGGATTATGAAACCTAATGGACAATGGCAGTTATGCGCTGACTTACGACAGCTAAATAAACGCGTCTATATGTCTGGTTGGCCAACGCCATACATAGACCAATGTTTGGTACAAATGCAGGGATCCAAAATATTCACTGCCATTGACTGTGCGCAGGGATATTGGACTGTACCAGTCCATAATGAAGACCAATACAAATTGGCCTTCACATTTGGAAAGCAGCAGTATACCTGGACCCGTATGCCTTTCGATTATATAAACTATGGTCATGAATTCGCTGTGTTCATGCATAAAGCTATGCCTGACACACTCGAGAGAGGAACGTTATCATATGTCGACGGTGTCTTGCTGAAAAGCACTTCCTTTGATAAGCATATCTTAGAGATTAGACATGTTCTCACTCAGTTAAGAGACGCAGGGATAAAACTGTCTTTACAAAAGGCTCAATGGTGTCGCACCCATGTCAATTTCCTCGGACATGAGGTAACTTCTGAAGGATTAAATCCCCAGAGGAAGAAGGTTGAAGCCGTACTAAAGGCTAAAACACCTTCAAACATCAGGGAATTAAGATCATTTCTTGGTATGACTAACTACTCCCGTAAGTTTATAGATAACTATGCAGAAATAACTAAACCACTCTTACACCTGCTTAAAAAGGAAACTACCTGGAATTGGGGGGAGCCTCAGGACCAAGCGGTAAGTGAACTGAGGAGGAAGCTCACTCAGGCACCCTGTTTAACATACCCAGAGGGGGGTAAACCCTCCTATCTGGAGACAGGATATACCGATTTAAGCATAAGTGCTGTTCTGTATCAGAAGCAGGACAGTTTAAACAAAGTTATTGCATATGCTAGCAAGACTTTGTCACCTGTTGAAGTTAAATTCAACACGTGTGAGAAGGCGTTATTGTCGACTGTCTGGGCACTACAAAATTTTCGTAGCTATATCCAAGGTGAGAAAATAATTGTAGAAACAGCTCACCAACCTCTACAATATCTGCAGAGTGAAAGAATTAGAGATGGTAATCTCTCTAACAGTCGGATTACTGCATGGACTCTATCCTTACAGGGATGGCCGTTAGAAGTCCGTTATAAACATAATAAGAGAAGCCCAGTTGCCCAAGGTTTAGCAGAATTACATGACTGTACTGCTCCATCTCTGGATGATAATGACACCGGAGATGACTTCCTAGAAGAGCAATTGCTATCTCCTTATAAAGTTTATGACGAGGAATACTGTCGACCACTACCGTGGGTATACATTGATGGTTGTTCATATCACCACGTCGTTGGTGCTGAACGGAAGTTAGTTGCAGGTATCGGAATCGCCTGGATAGGTGATTATCCCAATGTATCTATAGGATACAATATTGGTCCCAAAAGCAGTCAGATACCTGAACTCTGTGCAGTATATAAGACCATTCAAATGGCAATAGAATATGGTATCAAAGAATTCGTTATCATAACTGATTCCAACTATGTTCGCAACAGTTTCGTCGAATATCTGCCTAGCTGGAAACGTAACCAAATGCTAAAAAGCAATAACAAACCTGTTAAGCATGAGAAATTGTTTTGTAAAATCGATGAGTTGGTTAAGGAAAATGGTTTAACTATATATTGGAAGAAAACCAAAGGCCATTCTAAAATAGAAGGTATTGACAAGGAGGGTAATGACTTAGCCGATTCACTGGCAAAAAAAGCTGCAATCAATGGTGAAACCCTAACTATTGATGATCTTATGGGTTCAATTCATGTTGAAGCCATAACTAGATGACAGGCTAGAGATAATGCCGACTTAAATGTCGTGCAATGGAGTCAAGAAGCTCCCAGTGAGGACCTGATTACCAGTCAAAAGAACGATCCCGTCATAGGCATATTCTATAGACATATAGAAGACCCTACTGCCAATCCCATCACAGATGAGGATTGCAAAAATAATGAAGATTTACGAATCTTGATGAGATATAAAGTCCAATTTAGTATCATGGATGGGTTGCTGGTCAGAACTTCTAAGCATGGTATACAACAATGAGTAGTCCCAACTGTATACAGAGGGTTAATGCTCCAACACGCACATGATGCACCTGCCTCTGGGCATCGTGGTGATAAGTGTGAAAGATCACATATGAGATATTGCGTGATTATGCATATTGGCCACACATGTTAAGAGATGTTAAGACATACTGTCAGGGATGCTTGATTTGTCCGCATTATCAACCCCATGGTCCAACCCATCGTGCACCACTTCAGAAGAGGGAGGTGTCATTACCCTGGTCTGATATTCAAATTGACTTTATAGGTCCTGTAACAAGATCTTCAAGAGGTAACAAATACATGTTAACCGTTACATGTATGTACACAAAGTGGATAGAATGTTTGCCTTGTAAAGAGAACACGAGTACCGTGTGCGCCACTTTGTTGATTAACCATGTCTTTTCCAGGTTCGGTCTGCCTCAAAGAATTGAGTCAGACAGAGGTAGTCATTTTACCAGCGAAGTAATGGCTAAGATGTGGAACATTCTAGGTGTTAAACGAAAGCTACATATTGCATACCGCGCTGCGTCTAGCGGGGGGGTAGAGCGATATAACCAGTCTATCGTTAATATTCTGAAGAAATATGTTAAGGAGTCTGGTAAAGACTGGGACATTAAATTGCCCCTAGTTTTAATGGCGATTAGAGCTACACCTAGCACTTCTACCAAATTGTCACCTTTTGAATTGATGACAGGAAGAAAGATGGTTTTACCACAGCATTTACTATATCGTACTTCGGATCATAACTTGATCAATGCTGCCACTACGCATCAGTATATCGAAGATTTGCGCAAGCATTTACAACATGCGTTTGCTTTTGCCCAAAAAGAATCTAGAAAAAGCAGCGACAGGGGTTAAGACCTATTACAATTTAAAAACCACGAAAAAGGAATATGAGATCACAGATCAAGTCTATCTGTATAACTTTGCGCGAAATCAAGTTAAGGAAAATAAATTTTTACCTTCTTGCAAAGGGCCACATGTTATCATTGACAAAATTTCCCCTGTAGAGTATAAGATAAAAATTCCTAAGGATGGTGATTTTATTGAAAAGTGGGTTCACATTAACCAGTTGCGTGCTTGTCATCCAAAATCTCAATTAAGGATTATAGGTGCGGATTCGGATGCAGAAGGGTGAACGACTAACCTGGATGAATGCTTGATTCACGTGGTATCGTATGATGTGAATTGTTGTGATGTGCCATGATCTCATGTACGTTCATGTCATTAACTATTTCCTTGCCATCCAATAACTACATTTTCTAAGCAGGTCACTAGCTTGTTTAGCTGCTATAGGCGGAATTACTGAAGAGTCAGTAATAAATGTAGTGAGTGATGAAGTTATAAAAATAGAATTAGAGGGAATACACATGTTGATGAATTGTAATAATGTTTTGTCCTAGGCCAAGTGATGTCACACTGTTATAAGTTTGTATGCTTAACAAACCTTGAATCATTAGTAGATAAGTCTGAAACGAGTTCTTAATCCGTGACTGTCGAAAGATGTTCAAGAAGGATGTGGCGTGTTTCTGGATCGTACTGCTCCTGTGCCAAGAGCTATAGACCGACCCGATCGCAGAGATGGGACCATCCTCTGGTATCCTGATTCAAGAGACACCAGGGTTCATCTTGACAGAGAAGAGGATCCTGACCCGACGTGTGTTCGTCAGCTTGGACCCCAAGATTTCCATTGAGAAGGCATACAACATTTCATCGATGCAGCTTCCTGAGTTACAGACTTGGTACCAGATGCACCTCCAAAGAGCACAGGACCGTGTGCGAAACATCTTGGAGCAAGCCCGGAAACCATTTGTATCCAGTTCTATTCCGATGAGCAACCGACCCAAAAGGTTCCTCACCGCTATAATTGTTGCATTAGTTTGTGCCACTGTCGGTGCAGTTGTCGCAACTGGAATGTCTGCAGCCAACTCTATTACTGTCCAAAAGCTGGATATGGAAATCTATGCGCTAAAGCAACACATTAACGATATTCATCAGGTGATAAACCAGCAAAGAACACTTCTCCAAGACGTGTTAACTATTGTGGAAGACACAGTTGTTACAACAAATTTGCATTCGGAGTTAATTGCCAAATCCACTGAGTTGCACCAAAGTCATGACTTATTTAAGCGTGAACTTCTATTTCTGCATGACCCAATATTGTTCCACACACTTGTTTTTTTTTTTGCCAAAGTGCAAACTGGAATGATTGAATTGGCAGGGGGACGCATACCTCTGTACTTTGTATCCTAGGATATTGTTCATGCGATGCTTGCCAATGTGGATGGAGAAACAATTGAGCCTATGCAATTAAATCTGGCCTTTGAGATGGGGAGCACTATACCTCTCTTAATTGATCCGGAACGTATGGATATTTGATTTTTATTGGCCATACCATATGTAACTCTCAAAGACATTTTTCAAATGAAAACAATGTACTATGATAATAATGATATTATGGTTGATTGTACTAAGTGTAAATTTCAAAACTCTTACAGGTACAAATATATACAAAAATGTTCATTCCACGCACGGGCCTATGTTAGAAATGATGTGATTGCACAATATGTCTGGTAACTTCTATAGTGCTTATTCATAAGCTAAATTAATTTTGGCTACGAAATGCACTAAAGGGGGGGTTATGTCAGGGTATTTATATCGGCAGACATCTTGTGCTATGATAGAAATTAAAAGTGTATATGCTAAGTCACTCTAAACAGAGCAGACTCCATTTTGTTATTTTCAAGCTAACAAAAGACACAAGATTTCTATCTGTAAAACTAACCACCTTCCCAGAGCTAAAGGAATGCATAAAATATACAAACCAAGTGATAAGGAGAACGGGGGTTGGACAGACTGTCTAAATGCTAATGGAATATAATCAATTCTAAACCCAGACATTTGTGACAGAGAAGATTAAATAATTTAATTCTACTTTTTTTATTGTATAACCTCCCATTGTAGTAAAGGGTCGAAATTGAGTTTAGTACTGTCAATTTTACAAGTTATGATCAAGTAGATGCCAGAAAGACTGGCACAAATGCTTTGAAGTGAAAGAAAACTTAAGTTATGGCAACTATAAAGATAAAGCAAAATGATGTCAAAATAGCCACCAAGAAAAGTTAACTCTTTCCTGGATAGGAAGGTTTCATCAGACGAGACTGCCATCTATGGATCAAATACCTAAATCGTGATCCCTAGATTGTACACACCTCCAGTGTTCCTATTGGGTTATCAACTAATGACGTACAGAGAGTCTGGCCCTTTAAAAGTTAAGACAAAGGGAGGAGAAGGAAAAAGAGAGAGATGAATTGAAGTTTGGGGATTCCAAGTCGGACATGCAGAGAAACCCAGGACAACATCTGAGACTAACACTCAACTCACAAACTCTTTGACACTTTCTAACCAACACTACTTTTCACTATTACCCACGCACCTCCATGCAGAGAGACATCCAAATAAGTTCCTGAGACTATCTACCAATCGGATGAAATATCTACTCAACTGGTAATTATACTGGTTTCATTAATTAAATTAATTAAAATTTACTAATAGCATGATATATGACTGGATAAATCACGGTCACATTTCCATATTAAGAAATCTTAGTTAACTAAAGAATATATAGTTATAAACATTCCATTCTGCAGGTGGAATTAAAAATAATTATATATTAATGTGATATTATCACGTGTTAGCATACCGCTGTTTTTATCCAGGTGTATTGATTTGCTCTAATATAAGATAAGATATCTTTTAGACAAATTAAATTCTGCTTATATAACATGGTAGATTCTCTTATTGGATGGATCCAGGAAATGACTAATGAACTGGTTTAAATGTTATTTTATTTAAAATTCCATAAGAATAGATCTTAATTACCTAGGAGGATCTAGCCAGCATTGAAAGGGTTATTCAGTTGATCTAACTGTTAGCCAGAGTTTTATGGCCCTTCACTGTGAAAAGCTTTGCTTTCTATGTCTGTAAGGATACCTCATAAATCGCGTAAGTCTTGACAGAAAATGCTGTTTAGCCATTGAAACGTGTATACCCATTCCATTGTATTGCATATCATTTGATACTGGATATTCATTGATTATTATCATGCATGTTACACATTATTATTAATTAATTTGTTATAAAATAAATCTATTTTTATAACATTGTGATTTTATTTATATGAAATACATTTCACTTAACACGATAACGATCTTTGGGATCTGAGAATTGAATTAGTGGGCAATTCTCACTGTTTACTATTATTATCCCATAAATATCCCCAGAGAAATTACTTTTTTTTCATCTGATATAATAAAGGATTTTATTGTACCATTACCTTTTTATTCCAATATTTTTTCCTGGCTATTTAAATATTACAAGTATTAATATATTTTACTTATTTTTATTTTTACTTTATCTACTATTACTCTCAAGAAAATCCCAGGTGGGGATCATACCACCAACGCTGTCATCATAGAGCAGTGAGCCTGCTCTACACTTGTGAGTATGATTTTTTATATTTTACACAACTATTATGGTCTTACTGAGAGCACTATTTGTGGCTATTTTTATTTTCTCTCTGAGCGCCTAGACAACTACCAGCTGAGATCAACCTTCACCATATCCCATGAGTGGGGATTATACCACTATAGGCGATCCACGCTAGAGCTGGTCATAGCTCTCTTATATGCGAGTGCAATATCATTATTACCTATACATGGCTTACTAAGTCTTGACATATTGCACTATGGCTATCAGGCTATCTTGTCTCTTCTTTACCCACATATGGAGACCAAAGACACGCAGACCTTCCACATCCCCCAGGTATAAAGAACCTAGGAACTACAGTTGAACCTACTTTTTAAAAAAGAGACAATTTCATATGTGACAATTTGCACACCTGGAATAAGACTCACAGTACCTTTTATTTTATTTTATCTTATCTTATTATATGTAGCGCAGCCCTTGTCTTATCCTAAATGGTTGAAAGGGATCCCCTTTTAGGGTTGCTGCCTTGTTGTTTACTTTTTTGTGTTACTGAGCGCTGACCCATCTGTATATCTCTATCTGCTTCCATCTTAGCTCATTGTCAATCATTGTTATAAGCTCTGTCCTCTACACCTGCCACGTGAGGCTTGTGAGGTAAAGGCATGTTCCACTTGGGCAATGTGACAGCCGCCATCTTGAATTCTCTGTTTGAGCAATTTGTCCCCTGTGCAGGCAAAATGGAGCTCTGCCTGACAGTCCAGTGGGGACCTGGATATTCCCCCCAGTCCTGAAATGGGGGTGGGAATGAGAGATCAGTGATTTGTACTGCGAGTGCGGAGAGTGGCCGTCTCTCCCCAGCTTCAACACCAGCAGGCTGCAACGGTGCTCCCAGGGCTCCCGGGTGAGTAGGAGTGAGATTGAGGGCTTGCTTTATTCCCCAGTGCACTCTCGAGCTGGGTAGTACACTGCGCTGCTTGTGGAGGCTCAGTTATCGGGGGTAAGCCCCAAAACCCGGCAAGTAGTGCGGGAGCCTCTGCAGCATGCGTCCTGTTGGCTCAGTGGTCAAGCTCCAACCCCCCCCCCGATATATATATTAATCATCACTCTTTAAAGCTATGAACCACAGTATCCTATGATGTTGCATGATCCTGGGCACGTTGTCCAGAGTTCCATAATATTCCAGTCCAATTGCAAGTGTCTTATCATACGTGACTCAAACACTCTGGGCTTCTGGTCAATGTTCCGGAGTAGGCAGACATCTCTTATGTGTGAGAAGCCTGCATGTATGAAATGCCCATGTCACTTACATAAACTAGTTATGATACAATTATAAAAGTGGGGAATTTCTGAAGTTTTGCCAAAAGCCTCATTTGCAAATTAAAGCACTGCTCGGCGATTTTACCTATTAATCTGAGACTCCTGGGAAGCCTGAAACAGGGCTTCCCAGTCATGAGAGCCTGGATGTTTTTGGATTAATCGCTAATGTACAAATGTTTGTAAGCTTTTCGTGAAACAAATTATTTACATTCTTTTGCACTTAAATATATTTACCTTCTTTCTTTTGTATTTAATAAACAATTTGAGCATTTACTAGATAAATTGGTGTCTTTGTTTGCATACTTTACTCAGCAAAACATTTTGTCTGCAGCTGTGGCTGGATGCAAACAAAATCACCCCCATAGAAAAATGAATTGGTATATAAATAACATAATGTAAATTGTACACATTGGGTTACTCAAATCAGTTATTTTGAAATAGCTAATGCTTATCACCACCAGATATCTGTCAGCAAGAACAGTGATGAATCTGAATAGATATTCTTGTCAAGGGTAGATAAATATTGTACAGAAAAGTGTTCTGGTTGTTTCTTGCACTCTATGGTTAGAATCTTATTGGTGTGTGAATTCTGAATATTTTCCACATTTCTACAATTCTAATTTATATTACATTTTATGTACTGTAACACTGTGTGTGTCAGCTGTAACACACCTGACACTGATTTCTAGATGAAAGTCCATGACCAATCACTACTGGAATTCAAGTGATGGCTGAAGCAAACAATAAGCCCGAGTAGATACCGGGATAAGGTGTGATTGATGTTAGATCATAAACCAAGTATTAATATACTTGGGTAAGCTCCCTAGAAACACTGTGCCAGGCTTACCTGGGATAGAGAAGGACACTAACTGTCCCTGCTGTCCCTGGAACATGGAAAGTGTTACAAGGGATACAATGTTTAGGGGAACTACTAAAAAGAGAGAAAATACTTTGATTGCCAGTGCAACTGTAGAAATTCTACATGGGAACAATCACAATATAAGATACTGGAGAATGAATGGTCATGTTGTACAGGATTGTGTGAAGGATGGGAGTCCTGTTTAAATTATGCAGAATCTACAGATAAAGTATGATGTATGCAAAAAGTAGCGGTAGATAAAGGAAAATAAATACTAGTTCTTGGACATATGGATGGGTTTTGTTGACAGTATATAGATTAATGCATCAAAAAATCTGTAATTAGTAATAGAAGACAAGGTAGCAAATGATAAGCAGATGTTTAAACTCCAAGGTAAAGTGGTAATGTTACAGTGTCAAAATAGGCTCTTAGCAAATAGGCTGGATATATACAAAAACACTGCAAAAAGAATAGCTCTGTGTGTAGCTCAATATAAATATGGCAAACTTAGAGGGAAGGTTAGTAAGAGCTAAGTAGGTTTAGCTATAGCTAGAGCAGGAGTGAATTGGGATCCTGAAGACTGGGATGGTAATATATAGGACACTAACGATACAGACAGTTCAGAAGAAGAAAAAAGGGACACTATGCAATGTGATGAAGGTAAAGAATGTGGATAGTCTGAGAGATCCTGCATTGGTGTTTCAATAGGAGAATGTTTTCAGATGATTAGTTATATGGATGTAGTATAATCAGATCAATAGCAGCCTTTCATATTAATAGATAAAAGACTAATAATAAAGTATGAAAATTACTACTTGTCTCATAGAGCTCAACAAAATATTCTAATTGAGATAATTTATTACTTACCTATGAACCTGGATAACTTGTGGTTAGTCAGGTTGTATTTTTTACTGTCTCTAATTAATCCTGAATCCCCAGTAAAATGAGTGTAGTATAAAGAGAGTTTTATGCAGGTGAGTTTTTAGATCAACTGTGATTAGTTATGAAGTTAAAAGTCTTGTTCAGAAGTTATTTTCATTTGTTAAATGGTCTTCTTTTATTTTATTTATTCTGTTATGAGGACTGGATTGAAGGGTAAAACTTACCAGAAAAGGTTAAAGGACATAGCTTGGAGGAAAGACGAGACAGAGGGGATATGATAGAAACTTTTAAATATATAAAGGGAATCAAAACTGTAAATGAGGAGACCATATTTAAAAGAAGAAAAACTATCACAACAAGAGGACATAGTCTTAAATTAGAGGGGCAAAGGTTTAAAAATAATATCAGGAAGTATTACTTTACTGAGAGGGTAGTGAATGCATGGAATAGCATTCCAGCTGAAGTGGTAGAGGTTAACACTGTGAGGGAGTTAAAGCATGAGCGGGATAGGCATAAGGCTATCATAGATATAAGAGACTAATGCAAGTATTAAGAAAATTGGGCAGACTAGATGGGCTGAATGGGCCAAATTTCTATGACTGTTTCTATATACATATGTGAAATTGTCATTAGTAAAGTTAAATGTGCAATATGTTGTTGTTATTTTTGTTTTTGTTTTTTGGTTGTGAATTATTATATTTTACATAAATATGAAGGTTATCTGATTAAACATTTCGAGAAGTTTTATTCCTCTTGGAGAGAATAGTATTTGTACATTTGAAATCTGTGTCTGTAGCTAAAATTGAAAATATGCAATCATTCTTTAACTAGAAATTCTGTAATTATGGGTAAATACATTTGTTGGAACTTATTTATTAATCACAACCTATTATCTTGTAAACACCTCTAGAATTTCCTTATGTTATGTTGAGTTATTGCATTCTCTGGTGAGAAATTATTTGAGCTAGTAACTAAAGTGTTTATTATCCAGATTACATCATCTACTATAGAAATAATATTTTGATATGTTTGATGCAATCTTCATTGTTATATGATAACTAATTAAGTTACTATGGCATAGAGTTTGTTCTCAGAATAAGTTTTTTTTTTTTAAAGCAATACATTTGTATGTTATATTGTGTTGGATTAGAAAATTAAAGGACCACTATAGTGCCAGGAAAACATACTCGTTTTCCTGGCACTATAGTGCCCTAAGGGTGCCCCCACCCTCAGGGTCCCCCTCCCTCTGGGTTGGATGGAGAGGAAGGGGTTAAACACTTACCTTTCTCCATTGCCGGGCTCCCTCGGCGCTGGGGACTCTCCTCCATTCTCACGTCATCGGCTGAATGAGCATGAGTGGCAAGAGCTGCGTACATTCAGCCTGTCCATAGGAAAGCTTTCTCAATGCTTTCCTATGGACGCGGGCATTCTCTCACTGTGAAAATCACAGTGAGAAGCGCGGAAGCGCCTCTAGCGGCTGTCAGTGAGACAGCCACTAGAGGCTGGATTAACCCTAAAGTAAACATAGCAGTTTCTCTGAAACTGCTATTTTTACAGCAGAAAGGGTTAATCCTAGGTGGACCTGGCACCCAGACCACTTCATTGAGCTGAAGTGGTCTGGGTGCCTATAGTGGTCCTTTAAGCTGAACTCAGAACACATGCCTTGAAACATTTAAGATAGACAAAGAGAGATACTTAAATTTGGGGAGGTGAGGGGTGTGAGTAGGAGGTGTTGCTAAGGTCTGCATTTTTCTGAGAATATGCTTGTGACTGATTAATAATACATAATGCAACTAAATGTAATTTAGAATAATAATAATGTATATTATACATTTAAACTAATCTCTAAAGTATGTTTTTTTGCAGACTAGGGTCACATAACTGTGAGTATTATTACCATGGAGCTCTTTTATATGATTACACAAACAAACAATATCGAGTTTCTTGAAAAGAGAGGCAGAGAGATCTGGAGCCAAAATAGAGACTGGCGCTATTAACAAGTAAGTGAGGTTTATTTAGAAATCCTATTTGTGACAATAAAATAGAGAAAGATTTCCATGATTATTTAGTGTAATGGTAAACTGGTTTCAGCACTATCCTGGATTAACTAATAGTTTTACTTAAAAATGCTAGCATTTAATGTGTTCTAGCTGGAATTATTACTGAACCTCTGGTTCGGTCGGCATCAGGAACCAGATGACGCTTGACCAATGTGAGGGTGGCTCCTGTATCTCGCAGGTCTTGCGCGGGTTTGCCGTTTAGCTGCACTGACTGGCGATGGTGTTGTCGGTTGTCAGTAGCAGCCTGCACTTGGAAAGCCTCCTGCAGGGTAGCCCATTGTTCTTCAGAGGCTTTGGATCTGCATGGGACGGCCTTTGTGTGTTAATAGTGGGTTGCTGCCCGTGCTGGAGGGGGTGGCGGGTGGCCCTGGTCGGATCCATGCAGCTTGGTTTTGCTCTGGGTACAGTCCCTCTGATAGTACCCAAATTGCTTGCACAGATGGCACTGTATTCCGCTGCCCGCTGGGTATTGCTTGGGGTTGGAGATGGGTCCGGGTCATTGCTGTGCTTGTGGCCCAGGGTTGGTGTTCAGGAGTCTGTGCTCTCCTCATCCGGTACTGCTCTGTAAGCTTCTGCTGCTCTGCCGAAAATCTTCACAGCCAGGATACACATGGTAGCTGATACAGGCGGCACTGCTGCTCAAAGTCCCGTTGGAAGCCGTCAATATCTTCCTCTGCTTCCACAAGCTATCTAAAAGCATCTAGAGGAATTTTGGTCTTTACCTCTGCAGTGGTTGTGGTAGCTTGCACTCTTTCCATGGCGTGTTGCTCAGTTAAACGAAGTTGGTTCTCCCGTTCCGCCTTTGCTGTAATGTAGGCATCTACCTGGGCCAAAGTTGCTTGTATGATTTCCATTGGGGGTTCTCTCCATAAAACGCTAGCCAGGGTTTTACCTCTTTATCAAACTCCGTCTCCATAGTTTTGGTTGTAATGCTGCGGGACCGATCTCCCTCTGTTATATCTGCAATCAGCGTGAATTTCATTTTATTGCTGGCTATATGCCCTCTTGCTTCCAGCAATTCCTTCAGAGTTGTTCATTTTAATGTGGTATAGTTCGTATCCATTCACAATTCGATTCATATAACTAGTACGAACTGCTGCTTGAACTGCTGCTATCCCGTCACTTGCCACCAATTGTAGCGAAGCTCAGATACCCAGCATAGGTATTTCTGCTATTACTTCCTCGAAGCTGTAAGAAGCAGTATAACAATCCAAGACACTTTTCCCCCAGAAACTAGACGACACATAGTTCTGGGAGTCAAATGATTTTTATGAGCCAAACTCTGCCTTTTATGCACAGACTCCAGCAGGGGGTTTCCATTGTATTTAGCACAAGTCCCTCCCAGTAATCTCTGGGCCTGGGAGACAATTGTGTTGAAGACCGGTAAGAGAGCCAAACACAAAAATATAAAAGATAAAAATATCCAAAAACATCATAAAAATATATAACCCCACAAATAAAACATCTTTAAATAGCCCTGATCTTAGCACCCAAGTTCACAGAATAGCACTCAGATCCATGCAGTGTAAGGGAAATTGTACCATGTTAAAGTTCTGACCAGCTGCTCACATGGTCCTATGCCCAAAATAGTTCCAGGGCATTAGGTGCTTTTGCCGGTCAACCTTCGGGAGCTCTTGCGGCCGCAATACAGAGTGCTCCATCTGGCTCTTAGGCAGCATTTGTTCCCCTTAGTCTCAGACACCTCCCTCCAAAAAGCGCGCTCCTAGCGGATTTCAAAGTGGTTCAAAACCCTGAGCCAAGTTGTCCCGCTGAGGTGATCGGGAACTGACGAAGTCCTCAAACCAAAATTAGTTTCATAGTTAAGTACCACTGAGAACTATTCGTGGGTTTGGTTCATGTGAACGGCTGCCATAGAGCTAGCATTTTGTACTATTCGCATGAAGGGAAAGTGCCGAACCATGGGCACCCAGGGAAAGCTACTAATGGAGGTTGGGCAGGGTAGCTCCCAAACGATGCACCAGACCTGGACAATAGTCGGTGGGCAGGAGGCCGGCTTCCACACTCCTCCAGGAGTCCATGGCAAACATACGTGGGAAGGAGCATTTGTCACAACAACTATCATGTATAATTTTACTCACCCATTCTCTAGATGCCTATATAATATAACCCATTTAATTTGGCAGCAGGACATGCAAACCTTTGTCCCTGATGTTGGACAACAGGTTACCCTATATTGAAACCATGATTTCTTACATATACATTGACCATCATGTCGATTAAGAGTTGTAAATCTTGATCCATACAACATTTCAATAAATGCTTTACAGTTAGTTTCTGATGAGCAATTGTTACCCCAACTCTGTCCCTTTCTTGTTTGGAGGCAAATAAAGTGGCACCAGTGAGAATATCAGAATACAATACAAAAGATAATACTGAATATGAGGATAAAACATGGTTGTTACTGTGATAAAATTATCGTCTGCAGCAAAAGAATAAAAAATATACAAACAAAACATGTTATACTTAACACTCCAAGCATTACCATTGTGTTGTAGTTGTAGGTTTTTAGGGTGCCAGGAGTTTCCTGGTGCCCACCCACAATTGTTTCAGAATGGTTAGATTTCTTACCTGGGGTCTGCTGGGGACTGCTCTCCACATTCTCTCAGTATTCGGCAGAGCTTCATAATAAGGGTTTCTTTAATCTTGGGCAACACTTTGGCATAAATTTCCTAGTATGCCCACAATTGCTGCTATTTCTAATAAAGTTGTCCCTTCCCTGATAATGATATTGTCAGGAGAGAACGAAATAATTCTTGGAGACTTCAATATTCCCATTAACCCACCTTTAACCCCAGCAGTCTCTAAACTACTTTCAATCACTTCCTCCCTTGGACTTTTGCAGTGGGCTAATTCTCCCACTCATGTAGCTGGCAATACCCTCGACCTTATTTTCTCTTATTCATGTACAATAACTAATATCTGCAACACTCCATTTCCTCTCTCTGATCACCACTTCTTATCGTTTGCTCTCAATTACCCCCTCACCCAACAATCTCAGCCTAACCCCCCTCAGCTCAGGAGGAACCTTAACTCTATTGACCTCCAGCAGCTGTCAGCTGACATTGATTCACAACTGCTATCCATCCCTTCCCTCTCCTGTCCCTCACTGGCCATCTCCACATATAACACTACCCTCACATCTGCCTTGAACGCTGCAGCCCCGCTCAAAACATGCACCTCGAGGAGGACACGACCCCAACCTTGGCATAATAAATCAACACGCTATCTGCAGAGTTGCTCCCGTTGTGCTGAACGCTCCTGGAGGAAGTCCCGCACCCAGGCAGACTTTCTCCATTATAGATTCATGTTGCTTTCATACAGCGCAGCCCTCGCCCTCGCCAAACAGTCATACTTTTCCTCTCTCATTAGTTCATGCTCCCGCAATCCCAGACGTCTCTTTGACACCTTTAATTCCCTTCTCCGCCCTGCTGTGGCCACCCCCCAAACTAACCTTACAGCTGATAGCTTTGCATGCTACTTTACCGACAAGATTGAACAGCTAAGGAAACAATTCTCCCCTCCTTGCCGTTCTCTTTATCAACCACATGTAAATCTTGCTTTCCCTACCCTCCAGACTTTCTACCCGGCTACTGAACAAGAGGTGGCTGCGCTTCTCCATTCCTCTCGCCCCACCACTTGCCCGCTTGATCCTGTCCCATCTCACCTCATCAGATCTCTCTCCCCTTGTCTTGTGCCTACCCTAACACACATCTTTAACTGCTCTCTCTCTTCTGGCACTGTTCCTGCTGACCTTAAACATGCCACTGTAATACCTATCCTGAAAAAAACATCTCTTGACCCATCCTCCCCTTCTAACTATCGTCCCATATCCCTGCTCCCTTTCTCATCAAAGCTTTTGGAAAGACTTGTCTTTACCCGTGTGTCCCGCTTCCTTAATTCCAACTCTCTCCTTGACCCTCTTCAGTCTGGCTTCCGCCCTCTCCACTCTACTGAGACTGCTCTTATCAAAGTGACTAATGACCTAATCTCCGCTAAATCCAAATGTCACTACTCCATATTAATTCTCCTTGACCTCTCTGCTGACTTTGACACCATTGATCATGCTCTCCTCCTTCAAACTCTTCAATCACTTGGTCTCTGTGACTCTGTCCTCTCTTGGTTTTCCTCCTATCTCTCCCAACGCTCATTCAGTGTCTCCTTTTCCAAGGATACCTCCTCCCCTCGTCCTGTCTCGGTTGGAGTTCCCCAAGGGTCTGTCCTTGGTCCCCTTCTATTTTCTCTTTATACTGCCTCTCTTGGTAAACGTATTGCCTCTTTTGGATTCCACTACCACCTGTACGCTGATGACACTCAGATATACCTCTCCTCCCCGGACCTCTCCCCTGCCGTCCTGCAAAGTGTCACTGCTTGCCTTTCTTCCATCTCTGACTGGATGTCCTCACGCTTTGTGAAACTTAACCTCTCTAAGACTGAACTCCTTGTCTTTCCTCCTCCTAATACTGATCCTCCTCTCTCGCTCTCCCTTCAAGTCAGTGATATCCACATAAGTCCATCCCTGCAAGCACGCTGTCTTGGCGTCATACTTGACTCTGGTCTCACCTTTGAGTCTCACATCCAGTTTGTTGCCAAGTCCTGTAGGTTCCAACTCAAAAACATAGCCCGCATTCACCCCTTTCTTACGCAAGATGCTACCAAGGAGCTTGTCCATGCTCTAGTAATTTCCCGCATGGATTACTGTAACCCTCTCCTGATTGGTCTCCCCAAAAACCGTATTGCCCCGCTACAGTCTGTAATGAATTCTGCAGCTAGACTGATTTTCCTCTCTAGTCGGTCCTCTCACACCTCACCCCTCTGCAAGTCCTTACATTGGCTTCCTGTATGCTATAGGAGTCGATTCAAAGTGCTAACCCATACATTTAAAGCACTGAACAATTCTAGCCCCACTTATATCTCTTCACTAATCCATAGATATGCCCCTCCTCGTACCCTCCGCTCTGCCCGTGACCACCTCCTGACCGCTGCTCGCACCCGTACGGCCAACTCGCGCTTGCAGGACCTCTCGCGGGTGGCTCCTCTCCTATGGAATAGCTTGCCTACTGCCATCAGACTCTCCCCTAGTCTTCAATCATTTAAGAAGGGCCTTAAAACCCATCTCTTCAGGAAAGCTTATGGCCTCCCAGAGTAATCTCTACCTTACATACCTGTCTCCCGCTCTCTCCTGTGGGACAGTGCTTTGCTCTCTCCTCCAGCTCTGCTTCACTCCTACTTGATATTTCTTGTCCTAATGTTTCTAATACCCCACCTCCTATAGTCTGTAAGCTATTTGAGCAGGGTCCTCTTCAACCTATTGTTCCTGTAAGTTTTCTTGTAATTGTCCTATTTATTGTTACATCCCCCCTCTCAAAATATTGTAAAGCGCTACGGAATCTGTTGGCGCTATATAAATGGCAATAATAATAATAATCATCTCATTCTCCAGGTCAACTTCTCGGCTACTCTGGCCTATAATACAAAAAAAATTTTTTTATGTAAGGTGATGATATCTAATATTTCCAGCCATTATATGCGATACAAATAGTTGTCCATGGTGAACTTAAGCATGAGAACCTTGCCGCCGCTCCGAACAGACATATGAAATCATTGTAAAAATGTACTCTCTTGGTACAGGTAATGTAGATACCAGCTGAGCTGATTCCTCTGTTTCTCACACAGTAATGCACAATACAAAAAGTTGAAGCAGCACTCAAATAGTATCAGTCACCAATGCTGTGGACATTCCATGAAAAGTGATGGTTCAACTGATTAGGAAAAAACACTTTTAAACATACATGGCAGTATTTCAGACCAAATAGATGTAGATAGACATGACAGAGCACAAAAACAATACCCATACACCTAAAAAAAAATAAAGGGTAGGGAAAGAAGAAAAAAAATAATCCAAGGCAGACTGGATGCATTGCGTGTCTATAACAATGCTTTCTCACCAATATGTCCAGTCTTCCTTTGAATTATTTTTCTTCATGTTTCTGCACCACCTTATTTCGTCAGGTGTGTGTTTTTGTGCTGTATCATATCTATCCACACCTATATGATCTGAAATACCGCCATGTTTAAATTTGTTGTTTGTTTTTTTAAAAATCCATAATTTTTCAT